>VBSM01000483.1:17354629-17527671 GCA_008086735.1 Cheirogaleus medius
AAAAAAAAAAAGAGTGAATAGGCATTTTTTTCTGTATTTTCCCTTAAAAAAATTCTTTCATTTGTCTAACTTGCCTTATTCTGTCTCTTATTTGTTAAAAAGAATGCATGATATAAGTGTGTCTTATTATTGTCCATACAATTTAAGGTTAATAACTACTAATATGCAAGGAAACTACCCTTTTTATCTGGTTCAGTAAAAAGAATGTAGAATCAGAAATCACAAAATTCTGACTCTATCACTAATCACCTTTATTTATACATTTGAGAAAGTAGGATACACATTAGTAAAGTAAATTAAAATTAGGCTTTGTGGAGTCCTGGGTTGTCAAAGGTGTGCCTATCACTCTGTGAGTGCATTAGAGGAACAAATTGATAGTGGAACAAGGCCTCCACTCCCTGTGTCCCAATAACCAGAATAACCTCCTCAGATATTTTTAATAAGATGATATTCTGGGTGTATTGTCATTTGAAGAAAGGTCTCTGGTATTGGCAGGAAAAATCTAGCCATGAGATTTTTATGGTCTTCAGAAACAATAGACTAATTCAAAGATGTTTGCAGATGAGAAAATTTTTAATGATATTCTCATTTGGTCATTTCAAAACATGAACAATCATCAGATTTCATGGAAAATTTCCACGAGAAAAATATATTCCCAGCCCTGCCCCCTAGGAATCATGGATCAGTAAGTCTGAGTTTGGGACGTAAGAATAGTGGTTTTCCAAAGTTTTCTTGATAAATTTTTGTAAGATACATTGGGAACAATTATTCCTGTCTTATCACTATTTTTAAATATAAGAAAATTAATGATCATAAAAGAAATAATATCTAGGTGAATGTCTCCTGCCCCCAAGTCACTGCTCCACACTGTAGAATTTTCTCTCTGTATTTGATTATAGTACACAACAAAGGAATACATTAATTTATAACAAATTAAATAGATGTTTCAGTCTTACAAGATAGAAATTTAAAAAAATAGTCTATAATATATATTCTTGATAAACATGAAGGTCAAGAACATCATCCAGTTGTGTATCTCACAGGCAAGAGCCCTCAGGGTTCTGATGGCATTCCAGAGTTTAGTCATCTTCTTCTTTCTCCTACTGATATATGTTAGCATTAACTTTTATAAGACAATGTAAGAATTGGAGAGAGAAGACAGGTGTAGGCGTCTTATAAATCAAGTCATGCAAACTTAAAATACCTGCCATTTATTCTGCTCTTTCAGAGATTTTCAAATATATTTGCATTCAGTGTAACATTTTTCTAGAACAACTCTATGAGGTACATTGATACTGATTTAAAATGTATAATATCAAAAGGTAAATATTATTTCTTCTTTTCAAAAGATCATTTGGTTCTACAGATACAATCCTGTAGGAAGATCGAATTGCGATTTTGTGGTGTAGCAAGTGGGATTTTCAAAAAATTACTGTGAGCATATTCTGAATTGCCTGCATAATGAATCAATCAGAGGGTTATTTCTTCTGCTTGGTAAGAGACTACACATAAACTGTCAAAGGTTGGAAGAATTCACACCCATGGCTAGAGAAATTATCACTATCCATGGATTCAATAATGCCAGATGATGGGCATTTGGTTTTCAGAAATCTTTTATATATAACTGCTGTTGAAACCCACGGCACCCAAGAACTCTTGTTTTTTCTTCTACTGAGATTGTTCTCATACATGTCCTCTAGGAAGCAAGAGTAGCAAGAAAAAGAGTATACATCTACATGAATGGAAGATCCACTGTATGTGCAATAGATGGCCCACACATTACCATGCCACTCAGTGTGGTAATAAAAGACCTGAAGACCACATGCCTCTGTTATTCTTGCTGACTCCTTGATGTTGAGTGCACTCCTTAATCCATATAACCAATGGCATGGTAGAAATCACTCTGAAGGCTTTTCGCAGACAGCTGCCTTCACAAAGGAATCATCTTTCCTGGGGAAACATATTATTTCGCATTCTTTAGCTCTGCTCCAGATAAAAAAGACTTGTGGACTTAAATTTAAATTTTCTGAACAAAAACATGTCACATGGAAACCATCTCCTCCTGAACTCAGTTTCCAATCCCACATCTCATCCTATCTAGTAGCTTATTTTAGGCCCTATAAAGATTTTCTTTTCTCATTCTCTTGGAATTCATTTTTCACAAGAAAAAAAGAGTAAGTTCTACCTACTCATACTAGCAAACTGATATCAGTCAGTATAAAAAGATAGTTTTCTTCTGTCAAGTTTCTATTGACTCAGAAGAAAGTGTGGACATGAATGGTACTATAGATTCACGAGCGAGGGTGAGAGTGGGTGCTTCTTAATTGTTTTCCTAAAGGTGATAATAACTTCTTTAATGATTTCCTTGTAATAATTAATAAAGAATCAAGGCCATCTTCCTCATTATATTTCCCCCATAATTATTAAGAAAAAAAAAACCCCTTTTTCTCAATTAATGTATTGGCTTTGAATTCTGCACTGTCACTATGTGATTTTTATTAATTGCAAATATTGAAAATAAATATCCTTGCCTACTATTTAAACATATCAGACTGTTGGATTTTTTTTTTGAGGCTATGCTAAATAATCAAATAGTAGATAATACCCCATTTTTACTCTTGTGAGTCTGCATGGAGTAGCTTTGCAAACTCTGATCTTAGCCACCTCTATTTTCATAGGACTCACTAGACATAAGCCAAGGAGAAACAGTTTCCTTTCAGATATGTGAAGTAGGAACAATTTAGGGGATAAGAATAGCTTCTCTTCAGTCTTCTGGGTTCTTTAGAATTTAGAATTATGAATTACGAATTTCTCTAAGGTTTACACATCTATACACAGAGTGGTCCTTCTTAGAGCACACCTTTGTGAGTATCCCTCACAAGCACCGTTACAGTGTCAAGAAAATCTCTCAAGCTGATAGGTCTCCCGAAACAATCTCATTGAATAGACACACAGAATGAAACTCCTGTCTTTATCCCCTCTGACATCCTAGGAGAGTTCAGGGCTTCTGGTTCATCCTCTAAAATTTAAAAGCTCTATTATATTTCTATTGCATTGAGGTCTCAGATAAATTAGGCCATGTAACATTATCATTAGAATATTTGTTTACAATCATGATAGCTTAGTCATTAATTGGATAAATGACTAGTGAAATTCCTGAATGTATTTGAGATTAGTTCACTTATCTGTAAAATGAGAGAACTGAACCTTACCAACTAAAAGTTTCCACACTAGTCTAATATTACTATTAAGTCCATGTAAAGCCAGTCATTACTACTCTGACCTTAGAAATCCATCAGCCATTTTATAGGTTCAGCCCACCCATCTTTACCTTCCATAATTCTTACAATATCTTAATGGCTACCTGCTCTTTTCTCCCATTCCAATCTATTTTCCACAGTGAGGTAATAAATACTTCTATAAAGTAGTTTTGATTATATCATTTTTATCTAAATATTCTTTAAGTTATTGGCATAATTTTCAATGTCTAGATGTAAAATATCTCCAAGTGCCTTATTAATTAGTGCTTGATTACATAACGCAACCTGATTTCTTGTCACTTCCTAAATCACACACAAATTTTGAATTGTTTCACACTGCTCAACATTCACATCATTGTCCCTTGCTTATGGTTTTGGAGGAGTCCCTTTATTATATTCAGCATGCTTTTGTTCTTTATCCTTTGTTTCCCTTACACTTTCTTCATGATTCAACTCAATGATTATCTCTTATTGGGAGTTATGGACTACTTGAAATCCCTCCATCCAAGTTGGAGTTTAGCTATCTTGTTATGTGTTCACATAGTATCTTAAAGCTACCTATGCCAAAATATTTATCAACTTTTTGTTATTTTTTTAGTTATTGTCTACTTTATGAAAATGTGATTTTTTTTAATGCTAGATATTGAATCTTATTGGCTTTTAATCCATTGGGTTAGCACTACTGTCTGATTCATAAAAAATGCATATGTAAATAATTACTAACCTATCTAGTTATTCAGAGTCATAGAAAATGCCTATGTAAATAATTCTTGAATAAACTCTCAATGAATCTGTCAATAATATCAACTATTTCACAAGTTGAATAATTTGCATAAAAATTATCCCACCTATTATTACTACAAACATCCTTTTTTGGCCAGCCATAGAGTTCAATAATTTATATGTAGAATGTAAGTTAGTCATCTTGACAATTCTTGAAGAGCTATTGTATCATTATATTAATGTTATGGATAAAAATATGTGTGTATGTATGTGTATACATATACAGGCATAAGAAGATCATTTAAGTTGCCAGGGCTACACAATTAGTAAATGGTAGATCCCAGATTCTGAACTTAATACAAAACTTAAGAGTATATGCTCTCATATATGATGACCTATACTCTTATTGGCTTATTGAAAATAAAAATAATAAAACAATAAATAAACAGTAATACATTTTTAGATGGATCAAATTAAATTTTCAGATTATCTTTCAAGAACTTCTACTGTAGAACTTACATAATTATCTATGAAATAAAAGACTCAAGGATGGAAAAATTAGCTCACCAAGGCCTCAATGCACATTGTAACTTCATTGGCCTGATCCTAAATAACTTCAAGATAAGTAGCACAATTATGCTGAGACAACTTGCAGATCCAAATGTAGTCTACTTTGATTCTCAGCAGTAAGTCCTATAATAGTTCATCCAATGTGACAATAAAGTAGACTCACATGAAGCCAACACATTTTAAAGAACTCTGCCATTTAGTAAAGAGGTCAAATCTAGTTATAGACAAATTCCCATTCCATTTCTAAAAAAATCTATTATTGTAAAAGCAGCTCTGACACAGAGGAGAATTCAAGATTATGATTTTTTTATATATTTATTTTTTTCAGCATATTATGGGGGTACAAATGTTAAGGTTACGTATATTGCCCTTGTCCCTTCTCCCCGCTCGAGTCAGAGCTTCAAGCGTATTTTTTTAATGTTAATTTTCATTGATGGTCAGTTGTTGCATAGGTAGTAAAATTTATTTTCTCACCTCAATATTGAAGGTTAACACTAGAATATTAACATCTACAACACTGAATTCCACAGACCGTGATAGACAACACTGATTTGTTTGTAAAGCTATAAATATTTAAGAAAATTCTTATTGTCAAGAAAATACAGTAATTTGTTTTTATATGATTAGTACCTATATGTAAGTTTTCTTTAAAGATTTTCTGAATAATGCTTCTATCATAAATAATTAGTTATTTTCAGGCAATAGTTTCTAAATGGTTCAAGCACAAGCAAATACAGGTGATTTTCATCACTTAGACTCAACATTGAAAGTCGTCATTTTGTATTAATTTTTCCATTTAACTTCTTTTTTTAACCAAAGGGAGTTTTACTAGAAGTCTGATTGGATGTTACATTACTGCAATTTTTTAGCCACTACTATGGTTGAGTTGAAAGGATGAGGATTTTGAGGTCAAATAGACATGGCTTTGACTCTGTATATTACCCACTGTTGTGAGACATTGAGTAAATTACTTCGTTTTTCTGAGTCCCCATCTCATGCTTTGGAAAAGAATAAAGTACTTAATAATTGATATTATTAAAACATAATGCATGAATATACCTAATACATAAAAGTAACTTCTCAAATGTTAGCCCATTACCAGCAATTTCCCATTTGATTGGGATCTTTAAATTCACTCACTTCAATCCTTTCAAGCTGTATGTTAACTTCAGATGGATGAGTTCTATTGACAGAGATAAATCATAGTAAAACACAAAATATGATGATGAAAATGAAAGCTTAGAAATCACTGTCCTTGGGAAGTAAAGTAAAAGTAAAGAGATAGTGATTTAAGAAGTGGTTATCATATTTTGGTGAAATCATTAGAACACAATTTAGATTTTTTGGTTTTCAGTTTCCTTACATATATAATTTTGCTAATAATAATTTTCATAAGATTACTAAATTATGTTAATGTGAATTGCATAATAGGTAAATAAATATGAGAAAATAATACAAATATATATTTTTGTTTAAAGGTTTATTTGAATATAAAAAGTAATGGCAAAGCAGTAAAAACAGTTGGTGCAAAAGTATTCTCTTTCACGTGAGTTATACCACTACTTAAAAGAATTTAATTGGCACCTAAATCCTGAGCTTTGATATCACTTGAGAAAAATTATGAATTTCTTTCTAGGATAGAACCTCATTTTTCTCTCTACCCTTCATTATTGGTATACTTTTCACATTATTATAAAGGTCAGCAGAACCCACAGAGTAAAAAGGAAATTAATGGATTTTGAATCAGGAAATAAAAAAAAAAAAATCTGAACTTTACTCAGAATTCTATAGTGGCCCTTTTCAGTAGTGTTTCAGGGAAGAACTTGCCAGTGAAATTTGCAGAAGAACTTATGTAAATAGGGTAAAGTACTTTTATGAAGTGGGTTTTAAACATTAGCTTTCTTTTCTCTCTAGTCCAGTATATTGAGATAATAGTTGTTAACACTCTCTCTCTCTCTCGCCACATACTCATTCATATAGAAACAGACACTATAGATACATACGCATACACATGCACAAATACATACATATGTATTATGCATATATAATATAAGGCATGTACATCATGCACAATATATATAAATAGATACTTCTGATTTTAGTATTTGCTTTTCTTAGGGACAATGACAATTTTCATTCATGCAACATGTTGCAGTGTTCAGTGAAAGTTAAGTATATTTTCAACCACTATTTCTACTATTTTGAAAATAATATCAGTTAATTATGAAATTCTTATTAATTCTGATATATCTTTTTTAATTTGCCCAGTTTGAGTCTTTTAATATTCTTAGGTATATTATGTACCACCTGCTTTTTTTTACTTACACTTTTTCTATTTTAATATTTATATTATTTTTAAGCCCAAGCTATTATTAATATTACTTCCTTTACCTTCCCTTCATCTTTGTATTATAACCATATTTCTGGAAGAGACACATTTACAGAAAAATGCAATTTGAGACATATATATGTCTTTTGTTTTTTCTTCTAAAAATATGTTGAAAAGTACAAAATGACAATGTAGAATATATGACTAAATACAAACATAACATTTATTTTCTAGCAAATAGCTGCAGAATTGTCAATATTTTATTACTATGAACCTCAAAGTGGGTATAGTATAAATCTGAAAAGAATCTTATGTTTAAAATTCCTACCTACTATTCAGCTATAAGAAATAGGAAATCCTATCATTTGTGACAGCATAGATGAACCTGGAGGACATTATGTTAAGTGAAATAAGCCAGTCATAAAAAGACAAAAACATAATCCCACCTATATATGGACCTAAAAAAATCAAACTTATAGAAGCAGAGAGCAGAATGGTGGTTCCCAGAAGCTGATGGTGGTGGGGTGGACGAGGGATTGGAGAGATGTTGGTCATAGGATACAAAATTTCACCTAGATAGGAGGAATAAGTTCAGGATACCTATTGTAGAGCATGGTGATAATAACAATATAAACAATAAATTGTATAAATTGTATACTTGACAATTGCTAAGAGAGCAGATTTTAAGTATTCAAACCATAAGTAAATATGTCAGATAACACATATGTTAATTAGCTTGATTTAGCCAACTCACAGTATATGCATATTTCAAAAAATCATGTTGTACATAATAAATATATATATGCAATTTTATTTGTCATTTTTAAAACCTACATACATTTGAAAAACAATTATTCTCCAATATAAATATATCATTAGACAACTTTTTAAAAATATTTGAAATAATTGTTCAGAAAGTAGATCTTAATTTTCCATTTTTTTCTTATAATTTCAAAAATAATCTATCAATGCAACTAGGTTTCAACGTTGATTTCCTATACATTTTTCAATTAAAATGTTATTAATATCAGTTCGATATTACTTGGCATCTTAAACTTATTTTAAGTAAATGGACACATAAATTCACCTATAATGTCGATGTAGATCATTATTTCTAAAATAGAGACACAAAAGGTACAATGAATATTGTAGAGTATACAAGCTTAACATTATTTACTGCTACTCATTTATTTTTCAAAAGTATAAAATATGAATTCAATAGATATAATTAATGTAAATGTAATAAAAATGTAAATTTACTCCCATGGCTTCTATTAAAAATTATTTCTATGTTTACACTAGTTCAAAGTATGTATCGCAATACCAATTTCTCCATCATTAGCATGTAATGGCTAAATATACCCATAATGTTGGTCTGTGGTATGAATGAAAAAATTTTCTTTAAATGCATACTCGGTTTACTGTCTAACTTTTAATAAATCTAGAGACACACATACATAAACATGCTTTGGTCTTGCTGTATTGAGAGGAGAGAATACATAATTTTTATACAGAGAATGTTTAAGAATTTCTCATAGTTGCTATGTTTGGTAAGGTATTTTCAAAATCTACTCAATAAATTGTGTAGACAAGATATTAACAAGGATAATCTTATAAATACTAGATAATTTTGAAAAATATACCAGAAAAAAGTCACCTACAGGGATTCATGATTATGAACAAAAAAAGGAAATTGAACTCACATTGCTCCTGATTTCCTTTAAGCTCACAAACTAGCTTTACATGTTATTTTACTACTGACATTTACAACACCAGGGTCACCTTTCTTTCTCAAATCACTGGTTCTAAGATGGGCTGAGCAGTATGATATGGCTGTTGTTCTTCAGTTAATCATTAAAGCTTTTGATTTACTTACAATCCTTGAGCTGAATTATATAATTTGGGGGATAAATTGACATGATGGCTTCCTCATTAGATGTTGCTAAATGATGTGATTAGTAAGCTTCATCTCAGTCTTGATGTCAGCCTTCATTACCCTATTTTTTCATGATCGGCTCTAATTTATTTATGCCCACAAGTTGGCATTGCTATCATTTTGGAATAGGCATGATCTTACAGGCAGAGCCACAAATACTTAGGTATACTGCACATAAAACATCCTTTTTTGGTTTTGTGGCATGAATATTAACTTAATCATCATTTACATTACATTAAAGAAAGCAAATTATAATTAATTTACCCATTTTCATAAACAATAGTTTAAAATTTATTTTATTTTATATTTACATTAGTTTACTTTACCTATGTTACATTTCTTTTCAAATTATCTAAATTTTATTTTTGTGTCTCCTAAACTTATGAGATCTGAAAGAAATAAAATTGATCACTTGGATGTTATAATTGTTAAGATCAAAAATAAAATTTAAATTAACCTGTTCCTTTATATTTTAGAGCCTTTTATATTTCAAATCAGAAATTCATTGCCTTTGTCCTCAGTAAGTCTCCCAAGAAACAAAATACTCTTCCAGCAGTTTTAATCTTTGATGTAGCAGAATCATCAAAACTATAATATATCTCTGATATGTTTTGATGAACATAATTTCATTATTGTTCCTAATCAAGTAAAATGCCAAAAAAAGAGAGAATTTAATATCACTACTAATTTTTCTATTTCCAGGCAGTCTAAACCATATGGATCCACTTATTTTTATCTGTTTGGATATTGATTTTGCTCTCTTCAGTACAACTCTGCTCCAATTATGCATAGAGTTTAATTATAAATGTAAACACAATGAATTAGTTGCTCATATAATTCTGCGGACTCTAAAGTCATACTACCTGTGCTAATTTCTAAAATGCTTTGAGATGCATAAAGAATTTTTTTACAAATCATGGTGTCATTGATATTCAATTGATTTTTTTAAAAAAAATTTGTTTACAAAGTAAAAAAAAATCGAATTAAATAATAACACAGTAGGGGATAAATAACAGAACAAACCTAAAAAGAGAAGAAAAATTAGAGCTTCTCTGACCGACTTTGTCAGGAGTGGTAGTAGAGGGAAGCTGCAATGATGGAGGAACCAAGCGGACCTGACCCCGCCTACTGGCTTCCTATTGGTTTTATGTATGTTTGCAGTTCCAATGATTGCCCGCCTGCCACACTTTACTCCTCAGAAGCATGTAGTTCTCACAGCAGCCAGAAAAGAAAATACAAGTGCCCCTTTCTCAGAAGTTGAAGCCAAAAGCTCCACAGCCCCTTTCCCTAATATCTAAGTTTTAATAATTTCAGCTTCTTCTCTTCCTTTCCTCAACCCTAGAGATAATAGTTTCTGCAAGCAGTGTGCCCTCCAAGATACCTTAGTGTTTCCATTTTAATCTTACAGTCACAATTTCCTTAAACATACATTTGTACAATGTTTTTTTCCATTCAAAGAAATGGTGTGATTTCTTTTGCCTATCTGATCATTACAGATATGTTCCTAGAATCGTATGTTGCTAAATGTTCATTTTTTCTTTTCAAATTTCTAGAATTCTCTAATAATTTCTCATTTATCATTCTATTTGTTGGCCAGTCTTTACTGTGATTTTCAGTTGACAAATTACTCTAGCAATCCCCAACCAACTGCTGATTCTTATCCTCTGTTTATTTAACTGTATTCTTGAAGGCATTCTGTAAAGCCACAGAAAAACTTGCATTTTGTCATACCTCAGTATAATGTTCCTTTATTCTTTCTTTCAATGTCAGCACTGTCATTGTGTTAACTTCTGTCATCATTATGAGTTAAAACTCTTCATCCAAACACTCAAAAAAAAATTGTGAGAACAAAGGCTACAGTGAAGTAAGCAGGGTATGATATAGAACATACAACTCAGAGGAGAAAGAGATTTATATAACTATTACGTAAACAAAATCATTTCAGATGATGGATTCAAGAATAACTTTAGCAAGTTAGTGGTTTGCAGGGTCAAACATAAGTAAAAGGCAGAAAGAAATTGGGCAGGGGTTTGGCATTCTATACACTTAGTGTGACACCGCTATTTTGTTTTAGATGCAGCAACAAAGTAGGTCTTTATAACCAGGAAAATTACAAGTTTTGTTTGAAATGATTCTGTGTGAGAGGTATATTGAGCCTTCAAGCAAAGATGTTAATTTGGTACTTAAACATAGGTTTGGGGGCACAGGACAGGGGTCAAAATTGAAGGTAAATGTATATATACATCTCATGAAGTAGGTAAGCATAGTTATACAAAATGACTATAAATTATACCTAATGTGCTTCTGATATTGATTTCCAATGCCTTGCTAAAAGGGAACTGTTAGATTGGTTCTGCTCTAGTATAGCCTGAATATGTCTTTCACTGCCCACACTTGGCTGCTTTCCTTCAAGGTATCCCAAGCTATTTTCATCTGTATCAGACAGCTCTGGATTTTTGTTTCTTTGAGACAGAATCCCATTTTTACTTCCATGGAAGTAGCAATCCTGTATTTTCTATGTAAATACTTCACATAATAAAATGTGGGTACTATTCTCCACAAATCCAGGGCAAATAAGTCTCAGCAGTAGTTAAGTGATCACAGTTGAAACATTCAGATAACCTGTTCTAATTCCAGCAATGAAAAGAGGCAATGCAAAAAAAAAAAAAAAAATTCCTGAAAATGTAGGAGAGTTAATAGGTTTTTTGATAAAGAAAAAAAAAAAGACTATTTCTTTATAACAGCTTCCTGAAAAAAGTCAATCGTTTATCCGCTTATCAGTTGAAATTCCTCTTAGTTATAAATTAAAAATTATTGACCTAATTAGAAAATATATACACCCACTGTTAAACTAACTCCCTGCCCACACACTATTGTAGATGTCTATTTAATTACCATCGATATAAAGGACTCTCTTCACACTTTCAATAACCCAGATTTTTAAAAAGCAGCAATAGATAATGTCTTGTATCTAGTCTAACATTCCTTGAAAAGCAAGAAAGTTTGTACACAAGATATGCTGCATGCAAAAATTGATTCTCATTTGGAAATATGAGATATTTGTCAAAATAAAATAAGAAAAATCATATAATATTTAATGTTCTATTCTTGCAGTTATTTTTATTATAGTTTATGAAAATAAATATAATAGCCATTCTAACAGGTGTGAGGTGATTGCTCATTATAATTTTAATTTGCATTTCCTCAATGATTAATGATGCTGAGCATTTTTTAATGTACCCATTGTCTTTCGTATGTCTTCTTTTGAGAAATATCTATTATGTTCCTTTGTTCATTTTTATTTATTTATTTTTTTTCCTTTGTTCATTTTTAAAACAAGTTATTTATTTTCTTGCTATTGAGTTGTTTGAGTCCCATATATATTTTGGATATTAATTCCTTATTAGATGTAGTATGGCTTGCTTTGCAAATATTTTTCCTATTCTATAGGTTGTCTCTTCACTGTATTGATTGTTTGCTTGGCTATACAGAATATTTTCATTTGATTTGATGCCATCCATTTGTCTGTTGTGCTTTTTGCCTGTGCTTTTGGGCTTGTAGAGTGGAATAGTGGTTAACAGACGGTGAGGAGTGGGAGGGTTGGGGAGATATTGGTAAAAGGACACAAATTTTTAACTAGACAGAAGGAAGAAATTAAAGATATCTACTGTACATCATGGTGACTCTAGCTAAAACAATATATTGTATACTTGAAAATTGTTAAGACAGTAGATTTTAAGTGTTCTCACTATGCACAAAAAAAGAATAGCATGTGAGGTAATAAATGTGTTAATTAACTTGATTTAGCCATTCTACAATGTAAACATATATTAAAACAACCTATTATATATCAATTTTTACTTGTCAATCAAAAAACTACATATCCATACACATATAAACACTATTAATTAGGATATCTCGTGTGTTATTTTAATATCAAATAATTATCAATCAAGTAGTTTATTGAGGACAGCACATTATAATTTTCATGCAATAATACTTAGATGTTACAGCTTGAAAATAAGAATCAGCAAAATACAATTCGCATGTGGACATTTGTGTGTGTGAATAAAAATGAAAATACTTTGATGAATTTCAGTGTGTTGAGTTTATAAGCTCTGATATTTATAAACGTCTAGATAAAATAGACAAAGCACACACTGTATCTGCAAATTTTGTTAAAATTTTGCTTTTGAATCCAAACTGTTATGCAACATCTTGATGCTTTTTTTTTTCAGATTTTGAATGACTGGCCATTGCAATATTCTGTTGAAAACAAAAAGCTTTCAAATCCTCAGATTAACATTATGGTAAAAAAGATAACCTTTCTTCTCTCTTAATTTATATTAACTATTATTTAATATTACTTACCTGCTTTACTCAATGTTCTGACAATTCTGGCATTCTGCCATGTGCATTTTACTTTTCACTAAGGTAGAGTGTTGAAGAAAAGCGTAAGGGACTATCTTCCTAGCTTTGCTTCATACTAAAAAAATAGAAAATATTATTATGTCTAAAACTTTTTCAGAATACATTTTAAATGACTTGGAGAAATGCTTTTAGGGTGAAAAAACAGCAGTCTCAATAATTGTAAATCATTTGTAAACAGGATGTCTAGTAGTTTTTAGAAAATAATTTACTTTAAAAATTTCAAATTAAATTCCTTTTATAAATATGAGACAGACATTATTTAAGTTTCTTTTAAATGCTTAATACTGGTTATAAAAATTATTCTTATGTAAATAAAATGTATTAGCATATTATATTGACAGTTTGACCTAATAAGCTTCTCACAAATCTGAAAATATTTAGAAATATGATTTTTGAAATTATTACAATGAGTGTATTATGATAAAATGAAACAGTAATCTCTCTTCAACTCTCCAAACATTCATGTTTCTGTGTTTTATCTTCACAGATTGTAGACTTTTCTAAAAACTATTTTTGATTATTTTTGATAAAAATTTCAATTATCTTCTGTGGACATAAAAACCAGTTACATCAACAGATGCTAAATTGTGGAGTTCATTGTAGTGACAAAGACAGAGATAAACTCTCCTGTCTGAGCTTGCCAAGGATCTAATAAGGAAATGCATATTCAAGGGCCACACAATTACAGAAAAGTTATGAATTGAAAAATATTTCTAAATGCTGTAATCTAATATTTTCATTTTTATCATTAAAAACCATGTAAGCATATTACATAAATTTTGAAAAATAAAAAGATAAATATATAGGGGTAATCTCTAACACTCCCATACCACAGCAATGGTATGTTAATATATTCAAAGATAAATTATATTCCAATAATTAAGTTAGAAAAGTGTTTAAATTTTCATGACCCCAAAGGCTTCCTCTCCTGAAACATGGTACTTTGATGCTGTGAAAGTTTAGCTACAGATAGAAATCACACTAAGTTCATACAAAGCCTTTCTATTGCGGCATGAATTATTTGTACAATACATTATCTACAAGGTTGGAAACTCCCCTTGAGTGGGTAGACACCCAATTATAAATGTATTACAATTTTAAAAGGTGTAACTAAATGTGACTGAGATAGTTATAATTCTAAAATGACTCTGCAATGAACCTAGACCTTGTATAGTACCCTCCCTTTTGAGTATGGGTGGAACCTATGAACATGAGCTATTGCTGTTGTAGGTAAGTCCCATTATATGCAACAGTTAACTTTAAGAAATGGAGACTATAGGGCTGGGTGCGGTGGCTCATGCCTATAATCCTACCACTCTGGGAGGCTGAGGCGGGTGGATTGCTTGAGCTCAGGAGCTCGAGACCAGCAAGAGCGAGATGCATCTCTACTAAAAATAGAAAAAAATTAGGTGGGCAACTAAAAATAGAAACAGAAAATTAGCCTGGCATGATGGCTCAGCCTATAGTCCCAGCTACTTGGGAGGCTGAGGCAGAAGGATCTCTTGAGCCCAGGAGTATGAGATTGCTGTGAGCTAGGGAGACACCATGGCCCACTGTAGCCTGGGCAACAGAGTGAGACTCTGGCTCAAAAAAAAAAGAAATGGAGATTATACAGATGGTCCTAACATCATAATCACATGAGTCCTTTGAAAGCAGGACTAATGTCTACTTCTGGTGATAATTTTTAAAAAGTTATTACCTTTTAAAAAAGAAGTTATTTTAAAGCCACTTGATTCATTTTGCATTTTTTAACTGTTATAACTTATTCTATATACATAGAGCATTCTGTCATTTATAGCCTTATAGTCATAATACTATAGCTAATAAATATTAATGACATCTAATTTGTATTCCCCAGTGAACTTAGTAAATAAATCTACAAAAGTAACATCATTATAACATATGTACATGGTGATTTATATGATTTATATGACATTTACATGATGATTATAAGATCAAGCTATTATGAAAGAGGTATGATAAATCTTTATTTCTAATGTGAATATTCATATATAATTTAGACTTATACTCATGGAATTGTCTTGATGAAAATGTTTTAATTAAGATAAGTTTAAACTATTTAGTATTACATACCATATAAGATAGGCTAAATCCATAATCAAATGGTACATGTGTTTATGTGTATGTGTAAATATGTATATATATATATACATATTTATACATATATCAGAAAATATGTATCTTTGATTAACTTTTTCAACTTCCTGTCTAAAATTTCCTATTGTGAATTTATGCTTCTGTCCCTCAGTAAATACTGCTACTTTGACAACAACCCGTTTTGTTGTCTTTCTGTTGATATGATATACAATAACATTCAGAAGCTCTTACCCACAAGATTGATGACATTGTTATTCATTACTTGTTAGTTGTTTTTAGGATATAAGCTGGGTGGGATGGACAGATGTACTGAGTCTATTACCTCAGTACATATCTTTATAATTATGAAAGGCATCATGTTCTCCAAGAAACCATGTTTTTTTCTGGAGGCTGATCTGACGAGCTGCAGAGAATTTTCTATCATGTTTGCGTTTCCGCTTTTAAGCACTGAGGTGAACTTCTAATAATTGTAGCATATTTTTCTTTTCTATTTCTTAGTTTGGATAAGACCAATCAAATCCTAAAGTGCTGCTGTTTTATTTTTTGAGGGCTACTTTACTATGAATATTTCCTTCCTTTGAGAGTTGAGAGAGTCTTAATATTTTATGTGTGTGTATATATATGATAGTTTATAACAATTGTAATAATGTTACTCTTTCTCTCCAATAAAACTTGCCTTGATATTTATATTAACATTGATAGCAGTAGGCTTGAGATTCCATGAGTTATTATTTTTTAACCATGTTTCCTTCTACATTTAAAAAGATGTTTAATACTCTGAAATATTAGATTACCACATGTAGTGCTAGGAAATATAGTTTTACACATTTGTTGAATAAAATATATATTTGTAGCAAAATATGTTGCTATTTTTTTAGTTGCTTCTATATTTCTGCCACAAAATGTCTCTCTTCATAGATCCCAATTTGTTTGTACTAAACCTCCACTTTCTCATTTCTTTCAATTTTCTTTTATTCTTTGTCTATTGCATCATTCTCTGAATTAGATATTACATTTTCTCCTCCTTTTCTTGTCCAATACCATAACATAATCGTTGAACAAGAAAATTCTCTTCTAGTCAATTAAACTCATTTCTCTGTGTTGCCCGGATTCATAGTATTACCTGCCTTTCTTGTTCTGTGCTTTTGTACACTTTAGCCATCCAGCCACTCAGGTAGTCAATAAACAAGTATCCTAAATATTATTGCATCCTTTTAGGACTTGTCTGTATTAATTGCTGTCCCCAAATGTCTCACTTCTCATTTCCAAAATCAATTTATTAAATACCATATTTTAATACTTAAAACTATATGTGACCTGATGCTTCATATAGTTATTCTATGTTATAGATTTCATCTTTGTCCCTACTGTCCCCTTTTTTCCAACTTATCAGTAAGTTTGAGCTCATGAAAATTATCAATACGTTTTGTGCACATGCATGTGTTTGTGTGTGTATGTGTATGTGTATGTACCTGTGTGACCAAAAACATAGCAAGGGGCAAATCCATGCATTCTGAAATACATATTCAACCTATTTTAGCCTAAATAAAGGGCAACTCCGTTCATGATATTGTTATTGAAAACAAAAGAGGGTTTTGGCCTAGATCCAGTTGCTCACTGCACAAAGGTTAAATTATTGAGACAACAAGGATTGACAAGGAAGAAAGGAAATTGTTTTAACACAAAAGACATCTGTCAAGAGAACGGGGAATCAGGCCTCAAATCCGTGTCCCCAGCTAATGGCGATTACAGGTCTTTTAAGAAGGGGCTACATTCACTGGAGCAGGTAGTGGTGTAATTAACAAGGGGCTGTGTGCATTGGGACAAGTTGTAGGGGACAACGATTCTTGACCTCAGGAAGTCTGCCTGGGGACCTTCAGAATCTCAGCTCTTTGTCTTGAAGAAATTCTTCCATTTCTGGGAAACAACTCAGAGTGGTTAAGTAGTTAGTTAAAAGTTTCAGGGTTCTGGTCATCATGCCCTACTGGCCTGAGAATCTAACCTGTAAGAGATAGAGGATTATAAAAAACATATAGGGATTATGAAATTTGTTCATAGAGATCGTTACAATATACTTAATTTTCTATTTTTTAAAATTTTTTCAACCTTTCTTGATTTTTAACTTGAAATTTATACTAAAATCCTTTTGTGTCTCCCATTGCTTTCATTCTGTAGTAGAAGAAACTTTGCTAAAATTAGAACAGAAAAATTTTATTTTAAAAAAAGTTATTTCCAAATAACTTGTAGATTTGGTATTAAAACTCACATGACTCTTAGAATAAGATTAGTCATTAGTTTTGAAGAAAAATCATGCCCATCATATAAAGGTTTTGTCATGTTTAGTGAAAGAGTGGAACTAATCTCTTTTAAAACTCTTAGATATTGACAGGTTTTTGAAATTTCATAAAGTTTGTACTGTGTTGGAATTTTAAAAATTTTACCAGAAATAATAAAACTAAATAAAATTGGCATCTGGAGAGCTATTCACATTAATCCAAATATGATATAGTTAAAACTAATTTTGTTAGCTATTTTGAGGTTGATTCCAAACCTTCATTTTAAAAAATGCTTATGATTTTCTATAGAAATAATCATGAAAATTAAGAGCTGTCAAATAATGTATCAGATTCTGAAGCTTAACAATAATATTTTTATTTAAAATTCTATCTCTAAGAAATGAAGCAGTGAGTTGAGCAAAAACAAAGATTTTTTCACATTTTACTTTGTTATTGCTCCAACTCAAGGTGTAAATTCATTGAGATAGTATTTTGGAAACAAAAATACTATTATTTAGTTTGATAGCCTGATTAAATATTTTCCCTGGAATATTAAGGATCATTAGTAGGTGAGCTACTAGTTTAGCTTAGTCTGATAAGTAAATGAGAAGCACTAAATCTTGATGAACAACTGCCTGTAGTTCCAAATGGAAATGTAGTATTTCAATAGATGAGCATTAAGTGCATTTGTGATTTAAAAATATAAAAATCATATTTATTATGGAAATCAAAGATATAAAGACAGAAGTACTTAATTTGGTCAGAGAATGTAAATATCTCTAATTTAGGAAAGATAATATAAAATATCCAGTTTCACTAACTTTCAGAATATTAATTGCTCATAAATGTTCATGAATTTATGTGTCACATTAATGGATTTGTTTGAACATGCACAATTATTCATTATTCTGCTACCAGTAATTATGCTGCAGATTTTTCAGTATATACTTCTGCACATTATGTAAACTAACCAATTTGGGGTTTTGTCATTGAATCACAATTCAACATTTAAATATCAGGAAAGTAGTTACTATAATAATTGCAATTCACCATTTCTTTATTTTCAAAGACAAGGAGAATGCAAGATGTATTAGAAGATTTGTATGCAATCAGTGATAAATATGAATATATTTCCATTTCTCTTTTGTATATAAAACTTTAAAATTTGCATAGATATCATCCAATATTTACATGGTGATTATAATATTTAAAGGACAGATGTTAATAAAAATTATGTTAATTTAAATAAATAAGAAAAAAAACCAATTCATTGATCTAGTCAGGATATCTGTTACTATATACTTTCCTTCCTTCCGTACATGCTAAAAATTATTTCAAAATTATCCTTTTATTTTAAAAACTTCATATGTACCATTAATTTTTTTTTTTGAGACAAAGTCTTACTCTGTTGCCCAGGCTAGAGTGCTGTGGCATCAGCATAGCTCACAGCCCAGCCCATTAAAATTTTTAAATAAAAGGAGAAGACTTGGGAAGGATAAAAATAAACTTATTAATAGTTATACTTTCTTTTAAGTTTCAGTTACATGTAATAGCTGATTGCAAGTTCCACACCACTGGAAGGGATTTTTATGGGGGCATAGTATTGCTACATACATTTTGAAAAACAATCAGTCTTTGAAAATGTGAATTTGAAATATTCTAGTGAACACTGAACTAAAGGAGTAAAAGACCTATCTGATGACCTCTCTTTGGAAGAACCATGCTGAGCAGAATAGTGCTATTATATAACATTAAATTATAGTCACGTGCTCAGAGAGGTTTCACTCTGAATGCCTTGAAATAGTGGAGTCTGCTACCATATTGCTGAGAGATTTATTTTATTAGTCTCTTAAGTTTTTATCTTTTAGTCTCCTGTTCTCTGTACCTCCTGAGTCACAGGCTTGGTGTCTACTGGCCCCCTCCATTATAAGTAGTATTCAAATAAAAACAAATGCATATCATCAAGGAAATCACCTGATTTAGGTTCTTATATTTTTATAACAGCATTGAATGATAACAAACCATATAATTTTATTTCTGAACCAATGGAATGTCTGACATGGATTTTATTCACAGTGTTAATCTTGTTTGAGGAGCTTATGTTATTTCTCTGCCCCTCCCATTTTAAAAGACCTAAAAGAATATCAGCTATTTAGAGGATTTTGTTTTAAAACATGATGCAAGGTAGAATATACAATGTCTAGTAATTTATATTTATTTACTTTTCATTTTCCTAATTAAAATAAAAGATCTTTGAAGGCAAAGGGTCTTTTTTTTTTCTCTCTTGCTTTCCACAGTATCTCTAGCACTTTGTAAGCAAACAGTAACTATTGCTGAATTAAGTAATTAATTATTTAACTTACGTCAATATGCCATTCTGATGTTTACATGAGAGTTTTTGACCCACTTTTACTCTATCAACCTTAGATTTTGTTTAGGAAATGGTTTCCATTTGTATGTCTCTTAGATCTCAGCTATTGAACATAAACTATTTTTCGATCTCCAGTGTTTGTTTGTGATTTAAATATAAATACTGCACAATATTCCCTATGATTCATTGTGTTTTTTCAGTGTCAAAAGCAGTTAACTATAAAATGGAAATTAGGTAAAAATCATTGCCCCTGTATGAAGTCTTAGATTGTGACACATATCTCCATAATTCTTCTTGGGATGTTATATTCCTTTCTTGCTCACCACATTTGCTTGTGAAGATAATAGGAGTAGAAATTAAGATTCCTTCAGTTAACTAATAATTTTGAAATGATTTTTAAGGAGACTAATGTACAAATTTGGCCAGTTATTACTTATTATTACTCCTTTATAAATTCTGAGATTTGGGAAAGCAACCAAGGATAGATTTGCAATCTCTCTTGGTTCTGATTAGATTGAGAAGTGTGGTCTGTCTTCTCTTCTATTGTGGTTTGAACGTATGTGTCTCTCTAACATTCATATATTGAAACTTAAACTTCAATGTGATGGTACTAAGAGTTGGTGCCTTTAGGGGATGATGAAGTCAGGAAGGCAGAGCCCTCAGGAATGGTATTAGGAACCTTACAAAGGGTCTTAAGAGAATTAGCTAAATATTTTTTGCACTTTCCCCTTCCTCCATCTACTATGTGAGGACATAGTAAGAAGTGTCATCATGAAAACAGACAGCAGTCCTCACCAAACACCAAATCTACTGGTGTCATGATTTTGGACTTTCCTGCCTACAGAATTATGAGAAAGTTAGTTTCTGTTTTTTGTAAATTACTCAGTCTATGGTTTTTGTTATAGCATCAGGAACAGGCTAATATATCCTCTTAAATTATTATAATAATTAATAGAGCTACCATAGTGGGAGGAAGCTCAAGTAACACTGTGGAGAGATTCATATGGAGAGGGATGGAAGTTCCTGGGCATCTGTTGATTCCAAGCTCCTGGTTGACGGCAAACACTGACTTCCCGGCCATGTGAGTGACCTACCTTCAAAGTGGTTATTTCATCTCAATTTGAGGGCTCTCAGCTACCACAGTGATGCTGGATGAAGGAGAGACAGGACATCTTTCTGGAGCATGCCCAAGTTGAAGAGTTGTGAACAAAATGAATGACTGTTCTTGTTTTAAGCCATCATATTTTGAGGTTATACAGCAATAGATCACTGGAAGATTTTTATATTTATTTATTTATTTATTTCAGAATATTACAGGGGTACAAATATTTGTGTTATGTGGATTGCTTTTTTTCATGTCAGCATATTATAGGGGTACAAATATTTAGGTTACATATATTGCCTTTGCCCCACCCAAGTCAGAGCTTCAAGCATGTCCATCCCCCAGACATTGCACACTTCACCCATTAGTTGTGATATACCTATTCCTTCCTACCCCCTCCACCTGCCCAACAGCCAGTGAATGTTACCACTATATGTGCACATAAGTATTGATCAATTAATACCAATCTGATGGTGAGTACATATGGTGCTTTAGTGCTTCTTGAAGCAAAGTTATAAGCATACCCATCACCCAGATAGTATACACTGTACCTGTTAGGTATCATTTCACCCATCCCTTCCTCTCCCCTCCCACCTTCTTGATTTCCATTGAGTTTTACCATCTGTGCACCTCAGTGCTGTTCAGTTAGTTCCAATTTAATAGTGAGTATATGTGGTGTTTGTTTATCCATTCTTGTGATACTTCACTAAGGAGAATGGTCTCCAGATCCATCAAGATGGTTACAAAAGGAATTAATTCAATTTTTTATGGCTGAGTAGAAATCACTGGTATACATATATCACATTTTATTAATCCACTCATGAATTGATGTGCCTTTGGGTTGATTCCACTTCTTCATGATTGTGAATTGTGCTGGAATAAACATTTGAGTGCAAGTGTCTTTTTGATAAAATGAGTTTTTCTCCTTTGAGTAAATATCCAATGGTGGGATTACTGGACAAAATGGTAGGTCTACCCTTAGTTCTTTGAGGAATCTCCATACTATTTTCCATAGAGGAAATACTAATGTGCAGTCCCACCAACAGTGTATAAGTATTCCTTTCTCTCTACGTTCACTGCAGCATCTATTATTTTGGGACTTTTTGATAAAAGCTATTCTCACTTGAATTAGGTGATAATTCTATGTGATTTTGATTTGCATTTCCCTGATAATTAGCGATTTTGAGCATTTTTTCATATGTTTATTCACCATTCATCTATCTTCTTTTGAAAAGCTTCTTTTGCCCACTTTTTGATGAGGTTGTTTGATTTTTTTTTCTGATTTGCTTGAGGTCTTTATAGATTCTTGTTATTAGCCCTTTATTGAATACATGGCATGCAAATATTTTCTCCCATTCTGTGGGTTGTCTATTTGTCCTATTGATTGTTTCCTTGGCTGTGCATAAACATTTTAATTTAATCAAGTCACATTTATTAATTTTTATTGGTGTTGTGATCGCCATTGGGATCTTCTTCATGAATTCTTTGCCCAGGACAATATCTAGAAGTGTTTCTCCAACCTTTTCTTCTAGACTTCTAAGAAATTCATATCTTAAAGTCTGTTGTCCATTTTGAATTAATTTTAGTGAATGGTGAGAGTTATTGGTCCTGTTTCAATCTTCTACATGTGGATATCCAATTTTTTGTCACCATTTATTGACTAGGGTTTCTTTTCCCCAGTATATACTTTTGTCTGCTTTGTCAAAGATCAATTGTCAATATGGGGATGGTTTTATATCTGGGTTCTTACTTCTGTTCCATTGATCTAGATCTCTATTTTTGTGCCAGTGCCATGCTGTTTTGGTTACTATGACCTGGTAGTACAGCTTAAAGTCTTGTAAACTGATGCCTTTATATTTGTTCCTTTTCTTTTTAAGGTTGCTTTGGCTATTCAGGCTCTTTTTAGGATCCAATCATACTGTAGAATTATTTTTTCTGGATTAAAAAATGTTCATATTTTGATGTGGATTGCATTTAATCTGCAAATCACTTTGGGTGGTATGGACATTTTAACAATGTTAGTTCTGTTGATCCAAAAGCATGATGTTTTTCCATGTGTTTACTGCATCTGCAATTTTCTTCCTCAGTGATTTAAAAGTTCTCATTATAGAGATCCTCCTTGGTTAAATATATTCCTAGCTATTTTATTTTCTTTTAACTATTGTGAAAGGTATTACATCTTTGATTTGAATAAAATTAAAAATCAACTCCAATAGAAACACTCAATTCTATACAAAATTATGAAAATTAGACACTACTGCTCAACAATTATTGGGTCAAGTAGGAAATTAAGTTGGAAGTCAAAAGAGTCCTCAAATGAAATGACAAGGGGGACACAAGGTATCAAAATCTATGGGATTCTGCAAAAGTAGTCCTAAGGGGAAAATTCATAGCATTAAATGCCTACTTGAAACAGACAGAAATATCACAGATCGACAATTTAATGAATCATCTCAAGAAACCAAAAAAGGAAGAGCAAACCAAACCCAAACCCAAACCCAGCACAAGAAAAGAAATAACTAATGTCAAAGCAGAACTTGATTTAATTAATCAAAAACAAAAAAAGAAAAAAAAACATATCGAAGATTAATCAAACAAAAATTTGGTTATTTGAAAAGGTAAACAAAATTGACAGACCTCTTGCAAGATTAACCAGAAATATAAAAGAAAACACCCAAATAAGTTCAATTGGAAATGCAAAAGGAAATATTACAAGTGATACCACAGAAATAAAAAACATCATCTGTGAATACTATAAAAATCTCTACTCACATAAACTCCAAAATATTGAGGAAATGGTCAAATTTCTGGAAACACACAACCTCCCAAGGCTCAATCAGGAAGAGATAGAACTCCTAAATAGACCAATAATGAGTAACAAAATTGAAACAGCAATAAAAAATCATCCAACAAGAGAAAAGTCCTGGATCCAATGGTTTCACAGCCAAATTTTATCAGACCTATAAAGAAGAATTGGTACCCATACTGCAGAAATTATTTCATAACATCGAGAAGGAAGGAGAATCCTCTCCAATTCATTCTGTGAAGCCAGAATCACCTTGATACCAAGAAAAGACACAACTATAAAAGAAAACTATAGTCCAATATCCCTTAAGAATATAGATGCAAAAATTCTCAAAAAATTCTAGCAAACTAAATTCAGCAGCACATCAAAAAAATAATCTACCACAGCTAAATGGGCTTCATCCCAGGGATGCAAAGATGGTTCAACATTCACAAATCCATAAATGTGGTACACTACATAAATAGAAGCAAAAATAAAGATCATATGATCATTTCAACAGATACAGAAAAAATCATTCAAAAAAATTCAGCACTCTTTTATGATAAACACTCTTAGCAGAACATACATATATGGAACTTATGTCAAAATTATAAGAGACATATATTACAAACTCACAATCAACATCATACCTAATGGGGAAAGTTTGAAAGCATTCACTCTTAGAAGTGGAACAAGATAAGGATGCCCACTGTCACCACTTCTATTCAATGTATTGCTGGAATTTCTAGCCAGAGCAATCAGTCAAGAGAAGGAAATTAAGGGTATCTAAATAGGGGAAAATGAGGTCAAACTATCACTTTTTGCTGATGATATCATCTTATATTTAGAAAACCCCAAGACTCTGCCAAGAGACTCTTAGAATTGATAAATAAATTTAGCAAAGTCTCAGCTTACAAAATTAATGCACACAAATCACTAGCAGTCCTATATACTAACAGTCAAGCTAAGGCTCAAATCAAAAACGGAACATTTTTATTATATCATCCCTTTAATCTGCTGCTACTGTTGGGTTGTGGTAGCTTATTGGCCACCAGAGATTAGTAACAGTACTGAACCAATATCTATTAATTCCAATAAAGGAGAAAATTCCATTTTCTCCAATATTGTCACCTGATAAATGGCTGTAACACTTCAGAGCAAAGTTTGAGGAAAGAATCTGAGTGTAGTCTAGTAGCTACATTGGAGGAGAGACTAAGATTCTCCTTTAGTTGGGAGGCTTTGGGAATGTAAACAGGATTGCATTAGATGGCAAAAGATTAATAAGACATAAATCTCTTCTATGTCAATTTTCATTGAGTATCTGCTTGTCAGCCCTAAATTTATGCATCAATATATATCAAGAGTTTTCTTAATAGATTTCACACCTATCAAAATACTCTATATACTCACTTCCACAAGTGAGTTAACACCACATTATCTCTGAGAGTTAACACCACCAGCAACCTCTGTTATATATAAGTCTCATTAATCCCAGTTAAGCAAGAGATACCGTTTCCATGTCATCATCCCTTTACATAATCTCTTGCCCACAGAAGGTAGCCAGCACAGTGCTTTCCCATGATGCTCAACTACGCATTCTTAATGCCCTGATGGAGGAAGCGTCCGTTGGTGTCACTTAGAATTATGATTCAGGGATGGCTGAGCAGTTGAACATTCTACATAACCATATGTTTGAATATCTCTTCCTTTTCATTGTTTCAAGGAAGTCTTGACATTTCAACTTTATAGATGATTGTCAAATATCAAATCTAAATATTATAGCCAAACTGGCAGAACATTAATGCTACTCCAAAGTGTTCAAGCAAATACATGAAAATTAATCCTGGATGAATAAATCTATATAGGATTAGTTTTTTGTTCTGAATAACAAACTACCACAGACTCAGTGGCTTATAAAACATACATTTGCTATTTCAAGATTTCCATGCATTTAGGCATGGTTTAATTGGGTCCAGTGGTTCCCAGGTCCTTACAGGCTGAGACTGAAGCCTGCTCTTAGGTCCTAGAAGCAGACCACAGTTTCCTACTCTAGCTCTCTCCTCTTTCTCCAGAGTTAGCTCATAACATGGAAATTTGCTTCTTTAAGAGCAACAAGAAGAACCTGTCATGCTCCAGTATGCTGATATGGAGTTTTGTGTAACACAACCTAATCAATAGAGTGACATCACATCACTTTTGCCATATTCTATTGGTTAGAAACGAATCACAGCCACTACACATATTTCAAGGGAAGATGTTTTACAAGAGCCTGAATCACTGGGGAGTCACTGTAGGGTGTGCCTGCCATAATATTTACCAATTAAAGACTTTCTTCTTTACTAGAGTATAAGCCCCATGAAAGAAGGAAATTAATTATTAAACACATAAATGAATTCAGCAAGATGCTAAGTCTTACATATTATATTACATATATATAAATGTATGTGTTTTATATTCATTTTAACATTAAACTTGTAATTGTGTGAACACATTTTAGGAAAATAAAAGTGCCTAATTTTACAGGAGAGAAAACTTGTGGAGTTGTACATTTTTTCTTATTTTTTTTACCATATATAATCATAATATATAAAACATAAGAACAAGAAATGAAAATCTGATTAGATCAGCAATTACTGATTTCTGTCAGATATTTTCTGCTATGTACTCCAACAGTGTATTTCTCTCTGGCTCTTGACATACACTTTCTTTCAATCCTAAAACATCACATATTTTAGCAGGAGTTTAAAATAGTTATCTTCCAGTTAGAATTCAGGCAGTGATGGATGCAAGTTGGTTCCCTGGGGACCTTGTTAGTGAAAATCACTCATATGTTCAGTGAGCATTTGAACAAATGGACCTGCTGTTCTACCTAATGCTAGTGTAATTCCTTGATATATGGTCACCGTGTGTGACAATTGATACTGTCACTTAGTTCATAAGCATAACATTTCTAAACTCAAGTCATAAAAGCTGCATGTTAATGCTTCTCAAAGCAGTTATTATAAATAGGACAATTAAATGAAAAATTCTAGTCCAGTCAGTCACTCAATTAAAAAATACATGCCTATAGATTAGGAAATTAAGACAATCTCCCTTTTTTATCTATATATTTTTAATTGTAGAAAACTTTGGTTGAACATGCTTCCTTTATATATTCTATTTTTCAGTCCACAGGTGCTTCATTAGGGGGCTTTGCTGCTATAGGTAGCTCTGTCTAATCATAGGACAGAATGATTCTATTCATGGGTTGTGTAGAGCTTCCAAAGATAACTTCAATAACTAAAACTTGACCTAAAACTAAAACGTTTAGGTTGATTTTCATAAACAAAATGAAACTAAAGATTCCAGGAGACATCTTTATAGTTTAAGGCTAGTGACTGCTTAGGTGTTTAATACAAAAGCTGAAAATAAATATCAGTACAAGTTTATAACAATATGTTTTATTTAAATGGTACCAAATAATAGTTAATGTGATTCCAAAAGAGAATGGTTTTTTAAAATGTACTTCAAAGACATTATCTAGCTATTTAATAACTACATTTAATATTCAAATAAGAAATCATATAATAATCTAATTTTATTCACACTAATAAAAGGAAACAGCAACTGTGTAAACTAGAAATTTAAATAATCTAAAAAGCAACTGTGGTCGACATTAAAACTTGATTTATTCACTTAATTTAAATACGTATTTCTTGAATTCTAGAAGTTGAGTACATTACCATATATTGAAGTCAAAGTCTAATTAAGTCTAATGTCTCTGTATTAACTGATCAACTGTTTTTTCCTTCCCAATAAACACATTAGAGTTATAGTCATAAACATGGACACACTGGTGGATTTATTCTGGTTTTAAAAATCTTTTTTTCAAAATGCTAGGAAATTAAATATACTCACCCAATAGATTTCAGTACAATTCAGTGTAATATTAAGAAAATAAGAGTTTATATAATAAAATACATGTGTAAAATATAAAATAATGAGAAAAATGTAAAAATATGGCAAATATCATTTTTGAAAATATTAAATATATTTTTAAATATGAATTTTTCAGATTCCCATTTTTGTCAAATAAACAAAATTATTGAATAATAAAACTAAATAAATACTATTTTAATATTTCAGATATATATTTGTGACATTTACATATATTTAAATTATTTATGTGGGTGTATAAATATGTAAATAAATTACATATACTTAAAATACAATCATGCACCTCATAACATTTAGGCAGCATCAAACCACATATATGAAGGTGGTCCATAAAATTATAATATCATATTTTTTCTGTACTTTATCTATGTTAAGACAAGTTTAGATATACAAATACTTAATTGTATTACAATTGCCTATAGTATTCACTACAGTAACATGCTGTACAGGTTTGTAGCCTAGGATCAATAGATCATACCATATAGCCGAGGTGTGTAGTAGGCCACAGCATATACATTTGTGCAAGTATACTCTATGATGTTTGCACTGTGATGAAATCACTTAAGGACATTTCTCAGAACCTATTCCTGTCATTATGTAACACATACTTCTTAGAACCTATCTTTGTCATTAAGTAACACATGACTGTTTATTAAAATGGTACGGGTAGTGTCCTGTGGACTTGACTACACTTTGTTTGTATATATGTCACTGTTATGTTCTTTCTAACATTCATTCATTATAATTGTTGCCATGGTGCAATGAGGTCAGAGACATGCTTCTCATTGTTTATTATAACTTTTCTTCCCTATTCAACATGTATGTATGTTTATTCAGAATAATTTTTTTTTCTGACATCTTGATGCAGTTATAAAAATATCCTAGAAGAAGTAGACCAGGGAGCATATTTATAGTTAATTTCCAATATAAGAAATATAGCACCACAGGTAATATATGGGTAGGTGCAGCTTTAACTAAGAAAAATTAAATTGCTTACATTTAAAAGTAATTGAAATTTTTAAATAAGCAGCTCTGGAAGATGAAATTAGAGGACAGGTTCTCAGTGAGAGAGGAATAGGCCTAGAAATAAGATGGGTGGCTGAGGCCAGAAAGAAATGGAGCCAGTGAGAGTTTACTAATGGACAAAAGAATCCAAGAAGTTTTCAAGGAAGGCAAAGATAGAGTATAAAATTTAGTGGGCCTTTGATGGCTTATGAAAACAAAAATTCGTTCATTTTAAGTGCATAGTAAAGAAAATGGTTGTCATATAAATTATTATTTAAAACATGGAAATTACAGAACTTATACAAGGTATCTTAACTAATGAAATAATGCAAGATATATAAATTAGAATGTAAAACTCTACCATATCCATCTTCTTTCCCACTCTTCTGAAGTAGATAATGTGAATAGGATGCTATATCTCCATTTATATAATTATCTATTTTCATACACGTACAAAAATATTTGAAAATATTGGATTGTTGCTTGTTTTATTTTCTAAAGATGGCATCATGTTTCTTGTCCACAATCACATATCTGACAACTTTGGTACTGGGTATGTTTCAGGATAAAGCAGTGCCCCTTAATCAGATACATCAGTAAGTCTGCATTAAAGCATATGAAAATATACACCAAGTAAATTAAACAAGTAATATGAAGAGACTTACATCAGTTCAGGCTAGTTTTATCACCAAACGAGTTTACCAAAAATTACATTAGTGGAAAAAATTCAATTTTTAGAACTTTTCCGGGGAGCTATTTTGAAGTGCAAGTAAAGCATTCTGAGCCTCCAGATACCTTACTCTGTAACTTACTTGTTTTACTTAATAATGCACTATGGAAAGTCCTTCAGCCTACTGAATATAGGTACAATTAATCTTAGGAATTATTTGTGTAGTATTACAAAGTTTAATTAAATCACTATTTATGAAACATTTCTTCACTGATGGAAATATAGGACATTTGTTGTTCTTTTGCTATTATAGACAAGAATGGAACATAAGTTTAATTTTAAAATAATACTTATTATGAATATATTGAACAGGATTTAATTCAACAGAAAAAGAATGCGGCCAATTCTGTGCTTTAAGTAACTAAAAATGAACAACAAGAACAATCATGTACATAACTTCACCTAGCTTGGAGATTGAAGTGAGCTTAAATAAGACTTTAGTCCCTATAAGAGTTGGTCCATTTCTGGTCCATGTTTAATCCTAGAAGAGAACTTCTGGGCTTCTAGCACCCATTGTGTAAAGTTTGCAGGTACCCTCTTCTTGAAAGGGCAGGATACTAAGTTTGGCCACATAGACCCAACTGGTTTGGCATGAAGGAAACTTCCGTGGTGCTGACAATGCTGTATTTTTTAAATGTACCTGATGGTATATGGATGTTCACTTTATACAATTTATTGAGAGGTGCATTTATGATTTTAATTTTTTTTTTAATGTGTGGAGGATGTGAAAAACCTAAAAATAATTTACCAGTAGAAATTCTTAACTCGAGTTCTATATAAGAGGATTACATGTCCAAAAATTTTCAGTTTAGCTTTAATTATATTTGTGCAATGAAATATTTAAATGCGTTAATGAGAGTATTAGATTTGATATAAATTCTCTATAATTTGCATTTTTTAATTGAATCATGTTAAATAAGCAAAGTTTGACAGTATCTTTGTATAGTACTTCTGTATTAAAATTATTAAGTAGGCCAATACAGTGATCTACAAATTATTCATTACGAATTGTTTATGTTATATGATATATATCATAGATGTCATATATATTATACAATGTAAACAATGATAAAATATCATAGAAAGTCCATAAAATACTTCTATTTGTGAAGCCATTTCACAAAACAATGCTCTGACTAAATTTAGAGAAATTGGGGCTGGGGAATGAGATTGAAGCTTTTATGTTATTATTCCAGTGTTTTATTAAAGGAAAACAAACCTTTTAAAAGTGCACATCAAACTATTAATACATATAAAAATTCTCAATAAGCCATTTAAGGGAGGGACTTACATTGCTAAGCTTTAGCCACTTTTGACCACTGTTACTGAATAGCTTATGTGAAAGACATTGTATTTTCTCTTTCATTTTATTGCTTTAAATATTTTCTTAAAGAATATCTGATATCAATTACTATTGTTGGGTTTTAACACTATAGTTGGATTTCAACATGATGAAAGATCATTCTTAACAGCATGGTTTTTTTTTGTTGCAATTTAAATTGCATTTGATGCATTAAGAGTGTGAGCAAAAATATACATACACACTGAAAATCAAATAGAGTTTTTTAGGACATTTTCCAAAATAAAGCATATAAGGCACCAAGACTTTTCAACTCATGACCAAATGGGTTTTTATGCTATTACAAGTGTCTCAATCCAAGTACAGAACATTTCAAAAATGGCTATGTAAGAGATCTCCTTTTTTAAAAAAAATTCCTTTGTCCCAAATCTCTATAGAATAAAGCTGGCCAGGCGCGGTGGCTCACGCCTGTAATCCTAGCACTCTGGGAGGCTGAGGCAGGTGGATCACTCAAAGTCAGGAGTTCAAAACCACCCTGAGCAAGAGCGAGGCCCTGTCTCTACTAAAAATAGAAAGAAATTAATTGGCCAACTAAAAATATATAGAAAAAATTAGCCGGGCATGGTGGTGTGTGCCTGTAGTCCCAGCTACTCAGGAGGCCGAGGCAGGAGGATCACTTGTGCCCAGGAGTTTGAGGTTGCTGTGAGCTAGGCTGATGCCATGGCACTCTAGCCAGGGCAACAGAGTGAGACTCTGTCTCAGAAAAAATAAATAAAATAAAATAAAATAGAATAGAATAAAGCTGAGTTTATATGAGAATATGAGTTGTTTTTAGTCCATTTTCTGTTTATATTCTACAACTACCTGTAGTATTTCCACTGAAATATTAGGAAAAAGAGATCCTATTGAGTATAACAAACAAGCAGTTATTTAATTTTAATGACATGTTAAATCTTTATAATGATAGAATAATGCCCTGATTGTTCACCATTTTCAATGAATCACCTGGCCTAGTGTATAGAGATTTTAGAAGAATACATTAAAGCACATTGTACTAATTCAGAATATTAACCTTCTTAATAAGAGGAGGGTAAAAATGTGATAGCAGTGTTTCTATATTATCCATATTATAAATATAATTTGTATTCAGTATATTATAAATATATTTTATATTTGGTATATTATTTTAATAATTCTTAATATTATTAATTAGCCACTATATAACAAAGATATTTCATGGAATTTTAATAACTTTCTATTATGCACAAAGTTTTTTAATTTCTCAAGTGAGTAGATAATAATTTTTAGAAGTTTCAACTCTAAAACTTAGCAAGATCAGCTAAATTCTCTCCTTGCTTGTCTATGATTTTTTTAGGTAATATAAATATGTGGAAATGTAAATATATGACTTATAAAAGGAATCACTATTATTAAGTCTTAAATGATATAATAAGTTAACAAAATTTAAACATTTAATTGTATGTATGACTAGGGAAACACTGGGAAATTCTAGGTCTTTTTGGTTTTCATTGGAATGTATCCATCTGAGTCATGAAGTGCTACTTCTGGTCCTTTAACTGACAAATCAACTATTTCACTCTGCTTCTTCTACATAAAGTTGGCCTATCAAACACTGTAAACCAATGTCTCAAAGTCTTAAAAGAGGAGACAGAGCATAATTGTTCTATTTCTTTGACTTCCCAATCATATCATCTGGAATTTTTTTCTTATCCTTTCCTACTATGTTTCAACCCACTAAATATAGAGAATGGGAATAATCAGGACTTCTTTTTCTCTAGTCTACCCTTTCAACCGTCTAGAAGAAAGGATCTAAGTTTTTTTCAATTAATTAAAAATGTTTCCTCCATCCTTTCTCTCTCTTTCCTACATCATGATTCATATTAAGTTCATTGCTCAAACCTTCAGACTTTACTTTTGATACTTAACCAAGCCTAAATTTCAAGACCATTGACATCCTAGGAACTCAAGAAATCAACTTTGAGACTCAAATATGTTTAGAGACCTTACTGTAATAAGTAGTTACTCTCTGCCTGAGTGATTAATAACATTGATTTAACAATGTTAAAGAGCAAGGTTTCCAAATTGTCAAAAATCATTTAAAAATTATTAGTCCTCTACAATCAGATAGGAAAAATTTTTGACGGATTTAAAAGAACTTAGAGCCTTTCTTTTAGAGAGTTGGAACTGTGGACTAGAGAGAGGGGATTCATCAGTACTTACATACTTGGTGTTTAGTGGATCAAAACATGGTAGAAAAGGGAAAAGGAAAAAATGGAAATTATATTATTTGAAAGTCAAAAAAAGAGAAAAATTATGCTCTGTCTTTCCTTCTAAGGCTTTGGGACATCAGTTTATAATTTTTGATAGACTAACTTTAAGTACAGACAGCAGAATAAAATTGTTGACTTATCATTAAAGGACTAAAAAAAAAAAAAAAAGACCCAAAATTAAAATTTCCCAGAGTTTCCCTAGTCATACATACAAAATACAGCTGAGATTTAAGAAACAGTGGGCCTGCCATGGGGTTTCTGTGATAAGGAAGCAGTGATTATACAGCACAAACTGTGAGATATATAGTCTAAATCTAGGATCAAATGAAAGATATTGCTGAAATTCAAAGGGCTGGTAATGAGTGGATTCATTTCAGTTGAGTTCTATTTGGGTCATTTCACATGGAAAGGACCATCAGGATTGATAGTACTAAAAAGATTGAACACGAATAACAGTAGCCTCGGACCTTCAGTAACAGAGTCAATGAGAAAGGAGATAGCTTCCCAGTAACCAAGTGAAATGAGTTGGATTCAGTTGGAAGATATTATGTAATACATATGTACATACATATACTAACATCCACATGAGCACAGATCACCCAAATGTACTTCAGAAATTTATCCTTTTTACCATTAATTTAGTTTTCATATATTATACTTACTATTATTTGTAGTTTACTCTTGTACTTTCAGTGAATACTAATTATTAGGTTGGTACAAAAGTAACTGTGGTTTTAGCAGTGTTGAAATTTGCTGTTTGATATTGGAATACATTCTTAAATAAATATGGTTATGTTATACATCATTTTAATGCTCATTTCTCGCTTTATTTATTTATTTATTTGCTAATGACTTATTATTAATCCTTGCTGCAAAGCAGCAGAGACAACTTGCAACATCAACAAGTTGCAACATTTGGCCCAGGAACTGCTAACTAAAGTACAGTGCAGTGGTGGTTCAAGAAGTTTTGCAAAGGAGATGAGAGCCTTGAAGATGAGGAGTGTAGTACCCAGCCATTGTAAGTTGACAATCACCAATTGAAAGCAGTCATCGAAGCTGATTCTCTTTCATCCAGCTGATCCTCTTACAACTACACAAGAAGTTGCTGAAGAACTCAAGGTCGACCACCCTAAAGTCGTTGGGCATTTGAAGCAAATTAGAAAGGTGAAAAACTCGATGAGGGCCTTATGAGCTGGCTAAAAATCAGAAAAATTGTTGTTTGGAAGTGTCGTCATCTCTTCTTGTATGCAACAACAAGTAACCATTTCTTGATCAGACTGTGACATGCAACAAAAAGTGGATTTTCTACAACTGGTGGTGACCAGCTCAGTGGTTGGACTGAGGAGAGGCTCCGAAACACTTCCCAAAGCCAAACTTGCACCAAAAAAGGTCACAGTTACTGTTTGGTGGTCTGCTGCCTGTCTGATCACTACTACGGCTTTCTGAATCCTGGTGAAACCATTACATCTGAGAAGTATGCTCCGCAAATTGATGAGATGCACTAAAAACTGCAATGCCTGCAGCTGGCATTGGTCAACAGAAAGGGCGTAATTCTTCTCCACAACAACACCTGACCACACGTTGCACAACCAACATTTCAAAAGTTGAACAAATTGGGCTGTGAAGTTTTGCCTCATCCGCATATTCACCTGATCTCTCACAAACCAACTGCCACTTCTTCAAGCATCTTATCAGTTTTTTGCAGGGAAAAGGGTTACACAACCAGCAGAATGCAGAAAATGCTTTCCAAGAGTTCATTGTATCTGGAAGCACAGAGTTTTACATTACAGGAATAAACAAACTTATTTCATGTTGGCAAAAATGTGTTGATTATAATGGCTTCTACTTTGATTAATAAAGATATGTTTGAGCCTAGTTATAATGATTTAAAATTCATGGTCCAAAACCACAATTACTTTTCACCCACCTAATATTTGTTTATTGGAAAATATACTCCATATATAATTTTACATGTTTGTAGCATTGATTTAACAGCATTTGTCTAATTGAATAAAAATGAATTATGTGTAAGGTTTATACCATTAATGGAGATGAAATAATGTTAAATAATTTTTTTCTAAGAAATGCTTCTTGTAACAGGCTCAAAAGTTACTGTAAGTATGCTAATTAGTCATATATACAAATTATTTTTGCCCTTAAATAACAAATATATTTATAGGAATTTTCCAAATAAGCTCAACTGCACTGATAGATATTTAAATCAACTTTTATAAATGTCGTTGAATATGAGTAATGATTCAATTCCTTATCCCTTCACTTATATAAACCTTGAAGACACGGTTTGCAATATTGGGAGGCAATTCTCTCTGGGTTTCTTTCATTTCTGAACATCTTGCAATCAGATGAACTGACAATTTTGTTCTGAACTACCATTTCAAAGATACTTGTACAGCAAACATCCTTAGAAGAGAGAAATAGAGTCTCCCTATAGAACAAAGAGCAGGTTTGTGTCCTGTATAATATAGTGTCTCTCTTTGAGGCAAAAATTTGGGAGGCATGGTTGTGATTCATTATGAAAATTTGTGGTTTTCTGAAGTTGAAGTTTCTCAGCTGGAACACAAAATCACTACATCAATAGCATTCTTCTAGGTCCACCTACGTCAGCCCCATGGGAATCACAGGGAAAGCTATGGTGTACAAGAAGCTCTTGCAGCTTGCCATGCCGTAAGTCATAAAGTTCCTGGTCTATAATCAGGATTCTCATGTCTTCTGTCTACATCCATGAAACGTGGCTGGCTAACTTGCTTGCAGGCAAGTGAGGTACAAACTCAGACTCTTTACAGTTCTTGGTGAGACACCGTGGTAGACACTAGGAAGACATAACTTGTACCAGAAAAGCATGAGTTAACATCAGTAAGCTACTATTCAATAAGAAAAAGGGCAAGTGCATATGTTCTATGAGTCATACAGGAGAGACACATTGGCAGAATCGCCTTAGGAATAGGAACACTGCATGTCTAGTGATCTACTCTGTATTCCAGATAAAGTTGGCTATAACGGGACCCTGGTAGGAGAAAATTTGAAAATTTGGACTCCCAGTGATGGGATAACAGGACATCAATATTAAGACTCAAACAAGAAGGGGATAAAGCTCATTATGTATCCTTGCAGGACATATTTGAACATACAGAGGATTGATTTTATGGTAGGAGCCTTGCCGAGTTTACTGTCTTTCTATAAAAGAGCCACTGTATGCTTTTTTCCAGGATGGAAAATGTGAGTTTTTACGTGCTATACTACTTGTTTTGTTTTTAACTCATATCTAATAAACTTGCCACTTCTTGCATGAGCAAAGGCATATAAAACAAATCTCAGGAAAGGGCATTATGTCAAAATGGAAGATTAGGTGAAACAAATGCTTCCCCTCCAGCCCCCTTTTCTGACCTCAAGTGCATAGAAACAAAGGCGATGTGTTCTTAAAAAGATTTCATGACTTTGCTGAAGAAAAAGAAGGCTGGTTATTGGGCCACAAATTATAAGAAATTCCTAAAAGATAAAAGGCAATAATAATCTACTTAGTAAAGGAAACCAATAGGTTGAACATGCACTGAGGTCAAAAAGTAGTGTAGCTCTGACGATGATCTAACTTGAGAGAAAATTAACTATACTTAGCAGTAGGTAACAACAAGCCTTTGCTTATCCGGGACTTGACTTAAAATTGCCGAGCAATGCCTGTGGGTTAGCTAGGCATGAATGTGAAGACCTCACAATTTAAAGAAATGTGAATACTACCCCAGAGGCCATGAAAATGGGGAAAGGTTATGTGAAACAGAAAACAAATCCAGGGTACCTTAAAATTTACAATAACACGAGCAAACAATTACCTTGTCAAAAATAAGACCATTGCCAGTAACTTTCTAGCTCACCAAACTGTTTATTTAATGCACAATATGAAAGTGAAATTATATTCTGAGTCTATTTGAAGGCTTGTTTTCACCTTTTTACTACCTCCTGCCTCCATGATAGTGTATCTCCATGAGACAGAGAGTTTTTTGTGATCATCGCTAGTAGTATCTAGATGACATATAAAGTAGGCAATGCCTACTTCAAAATGAGAGGCTAAATACTTGATTAAATACAAACACAAAGAGACAACAACAAGAAAATATTGAAATCGTAAAGTAAATGAACACAATAAGAAAGGCACCAAACTCAAGAGACAAAAAAACAGAGCTGGTATAAGAGAAGTAATAGTACAACAGAATATAATATTTAAAGGAAATAATATTCTCAAAAATTTGAGAAGATATCCTGTCCTTGAAACAAGTAAAAGCCATTATGTAAAATACCAATAATTGCAACAAAGATTAGCACACATGGAAATAAAAACATTATACAAAAATTTAAAGTCTACTACTCTGAATAAAAATAATTAAAAATCCAATCACTAAGGAAGACGATAAAGCTAAGAAAGTATGAGAATGTAGTGACAAAAATCAAAGTGGTAAAATATGAAAGAAAGTATAACAAATTCTTCAAAATTGGTCAATGTTCCAGAATTTTTAGAAATATGAGTTCTAGCCTGAGAAAACAAATCATTTATAAAAAAGATATAATAAAAAGATATTTTAAGAATTGGAAAAAATAAATATTAATTTATATATTTAAAGAGTGCCAAGCAGAATGCCAAGCAAGATTGATTAAAATAATTAAGAATCACGAAAACCAGTAACTCATTTGAAGGAAATAGACAAAAATGGGAGACTCTCCTTACCAGATATTAATATTTATTATAATTAAAGCACTCTGATTATCTTGTTTAGCATTTATATGATGTACTAAAATAAACATTGTCTTCAGTTTTTGTTTACCACAACAATTATTCAGTTCAGTCTTTACAGAAACTTTAGAACTTTTTTCAGACATTTTCTTTTTCTAAATAAGTCAATATTCTCACCTTGAATTTGTTATTAGGATGGGTGAGGGAGACAAAGGAAAAGACAAAACTATATTAAGTTTTTCAAGATTGTCATTAAAACGTGATGAGTAGATAATTGTCTCATCTAAGGTCTCTAGCTACTGCAGAGCTTCTGTGTTAGTCTAATAATGCCACTTTTAACATTTGTAGCAAGGTAGTAACTACTCTTTCACAATCTGTGCTATTTGATATCTTTTCTACTTTCTTACAAAAATAAGAGACATATGTACATTTTTAGAGCAAATGTGAAAAAGTGCACAACATTAAACAAAGAAAAAAGGTAATTCTTTTTCCAGAAACAAATATAGATACTGTGTTAAATTTCTATTATTTTTTGAAATTTTACATAATTGACATGATAAAATATCTGATACAGATTGGTGTTATAGTACATAAAGAAAACCAAGCAATTTCCACCTAACGTAAAACAAGTTATAAATATTGTTCTTAATTGCTATAACATTATTTTAATAGGGCATTCCATAATTTGTTTAATGATTGTTAATTCTTGAAATTTATGTTTTTTACTTTTATATATAATGCTACAATTAATGCCTATGTAATGCTATGTCTTTTAAAAATGTTATTAAAATTTTACAAGTAGGATAATTATTAGATTAAAAGATGAGAAGCTATTATAGACTTCTGATAAACATTGCCAAATTGGTTTTAAAGAAACATTAATAATTTACAATGTTCCAAATAGTTTATAGGCATGCTTGTTTAAGTATATCATGTTTAACATTGGATGTTCTTTTATTACAAAGAAACTCTCAAATATATAAATAAAAATGCATCTCCTTGTTTGAAATTACATTCCTCTGATTATCAATGAGCTTGCTGTCTTACAAGTCTGTGCTGGCAGTTTGCATATTCTTTTGTACATTTTTCAGTTTACCGTAGTGGTTTAGAGTTCGATGTTGTAGTCAAATAGATGTAGATACTATACAGCTACTTACCGATTATGTAACCTTAGGGCAGTGAGCCCCAACCTTTTAGGCACCAGGGACAGGTTTCATGGAAGACAGTTTTTCCATGGATGGGTGGGGGGGTGGCAGGTGGAGCTTGAGCAGTGATGGGAGCAATGGGGAGCATCTGTAAATACAGGGGAAGCTTCACTGGCTTGCCTGCTGCTCATCTCCTGCTGTGTGCTCCCTCCCTAAGTTTCATGGAAGACAATTTTTCCATGGAGGGGGGTGGGGGAAGGAAAGGGGGTGGTGGAGCTCTGCGGGGTTGGGGGTCTCGCAGCCTTAGGCAACTTACTTAGCTTTCATAAACCTCATCCATATAATGGGAGCATGAGGGAGGGTGACTGTGATACTGAGGTTATAGATTTTTGTAATGATTATTTCATACAGTGAATATGTATCAGAATCTTGAATAGAACTCTTCCTGTTCTATGATTGGTACAGGATCCTTATGCTTTTAAAGAGATGCCAGCAACTGTACCAAGATGCTCTTGCCCTGAAGAGCTATCAGAATGAAAGACAGACAGGGCTGGGGAAACCACCTATCCCCCACCCATCCTTCACAACACCCACGGTCAAAGCAAGGAGGAGATTATGAGAAAGGGATGAAAGACATCAGGGGAAATACTTTGCCCTCCTGTCTTGTTGCATGGAAGGCAATTCCTTACATTCCACCCCTACTTCTGGCACAACGAGTTGAAATGGAAGCACAATATTTCTGGAGATTGGCAATGCCTGGCCTCTTAATCCTCAATTGGACTCTTTCTGAACCTTTAAACCTGATAGTCTACTCTTTTTCTGCCTTAGAACAGAACTCATTGAGAGAATTATTGAAAGAGTTTGGAGTTTGTCACTGGAAGTCTGTGGCTTATGAGGAAAGAGAAAATACTATCTGTGAGCTATATGATTTCTAAAGGTCATGTAGGCCTTTACACAGCAGACAAGAGATAAGGGGTCTTTGTGTAGATTGCCAAGGAGACAATTGACTGCAGCACATCTCAATTTCCTGTAGACATTAATGGGCACTGAGATGACCTCAGTGGTGACTGTCACTCCTCTTAAGGAGGTAAGTGCCATAGAGCTGTTTGGTTAGAGGCAGGGTTAAATGAGGCCTCCTTCTATCAAGGAAAGTATCATGACCCAGAGTATGCTTACTGAATGAAAGTGCTGGGACAAATAATGACCTAAGGTAACACCCTCACTGTGTTGGCAGACAGAAGATGGTAACAGATACAGCCAGAGCAAAATTAGAAATGTTTCTTCATTCACATATACTGCCCTCTTCCTGCCTCCCGTCTTGCTATTATATGAAGTAGAGTTAGCTAACACTAACAGGGTTATACTTGGAAGTGGAAAGGCAAAGAGATGTTGTAAACTAAACTTCCTTCTTGCACTCCATTTCAAGATGTTGGAAATGAAAACTGAACTAGGAGACCAGTAGTGACTCACGAGGGCTAAAGCTTAACTAAAAAGAGGAGGAGAAAGATAAAAATAAGATTTAAATCAAGTGTGAGATTTATTTACTTATTTACTTTTGAGAGACAGGGTCTCACTCTGTCATCCAGGCTGGAGTGCAGTGGTCCAAATGTAGTTCTTCGTAACCTTGAACTCCTGTGCTGGAGCCATCCTTCCATCTCAGCCTCCCGAAGCACTGGAATTACAGGTGTGAGCCACTGCGCCCAGCCAAGTGTAAAATTTTATGTTTGAACTAAACTGAGGCTTAATAACTAAAGGTGACCAGAAATCAGTCAAACTCATATCATTATGGGTTTTGATAGGGAGCTATGCAGAATATTTAAGATAATAATTGAAGAAAAACATTATTTAGAATTTATTCCCCACTGAATTTACATTGCTAAATAAATCAATTTCATATTAAGTGTTCTAAAAGAAGTTTCCAAATATACATACTCATATATATATATATATATAGTATATACCAAATTGAAAGCTCTCTCTCTATATATTCATCTTTTAGTTTTAGTGATTTGTATCTTTTTGGGAATTTGTCTGTTTCACTGAAGTTATCTAATGTGTTGGTATAATTTTTTTAACGTTTCTGTGTATTTCTTTAATTTTTTGTTAAATCAGTAGTGACGGTTCCTCTTTCATTTCTATTTTGCTAATTTGTGACTTTCCTGATATGTCCTTAGTAAATTATGTTCATCTACACAAAAAGCAATCTTTGTTTGCTTTGATTTTCTCTATTGATTTTTGTATTTTGTTTCATTGATTTTAAATATAATATTTATTAAATATCCTAACTTAGGAATGGTCCTTTGTTAAGTTTGCTCTTATTTTTCTACTTTCTTAATTCAGAAGTTTAGGTTATTGATTCGAGACATTTCTCTTTTTACCTCATGAGTTAAAACTATAAGTTACGCTGTAAGCACTGCTTCAAATCCCTCACAAAAATTTTGATACATAATATTTATCATTTTTATTCATTTCAATTTTTAACATTTACCTTCTAGTTTCCTTTTTCACCCATGGGTAATTTAGACAATTATTGTTTAATTAACAAAACCTGGTATTTTCATACATCTGTTTCAGTTGTAGGATTCTAATTATATTCTGATGATCAAAAAACATATTTTGTATGATATCAATTTTAAATTTGTTGATATTCATTTTGTTTTGTGTCTTAGCATATGGAATATCATAGAATATGTCATGTCTACATATATGAATTAATGAATATTTATTCTTAATATATTGGTAAAATATTCTATAAATATAAATTAGGACCAGTTGATAGGGCTATTTAATTCTTCAATATCTTTTCTGGTTTTATACTTAGTTATTCTATCAGTCATTGGTATGGATACTGAAATCTCTATGTATTTATTTTCATTTGTCTATTTCTCTTTTCAATTTAGTCAGGTTAGCCTAATGAATGAAGGATGTTAGATGTATAAATGTATCTTCCTGATGTGTTTACAATTTTATTATTGTGAAATGTTTATCTTTTTCTCTGTTAATATTTCATTTCTTAAAGTTCATTTGGTGAAATATTGTAGCCGCTCTTTCTCTCTTATGGTTATTTTTGAATAGTTTTTAGATATTCATGTCATAGAATTTAAGATGTATTTCTTTGAGCCAGCATACATTTGAGTCTTTGTTTTTGTTCTAATATACCAATTTCTGACTTTTGAGTAGAGGTGTTTAGTCTATTCATCCTTAATTTAATTTGTTATGTGTTTGTATTTTATCCCATCTTTTCAGTTGAAGGTCAACACTGGTCTCTTACAAGTTCTACTTTCCATGTAACTGAAGGGCACACTTCAGCTAAGCTTTCTTCCATTATATAACAAGGATTTATTTTTTGCCAGTTTCCTATAACATGTGCCTCATTTCTTTCATAACCTTCACTGGCAGCAGCTTAAACATGCATATTTCTATCAACAGTCTGTTCATGATGATTTTACTATTCTCCAATAAAATCTAGCTTTCTCATCATGTTTCTCATTTCCTTCTACATTCTCAGTAGCAGAGTTGTTAACATTTATATGCCCAACAGTCTGTTCAAGGCAGTCTAGGGTTTTCTATCATGCTCTTCAAAATTCCTTCAGCTTCTGTTCATGGCCCAATTCTAAATACACATCCACATATTTAGGTATTTGTTTCAGTACCACCTCACTTCCAGATTCCAAAAACCATATCTATTTCCTATTGCTACTATAACAAATTATCACAAATTTAGCAGCTTAAAACAACACAAATATTACCTTTCAGTTTTGGAGGTCAAAATTTCTAAAATCAATGCCAGAACTCCTAAAATCAAGCAGGGCTGCCCTCCCTCTGGAGGCCAAGGGGAAAAGAAATTTCCTTGACTTTCCAGCTTCTAGAATCTTCATTCTTTGGTTTGTGAAGCCTTCCCTATCTTCAAGCCTGAAGCATGGCATTCTCTCTCTCTCTCTCTCTCTCCCTCCCCTTCTTCTGTCGTCACATCTTCTTCTCTGGCTGTGAGCCTCCTGTCTCCCTCTTAAAAGGACTATTTTAATTTTTTGATTATATTGGAACTATTCAGATAGCCAAAGATAATATTCCCATCTCAAAATCCTTAATCATATTTGCAAAGTCTCTTTTGCCATATATTCATAAATCCCAGGAATTGGATCGTGAACAACACTGGAGGGCTATTATTTTTTTCTACCAGAAATAACTCGTTCCAATTATAGTAGTGTTTTGGTGGAGTCTTTAGGTTTTTCTATTATAAATCTGTGAAGTCTGCCTCCCCACAATGTGCAGCCACATGTGAAAATTAATGACATTACTTAGTTTTATTTTATTTTTTTATTTTTCTTGACTTCCGGTGGAACATCCTGGTATTTGTACAGCTTAATCATCAGCTAAAGATTTGTCAGAGATTGTGCTCAAACACTAACCAAATAAGGATTTCAATCTTTACTGAGCAAATAGAGGCTGGAGAACTAGCCAGAAAAAAAAACATTTCAGCCTTTAGACATATAAACCAAATTAAAATTTAGGCACTTATCCAGATGACAATGAGGAGTCATAAGGATTTTAAGGCTAGAGATAATATTGTCATATTTTTATTGTGGAAAAAATTATTGTGGATGATGTGAAAAAGAAGTAACTGCTGAGGCAAGAGTATATGTGGCTATAGTCAATAGAAAATAATTTATGTTGTATAGAGATGGCAGCTTCAAGTATAGACCAATAGTAGTGAGAATGGAAACAATGGATAATTTTAAAATACTCAAAATTGAAAAAAATCAATAGATTTCTTTCATAGAGGGAAAGGTAAAAAATAGGTCAAAAATGATTACTAAATTTCTGAAACTTGGTAGACACTCTATGATTCGCAGAGAATTAGGACAGTAGAAAATCATCAACATTAGGAGTGAGTAGGAGGCCATAAATTGGATTTGTACATATTTGGCATCTTGTTCTGAAATTTGTGGGACTGGGGCTGTATATAAGAAAATCAGTTAGTTCACTGATATTCATTTTTGAGTAATTTATGTATGAGTGGTTAACAATTTCAAGGGCATTTATGAAAATGGTAAAGAATTGAGTTATTGAGTTAAAGTAGAACAGGCCCTAGGATTGTTCTACCTTAGCAGGAACGTGAATAATTAATGAGTAGAGGATAACTTTTCAAATAAGATTGAGAGAGAAAATATCTGGATAGGTATAATAAAAACCAAGAAACTACATGTGATGGGCAGAATCATAGTTGGTCCCCATGATCTCTGCCCTTCTGTTACTTCTATGATTAAGTTATATTATATGCCAGAAGAAATAGATGACACTCTTTTATGTACCAAAATGGAAGAGATTATCACGTGGAATAGAGGCTTCTAATAAGTTAACACTATGTTGGTCAAAAGGGAGATTATTCTGAGTGGCTTTGGCCTAATCAGGTTAATTTTTTGAAAGTGACGTGTTGTAGCCAGGTAGTGAATTGCTTATGGAGGAGGACTGCCCTCTAGGAATTTAGGGCTACAAGTACAAAGACATGTATTTGGCCAACAACTATGAAGTTCATTTAGAGCTTCAAAAAGGACCCTGAACTTCAGATAATGGTACAGCCTGGCCGACACCTTGATTGATTGCAGCCTTTTGAGATCCTCAGCAGACTGGGTCTCCTCATTCGATCCAGTCTAATCCTACCCATACTCCTGACCTACAAAAACTGTAAGATGATAAATGTGTATTTTTTAAGCTGTTAAATTTGTGGTAGGTTGTTATGGAACACAGAAAACAAATGCATTGCAGTATCACAAAAGCCAAAGCAAATTTTGAGGAAAAAGTAATTAATAGTCTTGCAAATTGCTAAGAGTACAAAGATAGTTGGGATTCACAAATGATCCTCGTTTAATGATGTGGAGATATTGATTTAGCTAGATAAATTTTGTTAAATTTAGCTAGAGCTTCTCTTTTGGATTATGGAGGTGTAAGGTAGGTTAAAGTAGGTTGGGGAAGGAATGGAAAAATATTTAATGGTAAATACAAAATAAACTTGTGTGGAAAGTTTAATCTTAAAAGAAGGTGAGATCTAAGAAGATTGCAAACAGGGAATGTGAGTTGGAGAGAGATGTTTTGTTTTAGGGTTGTCAATATGGTTTTTTTTCCTTAAATAAGAGACTTAGAAATTGTTAAAGGATCTTTAAAGGTTTAATTGAGGAATAAGTGAGGAAAGGTGAGATGATCCATACAATAGTTTTGCTTTCTTATTAAATGTTTTATTTATTTTTATTTTTTATTTTTTTATTTCAGCATATTATGGGGGTACAAATATTATGGTTACTAAATGTTTTCTTATTATATCTAATATTTTCAAGTTTTATTCATTTATCTGTAAGCCTCTGATAATATAATTTAAAAATATAAAATAAACCTCTATTTTTCTTGTAGAAAAGTATATCATTTATATAGTTTTACTTTTTATATGCTTATAGGGACAGGATTTGCTATAAGCATATTGTTCAGATGTATATCAGCATGAATAACATTTTAATCTTTATGTGTAGCTGTTAACAATTAATGATGTCACAGAAATGTTGTATTCCATTGTGTCCAGTCATACCCGAAATGTTCTTTTACAAATTCAAATATTTTAGTCAATACATAACATTTTTTTCACTCAGCTGTTAGACATTTTGATAAAGTAAATTAATTATGTGAATTAATTACACACCTTTTAAAATACAAATACATAAATATAATTCCTAAGGAATTTTTCATTATTTTTAATAGCATGAATATGGACATTAGTAATATGACAAGAGAATTACCTACATATAAGGGTTATTGAAGAGTAAATGAAATTAGAATATATTTTTTGCATCATGGGCCTCAAGTATTTTAATACTACTGATATTAAGGAATGTATGTCAAACCCTCAAGTATATTTTTCTTGCTGGTAATTATTTCTGTAAAAAATAGCCATTTGCATGGTGGACATTTTTCACCATGTAATGAGTAGTGATTCATAATAGTTAAGAAACTTATGGTAGAATAAAATAATAATATTTGGTATTTCATCATAACAAAGACCTATGTTAATATAAAGAGAATTTCAGAGAGAAAAGCAATTGCTATATTTTCATTTTGTCAAAAAAGAAATAGAGGAAATACTGTGGATGATCTTTACAAATATGTTCTACTGTACATGTACATTAAGTAACTGGAGATAACTTGGTGAAATAAACTGTTATTTAAAAGTTGTAAACAAAATATAGCAAACATGTAAAACTTAAATGTGAGCTTACAAGGTACTAAATAGAATGAACAATGACTATTGCTTTAATGTCTTTTTTCATAAAAATTTTAGGCTTCAGGTAATGTGACTAGAAATCTGACATGTTCTTTCTGCCTAATTAATTGTTACATGTCATGTATTTTGCTTATTAAGATTTTTAGCATTTTCCACATCAGCAGAATATGAAAATAGTTATGCTTCACTGCACTGCTTAATGTTATGTGCCAGGAACTATGAAAAGATGGTTAAAATATAACCTTATCATGATATATATTGAAATAGAAAATGCTATGAAATCAGTCCCAACAAGGGACATGTCACAGTTTGATGTCGTTAATATTCGGACAAATGTAAGCAGGAAGATTCTTGGAACTGAGTGAAGATGTTTATTCCACACAGATGGCACAGCTTACTCCAGCATTTGGAGCTTCCAAAGACATGCTTATAAAGGGGTTTTCTTTCAATTTTGAATAAAGGAAAAAGGAATGCTGAAGGGTACCTCAAGGTCTGTGATATTCTGAATCAGACTCACTTATCTGTATTTAATACTTCTCTAACACACACACGTGCACGCGCACACACTTCAAAAGGCTGAGTTGGTTTCCGCAGAGTTTTATGTAACTTTTGGCTCTAGTATGAAGGTCATACCCAATATATTGCGACCCCTAGAAATGAAGAATATTTAAAATTCCAAGCAATTACAATCCACAGATGACAGCAGAGTTGCCGCTAGAAACAGGAAAATATTTTTAAATTTTCAGAACTATTTTTGTGATACTCCAGCTCCATCCAGGTTAATACAAGCGCTATTAGTTCACCATTTTTTATGGCTGAGTAGTACTCCATGATATACATATACCACATGTTATTAATCCCCTCATATATTAATGGGCACTTGGGTTGTTTCTACATCTTTGCAATTGTGAATTGTGCTACTATAAACATTTGAGTGCAAATGTTTTTTTTTTTACACCATGTCTTCTTTTCCTTTGGGTAAATAGCCAGTAGTGGAATTGCTGGTTGAAAAGGTAGTTCTACTTTTAGTTCTTTGAGGTATCTTCATATTATTTTTCATAGCAGTTGTACTAGCCTGCAGTTCCACCAACAATGAGTGCTCCTATCTCCCCATGTCCACACCAACATTTGTTGTTTTGGGACTTTTTGATAAAAGCCATTCTTGCTGGAGTTAAGTGATATCTCACTGTGGTTTTGATTTGCATTTCCCTGATGAGTAGAGATGTTGAGCATTTTTTTTTTTCATATGTTTGTTGGCCACTAGTCTATCTTCTTTTGAAAAGCTTTTGTTCATGTCTTTTGCCCACTTTTTAATGGGGTTATTCAATTTTTTCTTGCTGATTTGCTTGAGTTCTTTATAGATTCTAGTTATCAGCCCTTTAGCAGACATATAGCATAGAACAAAAACAATTAATGTAACCAAGTCATTTATACCCTATAATATTCTAAAATTAAAATAAATAAATAAATAAAAATTCAGAGCTGTTTATGACAAAATAAGAGGTTACTAGCAGTAAAATAAGGCTTAAAATAATTATACATATGCAATCTGTTAATTGATTTAGTGAACTTATCTTTTTTTGTCAATGTAAATATTAGATTCTCTCTTTTGTTCAGTTTATATGTTTACTTATGGTGTCCGAAGTAAAAAAAAAAAATTATTCTTATGTTTAACTCATTGTACTACAGCTTAATGGTGGAGGCTGTGGACTCTCAGGCAAGTGGCCTTGGTCTAATTTACAGCTTTTACCCACCTGGGGACCTTGAAATAGACACTCAACCTCATAGTGCCTTAGTTCTTCAAGTGTTAAATTAGAGATAATGGTAGCTTATGCCTCACAATATTGTTGTGAAGACTGAAGATTTTAATACATGTGAAGTTCTTAGAACTGTGCCTGGCAGACACTAAGTGCTTTATAGACATTAGCTCTAAATATTTGATCTAGTGAAGGCACTTATCTCCTTTCTTAGGCAATGTAAGTTCTAGAATGCTTCATCTATACTTTGATCATCTAAATATTTTTATGTCATGTTTGTATACTCATGAGTTGAAAAATATTGAATAAATACCTATTATATGCCATATTTACATTTGCACATTAAATACATTTATCACATCTGCTCAAGTTTTTTGGACCCATGGGTCATGATTTCCCTATATATTTTCAATTATGTGGTACTTTATTTCAGAAAAATGGTTCAATACGTTTAGTAGATTTTTTAGGAGTACATGTTCACATTTTTATAAACTGTGACACATATAAATGCTACTCAAATTTAATTAAATATAACTAATCAAATTTAATAAAATATTAAATATAGAAATATATAAAAGTTTAAAAGTGTATATATTGGCCAATATTGGTAAAATAAATTAATAAACTTCTCTTTTCATTTTGTGCAATTCTACCTTACCGCAAGCATAAGCTTTTTAGTAAAGGTTCTAATTTGTGATGTTTCTAAAACCTATCATCAAGCTGATATTTAGCATTAATATGACTCTATGTTTTAAATAACTTACTCTCAAAATTCTGAATTGCAATATTAAGAGAAAATTTAAAAAAGCAGTAGATATTTGATTAAAGTGTATCAGCTTTATGTACTTTTTAAGCCATTAATAGATTGAATTAATTTGAGTTTTAAATAGAAAAGTATTTAAATATAGATATTTGTAGGGGGAAGTTTTCTCTCCTCACATTCATACAGTATGGAGCAACCCACTTTGAATGAAACAATTGTCTACTAATGTGACCATTTTTAATACTTTTTTAAAATACCAATTCATATTTAGCACCTCTTTCTTCAAAATGTCAAATTATATGGGTTAATATAGGTTTTTGTTTTGTTTTATTTTCTCTTTTTCCCTGTTATGTTTTGCTGTGTATTGTCTGTATGCTGATGTCATTAAAAAAAAAAAAACAACTTCAATACAATACTTGTAGTACTTAGGGTAATATGGAGATTGTTTTACTATAACTATTACGATAAATCATTTTTTGTGTATGTTGATTTTTTTTTTTGCTTGTTATTCAGAAGAACACATTTTGAAATCTAAAATCATTTGGGATATAATTAGATGTTCTACTTGCATGAAATTTGTATACTTTTTTTAAAGACAAAACTCGTTTGTTGTAGAAATTTGCTCTTAGGCAGGATAAGCTAAATATCACTGCTTCAAAGTAAACCCTGGTCTTTTCTGCCAAGTATAAATTTATATTTCTTCTTGTTAGTGTTCCTCAGTGCCCTTTGAGGAACAGCACACCCTTTCACAACCAGTGCAGGAGATGAGGAACGATGGGACCAGAGCAGCACACACCCTTAGTCACAGTGATTGTTTAGGGTTGAACATGTGTAAAAAGCCTTGCTAAAGACAGCCGTATCCAGGACATTTAATGAAATTATTTGGAGAGAGAAGTATTTTCTTCTGGCATCACAAGCTGGAACTCTTGTTGGTCAGAACCTGAAGAGGGCTTGTCTCAAGATAAAATCACTTCAGAGCAAAGCAGGGGTGAAAGTTAGAGACAGTAATAAGGAAAGTGCTCCGATGCCATCCTTCACCTGGCTCTGGGTCTATATCCAAGGTTAGAATGCATTTATTCAGTTAGGTAAACTTTGCAGTTATGTAGAACAATCAATTTCTTTTGATTTTAGCCAGTTTGAGTAAGGTTTTTAAAACTTACAATCAAATTAACCTTAGTATGTCATTTATAGTGAGTTTTAAAATTTTTTATGGTGAAACAGAACTTTCAGAAAACCTTAAAATCTCATTTAAGGATGTTCAGACTATATATTAATTACATGGAAAAATCAATATAACATACTTTTTCCCTTTTCTCTATGAAAGTCTGTTATAAATTTTAGAACAAACTTGGTACATTATTCATACTTTATAGCTTCTTCTTTGTTTTCGGGAAAGTATCTGAGATGAATTGTCTTATAACAACCACAGAAGAGATTAGCTGGAAAAACATTGAAGTATCAATTTTTATTAACTCCTAAAACAACTAGTCAGAGGTAATTGCCATAAACTAATCATTGACAATTAAAATGCATTTTTCAAAATATATATAAAATTGTGGCACCAACAATACTCATATAATATTCATGCTTTCCTGAGTCGTTTGAAATTTTTCTAGTTTTATATTTTGCTTGAAGTAGAAATTTTTAGTTTTCCATATATCATATCTGAATGTGAGTAAGTTTTAAACTCCATGCCAATTAAATTTCTGTGGTTGGCAACGGCATTAAGTATGTGCATTAGAGATGAAAATATAAATATAAAATTTTATGTTTATCCAATTAATGTGATGAAAAGAAACATTTAAAAACAATAATCCGTATCTTGAGATTATAAATTGTCATAGAATTAAATATTTTAGTAATTTTGAGAGGAGATTGCAAGTATCTGAGTATTTTTATTAACATTTTGCGTGGCTATATTGGGATGTTATGAAACATTTTATACTACCACACTATGATGTAATTAAAGTTAATTTTGTTTTCTTTTTTTTTTTTTTTTTTGAGACAGAATCTTGCTCTGTCACTCTGACTAGAGTGCACAGACATCACTGTAGCTCCCTGCAACCTCAAACTCCTGGGCTCAAGCAATCCTGCCCCAGCCTACCAAGTAGCTGGGACTACAGGCGTGTTGACCCCTGACTAATTTTTTCTATTTTTTCTATTTTTAGTGGACACTGGGTCTCACTCTTGCTCAGGTTGGTCTCGAATTCCTGACCTCAAGTGATCCTTCTGCTTCAGCCTCCCAGAGTGCTGGGATGACAGGCATGAGCCATCACACCTGGCCATTAAAGCTAAAAATCATATTTTTATGATATAATAAGTCAGCATATCAAGTACCATAAAATTTACCACTATTTCAAATTTAAATAAACAACAAATAAAAATAATCAACAATTAATAAAAACATATTATCTGAGCGGTAGATGAAAAAATATTCTATGTTACCTAAAATTAACTACTTTCTCATGGATTTTATCTACAAATCTAATTATTATAGAATCATAGACACATGTACTAGAAAAATGTCATGGGCCTAACTTTATTTATATATGGAAGTATATTTATTAATCATTACATTTACCAGAACATTGAATAATTAATACTTTATAAAAATCTTAAATTAAAAGAATATAAGCTTAGCTTCAAGTAGTATCTAGTAGACTTTCAATTTTTTTTATTGTCAAGTTTTGTTCAAAGTTTCTAGATGGATTTTTTCTTCTTTTTTTCCTTTATGACAGTAAATTGTGAATATATAAAAATAACTTGCTCATTGATTGTATTACAACACCATACATCAAAGTCTACTTGATCACTAATTAATCTAATCAAATACAAATAGAATATTGACAGAAAAGTCAACAAAAATACAAATGGAAAATAAGGATTTTCTCTTTTTCCGTAAATGTTTGCTTCTTTAATATGACTGTTGTTAGAATCAGTGATGGCTTTATATAATACAATTAGATAAATAAAATTTGAATAGTGAATTCTGATATGCAAAATTATACATCTTAAGTACAATGTAAGACTTCTATTATTTGATTCAACTTTTTTCTTTTTCAAAATATTTTTTTTTCAAATGCTATTCTCAGTTATTTGACTGAGAATCACTCAGTGTCACAGTACATGTGGTCAGTATAACATGATATTTTTGCTAAGAGTATTCTTATGCAGTATTCCTGACAGAAATTGCTAAAAGGGAATATCTGGGAAAGAAGAGCAGTGCGGTGAAATTGCCATACATTCTAGTTTGCCATTCCACCTACTATAGAGATGTCTGGCTAACCTGTTTTCACCTCTGTACTTCTATTTACTTTCTTGTGAATGAGTTATTATAAAAACAAGAATTTTCTAAACGTGGAAAGTAAGAATGAATTTATAGATCAAGTACAGGAGTTTGATTACTACTATGTACATGATCTTCATTTCAGAGAAAAGAACCCAATTTGTACATGCAAGCTAATATAATAATATCTTGAAGCAAAGAGCCATTTTCATAGCACATTACATAATAGACTAGGTGTGAAATTAGTTTTATGGTGAATGGATACCCTGAAGGTTGTTAGCTTTTTATTATGTACAGCATTTTGTATACCAAAGTATTAGCATTTCTTCTTACAGATAAAATTAGTAAGTTTAAATTAATGACTAACTCTTAACAGTGCACTCAACATTTCCTATGTACCCAAACATTTATTCTACTTTTACCTTGAAACAATAACTTAAAGAGAGTTTTGCTCTGGGTTTCAGCCACACACTTACTTTGCATAACTGAAAGAATAAAGTGAAAAAGGCTAAAATTTCCAAACGGAATATTGTGAGAAAAACAAGTTAACATATAAACATTTTGTCTTGTGTCTAGTTCTCAAAGAATCTAAATATGTGTAAACTTATATGTGATCAACACTTAAATGGAATGACAGGAAATGAACCAGAAACATCTGTATGAACAAATTAAGTAGCAAACAACCGAGAGCCAAATGTATCTCCTTTTCTTCAAATTCAGCTGTTATTAAGTAATGGTATAGCACATTGCAATGGCAGCCAAAAAGGAACCATGGGTCCAAAAAATGCATGTTACTTACTAATGGATGTTTATGTGTTCATGGAACTTAATGCACTTTGTTTTTATTCAAAGATGACAACACAAACTTTATAAAATGTAAGATTTTTTCTCTTACAATTGCATTTGTGCCAAAGAATTAATAAATTACGTGTAAATTTATAAAGATAACCAATCTGATATCTCCTATATATAGATTTTGTAAACATTTAGCACATAGATATAAGAACTAGATATTTTTAATTATATAATTACTCTTATACTGGAAAATGCTATCACATTTCTAAATTTTATCTTTAAAGCAGTTCAATCATATAGAAAAAAGTCAGACTCTGAGTGGAAACAAAAAGATTTGTAAAGTGATTACTTATGTGTGAGTCATCATGAATATGTATGTTATTGAAAAATATGGCATTAAATTAGAATCAGTTCTTATTTCTCCTGCAGATCACTCAGGCAAAATTTCCTGTAAACAGTCATCACGTATATTGTTAGGAAAAAAATATTTTCTTAAGCATTTTTTTTCCGAATGTAATATATAATCCTAACTATCTTTTCAATTACTTTACAGAGAGATTTTAAAAAATTTGGGGCACTCAAAATATATTTTATCTCACCCCAGATAACCAGAGAATTATTCCCATCCACTCCTAGGTATCTCTTTTTTCATTCATTTAAAAATATCACTTGTATCAGTTGGCAACAACTAAAAAATCCACAAAGGAAGATTAACTAAGGCTTATTGAATTCTTAATTTGTGTCAATCACAGGGCTAAACATTTTAGGTAAATTGCCTAATTTTAGCATCAAAATTAGAAATAGGTATTATACATATTTTTATTTCATAAGTGATGCAACTGAGGCTTAGTGAGATTAAGCAACTTGCCAAAAATTGTGTGATGGGTATGTGATAGAACAAAGATATGAAAGCTCTTACAGACTGTCTTATACTGATATGAGTATAAACTCAAAGTGGGAAGCTGAACAGAAAAGATAACAGTAAAGAAAGAAATAAGAAAGTTGCTAAAGGGGCAACAGTAAGTTTTATTGTATTTCTTTGAATGGGATTTTACATCTACTTGAAATAATTTACTTTTTAAATGTTCTACTATTAAAGGATAAGAAAAACAAATAAATGTAATATTCACAAATAAGTAAAAGAACATTTAAGAGGATCAATTGTACAATACACATACGACCAACTTTTGCTTATACAATCTGAGAACAATATAAATAATAGCTCGCGGAGGAAGAAATTTGATTATTTGTATTTGTCTGTAATTCAGCTTTGTATATACATCAATACACCAATATTCAGCTTTGTATATTCACCAATGTAATATGTCAGAATTATCATGCAATGCTGTAAAATATTGTCATGTCAATAATTTATCCCTATTTTGAAAATGAAGTAAAGATAATATTGATATCAATACAGAACATGATCATTTTTTAATTTACTTTTTTGAATTCCCGGTGCACCTAGGAACAGTAACAAAAGCTACAAAAGTAAGTGACCATGGAAAACTTACAAAATTGTAGTTGTTTACAATCATTTTTTCTAAATCATCAGTTGAATCAGTTAATTTAATGTGCTTTCAAGCTATAGAAACCAGCTTTGGCCAATTGAAGCCAAAGGAGATTAATTTGGAAGTATATGGGAAACATCTTAAGAAAACAACAGGCTCTAATAGAGGACCATTCATCCAAGCAGCAAGAGCTCAGCAAATTTCTACTTTGAGTGCATCTAATGGAATTGATGCTCTCCAGTGGATGTAGGAGAAAAGTTTCAAAAACACTGAGCTCCATAAGGAAGGAGTGTTTTACCAAATAAACGTTAGAGTAATATTTAGAAAGGAAAGATTAGTATATGTAATGCCCATATGTGAGCCAGTTAATAAATCTATTAATCTAAAAATAGTTATTTATTTTCAAAATAGCTTTTCTACTTACAGCTAGCACAGATAAACTGTGATTAGGCATTTCTCATTCATTGTGCATTTGGCAAACAGAAAACCATTTTTAAGCTGAATGACTCTAAGGAATGTAAAAATATGTCTTAAAGTATATATATGTGTTAAAGAAATATATCTAATAAATAAGTGTATCTACTATATCTATTTCAATAAAATCATAATGCAAACTGAGATTTCTGGTGATATTTAATCATAATCATTTAATGCATTGAATTTCACAGCTGTAAAACCTGAGATCTAGCATTTTTGTATATTTGATATGTATTTCACTAACATATCTATAAGCACACATTGGGAGTAGACCTTTTTCTTTCTTGTTCTTGTTTATTATTCTCTAATATATTCTTAATATCCTTCCCCGATATCAAATATTTATTTCAGTAATTAAAATTATGTATGTAATATATATTATACCAAAATTATTTATAATAGATGCATATATTACACCAGTAAGTATTAAATCCACTCACTAATAATAGAGAATGTGATCAATCTGCATGGCACATTTAATGAAATGTATTATAAATTAGATATAAAAGCCAATGCTAGGTTCTAGGTTTCACTTAAGCTGAATTCTTATGAATGTCAAATAAGCACATGAATATATATTTTTTTCTACAATATATTAAAACATTGCAAACAATATAGGTCACATTTACTGTAAATTGTACTTAACTTCTAGAAAACAGTTGTTTAAAAATATTTAATTATTTAACAAATTTCTTTAGAAGTCTATTATATGAGAAAAAACTAAACATGAAATTTTGTATCATTTCTAGCAGAGGTCTTAGCAGTATCATACAATGTTTAGGGTACAGACCATTTCAGGACTGTAAAAATGATAAATACTTATTTGGAAGTTACCAGCTCAGGGATGAAATATTTTAAATAATGTGAAGTTTAGTGTTCATATTTTAAATTATATATTACTTAAGGTGACAGACAATTTCCATGTTCATTTTGTACTTATTTTAGCTTCCTTTTTTACAATATAGAGTAAATAAAATGTGAAGCTTTGATGCTGAAACAGAAGAAAGAGAACTATCAACTTTCTTATATTAAATTGAAAGTATTTATCTGAAATTAATATGATAATTCTGCTTCATCTACCTGACATCATTGGTGAATGAGCTATTTCACAAACATGCATTATTTAAATGTTTGAAATTCTCTCAGTAACTAAAAATTTTCATTATAACTGCTCTGTTAAAAATCTTTCAGTAACTTATGACACACTTTTCTGACTCGTTTTATAGTACAGTGAATGTAATTTAGCCTTTTCTTGTTGATTCAATCAATCATTTTAAATGTTATTCATATGATCATCAAACATTTACTGAATGCCCGCTCATTCAACATCTGCACAGTACTGGGACTATGACGATGTATCTTAAATGTTAACATTAACAAAAGCACTGTCTTTTAAAATCTGTTGCAATGTCCTTTCCCTAAAAATTGAAACCCTATCTTGACCCCAAATCTAGGATTCTTTTGCAGTTTCTTTGACCACTTTCCTTGTGAAAACACTATTTTATAGAAGTTGTCATGTAATGAAAATATTAAGAATTAGTATCATGAGTCTATTTTCCCTTGTCTTATATTTTCCGTTAACTCTGAATTCAAGGATTTCATGATTTTAAGGAATCTTCCCTCCCATTACTTATCTTCTACCAAATCATGCGTAATCTTCATCTTAAATATTTTATAGCATGGGGTAATTAAGCACTTGGCATTCTGTCACATCTTCTTGTGAGCTCTTTATTTAATAGAAAGACCCAATAGCTCAACATTTCCATGACATTCTTGAAGACAGTGTGTGGATAAGGATCAGGTTCAAACACTTGCATGCGCCAGACCAAGCTGTGGAGATAATGCTTTGATCTTTGATTTTGTTTTTTCTAGAAGTCACATCCAATTTTGTGCCTCTGATATCTTCATTGTAGAGAGACTTATTTGCAATAGTGATGACTGCTTCATTGTAGGCAGCTACAATGACAGCAGTTTCCTCACTCCCACTTCTTGAGTATTATATATTAATATCTCAACTAAAATGTTATTTGATATCGGTATTCTAACAGCAGCCCTTGTTTCCTCACTGAATGAGTTCTGCAACATGCTCAGAATAGCTAAGAAATGCCCAGCTCAGAAGTACCATCTATCTCTAGCTCCTGCCATGGTTTTTCTAAAGATAAATTCATTTTTGGTTTAAAACCACTCTAAGTTTCCTTTTCCTGTAATAAATCCTGATTGACATTCATAAAATATCAGGTCTTTTAAGAAATCTGATTAAAATAAGATACAGTATGGATGCATGAGCTTTATAGCAACAAGTTTCCTTGTAAGTCTAATAGGTTATTTTAATATATTTATATATTTATTTATTCTATTACAGTTAGCTCATTACTATACTTCAGATGAATAAAATAAATAGAATAGCAACTTTAACTCTAAAGCAGTAGAGGCTAAAGATTTTAAAAAATTGGGGAAAATTCTGTTAAAGAGAGAACTTTTTAGTGCTGATATGCATAAGGGGTAAAGAAATGAAATTTTGAAATGCAGAGTATGAAATTTCAGAATAAGTTTCCATTTACTAGTTCATTTACAATTCCAAAGAAGCCAGGCCCAGTTATGCCTGTAAAATTGGAAATTCTATCCTAGTACAAGGAAAAAAGAAAATTCATGAACATGGAGCCAACAACCATGACAATACCAGAAAAGAAGTTTAGGAAATTAGAAAAAACAAAGTAATAGTATATACCAATTAAAGACTATGAAGTGCATGTGGATTGGAGCCATGAGCAAAAATCTACATCAGTTTTGTTATCATTATTGTAAAAACGGCCTATTCCCAATTGACACTAGATCAAAATTGACATCACATCAACTCCCTGGTTCTTTAGTATTTAGGAGCAGAGATTAAAATCTTGATCCCACAAGAGGACTGCATTCACTAAAACAGTCAATTGTAACCATAATAGATACTTCAAAACCTGTGGTAAATGTCTATGAAAATTAACCAAGTTGAAGTTTAGAGAACACGAAATGCTTGGAAATTCATCATAGATAATGAATTATCTTACTAGAAGCTGAAAGAGACTGAAGTTTATTGAAAAAATGGAAAGATTGGGGGATCTTTGTAGATTCTGGATATGAGCCCTTCATCGGATATATAGCTTCAGAATATTTTCTCCCATTCTGCAGATTGTCTATTTATTCTGTTTATTATTTCTTTTGCTGCATGGAAGCTCTTCAATTTAATTAAGTTCCATTTTTTTATTTTTGTTCTTGCTGTATTTGCCTTTGGGATCTTAGTTATAAATTCTTTGTCTAGGCTTATATCTAGAGGAGTTTTTCCTACATTTTCTTCTAGAATTCTTATGGTTTAATGCCGTAAATTTAAGTCTTTTTTAAAATGATTTCTTTTTTATTTCTTCTTTTTCCTTAATTTGTAAACTCTGGTTTAAAATTTAAGTCTTTTATCCACCTTGAATTAATTTTTGTGAGTGGTGAGAGACACGTTTCCTATTTCATTCCTCTACATGTGGCTATCCAATTTTTTCAGCACCATTCATTGAATAGGGCTTGTTTTCCCCAGTGTGTGTTGCTTTGTGCTTTGTCAAAGATCAATTGACTGTAGGTAGTTTTATATCTAGGTTCTCTATTCTGTTCCATTGGTCTATGTCTCTATTTTTGTACCAATATCATGCAGCTTTGGTTGCTATAGCCTTGTAGTATTTTGAACTTTGAAGTCTGGTAATGTGATGCCTCCTGATTTATTATTTTTGCTTAAGATTGCTTTGGCTATCCGGGCTTTTTCTTGGTTCCAAATGACACACAGAATTATTTATTCTAGATCTGTGAAATATGCCATTGGTATTTTAATGAGGATTGTATGGAATATATAAGTTACTTTGGGTAGTATGGACATTTTAACAATGTCAATTCTGAGTATGATTTGTTTTTTTCCATTTGTATGTGTCCTCTGCGATTTCTTTCCTCAGTGTTTGGTACTTCTCCTTGTAGAGATCTTTCACCTCCTTGTTTAAGTATATTTCTAGGTATTTTATTTTCTTTGTGTCTATTGTGAATGGTATTGATCTTTTTATTTGCTGCTCAGCTTGACTTTACTGGTATATAGAAATGCTACTGATTTGTGTACATTGATTTTGTAACCCGAGATTTTGCTGAATTTATTTATTTTAAGCAAATCAGCAAGACATAAAACAAAGAACCCCATTAAAAGTGGGAAAAAGACATGAATAGAGGCTTTTCAAAAGAAGACAGACAAATGGCCAATAAACATGAAAATATGCTCAATGTCACTAATCATTAGGGAAATGCAAATTAAAATCACAATGAGATACCACCTTAGCCCTGTTAGAATAGCTTTTATTAAAAAGTCCAAAAACAATAGATGCTGGCATGGTTGCAGAGAGAAAGCAGTGCTTATACACTGTTGGTGGGAAGGCAAATTAGTACAACCTCTATGGAAAACAGTATGGAAGTTTCTCAAAGAACTAAAAGTAGACCCTCCATTAGATCCAGCAATCCTATTATTCAGTATCTACCCAAAGAGAAAGAATTCATAGTATCAAAAAGACACCTACACTCAAATGTTTATTGCAGCACAATTCGTAATTGCAAAGATATGGAATCAACACAAGTGCCACCAATTCATGGGTGGATTAACAAAATTTGGTATATGTATACCATGGAGTACTACTCAGCCATAAGAAAGGATAAATTAATGCCTTTTGCAACAATTTGGATGGAACTGGAGACCATTATCCTAAGCGAAGTATCTTAAGAATAGAAAAACAAACACCACATGTATTCTCTATTAAACTGAAAATAACCAATGAGCACTCATGTGCACAAAGGGAAATAAAACTCATTGGAGATAAAACAGGGGGAGGGGAGAGAGGGAGAGGGGGCAATGGGAGGGGCAAAAACCTACCTACCTAATGGGTAAAATGAACACTATCTGGGTGATGCGCACACTGATAGCCGGGGTCAAGCATTACAAAACCGATCCATGTAACAAAAACATTTGTACTCCCTTAATAATTTGAAATAAAAAGAAAAATCACTTAGATTTGAATAGCTGTACCTATAAACAAACAAATAAAAAGAACAGAGAGGACAAACAGAAACGTTTTTTATATATAAAATGATGGGTACACTATGGAAAACTGGGGCACTATAATTGTCATCAATATTGCATTGACTATGTATTCCAAGCCTGTTTTAGTCTCACCTTTTAAAATCACTACTATGTCTGTGCTATAATATCTTCCGGAAATGTTGATGTATTATAGTTATTACATGTGTTTAATTTGCACAGCATTTAACAATCTGAGGACCAAATTCCAATGTTCTATTTCATATCAAATAATCCTCTCTGTTTAATTCACTTTAGCTTTCTGCTAACTAGAGTTTAACATACAGGTCTTCAGATAAGAAATTTGTATTTCAATACATTTGTCAGATACCCACCTCTTGCCAAATTTTTCCATAATACTTTCAATTAAGTAGCATCAATGAGGAAATGCTCTGTACAATTCATTCTTGGGTAATATCTAAATGTAGGACTCTGAACTCTATAGTCCTTGGTTTGCACTGACTCAATACTTTTACTTATAAATCTTCTAGGTATCATTCAACTGGAGCAGAGCCTTGATTTGAATTCAGGAAGATAACATTGAAAATGTAGGTCTAGAAATAAAGGCACAGAGTTTAATTAAACTTATGGATTAGGGATGAGGACAAGGTTATTAAACACATGTGAATGTGTTATTGAATGTCTCTTTGAATTTGGCTCAGTCAGTGAGCTGATTTTCTAAGATGTTTTACTGTAATTGGTGATAGAGACTTGGAAAGAGCAGTGTTCGAGATATAAATGAGAAACAATCCAAAAAGACTCTGAAGCCATAGCCAATACTGTAATTCAGAATGAAAGGAAAAAAATAAAAGCAGCTGTTGAGAATTATATTGAAAAGAGTGCTACATTGTCTGTACAGGGAAAAGAACATCTCCATTTTGCTCAAATTTACATATTAGTATGCAAAGAAGCTGAGGGGTAAAGTTTCATCTTAATGTCTTGGGATTATCCATAGATGAGCTGTATACTTTTGGACTATTGCCCAAAACTAAAACAGTATGAAAGGATCAATGTATAAGGCAGATAACCAAGTGTGGATTATTACTGATTTTTTATGCAGTACGTAAGAGACAATGGAAGATATAGGAACATATAGTGTAGTTATAAACAAGGTAAACACAATATATTATCCTATTCAAATGTTTTTGTGAATGTTACTAACCAATTTTATATCTATTCTTTATATAGTGATTTATAAAAAGTTTTTTCTAAATATTTGAATATTTATTGAAATTTGAATTATTAAATAATATTAAAAATAAAACTCAATATATTTTGTGAAGGCTCTATGTACAAATAATAGCATCTTGTAAGAGTACCTCATTCTTACATTAGCCAACATTTTCTTACTATGATAAACCTTATTAATTGTATTTCAGCAGACACCATCAGGACATAAACAGCTAGTTTTTGGAAACTGTACAAATTATTTTCCTTATATGCCCTATGTTGCAAATATGCTGGATTCCATTATAATTCATAATTGATGGTGTCCATTCCCACACTAGTTTAAAATATGAGTAAAATACAAAGCCAAATTTAGTGGCATATACGGATCAATGTAAGAGTTGACTCGGGGATCCACTAGAGTCTTAAATCAGGTTTCTTAGCTCATGGGTACCTTTGATCATCAGCAATTTAAATGAAATCCAGACTACAAGATGTTAATTCAAGTTTAAGCTAAGATATGCTGGTTTTGATTACATAGCAATCCTAAACATGCTTAAATCATTATTTTATTCAAAAACATCAGTGTCACCTTGTCTGTTTGTTTAGTGTTTCCCGAATGGAATTAGAATTTCTAGAAATCTGCCATTTATACAATTTAAAAAAATGTGGTGGATTTCCTCATAATTATCTTCATTTAGTGGATCAGTATTCCATCATATTTTTGGGAAGGGAAAATAAAATCCTCTCAGCAATGAAAGTGTGTGACAAGTGTTTACTGACCTGGCCTTATAAATAACTTAAGTTACTATTTAAACCAAGTATTTTTTACATCTTTCTGATAATTAAAAGGATGGAATATTTTGCCAGCTCATAGGTGGTTTGCTAAATTGTATATGTACTCAGATATACTTTAGGCCAAAACATATTCATTCAGTGAATAATACCGTGTAGTAAATATGTGATCTAGAGGATAAATGTCCATTCTCTGTAATCAGGTAAGTTAAAAGTTGTGTGTGTCCATCCAACATGAATTAGTCGCATGACTCTTCCATGCAAAGCACCATCTGTTCCACTGAGGGGCTTATCGTTTAGTAAAAATGGCAAATAAATAAGCAAGCAATTTATGTGAATGAGGTAAAAGCTATGATGAGTGGAAACAGGAAATTTTGACTGGAGCAATAATAGCTCTGTTGCACACTCAAGGGTAAGTACCCAGGTGAAGGCTGCTAGAGAGGCACTTTTGAGAAACAATGAATTTTAGAAAACCTTTACTAAGAACATTTTTAATGAAGACAAATTGACAGCAGCTTTGTTAAATTAAAAAAAAGGTAAAAACACGGTTTTAATATACTAGCAAACTATTAATTATATGCAGCTTAATTTTAACTTTACAGTTATAAACGTTTTCTTTCTGATTACTACCAATAACATTTAAGTTCCTTGCTTTGTTTAGCAAAGCGTTTTCAAAGTTTGCATTGTGTTTTGCAGCTTTGGTATATCAGCACAGAACAAGAATTGAATCATTTTTGTGTCTTTCATATAAGTGGGTCAAATAATAACTAGGATTGAAATCTATTATAGTTACAATTTTACTAATGTTATTGTTCAAATATATTATTTATATGATTTGAGTTAGAGTCATCATGCAAGTTGTGTGTTTTACTTTGTATCCTGTAGTGTTGGCATTGTTTTTTGTTTTTTGTTTTGTTTTAATTTTTGTCTCCTTAATCTTGGAACTTTAAAAATTTTTGATTTTTGTGTTTTTTGTTTTTTTGTTTTGTACACTTTAATCTTTGCACAGAACTAATGGGACTTTATAATTTCCTTTTCAAACCAGTACACTTTGGGGAGGGAAAAGAGGGTAGTATTAATAATAAGGCTGTGGTGACAGGTGTAATCTCAGATTGTCCTAAGGGAAACTGCACCATGCTGCATTTTAACTCTAACAAACTTTGCTTGAAATATAAAAACCCTCACTTTATATAGTTTTAAAATAATCTCTAAAAGAAAGCATGGTTATAAACTTAGACAATTGAATAGCAGATGTGAAATTCCTTATTGGTAAAACTTGATTTTATTTTTAATTCTATAAAGGGTGCTCTGAAGTCAAAAAGAGAGGTTTGTATTTGTATGAATAGTTAAATATAAACACTAAGGTCTATTAATATGATCATGGTAAAGCTAAAGCTGCTGGTGTTTATTGACCTTCAGAGAATGTTTTGTACATGAACTGGTATTTGAATCTCAGATTCACTACTGCTTTGCAGTGCGTCCTTGAAACTGTGACACTAAACTACATTCGTAAAGTGACAATATCAGAGCCTGTCATGTTAAATTTCTGTGAAGGTTAAATAAAATATTATGAAATGAAAAACAATTTCCATGGTACCTTATACATTGTGAATGCTCAGTAAATATTACCTTATTATCTTATAATCATAAATATTAAATTGACAGAGGTTTCAAGTCCAGTATATTGATAAATTGCATGAGATAATTTTGTTTTATGTTTTCACATTATTTTCATGCAGGTATTTTATAGATTTGTGTAAAATAATATCTATTTCTACAATTCTGAAAGATATTTAAAGTTGTGCTCCATTTCTTCTGCCTTTCATTTTTATTCTTGAAATTCAAGGTCAAATGCTTTCTTACTTTCATTTATATACTTGAATGGACAGCTTTTGCAAAGATATTCTTATACTTTGCCTCTCCCCACAAATTTTTCTCATAAGTAAATAGTGTCTTGAGAGTATGACTCAAAATAATTAAAAAGTCATTTTCTTCTAAATCAAAAAAAGAGGGTATGTAATTTAGTCTCCTTTGGAGAAATAAAAAAAAATATGCCACCTTTTTATTAAAGAAAATATGAGATTAAAAATTAGTGTTTTATAAAGGGAATCAGATTTTCTTGTGGAACAACTTACGAGGAAAAAATAATATGAACTCCCAAACTGATATGAATGTGTTATTCTGTGCCAACAGTGATGCTTCATTTTGAAAATAGTTTCTAATAAAAGATCTTGAATTATATGGCTAATCAGATTAAAGAGATGATTACAGACAACCTTAACTGTAACTATATATAGCTTTCTATCACAAGTGAAAAAAAAGTTGGTTATAATTTCCCACATTTAATGTAAAGGAATAATAGCTATTTGTTGTCAAATTATTTAAATATATTTTTAATCTCTGCTCATCTGAAATGTAAACTTTATTTCTATAAATTATGTGTTATATAGCATGTCCTGAATAAATGTTCAAAGTCATAAAATTTGTCTATTGTAGAGAAGAATGATAATTCATACATTGCACCTATTTAGATGTGGTTAAGAGCGGATGTTTTATCATCATCCTTATCATCATCACTGTAAGATTAGCTAAAGTAAACTTTCTGTTTTCAGCAAAAAAATGAAAGTCAGTGTAGTTATTTCTGGTATCGAGTAACCATTTTTTTTTTCTTTTTTTCTATAGTGGTTAAAAAATGGTTTCTGAAAGTTCCAATCCTAAAACACAGAATTATTTCCATACTGTTTATTCTTTAAAACCAACACTTAGTTATGATTAGAAGAATTGATCTAGAGGGGAGGAAGTCTGGATAATATCCTATAAAATTGCAACATGGATAGCAGTTTTGCAGATCATGCAAGTGAAAAATCCATGTACTTTTCCGCAATCAGAAAAGAACCAAAGACCTGGCAGTATCTTCATGGAGAACGGCTGTTATGCACACATAAGGAAGCCAGACACTGTGTACCAGATCCCTCAACTCAGGTCAGTATTGTTACATGCAAATTTGGTATTAAATCCCAAAGCATGCATCATCAATGGACAAGAAAGCCTGTAACAGGGGCAGCTTCATTGGCATGGAACCCGGACAATCCCACAGGACCCAGCCCTCAGAGGGCACCATGATGAATTTAAAGCTATGATGTTGTCATATTGAATTTTTAATAATTTTATCTTTGATCTTGTGTTTTGTGAGTGATGGCAGATAGGAGAATAAACCATGTTTCTTGCACCCCATTCACATATAGTGTTGGTAATGCCCCATGCACACAGATTTCTGATAGGCTATGGGAGTTCAAAGAACTCAAAGTAAGTAGAAGGTAAGTATGTTATGTCTATGACCGAGTAAACGGGGGCATCGACAGCTTTTGAAGATCACATTTTTCATTCAAACCAGAAATTTCTTTGAACACAGAAGGAAGTCAATAGTATTCTGTGAAACAACCAAGAGACCTTATCACATACTTTTTAAACTTTGTATCTTCCTTATATTAGCCAACCTCTACAGCTGAAAATGAAGAAGGAAAGAATACAGATAGTTCTACCCATAGTTTCTTTTACTTTTAGTCATTTTTCATTCTTCAGTACTAGTCCATACAGAGTGTAGGCAGAATGTACATGTATCAAGAAGTAAAATATAAACAGTTTAATTAATTTTGTGCAGTGTTTTCATTCTTCTGGTAAGAGCAAAATATAAATGCATGTCTAGCTATGAAACACAAATTTTGCAATTTCAGTAATTCCACATAGAAATTAAATGCTTTTATATTTGCATCTAAAACTGGCATTTCACGAAATGTATAAAGATTAATGGCAAAATTCATGATTAAAATTTGAAATTGTATTTTTCCTTAGAGCATTAAATGGCATATTAAAAAAATCCATGACATGTCAAGAAAAAGAGGATGGACAAAAAAGAAAATACATGTTACTATTTTAGTGCTTTAACAGTAAAGTTTTTTTTTGCTTTTCGAACAAAGGGCCCCACCCTTTCATTTGCACTAGGTACAGCAATTTATGTAGCTTGACATGCTTGGAGAATAAGCATATCACTGGTAGCACTAATGTCAGTACACAAACCATCAGGAACTCTTTTCTATAAATTCACAAATACATAAGTTTCTCATAACCAACAAAAGGCACTGGGGTGGGAAGGGTTTAAAACTACTTGCTGAAATTTAATTTCCTTCTAACTAGGTGTGATTGGATCAAGAGGCAGGTTTCATTTAATGTTGTGGAGAAATATTTGTTCTAAGCACCTGTGGTTTTATGTACTTTTCCCAGCAGCCTTTAAGCTCCTTGAATGCTAAAATTATATTTCACACACCTTAAGCTATATATCAAATCACATCAGTGCCGCAGGCATATGCCCTCGGAGTTATTTTCCACTTGTGCTAGGTGCTGGCTCCCAGTGTGTTTTCACTCCCAACAGTCAGCTGAGGGGTGCTTTGTGCTCCACTTGTTAGTGGAGTACCCAGGAATGTACCCCTCTTTCATGGGAGAATTTAACCAATGACTGATAGGTGGGGGGCTATTAACACTCTACCTCCTTTGCAATTGATTGAGATAATTCCAGGTATTACCTAAATCACCTTCAGAAATTTCCTGTGGAAGTGAGCCAGTGTTACTCTCTTTTTGGTGTTGTTTGATCTCCCACACTTGCTTGGCTGTATCCTTTTTCCTGACGCACTTTCTCATTAGGTTGTTTCTGGAAAACAGAAAAACTTTCTGGAAAAATTTTCTGGAAAAATCCCTTTTACAGAAAACCTTGTCCAGAGGCTGCTTAAGAGGAAACCCAACCTAAGGTACTAATAGAAATTAAAATATTTGACAAGAACAATAGGCAACTTATAAATGTTTATTGAATTCAAATGAGAATGGTGTATGTGTAGATAAAATTCCCTATATACTTAGTCTATTACTGTAACTTTCCTTATGAATGCCTACGAATACTGTGAAATCTAAACACTTAAGTGTCCCATTTTATGTCAGGGTTCATTGTGGATGCACTGGCTGGATTTAAAAAGTAGTTCTCAGCAGAGCATGGTGGCTTACACCTGTAACCTAGCACTCTGGGAGGCCAAGGTGGGAAGATAGCTTGAGGTCAGGAGTTCGAGACCAGCCTGAGCAAGAGCGACACCGTGTCGCTACTAAAAATAGAAAAAATTAACTGGGTGTGGGCGTACATGCCTGTAGTCCCAGCTACTCAGGAGGGTGAGGCAAGAGGCTTGCTTGAACCCAGGAGTTTGAGGTTGCTGTGAGCTAGGTTGACGTCACTGCACTCTAGTCAGGGTGACAGAGTGAGACTCTGTCTGAAAAAAATAAAAATAAAAAAAAGATAAATTAAATAAAAAGTAGGTCTCATTTCCAATTATTCCATATCCCATACACATAACCTTACTTTTTCACATCATAAGTGAGTACTAACTAGTGAATTCTTTGTATAATTCTGAATAAAATGTAGGCTTTTATCGATTCAAAGGCTTTATGTATTTAGCCATATTTAGCCATATATAGAACAATTTTACATTTTCTTCCATATTTAACAGTTTCTCCCTTTTAAAATATTTATTATATATAACATGAGTTTACAGTATCTTTGAAGAGACAAAACAGGTATTGATATTAGCAAGTTTGTGAACATTTATATCAAAAAATATGTTTGGTCACAAATAAGGATATAAAATGATAATAATTAATTGAAATTATTTTTAAAAATCAGTAGTAAACTTGACCCTGGGGATTTACTCAAGTGAAGCAAACCAACCATTGTAAGCAGTTTTATTCTGAGAAACCCTAGGCTTAGCAACTGAATTATCAGCCAAATAAACAACCAAGATATTTCTCAGAAATTAAGGGTGTGAAGATCTAAGTTATCTGTATTCATTTAAAAGAATATTTATTGTCATCACAGGCATTTTAGAAGACTAAAAGTGAGATGCCGTGCCACCTGTACATTACATATATTCTTCTTATTTTTTTCATATCAAGTAACAGTTTGGTGGAGTATTTTTTATATGTATGTATACACACATACACATATTTGTGAGCTGAAGGAAAGTGAAGACTTAGGAGAGTACACAGAGCACACAGTTTTGAAAAAGTCACCAAAAATCTCTACTCTTATAAGCGATTTTATCCATATTTTCCTAACTTCAGAGAGAAAGAAAGATGCAATGTTGCCACGTAAACCCTTCTCACAAAGCATTTTCAGGATAAAATATCTTGAAATGTTATAATCAATCATTCTGCCAATGTGTATATTTTGATATAGATTTCTTTTAGCAACATAAGGTGATATATCAGTCCTCTTTTTTTCTACATTAATATTTGTGTTTAGCCCAGTATCTATAAAATTGATTCACTTAATAAATTAAGAGCTATTTGAGTTTTGTTTTGCTTTTGGAGTCACCCCCGTGATGTTTGGGGATGATAATAGCTAATATTTTTATTCATTCACTTATTCAACACATTTTGATTAAATATCCAATGTGTTCCAGAAACTGCTATAATAAATAATAAATAATTCTTCTAAATAATGAGAAGTAAAAAGAAGAGGTTTCATAAATGGTATGGTTGGTGAAGGGCCATGCAATTCTCCCCAATCCCTAAAGTTTCTTCTTAATCCATATGGAAACTAATTAAATTTTATTCCCTTGACACTAAGTCTTTATAGTTTTTAAGAGTAGTCACTGTACTTAAATCCTTTAAAAGATAAAATGTAAAGCATACATCAGTTAATATAGTACAACGCTAATTTAGCACTAGGAGGTAAAAAAAGTTACCAGGAGATTAGTGGGATTAAAAGGGAGGCAATATATCCCATAAGTAAACTTTATGGATAATTTGCTATTTGGCCTTTGAGCATTTCTTTTACAAGGTGATAAAATGTGTGTTTGTGTGTGTCTGTATGTGTAGGGGGAGATAATGCTATCTATTTAAACACAGATTAAAATATATACTTTATAAATGTAATTTTACGTAATTTTTGTTGATGCCCGTCCTTACCTGATCATTTACTGATATGAAAATTAGAAGTTAAGAATATTAAATAGTAATCGTAATATTAAATAGCATATATTATCTTTTCCCTATAGACCTTAATGTTTTTGCCAATCTGTGAAGCATATCGTATAGTTCTCTGATAAGTAATATGGCTGGTAAACAAGTAAAGCCACATGAAAAGGTGACCTTTAAGAGCCTTCAACAGCTTTAATTCAGTGGCAGTACAATTTATTTAACCTTTTAGAAAGTACTCATTTTTGACACTGACTTTACTTTTCAAAGTTATACAATCATATATTAGAAAATGTACTTAATATTTATTCATAAGCTTATCTATATAGTGCAAGGTTTTAAGTAATATAGCTTATTTAAAATTCTGGAATAAATTACATTTTATGTGCAGACTATTCATTTAAATTATACATCCATTTATATTGCCTGATTATTATAAATATGGGTATAAATATATATACAGAGTATTTATGGGTATACAGGGTTATATATATATATATTTTTTTTTTCCTCTCTCTTTTTCCCCTTCTTTAGACTATAAACTCCCCAAGGTCAAAGATATGTCTTATTCTTAAGTTCATTTCCAAACCTAGCATAATACCTAGCTTAAATTAGGAACTCAATAAATTTTCATAGAATGAATAAAGTTTGAGATAGTTCACATCAATTGACTTATATGTCATTGTATGAAGAGTGATGAGAGCAGCAATTTGAAGTAATTTGTATGAGAAAGACAAAAGTTCTATAATTCCACTGTGGAAAACTTAAGGGCAATAAACATTAGGTTTCAAAAATTAATGAAACTTTTACAATATTACTCTGATATATATTTAGAACATATTGTATCCGAAAGCAGCAATATGCAGTTAAAAAGCTACATATATATGCCATATATATATATACACATACGCACATATATATTAAGCAGGTTTCCATAGTGTAGTGGTTATCACGTTTGCCTAACACACATATATATATATACAATCTTCATATAGTCCAAATAAGCTCTCATATTTGGCATCTCATTTACTTGCATGACTGGCAATTTGATAGATTTTTAAAATATTTTTAATTTGGATACTATTTTAAAAAGCAATGAAGCACTGAAATAATTATAGAAGTAATTTCTATAGTGATGATTAAACAATATGAAAATGAAGCTATTTCTGCTCATATTTTGTCTTCATTCAACCATCATTTATTTAATCATATATTTGTATATTAAATAATTATTGATGGAGAGCCTGCTATGTACCAAGAGGTGTATGCTAACTGCTACGTTTGCGATTACAAAAACAATAATAAAAGATGTACCCGTTCTTACAGTATGGTGCAAGATACACACATGCACAGAGAAAGAGACATGCATATTAAACAAAACATGCAACACATACATAAATATACTTAGATGTGCGTACTAACTAAGGTGGAATACACTTTGGAACTCCAGAAGGGCCACTTTGAAGAAGTGATATTTAAGCTGAGAATCAAAAAATGAGTAGAAGTCAGTCAAACATACATTTGTGAGTTGGGGAGAGAACTAGTCTACTTGTTATCTCAACAAAACTTTAAAATTATAATACTCACAAGTTTCAAGAGTTGGAGACCATTTCAGGCAACTATAGCAATCTCTTTCCAAATGAATGAAGACATTATTAAAGAAAACAGTGCTCATAAATGCTGTCAGAATAACATTAGAAACCTTAGCTTTATGTCAAGTATAAATCAATCCTTTCAACACTTATATCTTTCAAAAATCTCCAAGGCAACAAAAATCCATCAAAAGTAGTAGTGCTAGTGAACGCCTGGAGGGCAGCCATCTTGTATTTTCAAGGAAGGAATTGCAAGTATGCCAGAGAAGTCTGACTTACTCAGCATTGACGAAATGAGACCAATAAAAGCTGTGCATCTTCATGCTCTATTTCAGATGGCTAAATTTCTCTTGTTTCAAGCTCTTAGTAGGTTTAACCAGATGTGTCACTGCTCTCAAGGCCTGTTGTTTCTGGCAGACATTTTATTGCTGCTCCAGATGTTCAGTTTTTCTGCCTGTGTCCATCATACACACCATGGGTCCCAAAACTCTGAATTATGTCATGCTAATGGTTACAATTTATTTGTTCATTTGAATCTCAGGCAGCTAATTCATTTACTTAAATTGTGTATAAACTTTATTCATGAATAAAAGAGATTTTTAGGGGACGAAAGGGACAGAATTGTACAAACAAAGTATCATAGATAAATATTAGTCCACAATCATAAAATGTTGGTGCTGGAGAGAATTTAGGGAGATTCTAATTGAAGTGTTCTGATCTAAACATAAAGAAGCATTTCATGCCAGATTAGCCAAGATGTTGGACAGTAGAAACAAGATTAAACCAAGGTTTCTTAATAGGCAGTTTTGAGGAATTTGCACCATACTACAACAATTGTCTCACTTAGGGGTTGGCAAACTATGGCCCTGGGCCAAAGCCAGTCTTCTGCCTGTGTCTGTATACACAGTTTTATTGGAGCACAGCTATGCCTATTTATACCTATTCCTGTACTTATTTTCTATGGTTCCTTTCCAATACCAGTTTGAGTGGTTGTGATACAGACTAAATGTATGTCCTGCAAAATCTGAAATACTTATTATAATACTAGTCCTTTCCAGAAAAAGTTTGCTGACCCCTGTTTTAACTCATAATTGTTATAATTGTATAAATAATTGTGTTCAATTTCAGCTTCCCAAAGATAGTTTGAAATATGTTGTGGTCATAGCAATTATTTTGGATTTTGATGATTATCATAAAATCACAAACTATTATGGTTGGAAAGGGCTATATAGGACATTTAGTTCAACTCCCATTTGATGAAAAATGTCTTTTATTCTGTTTTTGACAGATGCTCATTTAGGCTTTGCTTGAATAACTCTGCTGAAGGGAATTAGAATACTTCCTGAAGCAGTGCATTGCATGGATGAACAACACTATTAGTTGGAAAACTTCCATGTTTTGAATCATATCTGATATTTGTAAACTTTATTGATTATAGTCCATTCTGCACAGGCATCATAGAGCAAATACAAGCTAGTCCTTCCAAGTGATTTAACTTTCTAACATAGCAGTTCACACTAATTCTCCTATTCTCTGGGTAAACATATTCCATCTATTCTCACTGTCAGTCCACTAAACATTCTTTCCACTCTTTCCAGGATGCCATTTTAATTTCTGATATTTGTTCTTCAAATGTAAGCACCTAGAATTGCAAAAAACCCCAGCTCTGTGCAATGTATTTCCTTTCAGAAATATTGGACAAATGGCTTAACGTTTTCGGATTATGGTGAAAACAACACCTCACATGGTAGCAGTGTAAAAATAAAGTGAGTTACTTACTACCTTATGTGTTCAGTACAGAGAGAAACTTAGAAGGTATTCAGCAAATCCTAGTTTTTTCTCTCAGCCTTTTCCCTTTCTTTTAAGAATTGATTTGCATATGAAAAAATAATTAAGACATTTGCTTTGTTCCAGCATAGTTCATGTTCTATTAGAGAAGATTGGTACCCAACCAAATAATTACAATGCAACAAAATAAGTTCTCTGTTATAAGGTCCTAAAGAACATAGGAAATAAGTTTCTAACATATGAACTATTCAGAAGAGGTTTACAGAATTTTAATAATCTATGATTATTTTAAGCTCCCAAACTAGGTAGCTTAAACATTCATTTTGTAAAATATTTCAGATTAAAACACTCAGTTATTTTATGTCATGTTTAATAAATATTTTGTTGCCTCTGGGGCCTAATGAAAATTATATATTATAATCATTTGTTTGATGACAGTGTAAGTGGAGCTTAAGACATAGAATGGCTTTTTGATGTGGCTTCCAGCAGTTTGTGAACACATTTCTACCAGAATTAAATACCTTTTAAAGTGATTATAGCTCTTTCAGATTACAGTTATTCGTTAGACAAGTAGAATTATTTGCTAAGTATCCAGTACCTTCAAAAAACTAATGAATTTTTCAAATATATTAAGCATATTCTAAGAGTTTTGTTCTGCAGTGAAAAAGATTGTCCCAGTAGCAAATCCTTTCCTTGTTATTTAGCAATTACCATCTTCAGTTCAATTTAAGTTTTTTGTTTTTTTTTTTAGATTTTTAACATTTTGGATAATTAAAAAACAAAGACTACATTTATATGTAATTTCTAATCTATTTATAAAGACACACTCCTTTGAGGTTCACTGAGTGATTTTTATTTGTGCCAGTTGTGTTCAGCAGATAGAATAAAATGTTTAGGAAGGAAAGCGAGTAATTTCAAAAATTTTTGATTATTTTGTGTATTAAATAATACTTTGCCAAATCACTGAATCTCGAAAATTTATGTTTAGAATTTTTGACAATTTTCTGACCTTGAACAGGAAAAAAAAAAACATAGAACCCTAAGATATTTGTATGTCATGAGAAATTTCGTATTCAGACAAAAAAATCAATTATGTAATTTTCTAGATTTTGTGCAAAAATCCTACTCATATTTTAAGAATTATGTCAAGTTCTATATGATTCTAAGAAAGAGATTAAACTGAAAAGGTTGGGGAAATATGTTAGGCAGCACTTATCTCTGGTGGCCAAAAACTGTGCTTCTAAATGTATAAGTTACACCTAATAAAGGCAATGTTTTTATTTTCTAGAAGGAATTCTGCACTAAAATTTTACATATATTAAAAAGAAGGATTATAATAGAATTGGCATTGTTTGTTCTTCTTGTGGTAATTAATTTAGCTAACTAACAAGATAGGAAAATAATTTGAAAGAACATCTACCCTTTCTGCATATTGTGACTATAGATAACCAATGGGCACAATCAAATTAGAGCAGTAGTTTCAAGAAAATGTTTAAATTTCTGTTCTCTCTAGAAAATGGATTTCTTCATTCCAACTCTTTTGTATTGAGACAAGAGAGAGAGAGAGAGAGAACTTTGAGCTGTTAACTCTCCAAGACAGTAAAGAATAGGATTGCTTCAAGAGCTGAAAGGAAAAGACTTTAAGACTTACGGAGGTGGATTTCTGGCTTACTAAAAATGACGAGTTGTTAACTGGTAATTACATTTGTCATGTGTATGCTCCTTGTGTCCCTGGAGGTATCATGGAAGACAGGGATGGAAGTGATTCTTACAATATACAAGATAAGTGCTTGGAAACTTTGTTTGAAACTTTGAAAATAATACTCATATCTTATTATTCGTGGGTTTTTATTTTTGTATGGATTATAGTTAAACATCTGCATACTCTTGTGAAATCAGCAAAATTGAATGAATAAGCACATAGAACTAGAAGAAACTGAGATCACATTTTCAACTTTATTTTTTAGTGAAGGCCAAGAAAAACAGGCACAATCAAGTGGTCATATGTTGGTCATTCTAGCAAGAGTACCCAGATGTCTGAGATCCAACCTCTTTATCACTTCTATACAAGCATTTGCACAATCCATACTGTACAAAAACCATGTCGATTTTATCTTCCATGACTCTTAAAAAGCCCAAGACATCTTTTACACTTAGCCACCCCTGAAAAGCAACTTCATCTTGATTCAGAAGAAGCAAAGAGATCTACATTTTTAGAGAAGGCATGGGAAATCATTTTTAAATTGCCAATTTTACAGAATATTTTATTTAATAATAACCATTCTATCAAGTTTTCTGGGTATTCATATTTCAAATGGTTGCCATTTTTGTTTGCATTATAGCTAGGAAGAAAGTATATATTATGCTGGACGAAAGGCTATTCTGCCAGATATTTACTGCTCACTTCAGCACTTATACTGTTTTTCCTGGTGTCTGAGATTAATACGGCAAAATTTTATTTCAGGAAAATACAGGCTTTTTTCTTGCACAAATATCTTCAGTAAAACCACCATTTTTTTCCTATCCTAGTGAGGAAGCTATGTACAGATTTTAGAACATCATTTTTTTTTTCCTGTGCTACTAAAACTTACCACATAGCATAAAAATGTGAGTCAGTGAGGAGAAGAGTTCCTTTTCATATCCAACTTTTCCATCTTGGTTTCAATAAGCTCTTTTTCTCCATCTCTGCCTCCAAGATGTCAGTCTCCTAAACACATAAAGTAGGAGAGACATAATTCTCCATGCTAGTATAATATACCTATTGCATTATTTTGCTCAGTACATAGAAGAGTTATATCTAAAGTTTAGAATAAACTTTATAAATAAACTTAGAATAAACTTAGAATAAACTTTATAAATAAAAAAATCAGTTTACAGGGCTAAAATTCTAGGATTTAAAATTCTTATAAAAAGAAATATTCATGAATTAATGATTCAAAACATTTTTACCCCATAAAGAGAAAGCTGCACAGTTTTGCGTTCTAGTATATGGGGCCAAATTTGCTTCATTAGATTTTACAAATTGCCTGGAAAATTGATCTCTTACATGTAAAATGCCTTTTCTCTAGTAATATAGGAATATTAATATGATTTTAATTGATCGATCTATGCATTCCATCTTGCATTTAGGAGAAAATTAGCTGTATTTGCAATTGTATGCTTTGACTTTGGACATGTACACAGCTAGGAGGAACGTACAGGTATTGAACCTACTCCATAGGACTCACACATACACTAGATTTTCTAACACAGATGAGCAAACTAAAAATTATAATCCTATTTAATAAACCAATAAGAGAAACAGTTAAAATCAATACCATCAATACATAATATTGTATGTGCTATTAAATCCTTGAATTTTATCAACTGAATTTCAAAAAAATTTTGAGACATGTCATCTTTAGCTCACCCTTCAGGGTTTTCTTTTCCCCCCATTAAGCAATAGACCAGCATTAAATCATATGTAGAGAGACATAAACTTTGTCTACTTCCACATTCAATTTATTTCTCATTATTATTAATGTATATTTTCTAGGTTTTATATATCAAAGAAATATAAGCCACAAATATAAATCCATTTGCTGCTTCTTGGAATATACTTCACTGTTTTCTTCCATTTCCTGGTTTTCTGACCTAATACCCAGCTTATAATACATTTTACAAAAGACGCTATTTTCAATCTGCTAGAATTCAGGGACACGTCAAGGTCAATTTTGCAAGCAAGGATTTAGTTGCATGTTTCAATAACTCTTGCAGAAATGATAAGCTATCTGCTATGGTACACTTGTGAGTTTTCCAATCAGATGTAGCACTGAAGGAACAACAGCCTTTTGCTACAGATATGGAAGGCCTCTCAGGACATGGTGTGTTAACTCCTTCAGTTTATTTAGTAGCAAAGTATTTCAAAGTCAGGTGAGAGAAGAGAAAGTGAGGAAATGATTACTGTTATTATGCCATAAAGTAATCCAAGAGTTGTTTATGTAAGAATAAGAATTATTGTTGATGAATAAAATAGTAATATCATTAAATGATGATGTTTTAGAAATGTAAAATAAAAATATCACAAGTGTGAACATAATATTGACTACCAGAGAATATTCAGCTTATTCTGAGATGATTTATGTTGCTTTATGCATCCTAGTTTGGTGGGGCACTGTTGTGGGCTTTGTCATGTGGAGCAAGAGGAAAGGTCCCAAAGTAATGCTAGTAGGACCATGTCTAAAATATGATGCATGACAACTGCTTCCCTTAGCTCCATGATTTCCAAACAGACAATAAATCTGTGACATATTAGATAGAAAGAAGAAACTGGCACTAATGTTTGATGTTTAAGATAGTCCTGAGTTCAGTAAGCTTGTAAGCAAATCCTCGAAAATCATCTTCCACTTTCCATACCCTCATACCTAAAGTAATGTGTTGCATTTTGGTTATTTATTCTCCTGTTAGAGTCTGTCAAGGAAAATAATTTCACCAGGAATCATTAATTTCATAGGTTCCCATCTAAGATTTATAGAGAATCTTTTATTTTATATCTCCCAATTCTCCTTTGGAGAAAATATGCCATGTCATATAACTGTGCACGGCATATGGCCATTTTATTAGAATTATTAGTTTTAGTATCAGTGGACTAAAATTTGAGACATCTGTAATTTTCTTCTGTGATCTTTTAACTGAATTTAAGTTTACTTTGCCATAACATCTAAGAGTTTCCTGTGTCTACATGGAAGAAATTAATCTCTCTTCCACACAACATTCTATCCATATTTGGTTATACTTAAAGCTAAGGTCACCATTTATCCTTGCGATTTTTTCTTATTAATAAATGAGAGTTCCAATGCCTTTTCTCCTTCCATAATGATGTTGGAGCCTATTTATCCTGTTATTTTAATGCCTTTAAAATTAAATTTGAAAGAATACAAAGTAATAAGCTACAAAAGAAAGTAACTGCCATTTTTTTATCCCTATAACTATATTTTTTCTATTTCATAAAACAGTAGTTTGGGTGTTCTCAAAAATGTGCTAGAAAATCTATTATATATGAAATGGGAAAGTGGTTCCAAGGAAAGTAGGTGAGATAAGTCAGTATATGCATAAATAAGAAAATCATTTAAAGAAACTCAAAAGAATAAAAAAAAAGTCCCATAAGTGTGGCAGCAGCTGCATTTTTAAAATTGATATAAAGGAAACAATACCATTCTTCCCAATAATATTAATATCAGACTCAGAAAAATCAGAAAATTGATAGAATATGAAACAAATGAATTGATGAGGGGGGAGGTGGGTGGGAAGAACTTGCAAACCAAATATTTTCTGCTGTAGCAATATGTATTTATATGCAAATTCAGAAATTATTGGCATTATTTACCTTTCCTAAAACATTTTAATTAACTAAGACTAAGATTCGAATGTACTCATCAAAAAGTACATTTGTAGTATAAATTTTATTTCCGTAATTGGAAAGCAATGCCAAAACAAATAGCACAGTATGCCCCGAATGAATACCTATAGCAATGACATTGCCACACATTTGTATTGGATTACAGGAAAAGGTACAAAGTGTTTCAGGGGCTGTGTGAGACCACCTGCTCTACTAAAAGGGACATCACCTGGGGCTCAGCTAGCCTGAAAACATGGGGTTGTTATTATTATTATTATTATATTTCCCCACTTAAGGTAGGATACTTTATGAGGACAAAAAAGTTGGTGGCTTGATTTTGTATCTTGAAGAATGTGTTATATATTTTTCCTGAAATTTAAATAAAACTTACTGAAAATCTCTTATTGTGCTTGACATTATGTTCCTAATTATTAAAATTATGGAAAACACTATTTTTAAAAGTGTAGGTAGGATAGCACACATTTTTAACAGCTAAGAATATAATTGCTTATGATTCAAACTCAACCCCTTTAGCTAGTGAATCAAATAATTGTAAAGTGTTCAGAAAATAGAATGGCACAACAGACAATAGGAGTAAGGGTTCTTTTTCTTCTCATACAGGAATCTTTAGATGTTGTGAATTGGGATAAAAAATTAAGTAGTTTTCTGCATTGCATCAGTATCTGTCACAAGTGAGTAATTGGGCTTCTGACTCCATTCAAGTTTTGACAGTAATATTATTTGGCCGGCAGACAAAGTATTATTATCATTATTATTATTATTTTACCCAGAGGCTGTTGTCTTTAGACATATGCTATTTCCAACAGCTTCACAGACATATTTTAATTTAAAATTTTACTGATTCTTTAGTTTAAAAACTAGTATCAGATAAACATTAAAATCATCAATACATGCTTTTCAGTCAAGTCAATAGCTAAAATCACAAAGGATTCATATAGAAGTTGACATAAAGATTTCCAGTATAATCAGTGTCCAATTTTAAGGTATGCCTTGATCACAATTAGTTTACCAAACATAAAATTTCACATTCTGCTTGTTTCAGGGCAACAGTTATACATCATGTATTTAATGTTAAATATAAAACCATGATTCTTCAGATGATTGAAAATTTTACCACGTTTTCAATTTTTAAGTCAAAGGTTAAAAATAAATTATTGACTCTGCCTTATGAATGACTGAGGTATATGCATTTCAAGAAGAGCCTTGTTTTACTGTCCCTTAATGGAGAATGAAATATGTTAATATTCTATGATGAAAAATCTTGACCAAGATTTGCGAATCACAAATGTCTCAAGTGACTACTTACATTTTATAGGACTACCTGAACATTCATTTTTAGTTAATAGCTGATGATGTTTTCAGACAAACAAAATTTCTTTCTTAAAATTGAATTGTCATAATAAGGAAGTATCATCCTCAATTCTGTTCATTAAAATTCAGGTTTCGTCACCTTTCTTTATGTTGGTTATATTCAGAGACATTATAAAGAAAAGTAGAGTTGTAAGTAGATACTGGTCTATTAGCCAGGATCTCTTATCTTCACAGTATGTAAGACAATTGTTATTATGAATTCAAATTGGCCTTTTAAAGCTCTGAAAGGTGTATAGCTCTTCATTTTCCCAGAGTATTTTTTACTTTTCTCATTGTACACTAATGAGGAATGAATAAATTGCCTAAGACTTTCTAGGACATACTTTCTATATGTACATTGTGACTCATTAATGCTTGTGAAATCCACTTAGCAAGGATTTGGAGAGTGTGAACATCAGAGTTATTTTTTAATTAAAATAAAAAAGAATGGATTAGAATTAAAAATTAAATATTAGAGAGCATTCCCTCAAATAAATATTGTTTTGTCAACACTGGATCATACACACACACACACACACACACACACATATTCTTACTGTGGTCAGTAAAAAAAAAAAAAAAGAAACTAAAAAGTTAAAACCATGAATTTAGATCATGCACTGAAAATTACTACTCATAATAGTCAAGGGTACTCACACATACATGAACACAAAAAGATACAAAAATACCTTCAAACATAAATATTCAATTGCAAAAATGACATTATATTTTAGTGAGGATCTAATGTGTTAGGAATTATGCTGAATGCTTTCATATATTTAGTCATTTCAGTTATCCAAAATGGATTATGCTTCCAGTGTTTGAAAATGAGGCAGAGAGATTCAGACAGCTTATGTAACTTAAGCATGTCTCAGATTTGCTAGTTTTCAAAGTTGAGCCATGTACCCAGATCTGGCTCCACTGCCGTAGTACTTAGGGTTGACATCCAAAGCCTTTATTTCTCTGTCAAGGGCTCAATTTCCTTTTTGGTCCCAAGCCCACCATGGGCATCTTCAATCAATGCCTAAGCAGTTGGTGTCTACTAGGTTCACTTAATAGATATGATGCCTTACTTATTACAACAGATCACTCTATGGTAGTGATATAACATTTATACTTATCATCTTTTATTCCTGAGAAAGAAGATATAACTTTTCAGTGTTAATAATTTAAAAAATTGTTTAAAATATACAACTTTATATTACTAGTCAGTGAAGTAAATAATAAAGTGTTTAGAAAATGGTCTGGCACAAATAAATTAACAATAAAATTTACCTCGCTATGCAATCAGACAGCAATCTTTTATATGTGATAAATAAAGCTAAAAGAAGTATTTTTCTGCCTTTTAACTATAACCAATCACAGGTAAGTAACAGTACTTATTACCCCTTTCAAATTTCAACAATAATATGACCGGAGGAATAGGCAAAATACACTTTTTTTTTTTGACCCAACAGTTATTGTCATCACACACTTCCCATTTTATAATAGCTTAACATCATATTTCAAATTGGAGTTTTAATTAGTCTTTAATTAAGAAAGAAAACGTTGAATCAAGTATGAAAACAAATGCAAGATAAGCTTCAGAGGAAACTCAGATTTTCTCCTTTTGTCAATCAGGGCATTATTCTTTGACCAGATTTTTAGATTATCTCTTTTCAACCACATAACCCACATACATAGGATCCAAGACACATCCCAGGGTGGCCTCAAACTGCTGGTGATGGATGCTAATTGCAAATGTGATCTGTGTATATTCTGTATAAAATTTCTTAATATTTCTCCAAATTTTTAAGATAAATTAAATATATTTATCTTATTAAGTAAGGTAAAAGTAAACACATTCATATTATTAAATAAGATAAAAGTAAATACATAATAGTAAATATCAGAAAAATCACTCATGCCCTTTATTAATTTTTTGTATTGAACTGAGCTAATCATGGTCTCAATGTCATCGTGCCTCCCATCTCTACCACACACCACCTTCTCTCCATCCCTGTTTGTATGTGTCTGTGTAATTGTTTCCCATCCTTGATTACTCATTTCAGTTATCGCTTACTTCAGAAAGCCATCAGAAATTTTTTTAAAAAACACTAAAATTGGTTTAAAGCTATTTTTAACCCCAGAGACCTCAGTGGTTACCACTATTATACTGTATCTCTGCCTGAACTCCATCTAAACTGGATTGGTTCTTATTATTAATGTATTAAATACATTCAAGACCTAAATCATACTTTTAAAGAATGGATAAATAAAATAGCCAATAATAAATGTCTTTGCCACCACCCAAACTTCTTCCACCTGAAACTATATGTCCTGTTAATTCAATTTTTAATACAGCCAGATATAGTGAAATCAATAGAGTATTTTAGATACATCGCTTTAAAAAGTAACATGTGCCTATGTCTATATATGTATATATATATATATGCAATCTGATTTAATTTTATCTAGACTCAACTATAATCAATGCGTAGCTTCAATTTAAATTATCAGAGCCATCACTATAGGTGGGTGCATCAGGATGATGGCTCTGGCTCTATGCTATTAAAGGAAAGGCACCTGTTCTTAATTCAGAGAAGTACCAGGTACAAGGAGCAGAAAGGGGATCCACCAGGTGGTGGTAATTAGAACCCAAGGAAGGCAATCACACACTGAATTGAATGTAGGCTGTCTTCCAGCCACAGAAAAACTGAGTTCAGAGCAATGCCGTCCAGCTCCCCATTTCTCCATTCAACTCCCCCATTTTCATGATTCTCTTTCTATTTGCATATCTTTTTTTTTCAAATTTCCTTTTAATCAGATTTCTCATTTCTAGAAAGAGCACAGGTGAAGAGAAACTAAGAGCATGCTTTATCTACAAGAGAAACTCTTGCCAATGAAACTGAGCTTTTAAAATCCTTTCATTTTGGTCCTCAAAAATACAGATCTTCTGTTATTTATTCTTCATGGCTCCTCCTTCTTATAAGTTATTTTTCTCTCATTTTCCTCTGCCAATTTCAATTAATTTATCAGGGACTATGACCATCTTGGGAGGTGAGAAGTTTCTTCAGTTCACTTCTTGTCCATAGATGGTTGGGCATAAGGGTTATTTTAAGTCTCAAATATACATAGTACTTTCTTTTCCAGTCTGTGGATATTTTGACAATGTAATTTTCACAAAAATGTAGTCAAATGCTTCTCAATTTTATTATCATCAGCTCCATGTGCTAGTAAGAGTTCTATTTAGAGGCCCCCTATAGACATAATTCCCACCTTTGCTATATATTTTTTATTGCAACCATGCACCCCTCTCAATTTAAATATAGGTGCCTTAAGCACATAAGATCTCATGAAAAAGCTACATCATTTTATCATTTCTCTAATCATATTTTAAAACTAAAAGATTTACTTGCTGCCACAAACTTAGGGTATTTAATCTGTTCACAGTTGCTGAAATGTTGGACTCCCTGGTTAACAGGCTCTAAGGCTTTGATATTTGCATGCAGGATTTTGAAGAATACTCTAAGGAACAAGACCATTGTGGAATTTTGTCAAATGAGGTTCATATTCTCCTAACCATTGACCACCCCTTGCCACTTTTAAAATTTTATTGATCATCATAATAAAAAGCTTTCTCTTGTATGATTCATGACATATCATCTCCCCTTCCTAATTACTGTCATGTTATTATCCTGTGTTGAATCAAATATTTTGACAACTGGTCTAAAGTCTTAGAGTCCATCTCACACTTGGCACCAGTGTTTGTGATGCACATACAACGTGGTTTATTCATCTAGAACTTTGGCCTCTCAATTGAGTTCCTTTTCTCCAGGCCACCTCCCCCATCTGCTCCCATAAACAAGTCATCATAACAACTTCCTAATCTCAGCAAGTTTATTATGTTATCTTATAAAAGAAGGAATAGAAGCCATCACACAGGGCATTCTCCAGCTTTCTTCTACCAGACAATGATATCTGTGTCATATCCACCAATTTCATGCTTCCTCCTTTCGGTTTGCTGCTCCTCTAAGACAAATGCAACATTAGCTTATATACTATCCTTATTCTATAATCAAGTTTGAATACACACACATACACACACACGCGCTTTCTATTCTTTGACTAATAACCTTAGTATCACTAAAGCCAAGATATATTTACTATTCCTAAACTTCTTTTAAATCAAAACTGCATTTGAAACTATTGTCCACTATTTTTTTTAAATACTATCTGTTCTTGAATTTTGTGTTATTGTACTGATTAGTTTATCTCGTTGTAGTTAAAAAAAAATAACCAGAGAGGTAAGTAAAGATGGATACATAAAGATTATTCAGCACAGCTTTACTAACATGAAAGCATCTGTGTACAGAATGAAAACCAACTTGTTAACTTTGCCAAATTGTATTTATATGATGAAATAATAAGCATCTATTTAAAATAATGGCATACAAGATTAAAAACATAGAGTTTCTGTAATAAATGAGACAGTGAAAACAGCCAATTAAAGAAAGGCAAGTGATTACATACTTTTAAAAATGTATATGCATTTCATTTTAAAAGTTTAAATGATTGTATAAAATATTTATAATATTTAAGTCTGTTGGGATTAGATTATTTTAATAATTTGTATTAAATAATAAACAAATAATAAATTTATATTAATGTATTTCTGCATTAAAAATCTTATGTACTATACCCATATTAACTTTATAAACTGAAAAATAACACGTTAAAACATACAATGGAAAAGAAAATGTAAAAGTAGTTTTTATAATGAATAAAATTTGTAGCTTTTAAAACTCGTACTTAGGGAGAACTATGTTTAAGTTCAATGAGTGAATTTATCTGCAAGATACTTAATATTTATTTATGTATTTATTATTTCAAAGTATTATGGGTGTACAGATGTTATTGGTTACATGATCGCTTTTATAATGTTTGAGTCAGGGTTTTAAGTGTGCCCATCACCCAGATAGTATTCACTGTACACATAAAGTATGGCTTTGCCCCTACCTCCCCCCTAATTTGATTTCCATTGAGTTATACATTCCTCTTTGCACATGTGTGCTCATTAGTTATTTTTAATTTAATAGAGAATACATGTGGTATTGTTTTTTGTTCCATTTTTGTGATACTTCACTTAAGATAATGGTCTCCAATTCCATCCATACTGTTGCAAAAGAAATTAATTCATCCTTTCTTATGGCTGAGTAGTATTCCATAGTATACATATACCACAATTTGTTAATTTGTTAAAAAGTGCCCATGAATTGAGGGGAACTTGGGTTGATTCTACATCTTTGCAATTGTGAATTGTGCTGGTATAAACACTTGAGTTCAGGTGTCTTTTTGATAAATTCTTTTCCTTTGGGTAAATATCCAGTATTGGGATTGCTGGATCTAATGGTAGGTGTACTTTATTTGTTTGTTCTTTGAGGAATCTCCATAATGTTTTCCATAGAGGTAGTATGAATTTGAAGTCTCGCCAACAGTGTATAAGCATTCTTTTCTCTCTGCATCCATGCCAGCATCTATTGTTTTTGGACTTTTTAATAAAAGCCATTTACTAGGGGAAGGTGATATCTATCTCATTGTGGGTTTAATTTGCATTTCCCTGATGTTTAGTGACATTGAGCATTTTTTCATATATTTATTGGCCATTTGTCTATCTTTTTTGAAAAGCTTCTGTTCATGTCTTTTGCCCACTCTTTAATGGGGTTGTTTGATTTTTTTTTTCTTGCTGATTTACTTGAGTTCTTTGTAGATTTTGGTAATTAGCCTTTTATCTGATATATAGCTTGTGAATATTTTCTCCCATTCTATATGTTGTCTATTTGCTCTGTTGATTATTTCCTTAGCTATGCAGAGCTTTTTAATTTAATCAAGTTCCATTTGCTTATTTTTGTTGTTGCTATGGTTGCCACTGGGGTCTTCTTCATAAACTCTTTGCCTGGGCCGATACCTAGAAGAGTTTTTCCAAAATTTTCTTCTAGAGTTCTTATGGTTTCATGCTTTATATTTAAGTCTTTTATCCATCTTGAATTAATTTTTGTGAGTAGTGAGAGATATGGATACTGAATGGGGAAAAGTTAAAAAAACATTCCCACTAAGAACTGAAAGAAGACAAGGATGCCCATTGTCACCACTTCTATTCAACATAGTGCTGGAAGTCCTAGCCAGAGAAACCAGGCAGGAGAAAAAAATTAAGGGTATCCAAATTGGAAAAGAGGAGGTCACACTATCGCTTTTTACTGACATTATGATCTTATATTTTAGAAAACCCCAAAGATTCCACCAAGAGTCTCCTGAAATTGATAAATAAATTCAACAAGACTCAGGTTACAAAACCAATGTACACAAATCAGTAACATTCCTGTACACCAATAACAGTCAAGCTGAGAGTCAAGTCAAAAACTCAACATCATTCACAATAGTTACAAAGAAAATAAAGTACCTAAGAATATACTTAACTGAGGAGGTGAAATATTTCTACAAATAAAACTATGAAACACTGAGGAAAGAAATCGCCGATGATGCAAATAGAAAAACATATCATGCTCATGGATCAGTAGAATCAATATTGCTAGATATTTATTTTTTCTACATTTTCTTTAAATTTTCTTAGCAATATTGATAAGTATAATTACTACAAAAGTTATGATCAGAAATTTTGGGGAAAAAGGTATAGTATACTATTAAACTTAATGCTTAAAACCATATTATAGTTTATGTGAATATTGATCAACTGGCCATATTTTTGCATGCATTATTATTCAATTTAATGTGTGGAAGGGCACATTTTATGACTCATTATATTTTTCAGAAGTACAGTATATACACATGGACTTTTAATTGTTCTATTGACTCATGATTTCTTTTCTCTGAAATATAATCACTGATATGTGGAAAGAGATTTTTACTAATTAAAATATTGGTCACTCCAAGTAATTCAAAATTTATTCAAGAAACATTTGTAAAACTTTAAATTGTAATGGTGAAATTATTAGGGGTATTATTCTCTGCACTTGATCTTTAGTCTACATCAGCACTTAAATATTAAATGTTTTCTCCCACTCTGTGTACATTCAAAGCCACAAAAAATCACTGCTACCAAGAAAAGAACTCATTTCATTGGACCCTTTTATTTCTGCTGTGGCTGTGAAATAAATTCTGAAAGTCTAATAGTGTTTTATGTACAAGTGAAATAGGAATGCTGTTTTGATTGCTTAATGTGATCACTCTAGAAAGAGACCACTAAACTATCAGTAATACTCTGTATTATGGGTCTCAAGGATAAACTATAAATACAAGTTTCTTATATTTATCTTTTTTAGGCTGAGAAAAAATGTGTTTATTTATCCTAAACTCCAATAGAGATTTTTCTTTGTCAATATTTTTTCATTATAGGTATACCTTTAATGTTATCTTCTTTCAGCAGTTCTGTAATTTTTCAACCTAATGATTATTAGGCATTCTGCATAATTTGTATTTAATGAGAATGTGCAATATTTAATCCTGTAGTCTATGGTACTTTTCCCCAAACCATAATTTTCAGCAATATAATAGGAAAGAATAGAATACAATTAAATAATAAATTAAGAAACTAATAATATTTTAATTATACTACTAAGGATTATTTTGAAAAAAAAAATTTTGTTTAACCTGTCATTAGATTTCCTATTATTTAGCACTCTGAAGCTAAAAGTCCGAAAATAAAACATACTACTTAAATGAAGTTAGTTGTAACCTTTAGAACAACAGTGTGCAAAGTATTTTTCTCAGAAAGCAGATTCCCTGAGATGTGCTAAGAAAAATAGACACGTGACATCAAATTTGTTCAGGACATGTTGCATGGAATGTGAGTTGAAATGAAGTCTATGATATCAAAAATATGGCAAAGATACTTAGGAGGTGTGATCAGTTTGGTTTTGTGTCTGATTGCCTATCACAGTTCCCAGGTGACTGGCTTATACAGATAAACCTTGACTATGAATGGAGAAGAGTTCAATGCTAGAGTGGAAAGTGAAGGGATGGCTGGAAGGATCGTCTAAAATGCACTATTTAGAACACAGATGTTCTTGGACTTTGATTCATATCAAATCCAGGAGTAAGTAACTATATCAGAAATTTTGACATTATTAATATCATTATATCTCAAACATAGATTAAATACTATTAGAAAATTATATTATGTCAGCTCCTAATGTAGATTAATATAACTGAAAATTATACTATCATATTAAGTTTACTTTGTGATTAAATTATTAGCCACAGAAAATAATGAACAAAACAGGAATGCTTACTATATCTAGATTTTTATACAATTTATTCTATTTAAATATTCATGACAATAACAATTGTTTTAGCAAATTTTATTTGACTGTAATACACATACACCAATACCTCCCATATCTACATTTTCTGCTTCATTTGTGCCTCTCATCATGTTTTTCTTGGCCTACTTGTATTAGCCTTCACTGTTCTCTATTCTTGCATTTCTGTTGTTTTGCCTTGCCTTTGGTTTTGTTTTTCTATTCCGTTAAAAACTGTGACTGTCTACCTACCTATAATTTGCATTAAATTTTAATTACATCATTTATGAGCTTTATTATCTGTGTACCTTGTTAAAAACCTGTTTTTTCCCATTTGTTTGCATTCCAATATTGCTGACCTTAACAATGTTTTAACAACTGTAAAGCCTATATAAACTTTAGGATTTTGATAGAATAAAATACATACTATATTTTAGTATAATTATGATTTTTTTCAAGTTGTTTAATTTGAACCAATATACTAATATTTGAGTACTCATTTGAAAAAGGTAAAAAGTACTATAACAAAGGCGGGTAGTGTTTTAACAGGAGAATTAATTTGAGTGCCAATGCTGCATGATATCTTTTTAATACCATTTAATGGGCCAGATGTAAACTATTTTTCAACAAGGAAAATGCAAAACATTATTTTATTTTGAATTTGGCTCAACTACTCTACTTAAGTTCATTTTATTTACGTTGGTGTTTTAAACTTTTTATTTGAAACAAAGTTTCAAATGTTTCAATATCTTCTCAAGAAAGCCAATGTTTGAATACAACATTCTACAGGAAAAATAAAAATAAGTAATAAAACCACTGGTATAAACAGTTTATTCATGTGTAAGTATAATATTTCTATTTTAGTTAATTAATTGTTTTAGAGATAGAGTCTCAATCTGTAACCCAGGCTGGAGTGGAAAGGCTTGATTGGAGCTCACTGTAGCCTCAGACTCTTGGACTCAAGCAAAGCAACCCTCTTGTTTCAGCTTCCTAAGTAGCTTGGAACACAGGTGTGCACCACCACGCCTGGCTATTTTTAAAACCTTTTTGTAGAGATGGGGGTCTTGCTATGTTTCTCAGGCTGGTCTTGGACTCCTGGCCTCAAGAGATTCTCACACCTCGACTTCCCAAAGTGCTGGGATTACAGGCATGAGCCACCATGTCCAACAATATAAAATGTTTAACGTTAAATAAAAATTAAGATGTTTTTAATTAAGAAAAAAACTGATAATAAATTTTTTGTAATTCATTTCTTCTAATATTTCATATAAAAACTTTGAAGTATCTCAAAATTTAATTTTACCATTGGTAGACAATGGCCAAGTAATATGGATATATGCATAAATGTTAATATACATAAAGATCTGTTGAGCTAGAATCAAGAAACACTATATGACTATGCTTTTATTTTGATAATGATAGTGCAATCATCATATTATAAATAGAGCAGACACCTAACACTGTGTAGTTTAAGGAAATTTTACGTTAATTTTGATGTGTAGTTATTTGGATAACTCAACAAAAAGACATAGTAAGACTCAGATAAATTGTGTTTTTAGGAATATCACTTAAATTTTCTTCATTCAGGAAATTTATCACTCATGGAACATGATTTGGAACAACTGTGATATTTATAAAGCGGTTGGCATATATTCGAAGTCAGTTGCCAGATTTCTTATGCTAATCTGACAAGCAAGCCTTGTGAAAGTAAACATATACACATACTATATATGTATATGTATGAACTTTTCACAGCATTCTGCTAACTGGAGAGTAATTTATGTTAATTAGATATTCTAAACCAACTGAATGCAGTCAGAGGGGAGACTAGGCCTATTCATCATTCAAATGATAATGTGAATGCATTTAGTTAAAATTTAAAAAAAAAATGCTTATCTGCTAGGTGCAAAAAGTCCTAAGTAGTGATACCTGTTAATCATAGGAGATATAGTAAATAATCCCCAGGAATATTTCCTTTTACCATTTGCGTTAAATAATTTTCTATTAACAAAGAGTTTCTCCAAGTTGCTTCCACAGTGGAACTCTTGAGGACACAACAGCTCCCATTTCCAATTGGTAAATGAAACGTTCCTTTCCTGTAGTGACTGAGGACTCATAGGTTTTGCATACAAATTAGACTCTCTGATGTAGATACACCTGCAAAGGTTTTGGAAGGTGAAGGGAAGCAGAGACATCATCCTTTGGTTTCCCTGCTGATAAGCAAGGTTCTAGATTCACTGGAGTTTTCTGCAATAGTGTTTTGGTGTCCAGTTTTTAGTTCTATGACTTTTGAGAGCCATTTCAGGACACAGCAGCTTCCAGCTACTGGGATCACAGCTGCTGCACACAAGTGCTGAAGTTAGCACTTCTTAGAGCTTGCTCTGGGTCCCCACATCCCCTACTGGGCCAGAAGGTCTGTTTTGTTACACTGTTATGGGAGCAGAGGCCCACCAATTTTATATCCCTGCCAGTGGTTTTGCAAAAACTTAAATTCATTTGAGTTTCAAATAGCTAGACTGGTTTTAGTTTCCTGAAAATAAATTCTGATGGTTCATACCCATGTTTTAGTTCGTAAAAGAAGCTAGACTGTAAGTAGGCATGCTGTGCAGCAAAACTGTTGAATCAATGAGCAGAGCACAAAGAATACTTCTCACAGACTTTAATCAACGCATAAACATTTTTTTTTTTTGCTTTCTCTATCCCATCTGTATATACAGCCCCACCTTGGGTCACAGTGGCTTCATTATTATTCTATTCTATATTTAAGTGTTCTCAGACTTATATTATAACATAAGAGAATAATAATAAAACTATATTTATAGAGCTAACAACATAAAAATAATGCAGACCATGGAGAGCCATTAAGGGGGTGCAGTAGAAGAGATACATGTTCTAGGCAGAATGTGGCAACAGGACAGAATAGGAAGGACTCAGAAGTTAGAGATTTGTAACCAAATCTCCTCCTTATCCTGAGGAGGGGAGGACCTTGAGAATATCTGACTATATTCAAGCTCTAATATACTGTTATTTGGGAAGATTAGCTTAGTTACCATGAAAAAAGATGCGTTAGAAAGTAAGTCATATTCTAAGGTATCATAATATTATCGATCATTAATATACTTTCATTTAAATGCTTTGAAACACCAGGACTTTAACCTATATTACATTATTTTTGAATTGTGAATGTGTGTATATGCATAGCTGTTATGTGAAAAATTCTGGGAATAAATTCTAATGTGTTTGAGGAACACAAACAAGAACATATTAATTGTACTACATTTGATTGTTTTGTTCCCCTGTCTTAGTAAATTCATAAAATGAATTTACTAATCAACCTAAGTCCAAATTCATGGATCTCGACTCTCAGTTAGACACATACATTCAAAATACAAAGTCAAGTCTAACAGTAATATTATTTTGTGACTTTACTTAAAAAAATCAAAGATCTGGAAAAAAATAGTATAATATATCTTAGGTTTTTGTTCTTAATAATTTAAATCATTTAGACTATTACATAATTTATGTTAATATTTCATTACAAATGCAAATGAAATTTGTTATATCTTAAAACAAAGAAAAGCAGTGTTTCCATTGATAAAAGGGCATAAATTCTTATTATAATTCTTATTTAAAGTGATTGGATTCTCTAAGAATGTTAGTTATCTTTATTTCTCTTTTAAGATATCTTAGAAGAAAAATTAGATGCTAAAGAATGTCCTCAAACTATTGAATTGCATCCTTTTTAATTTCAATAAGACAAAACTCAAGAGTACTTGTCATGGTCTTCTAATTTTATTTCGATACGTATACAGGATGGCAATACAATATGTAAACATTGATAATATTATTTTTTCATCTAATGTAATACCAATAAACCATTCGTGGCATGTTCACTTAAGTTTCCAGATTCAGTGGCATATAACGCCTAACACACTGCCTACAAATATGACCATTAGTTGACAACTTATTAAGGGAAAAATGTACAAAGTAAGTTCCCACATAACTTCTGTAAAATTGTGCAGAACACATTATAGCAATTACCAACAGTGAAATTTCATACTCTTGTTTAGTTTTGTCTCTGTGTATGACTCTTTTTGAGTGTTGAAAAACAAATATAGTCAATGTAAGGGTCATGTTCAATATAATGGAAAATGTAAGTAACTTTCTTTTTTAAATGTATCTGTCTCATTTTTAAATAGACTATAAGATATGTAAAAATCTAGGCTTTAATTTTGAAATTCCAACAAAATTTGCATCACAAATTCAGAGAAAAGTAGAATACTATGTACTTTATTCTAAGTATGTGAGATGGAGTAGGTAAAATTATGTTGGCCATCTAACAGGTCAGAACAAAAGTTGTATATAATCTGAACATTTTGTCTGGGATATTCTAAATTTATAATCCTTTCAAAAATGCATGATGATTATAAGTGATGAAAGTAAAAAAAAAAAAACTTTCTGTAACATCAGATCTCTGATCTGGTTCTAAATCAAAAGAAATATTAAGCTGGGACATAGAAAAAACAAACATATGCCACTGCCAACACAGCTGCTAATGTCCTCTAGTTTGTCACGTTTTCCATTGAGATTTCTCTTGCATCCTTTATTATTTTGAAATTGAAGATTTCACCAATAAGGTAGATTGTCTCTCTTTCTGATGTTGAACAATTAATAACACCAATAGCATCTTTACTTTAAAAGCTAAGGTGAATGAATAGACTGTATCTGTAATTTTTTGTTTGACAATTTATATGTTATCAAGGCAAAAATGGATAATCAAGAAAATATGTCATATTTTTGCAAAGATAAAAAATTGCCTCTAAAATTATATTTAAAATGAGAACACTTTTAGAGTTTGAATGAAGCATGATCAGATTCCAGGGTAATTGAAATGTAGCTTATCGAATATGCCAAGTAGCCATATAAACCAGTTTTCTAAAGTTCTACATTTTATGCTCTTGAAGAGTAAAAACTATATTAATTGTTTTCTTTTACTTTTGAAAGTGATGGTTCACCTATGATTTCCCTGCACTTTGACTCTTCAAGTTGGAAATAGTCTAAAGAGAGAAGAAAGCAGAGTAGGGCACTTTGAATGACCTGGTATGAAAGAATGGCAGCTGACGAGAAGGAATCACATGAGATTCTGCTACATGAAGGCAGAGACATTAAAATAATCTGACCTTTCTTTTGTTCTGGGCAATACAGTTTACTCCAGAGCCAAATGAAATTATCTGTACTACTTTCTTAGGAATGCATAGCAGAGTTCTTTGGATGAATTTCTCTTTAAAGTCTTGAGGACAGCTGGCCCCAGCAGTACAATCCTAGCTAAAGCAGCATGATCTCTGGTAGCATATATCTGGGCATATAGGAATTGTTCTAAGAGGTCATTTTATACAAATTTACCTCAATACCTGATAATCGAGAAATTTTTAATATTCAGAAGAAAATATACCAATTAAATCACTAAATACATTTTACTATTTAAATATCTGTTTAAAAATATTGCTTCCTATTATCTTTAAATTTCAAAGATTTGTCAATAATTAGTCTCTAGAAAAATACTTTATGTTTGGTAATTACATATTTTATAATAAAATAATCAGTACTTGAGAAATTAATTTAAATATATGAAAAATAAATTAAGGGACCAAGTTATTCTCTTGGATAGTAAATAAATGCCTCCAGTAGATTAAACATGTGTTTTTATTTCCACTACTTTTTATGTCCTACTTAATGTGCAAATAAGATTTTCTATGTATTACAGAAATTAAATTTAATGTTTATTCATCTGAAGATCACTCCAGCTTTCCCCCTTTTCTAGGAAATCTAGCTGTAAAAAATGAAGACAGAAATAATACAAGGGTAATTAATTTTATAGAATAAGAAAGAAGAAGCAACAATAGGTTATTTTAATTTTTATTAATCTTTATGCTCTGAACTATAAGATAAAAAAAGACTAAAAAAACTTCATATCTTAAACCATATGGTATCACAAAACAAAAATATACATATTGTCCAAACTTTACAAATATAATTACACCATGGAAATTTTAAAGTTAAAAATAATGTACCTCCTAAATTGAGGTCAACTATAACTAGCAACTGAATGTTCACGTTCTGATTCCAAATATATACACATTCAACTCACAACAATTTCTGTAAAAATTTAAATTTAGAAGAAGTAAATAACACATCAAGAATTCATAAAAGGATTATGTTTTTGGAAAAGGAAACTATTACCAAAAAATAAAATTAAAAGACACTAGGGTTCTCATATGTATTAGTGGCATAATTTTTAATTGGGGAAAATATCATTTTTAAGTTAATGCTGTAAAGCACACTATGGAACAGACACTTTGATACTAGACATTCACATAAATGGTAGAGTTTACTGATTGCTTATCTGTCTGTCCATCTTTCTACGTATCTACTTATCCATTTATCTCTTCTTTGGAAACCAGACAAGAGAAATAGGAGATAAAATTAGGTACTAAAATATGTTAGTCTTTTGAAAATTGAACTAATTTTCAAAATTATAAAAAGTAACAACTTTCGTCAGGTGTCAGGCAGGTGGGAGGGAGGAGGATGGGATTGGAATATTTACACCTAATGGGTGTGGTGCGCACCGTCTGGGGGATGGGCACACTTGTACCTCTGACTCCGGCAAGGCAAAGGCAATATATGTAACCTAAACATTTGTACCCCTGTAATATTCTGAAATAAAAAAAGAAAGGAAATCTCTTAGTTGAGTAAGAATCAACTAAACTGAAATAAATACCATCACATATTCATTGGAGATTGAAATTGCCCAATTTGGTCATTCAATGTTAGGACATTCTAGAAAAAAAGATTAAAAAATACTATCCTTTCTGTCAAAGCAGATATTGCACTGGACAATGTTAAACAAGGGATACTTGATTTAAAGATATTGCAATAAGGGAGAGAGATCCGAACTCAGTCTGAACTCAACTCTGCTGAAATAAAAAAAAGGCAGTAGGGATTTTAAAGTAAGAGGGTGATCAGAGGCCATCTGTGTTAGCTTATTAGCTTTACCTAATATAAAAGTACATGGGAGGTGGCTGTACATCTAGGAGAAAAGTACCTGCTGATATTAAGCATCTGTCTTCCCACATAAATTATTAATAAGAGACAGGGGCTCTATCTTTCTTCATGATTTAGTTTCAAAGAGATGGCTCCCAGTTCTTTGAGAAGCACATTCCTAGGTTTTGAAACTGGCAAAAAGCTGGGAGAAGATTTATATCTCAAGAGGGAAGAGGAAAAAATTACAATGACAATTTTTCTAAAATAAATACTCTAAGAAAAGGGAGATCAGGTGCCTAGTGTCAGAAAGGAGCTTGTCTAAAGTTTAGTCAAGCTGAGGGGACCAGTAAGGCCTTCTTAGTCTTTTCGAACTGTTTCAGTATTTTTAACCAACATATTTTCATTTAATTAAAATTATCTCAGTACATTTTTTCATAAAGATTTACAAGATTATAAAGTTTTTTTTTACAATGTTAAAGAATGAATGTGGGTATTTGAGCATCTATTTTAGAACTTAAAGATATAAAATTTCATGTTTAACTTCCTTTGAGAATCATGTAAGCTTTGAATCAATTTAAGGGCACTTAGTCTAACAATATTCCACCAAAAAAAAAATAAAATAAAAATGAATTTAAATATTCAGGTGAATATTTAGGTGAATTTAAATATTTTTCAACCCTTAATTTATGTATATAGTATTGATCTTTTTAATCCCTATTCTAGCCATATTTGTTTTTAGTTCCTCCAATTCATTAAGCTACCTCCCACCTCAGGATAATCCACACAGGGCTGGCCCTAGGATGTGCTGAGCCCAGGAAAATAGTTTTTTATAAAATTCTTGTCTGTGTAAATAATTTGACATACCTTGTATCAGCTGGTTGGCACAATTCTGGTGCTTCTTATTACACACTCGTGTGAAAGAAATTCTGTACAGGCCAACAGGAGTATTTTGATCACCAGGCTGCCCCCTGAACCTGGCCCAGCCACAGGCTACGATTCTGCCACTGGAGGGAGAGCCAGACTTCCTTATGACATCTGAGTGACCCCTGACCAAGAAGATCAGTTGAGAACCCCAAAAAAGAGGCCCACACAAAAGTCTATATCCAACATCACTGGAGAGACCCTACAGTCACCAAAATTTAAAAAATTATCAAAAAGTCCCTCTAAAGCTTGGGTAATTGCTTCTCTAAAGGTGGTCATGTCTTCATGTGCTGTTTGTCCTGCCTGAGACTGTTCTTTCCTTTCATCTAGCCAATTCCATCAGCCTTCAATTCTCCGCTTAAGTTCCACACGGTGAGATTTATTTCCCTGACTCTTCTGAATAGAATCCACCATGATTTCATTTGATTATAAAATTGTGCTCTTCTCTTCATATAACTAAGCATAATTATACTTAAATAACAAGCTATGTAATTATTTAATGTCTGTCTTTTCTAATGGGTTATAACTTTAATGAGTTCAGTCTATCCTTCCCACCCCACTCCTACCTCCACCCCATTTTCTAGCACATAGCTCAGATCTTGGTAACATGGTATATATTTAACACATATTAATGAATGAATAAAACTATCTTTTAAAATTCATAAAGTTTTCCTACCCCTCTATCAAAAAGTTCTGTATATTTCCCATGTGAGTCCCTGTCCTGTCTGTATTATTTCAGGTTGGATTGGAGCTAAATAAATAGAATTTTCCACAGCTACACTGAGGTAGAATTTACAAATGAAAATGTATACATTTAAGGTATGCAATGTAATGTTTTGATATGCATATATAGTGACATGATTATCACAATCAGGCTAATTAACATTTTCAGAATTTTTAAAATTAATATTTAGAATGTTTTGATTCATTGAGCCACCACCTGACTTCAACCTTCTAACCATTAACTAATCTTTACTCTGTTGTGTTTTTCTTTTATTTTCTAAGGCAATATATAAGAAACAAAAATATATAATAATTACTACTATTAACTAAAGTAGCTAATAGTTATTGTAGGTTTCATTTCACTGCAGTAGGCATTTTAATTGTATTATTCCTTATTCTTATAAAATTTTGATAAATAGAATAATTGTCATTTTGAAGATGAGGATAATGAAGATAACAAAGTTTGCTACATCTTACCAAAGGTAAACACACTTTGTATATAGTAGAGCCAGGTTTCTACCACAAGGTGTCTTACTCCCAGAGCTTGCATTTTTATATTATCTTAGTATATAAGAGAAATAGTATTTTTTTTTTTTTGCTATGGAGACACTAACAATTTTCCACAGATTACTTTATTCAGCATTCATTTATTTAATGTATATGTAGTAGCAGGCTCAATACACCAAAAACAACAAAACATAGTACCATGTAGTACCCAGTAGTTTAAAATTCATTCTATGGGGAAAGATGAACCAGTAAATAGATTATTATGAAACATTATAAAACCAAAGAAAGAAATATCCAGAGTGATTTCGAAGTATGAGAAGAAAGCACCTAATCTAATTTTATAGGCAATGTAAGGTAATAAATAAGCTTTCTCTTGAAAGATGAGCAAGACTTAGGCCTGGAGGCAAAAGATGTGTCAGGAAAAAATGCACAAGGGCAAACTAAAAGTGTCCATGAACAAAGAGAGACTGGAATACTAATATGCAAATATTATTACATATTCTTGTAAAAAGAAGAATTGAGTGCCATGCTCATGAAAGCCCTGAATAATGGAAGATATGAATGTTAACTTTAACCTTAAGCTTAAGGTGAATTTAATAAGAGGAGACGTATGAACAGAGGGATGAGCTTGTAGAGAACATGCAGAGAGCATGTGTAGTGTAATATTGACTAAAGAGTCAGCATGGACTTATTTAATTGACTTAGAATGTTTTAATGAAAGCAATTATTTAGAAATATTATTTATATTTTCATTTTACTAAATAATTTTGGCCTATGAAATTGACTAATAGAACTATAACAATGATTAGTTTATTGGTCTTCAAAACTGAAGTTAAGATTGGGACAAAAAAATGGAATTCAGTGAAGATTCCTCTATCTATACATTAATAAATAGTGAAAACTATATCATGTTGACTTAGAAATGTAGAGAGAATAGTTGATATTAAATTCCAAAATTAATCACTGATACAAATGGAAATATAGAAATCAGCTTATTTCAAAGAAATTAAGATTATAACTTCTATTCATATGATTATCAACAACTTATGAAGAAATAATTTATACAATGATTATATCCTAGGCAAGAATTTGTGAAATTGTACAAAGATTAAATCAGAATTAAATATACATAATCACATTTATGTGAAAGAGGTCAGTAAAAGAAAAATTTTGGAGTTCTATAGATGCTAAATATCAAAAGACATTTTCTTTAGTTAGCTAGTTTGCTCACAAACCAAGTTCTTAAGATTTAAGGAAAAGGAAACTTGAAAGACCAATTATGTGCTATATAAATTAAGAGCAACCCTGCATTTCAATCAATATTAAATTAAGATTTTGTAAGGATTGAAAATGATAAAAATTCCAAATGAACTATCTATACTCAGGGGACATAATGGATGCTTTTTTGAAAAATACTAGCATATTTTATCAGAGAATCTGAATATTTATTGTTTAACATATTTGGCTTTGAAAATATATTGTATAGTCTTCAAAATCACTAAAAAGAAAATATTGGTGATAAACCAGTGAGAAGGCTCTGTTAATAGTCCAGACCAGAAAGGTGATGAGGGTTTTGACTAGGGTGGTAGCTTCTCAATAAGAAAGCTTGGCCAGGGGCCAGGAAGCTCAGAAGATGAGTAGGAGGGATAGTTGGAAATCATCAGCCTTACTTAGTTATAATTTCCCTTATTTATGCTACCCTGCTAATATTTTCTTTTGCATATTAATTATTCTCTATCAATAGACAGCCCTTAAAACATAAATTCATGTTTCCATTTATTCAATACTGTTTTTGTAAAATAGCAGTTGCTGTATGCTAAATCATGGATGTTAATAGAATGCCTCTTATGAAAGGTAAGTACAGGTCGCAGGAGGAAAAAAAAAGTATATTCCCAAGAATATAATTATAAAAAGAAGCCTCCACATTTTACAGAGTTCCCATTGGATGATTCATGAGCTGGCCAATATCACAGTGGTTTCAAGTTTTAGACAAAGAAAAGAAATACAGCTACATTTTGAAATGGGAGAAAAGGCGCCAACTGTCATCCTTCTGTTGGTCTCATCTAAATTCATGATGTAATGTTAAAAATATTATACTCAATAAAATATAAAGACAAATCAATGAATGCTTCTTTTTCATAAAATGTTGCCATACTAGCTTATGGAAATTTTACTTATAAAATTGCATTAAATTCACCATTCTTCTTTTTTTCTGCTCTCCTTTCACTACACACAGCTAATAACTTTTTGCAAGTCTTTCAAGTTACTGCTTAGTTCAAAAGTATTTTACCTTCTATTTGCCATTCTGAAATTGTAATACATCATCTATGAATTTTCATCCATTCTGAGAACCAAATGGTTCATTTGGTTCACCATTTAAATACTTAGCTGGATTCCAACTCATACTGGAATATATTTCAGTATAGCTATTAAAAATGACAATACATAGCTTCTATAAATCTCATTATTTCAATAGATATCACGTTAAATTGAAACTCACTAAAATCTAAAAGACTAAAGCTAAGATAAATTTAAAAGAATATTAAAACTTTAATGATCTGCAAACTTTTGCTCATTTACCTTCCAGTTATGAATTTAAACTCTTCTGCCTTAATTTTCTACCTGCTACTTAAATTTGGCATTTCATTATTAGTAGTATTAAATTGCTATTTAGCTGCATGAATATACTGTTAAAATTTCCCTAATGAGTACAAATGTACTAGAGTGTTTACTCTACTTGGTTTTATATTGAAATTATAAATCCAAGAACAAATCATTGTCCGTTGGTTCAAAGATATACAAGGTAGATAAAATCTAATAAAAGAAAAATAAATAAAAGATGAATATTACCTTAAAAACTGTTCTTATTATAAAAGATTATATCTATACGATTATGGAGGTAAACTATTTTTCAAGTCATAAGGTTAATGATAAATTGATTAACAGTTCACATTATTGATAGACTCTTTCTTGTGTGTATCCATTAATATGCATTCATGATCAACATCTGCTAAAATATATTTCAAGTAGCATATAGTAATTGTACATAAATTGCATTATATAAAGTATACTTTTATGCCTTCCAATAGTGTGAAGGTAAATATAACTCACAGAAACAATCAATTTATGGAATCTATTTACAACAACTTTCTAAGCTCAGGAAAAAGTGTTTTGAATTCTAGGGACTATTTTTTTGTCATGCTCTAAGTACTTGAATCTTAGTAATTCCAAAGAATGATTATAGTATGAATTGATATTTCTGAGCCAGAGCATTGATATAGCTAAGTATATTCGATTTATCCTATTTCCATAATACCACTGTTAAAACGGGTAGTGCCTGTTCCCCAAATTCAGTGCTCCTCTGTCTAATAAAGCTACTGCCCTAATGCAGGACTTGGTCATACAGTGTGAGTAGTTTAACCTTTACCTCATCCTCATTTTCCCCTTAATGTAGACCTAGCTCTAGAGTTTCTCCTCTTTACTCTGTTTGTCCAAGATGATTCTTTTCAGATTTTGAGTGAGAAGAAAGAGAAATCAAAACAGAACATCCACTTTGGAAGATTCTTTGGCAATTTCCTACAAAAGTGAAACAAAGGCTTACAATCCAGGATTCACACTCCTAGCTATTCACATGAATGAGTTGAAAACTTATGTCTACACAATTACCTAGAAACAAATGTTTACAGCAGTCATATTCATCATTGCTAAAAATTGGAAGCAACCCAGGCGGTGATGCGGGTGATGGGAAGTGGCTGTAAATGCAGTAAGTAATACAGATGGAGCTTTGCTCACCGCCCACTGTGGGGGGCCCCACCCCCACCTTCCTAAACTGGGGGAAAGCCAGAGCTCTGTGGTGGGTCCCTACCAGGCCTGGGGGTTGGGGACTGCAGTTGTAGGGTAATGAGAAGAAATTTATGGTGCCTGAACCTTCCTTTTTCCTTGAAGGAATGTAACTTCTCATTTGATTCTTTCTTTTCAGGAAATGTTGAAGTGACTAAAATTCTTTGAAATGTATTCGAGTGAATGTACCCATTTATTTGTTGCAGTTATGAAATTCCAAGATTCTCAATATGTGTTGTTTAATTAAGCAAGCATTAAGGAAATGAAAGTATGTTGAAATATAGTAAAATAATAATATTAAGCATATTAAGAGGTGTGTCAATATAGATTGTGTGAAGAAAAAGCAATATTTTTCATGACAAGCTTTAAGTCTCTTAACCATAGAATCAATAGTGAAGAATTTATTATCATACTAAATGACCATTCCTAATCACGAGTTACTGCCAGATGTTGATTAGTTTTAGAGTTGTATTTTGTAGTCTGTAAGTGAGAAAAATGAAAAATAAATTTTGAAATATTATATTTAATTTTCCTAAAACAAGTATAGAGATTACTAAAAATCACATTGAGGTTTTTGAGCACATTATAAATCTAATAATGCAAACACTGTCTTATCAAAAATATACAAAATATTTTCCTCTTATTTTAGCCCTATAACCAAGTGCTTTTTTTTATTTTTTGGAAGTTGGAAGTACAAAGGATTGAAAATAGTGGTTGTGTAAATCCTGATAAACCTATAAAAATAAAAAAAAATTGAGAGAGAATCTTTATCTCTAATACACTGAAGAGGAAAAAAGAATGTCTATTAAATTCCAGAATAAGAGAAGGGTAAATATCATTCCACAGCAAAAGGTAGGGCAGAGAGAGACAAATGGGATGATTGATGCTTGCACCAATTAGAATAGTTTGAGAAAAATTATTATTATTTTTTTGAGACAGGGTCTTGTGCTGTGGCACGGACTAGAGTGTACTGGCATGATTATAGCTCATTGCAATTTCAAACTCCTCGGCTCAAATGATCTTTCTGCTTCAGCCTCCTGAGTGGCTGGGACTATAGGCATGCACCATCACACTTGGCTAATTTTTCTATTTTTTGTAGAGACCAGGTCTCAGTCTTGCTCAGGCTGATCTTAAACTCCTGGCCTCAAGTGATCCTCCCGTGTAGGCCTCCCAAAGTGTTAATATTACAGGCATGAGCCACTATACCCGGCCAAAACTAAGATGCAAAATTATTAAAACATTGGATCTAAGTTTAAATTTTTTATAGATAAGTCAAAAGAATGATTCTAGTTTGTGACGGGATTTGGACTAATTGAAGAGATGTTGTAGTATTGAGTGGATTAATAGAAAATGAGATACCGAGAGAGATGAAAAATACTTTGGCCTTGATGACTACTAGGAAGTCAAACTGGGTCAGGTAAAACACTCCAAAGTTCTCAAGTAGCAAACCAAGTAACAAACCTATGGTAGAATCAAAACAGATTCCTGACTTACAGTTAGCAATGGGTATTGAAAAGAAAATATTAGTATAAACGAGACCAACTAAACCAATGGGACCTAGGCATCCATTAATTTACGACACTGTCAAAGCAACACCTACCACTAAGTTTCTAAATGTAACTTTAGACCAAAAAAATAAATAAATTTAATTTTATTTATGAGTGACATTAGTTGATTTTGTATTATATGAAAGTAAAACAAACATGTTTAATGCTCACACATAGAAGCCAAGGTTAACAGTTGTAAACCTTTAGAGGTTAATTGAATCTAGATCCTATTGTGTTCTTAATTTCGATTGGAGAAAAATAAATTGCAGTATTTTGCTGTGACCTATTACATTGCAGTACCAGATATGACAGCAAAAAAAAAGAAATACATATGGTGAATAGAGTGGAAGTGAATGGAGCGGAAGTGAATGTGTGGGAAAGTATCTGAAATTCTGTCATTTGCAACAACATTGTGAAGAGTGTGATGTTTTGAAGTATATATACTATACTTTCTTTACCTATTTTATCTGTTGATGAACACTTAGGTTGATTCCATATCTTGGCTATTGTGAATAGTGCTGCAGTAAACATGGGAGTGCAGATATGTCTTCCACATACCGATTTCATTTCCTTTAATATATACCCAGAAGTGGGGCCATGGGAGTCTGCCCAGTGCTGGATTTGACTGTGGTGGGCCTGGTGTTGAGGGCCAAGGCAAAGTTCTGTACTCACTTCCTTGCTTTCCCCCAAGTGAACAGTCTCTCTGTGTATGCTGCGCTGCCTGTGTTTGGGGAGAGGTGGCATGGGTAATATTAAACAGTGTTTCATACCTTCTTCAATGTGTCTTTTCTTATTATTGTGCAGCAACCAGGTGCTGCGATCTCTCACCTGGTTTCCTTAATTCTTGTGAAGGTATTTTTGTGCATGGACAGTTGTTCACATCGATGTTTCTGTGGAGGGACAATCACTGGAGAGTCCTACTCCATTGTCTTGCTCTGCCTTACTGGAAAAAAAGTTTTAAATGAAGAGCAAAGTTTTTGATGGCATAAAAATACTTCTATAAAAATAAAATTATTGGAATCTTACTTAACACACTTCACTGCCAAAAAAAAAAAGAAGTCTTTGGAACATCGAATTATAAAAACTATTTTGTTGCTTCTGTCTCTGATGTACTTTTCAAATATATTTCCATATATTGACTATGGCTAGTTTCACTTGTTTGGAGAAGCTTATAAACTGGAAATTAAAGTACATATTTTTGAACAAATAAAAGTAGCATGGACAATTCTTTTTCCCTATCAAATAAGTTATTCAGAGTACTCCCAATGAACAGCAGAAGCAGTTCTAAAGAAAACTGCATTTAACATTGCCTTTTAAAGACCAGAGCTACACTCTTCCTAATAATGCAGGTAGACAATAAAATACAAACAGAAAAAGCACTCCAGGCTGTAACAAAATATACCAGCATGGAGTTATCTTCTTTCTACCTATACCTTATAAAAAGTCAAAATCTTACTTATTTCAACTTTTGCAGAGTTGGTAAAATCAACAAGGTATGTTTATTTCATCCTCTGCATTACCTCCCAGCATCTTCGCACGCTGCAGGTTTCTAGATTCCAGATTTGAAGAACAGAACTCTGTACTATTTCTTTACATGTTTAGAAATGAATCAATTGACTGTTCATATTCTATCTAAATGGTCTTATATTTTTTATGTTTTTTTTTATTTCAGCTTATTATGGGGGTACAAATTTTTAGGTTACATATATTGCCTTTGCCCCACCCGAGTCAGAGTTTCAAGCATGTCCATCCCCCAGACGATGTGTATTGCACCCATTAGGTGTGAATATACCCATCACCTCCTCCCCTCTTCCATCTGCCCAACACCCAATGAATGTTACTACTAGGGTCTTATTTTAACATGTCACTTTTTCTATATTTTATGTAAAGTTATAATTTATGTGCAGAGATAATGAATGCATATAAATACACATATATAAGCATTTCAATGTTTTTGACATATTTTTCTGTATTCTGAAAGTATTTTAGTACAAATAATATGTATTACAATATTCATTACACATAATATATGTGTAACATATAATAAAGGCTATAAATATATGCCTTACCAGATAATATGGCTACATAAATTCATTAATACAGCCCCGAGAAGCCTAACACCTTAAGACCATAATAAAATCAACAGCAGTAATAAAACAATAATAAAAGCAGAGAGCTAATATGGCTAGCTTTAAGTAAAAACCCAACCTCGTGTCAGAAATACAAGAGTGTCCCCAAATACCTTATACAAAATTGAGGGACACTCACCTTATATCTCTTACTTCTCAATAAATGGTTGAAATTAGAATAGCTTCACTGATACCAGCTGGGTTACCATGTCAGGCTCTCTTCTATTTAGAAGCAGTAACTCACATTATTCATGTGGGGACAACAAAATACAGCGAAATGCAAAGGAGTTGCCAAAGTCCACAATAGAGATTTATGCGAAAGCAATATCAATCAGTACAAATTAAAAAGGAACACAAATTAGAATTGATACTGAAGAAAATTCAGTTCAAGATTCAGAAAATAGGTTTACAATTTCAGGCAGAATTCATGAGAAATTATGAAGAGGTGGAAACAGAGTGAAGGAGATAAAAATTAAGTATGGAAACAGAGTTTCCACTTACAGATAACTGAATTTCTATTCTTGTAAGTAAAATAAGTAGAACAGAGAACAAATAGGGAAAAGTACAATAAAATGCTGAGTTAATAAAAAATTATTTTTTTTTACATTTCAAACTTATGTTTATTCAATTTTTTAAATACAGAAATCTATACAAGTAATATATTCATGTGCGAACTGCAGGATATTCTTGGAAATCCCCTGGCACCGTGCATTTCTTCCTTGTACCATTTTTCACAATTGTAAATGATATGCCTTATTTACTGTCTGATTTTACCTATCAGTCTATCAGCTCTGTGTGGTAAGGGGCCTGGTCTGCCTTGTTCACACTCTATCTGGAGAGGCAAAAACAGAGCCTCAATACATGTTCATTGAATGATGAATAAATGAAAAAGTAGATGAGTTAACACCGTTTCAAAATTTCTTTTTTTCTTTCTTTTAAATGGAAAAACATCAATGTTCATGAATAAAAAGATTTAATATAAATAACATGGAAATATTTCCCAAATCGGTTGACAGATCCCACAAAATCACTAGCAGAATCCCAGCTTGCTTCTTTGCAGAAATTGAAGAACTGATTCTAAAATCAATAAGGACATGCAAGGGGCCCAGTATAGCCAAAACAATCTTCACAAAGAATAACAAAGTTGAAAGGTTCACACTTTATGATTTCAAAATGTACTATAAACCTACAGTAATCAAAATAGTGTGGTAATGGCAAAAAGATAAACATAAATAGATCTACTAAATACACATAGATTAACTAAAGAGAATTGAGAGTCCAGAAATTAACCCTCACATTTACAGTCAATTGATTTTTTTTTTTAATTTAGAATATTCGAAGGATACAAATGCTTTGGTCACATAAATTGCCTTTGCATCACCCGAGTGAAAGCTACAAGTGTGCCCATGCCTCAGACAGTGCCCACCACACCCATTAAGAATGAATTTAACCATCCCCTCCACAACCCTCCGCAACCCGATCCCCTTGGCAACCCCCACCTGCCCAATCTCCGATGAATGTTACTTCCATATGTGCACATACGTGTTGATCAATTAGTACCAATTTAATGGTGAGTACATGTGGTGTTTGTTTTCATTTTTACATCCTTGTGATACTTCACTTACAAGAATAGCTTCCAGTTCTGTCCAGGTTAATACAAGATGTGTTAGTTCACCATTTTTTATGACTGATTAATACTCCATGGTATACACATAACACCTTTTATTAATCCACTCATGTATTGATGGGCACTTGGATTGTTTCTGCTTCTTTGCAATTGTGACTTGTGCTGCTATAAACATTTGAGTGCAAATATCATTTTTATAGAGCATCTTTTTTTCCTTTGGGTAGATATCCAGTAGTGGGATTGCTGGATCAAATGGTAGATCTACTTTTAGTTCTTTGAGATATCTCCATACTAATTTACATACAAGTTGCACGAGTTTGCAGTCCCACCAGCAGTGTATTAGTGTTCCTATCTCTCCCCATCCACGACAACATTTGTTGTTTTGGGACTTTTTGATAAAAGCTGTTCTCACTGGAGTTAAGTGATATCTCATTGTGGTTTTGATTTGCATTTCCCTGATGATTAGAGATGTTGAGCATTTTTTCATATGTTTGTTTGCCATAAGTCTATCTTCTTTTGGAAAGTTTCTGTTCATGTCCTTTGCCCACTTTTTAATGGGGTCGTTTGATTTTTTTTCTTGCTGATTTTCGTAAGTTCCATATAGATTCTAGTTATTAGCCCTTTGTTGGATGTATAGTATGCAAATATTTTCTCCCATTCTGTAGGTTGTCTATTCACTTTAATGATAGTGGCTGTGCAGAAGTTTTTAATTGACCAGGTCCCATTTATTTATTTTTGTTGTCACTGCAATTGCTTTTTGGGGTCTTCTTCATAAATTCTTTTCCTAGGTTGATGTCTATAAGAGTTTTTCCTACATTTTCTTCTAGAATTCTTATAGTTTCATGTCTTAGGTTAAAGTCTGTTATCCATAGTGGGTTGATTTTTGTGAGAGATGAGAGATGCAGATCCTGTTTCTGTCTTCTACATATGGCTAAATAACTTACCTCAAAATGATAAAATCCATAGCACTCAGAAAGGAGAAGAAAATCAAGAGCATCCAAATGGGGGTAGAAGAGGTCAACCTAACACTCTTTGTTGATAATATGATCTTATGACTAGAAAACCTCAAAGATTCTGCCAAGAGACTACTGGAATTGATAAATAAGTTCAGCAAAGTCTCAGGTCACAAAATCAATGTACAGAAATCAGTAGCATTCCTATACGTCAATGACAGTCAAACTAAGACCAAAATCAAAGACTTTGCCTTTCACAATGGCAACAAAGAAAATAAAATAAAATACTTATGAATATATTTAACTAAGGAAGTGAAGGGCCCCTACCGGGACAACTATGAAACACTGAGGAAGGAAATAGCAGAGGATGTAAACATAGGGAAAACCATACCATACTCACGAAGCAGCAGAATCAACATTGTTAAAATGCCTATACTACCCAAAGTGATCTACAGAGTCAATGTAATCCCTATTAAAATACCAACATCTTTTTTGCAGATTTAGAAAAAAATAATTCTATGCTTTGTATAGAACCAGAGAAGACCCCGTATAGCCAAAGCAAACTTAAGCAAAAAGAACAAATTGGAAGGAATCAATTTATCAGACTCAAGCTATACTACAAGGCTATAGTAACCAAAACATGGTACTGGCACAAGAACAGAGACAAAGACCAATGGAACAGGACTGAGAACCCAGATATAAAACCATCCTCATATAGCCATCTAATCTTTGACAAAGCAGAAAAATGTATACACTAGGGAAAAGAATCCCTATTAAATAAATGGTGCTGGGAAATAAACAATTCTTAATACATGAATTTAGTTGATAAATTTGATGACAAATAAACAAAAGAATATTCTCAGGTGTAAATGTTGTGTTCATATTAGAAAAGAAACGTTGCGGTACCCATAGTCAATACATTTATACATGAAGTACTACTAAGTACAAACTACTAAAAGTGTGTTTTCGCAAAATAAAAAAATTCATGTATTTGACAATTTACTGTTTGTGTTTTAAGTGCTTTAATCTTAGCTAATTATGAAAATCTTTCAATTGACTATGTAATTTGTATGCAAAAAACATCACCATGAAAAAATATGTCTTTAAATTATCTTGCTAATGATGCCTGTGCTTTGGACATGTAATCAATTTATTTTGAAAGAAAATTAAAAACAAAACTAATTCAATTTGAAATATGCTGTCAGCAAAGACACACTGCTTTATTTTTTTTAAACTAACAATGTTATTTTGTAATTTCTCTAGAAAATATTGATAAGAAAGAATGTTTATTGTAATGGGTAATTTTTCACAATAAATTGAGTTTTTAAAAGATCAGAAATATAACTTAAATATATAGTGTTCAATCCTCTCTGAAAACAAAAATTGAGTCCACTGAAAATTGATTAAAAAGTATACAGGTACATAATGTAATAAAAGGTAAAAATGTTATTTGGTAGTAGATCTAAATATATATATATATATATATATATATATATACTCTTTTATACTAAGAAAGGTCATATGTACCAAATATTTACAAAACAAGATATTTAAAATAAAATGATATTACTGAGCAATTCTAGCAGCTGCAGCAGTGACAGCAGTTGTGATAAGATAATGCATTCCCAAGCCTTGGAAGCAGATATCCATTTTGAGATTTAGAAAGTTGAGGAAGACAATCATGAATATTGAAGGTGGAAGATTCATGTTGTTAAAATGAAAAAAGATACATCCAGGGTATTACAAAAATAATTGGGATGAGGGACAGCTTGTTTTGGGATTGGACATCCAAAAGGACAGGAAGGCAGTTTTATACTCTGCAGGCTCTCCATTTTTTAGCTTATACTCATAGGTAATACAGAAAAAATTATATATCTACCTCTATACTGTGTCTGTATACCTTCCAACTGATGTGAACAGAGTTTTAAAATCATATAAAATATACATATACATATGTAATGATATATATGAAATGAAATCATACTAATCAATTAAAATGGTCTACTTAAACAAATTTATAAATTCACTATTAATTTTTGAAAACTGAACCAATATAAAATAGATTTAATTATATTGCTAATTATATTGTACTTTTTGCCGTTGAGAGTATATAATGTTAAGTCTGGTATACACTGACATTATTAATGGAGATGGTTAGGTTTTCAATGTACTTTTTCTCTCAAATATATTTATGTTATTCTGCCTGTTTCATTTTAATGAATTTCTGTAGGGGAAGAAATGAAAACATTTCAACCAATGGAGAAATAAAAGCTGAAATCTAAATCCATTTCCCTTTGATAGATTTATGAGCAAACTTTTTTAATAGTTTCCAAGGAACTCAAAAGTGTCCCCTGTTTTAAGGCAAAATTTGCTTTACGGAAACAATGGTGAATGCATCTCAAATCAGGCTCCATAACTAGAACTTACCCAAAATATTATAGCTCCCTCCCTGCATTGTTATCTTCTGTTGAAAAATTACATTACATTTCAATATTTTATTAAAACTACATAGATAGCAATTATCTTTTTTAAGACACCCCAAAATAAACATGAAATAAAATTATATTTACAGTTAAAAATATTACTGACATTTAGCATTATTTAACAAGTTGGCATATCTAAGCCTGGAAAAATATGGATATATTTATCCATAAATATATATTAACTTAAATATGAAAATACGTAATTATTTGTACTAATAAAGCATTGAATTTTCTTTAGATGCTCAAATAAATAATTTATTTAAAATAATATACATTTAATAATTTATGGTACCTCATTTTAAAAAGAGATTATGTAGGTAAGCAAGTATTTATCATAGATTTGGGCATATAGTAAGTGCACAAATAATGTTAGTTATCTAACTCAAAGAATAACTTTTATAGCAATCTTATTTTTGAAATGTGGAGGAATGATAGAAGATCCTTTAATAGGTAATGTAGGAACAAAAGAGATGCTAATATTTCCTAATAAATATTGCTTACAATTTACTAACGTTATACTTACAATGTATTTACTATTGATTTAGTCATCATTATTAAAAATTATCTACTTTCTCAAAATAAAAACATTGAATTAAGAGTATAGAATTAAGCAGTTCACTGTAAGGAGTTAAGTATACCGTGAAGTGAGACAGTGCTAGAGTAAAGGAGATACGTTAATGAAAGTTTTTATATTAATAAAAGTTCAAGCACTAAGGCAACCTGAAATGTTTCAGTGTGGGGCAAATTTTATATGTGTGGGGGGCAAAATTTATAAAAAATATAGTGCTATATAGTGCTGTGGTTCCTTTGGCAATATCTCATAATTTAAACAAAAGTTAAAAAAAAAAAAAAGGCACGCTGTTGAATTACGTCATCTACCATGATTTCCAAAGTGTGGTGTTGGACCAGCAGCAGAAGTCCCACATGTATTGGAACTTGTTAGGAACTAAAATTCTCAGGCCCTTCCACAGACTACTGAATCAGTAACTCTAAATGCTTCCCAGCAATCTGTGCTTTAACAATACTGGCGATTCTGATGTAGGCTAAATTTTGAGAACCATTGATCTCAATTAAAGTAAAAGGACCTAAGAGAATCTTTTTTCACCTTTTCTAGGATACTTTCCTGTGCCAGCAGGAGAGAGGTAGTCTCCTGGACACACAAGTGGATATCTACCCCATACTCAGGAGAGTAAGAATCTATACATTACTGGGGAAAGTAGCTCTGAGGGACAATATTTATAAATCTTATTTGGCGTTTGTGAAAAATAAACCCGACTCTCATGCTACCCAGCCAAACTTGATATAACTATTAATAGAAGGATATTCTGAAAAAAAGACCTTTAGAGAAAATCCTAGATCCTGCATCCTGAAAAATAATGGTGGAAAATTAGAATGAAAGTATCTTATGTGAGAAGAAGAAAATAATTAAAGAATGCCATGAGGTGACAGCCATTTTAAGCCTGCTATGTTTCCTTTCACAACGTTAGAATTGTGTAATAACTCTGCAGCTCTCTCCACTCACTGGGTCCTGGCTGTCGGTGCTCTTTGAAGAAGAGACTTGGCCTGGCTGGCAGAGGATAGGCCTAGGGTGTGTATTTCTCACCTCGCATTAGGTTCAGGATATTCAAATAAAAACCATGTGATTTGCTAAAGCTATTTTTTGAAAAAGAACACTTTCTGTATGCTTAAAGTTTTATATACATATTACTATTATAATGAGATTCTAGTGGACTCTGAAGGTAGAGATTATAGTATAAGAATAAAGAGGAAACAAAATATGAGATCAAGACAGATCCCTACAATTTAGAGAGGTGATGCTAAAAAGGTTCATTAAGGGATGGGTGGTGAATTCTTTGAGAAAAAGGAAAAAGGATTGAGTTTGGCATGTAAGTCTTATTTATTTGTTTATTCAATACCTTTTCTTTGACAGCTTATTATGTGATAGGTACTTTTCTAGTAGCCTAGGAAATGCATAAATAATATTCCTGCTCTCCTGGAATGTATAGGCACTTGTTGCAAGTGGCATAATAAATAATAATCACAATGAATAATTGAATTATATACTATTTTAGTAGGTGAAAGTGTTATGAAAAGAAAAAGTCTTAAGTGGTTATAAGAGATCATGTTGTAATTTTAAACAGAAAGACATTGTTAGGCTCCTTTACTAAAAACATTTGAACACATTTCTGATGCCTAACCCCTGCAGTTATGGGCGGAGGAGAACAAGAAAGGGCATAGGGATTTCTGTGTAAGTTTGTTAGGAGACGGAATAGGGAGTCTTAAGCCCCTGTAAGAAAGGTTTAGCAGAAAAAATCTACAATATCTTTAAGAAACTCTGTAATAGTAGAGCAGGAAAGCAACATGATATGCAGGTAGTACACTAACAAAGGGTAAAGGAGAAACTGATTTGATGAGTCTAAGCGCAGTCTCACAACATCCAGCTTGGTATGAGACAGGCAGCCGAGGCGAGGGTCCATGACCCCCAATATGCTCGGTTATTAAGAAACACTGAGAGCCTTGTTGAATAGGGATAGGCCAGGGAATGGAATGAGAAGAGAGCAGCTTGTGTACCTCAAAACCACAGGTATAGGCAGAGCCCAAGGGCCTCTGCAGGGGAGGGGTTAACATGGCTCCTCAAAATCAGGCAGGCAAGTGCTATAGTTTCAATGTTTTCCAAAGTTCATGTGTTAGAAACTTAATGCCCAATGCAACAGCGTTGAGAGGTGGGACCTTTAAAAGGTGATTAGGTCATGAGGGTCATAACAGCTCTGCCCTCATGAATGGATTAATGCGCTTATCAAGGAATGGTCAGTTATCACAGGAGTGGGTTTCTGATAAAAGGATTCAGCTCCCTTTCATCTTTCTCTCTAGCACGGGCTTTCTTGCCCTTCTGCCATCCACCATGGGATGAAGAAGTGAGAAAACTCTCACCAGATGCAGGCTGCTCGACCTTAGACTTTTCAGCTCCCAGAACTGTAAGACAAATCTCTCTCCTTTGTAAATTACCTGGTCTCAAATATTCTGTTATATCAGCACAAAATGGGCTAAGACAGCAAGCTCATCACACAACCAGAGGCTAGGGAGGAGCAGCATCTTCCCTTGATGCCCACCTTATTTTTAAGCCCACTAAGCCTGAGATAACATTACAGGAAGAACACAGAAGAATAAAAGTCTAATTTCAGAAGCTATTTTTCAATAATGTTCACTGTATACAGAACTGGAGAAAGTATATTATAAAGAGCGATGAGAACTTTTGAATGATGTGAGATAGAAGACAGGAGAGAACATGTAAACTTCAGAAGAGAAATTTTTCCATAACAGAATTATTTCCATATGTTTTCCTTGTACCTCTTTTCTATCTTTTTTTATCTATTTTGTTCTTTTAAAATGAAAATTCTCCATTAAAAGTAACTTATATAGCCATCAATCTAACTTATCAAGGAGATATTACATTACCATTTAAATCAATCAATCAATCAATCAATGTTAGTCTTTAGGAGTGAGGTAAAAATAGTTTAGAAATGGTTTACATTCATATAATGCAATTAAAGAAAATTACTATATTTATGAACTATTTATAAATTTTTTGGACTAATTGAAATATAAATGGTGTACATATATACATTATATGCATAGTAGACATATGTACATATATATTAACATATATATACTTCATAATGGGAGAATAATATTTATTTTTGGCATTTTGTACTATAATAGAAAAGTGATAGAAGCCTGGGAAGTTTTCATTTTTTCTGAACAACAGTCATTTCTTTTCGATGCTCATTCTTGCAAATTCAGTATATTTATAATCTTTTCCATTTTTTTGTAATTCTTTATCACAAATTTTATAAAATGAATTTATTTGCAATATTCAAAAAATTTCAAAATATCCTTCTATCTTTCCTTTGAGATATACTTCTTATTTTTCATGTACATTTCTAGCAGTTGCCTGGATAGTCCAGTTCAACATATTCTGAGCCTAGAGGGGTTGTCTTATTTTCATATTAGATTTGTTTAATCCATCATTGATATATTTCTATAAAGGCTTACCCACATGCCTTGCATTTTTATAGCAATTCATCTTACATTTATAGGATATCAAATATGGAAATTAATTGAGAATATCCTGCAGGCAACTTTCTATTGAGACAGAAGAATTAATATCCATATATTATTTCTTCAATACCTTTCTGAGTGAGTTGGTTAATGAAATATAATTATCTATGGAAATTCTTATATTTTTACTTTTGTGCTCTAAATGACTTTGTTCTATGTTGTGAAGATTTGTTTTAGAAGATTTTCTTTTATTTTGATTTTATGTTTTCTGTTCTATACTGTGAAGTTCCAAATACCTTGAAAAGGCTTGAATTGCTTGCAAAACATTCATAATAAGAAGACTTTTTGAAACACAACTTCAATTTTGTGTTGTTATTATAAACTTTGAAAAAAATAAATAGGAATATAAACATGTTTAGTACACAGCAGCCAGTGATTTTTAGAGCAAATGCTTTTGAGGGAGTATTAACAGGCAGGTTTATTTTTTTCTTTTTTCTTTTTTAAAATTTTTGTAAAGAGAGGAAGTCTGCATTTAACAAGGAATACATTAGAAAATAACAGGGTGTGTATGATATGAAAAATGTCTGCTACAAAACATGTAAAATGCTAGGTAAATTGCAACATACATCATATTAAATATATATATGAGCTGAAAATATAGTTAAGAAAAGACACGGGAGCCCGCTATAAAGAGAAAACAAAAAATCAGGGTGCTGAGTAGGATTTAATCTGAGATTTGCACCGCCAGAGGAAGACAAGAAATAAGACCTTGGCCTGATCAAGATGAAGAATTGTAAATGAGATCATTGCATAAAGTCAGGGCTCTAAAAATGATAAATTTTAAGGCAAAGCCTCAGAAAAAATCCACTTACCTAGCAAGGAAAACAAGAAAGGAACTTTTCTTTCTCAGCCCCAGCTTCATGTCGGGGAAACTTCCCTCAAAATTTAAAGTCTCTGTTCTATACTCACAGAAGATTGTGCCAAAAATTTCATTATCTTTATCACCCAGGAATTCACAGATTAATTAATATAAAAGAGGTCAGAGATGCTAGCATTCCTGAGATAAAAGCAAAAGCAAGCAGACATCCTCTAAAGATAATTCCCTCAACTAAGATTCATCAGCATTCCTAGAGAAAAGGATCAGCCAAACATGAGCACAATATTAAAACTGCAAAGCAAATGATGAAAATTAAATTGTATATAGATGGGATCTTGGACCAGAAATGTACAAGGGCACTTTGTTGGAGTAAGGCAATGCAATATCAATGCTGATTTCCAACCTTGGGGAATTATAGGGTTGCTCTGTAGGAGAATTTCCCTGTTTTTGGAAAATACATTCTGGTACTGGGAATCATTAGACTGAAAATCATATATGCATATATGTGACTTGCTCTCAAATGATTGAGAGAGAGAAAGAAAGAGAGAGCAAGTGAGAGAGAGAGAGAGAATGAAGGAGTAAGAGCAAATGTGGCTAAATGGAATCCCTTTTACTGTAATTGCAACTTTTCTAAAAATTTGAAGTTATTTCTAAGTAAATTATTTCATAATAAAACACAGAGCTAGAATAGTCATTATCCTTGGCAAGATTGTGACTAGAAAGGGAATGAGGAGCACGGGGGTACTGGGAATATTTCATTTCTTGACCTCGGTCCTGGTTACATAAATATATTTAATTTGTGAAAATTTATCGAACTATATGTTTATGATCAGTACAATTCTCTACAAATGTTATATAGATTAACAAAACTAAAAATAATTGTTTCACAATGCTATTATTTATACATATTTGTTACTAAATAAAATTGATTTAAGACTGGGGATCTTTTTTGCCCTGATTCTGTAATCATTTCAGTGCTTTAGTCTTAGGCTGCTCTGTACTAGTGTTAGTCTTACATGCCCCAACTATTAACACTGCTTAACATATGTAATAAAACATTCGTTAGCTTACATGAGGATCACCTAGGGAGCTGGTTGAGCTGTTTAGGCATTCTAGAGATGTACCAACTAATTAGTTGCTCTCAGCATCTCTGAGTTGACTTTTTCTTTGGGGGCGGGGGATGCTCTAATACATAGATTTAATTGGCAGGCACAAGACGAAAGCATAAGATGGAAAATATATAACCCAATTTGTATTGCCTCATTTGATTTGACTGACTTTCTAGCTAGGTTTGAAAACCTTTTATATATCAGCACTTTATCTGTATAATCCTAAAGCTGGCAGTCCACTCAAAATGGAGGTTTTCATTAGAAAATGTGCAAGCTATGTGAAGCTATCTCAGGCCCAACATATACATGTAAGTGGGATCACCCACTCAAACTTATTGCAACTCACTAACATAGTCCAAGATCAACCAGAAAAGCCAGATAAAATTCAGGAAATGGTCTGTTTAAGGTTACTCAACTAGATGTGCAGTTATAATTTGTATACTGTTCTGTGCTAGACTTAATATAGATGCAGCCCCCATTCAAAGAACAGCCTTCTGCTCAGTTTTGGCATAGTGTTGATCCCTAATAAATACCTTGTACCCCAAACACTGGTTTATGTTTGCTTCTGCAGAATCCAACCTGGTATAATTTCTATATATACACTTTAAACTTCCTTAAAATATCATTCAGTAAAAAATATCCATTTTAGGATATATGATGCAGAATAAAAACATAGCACTATGTTGATAAATATAAATATTGCTGATGTATCATACCTGTTATAAAGACTGGAAAACAGGTAATGCAAATCTAAGTGGTCAGGTAAGGTTTCATGGAGTTGGTGAGACTTCAGCTGAAATTTCAAAAATAGGAACACTCTGTATGACATTAAAGGATGGAAAGAACATTTTAGGCTTGGAAAAGTGCATTCCAAAAGGTAAGAAAAATATACAAGTAACCAATCACAAACCCTGATGCATAAATATAAAATGCCATAAAGTATGGGCATGGAAAATTGAGGACACTGATTATTTAGTAGTTAACAGTTGTCTTAATGCTTTTAATATCTCATCAGGTGATATATATGTATTTCATGTTTGATATGCAGATAGATGCAAGCTAATGTGCTGAATGCAGCACTAAGCTTAACGAAGTCTATGAAACCTCTTTTGATTTTTTCAATCATTATTTTATAATGAATAAATCATACTTTAAATTGACATTTATTTTGGTCACCTAAAAATCTTAAAAATTCATCAAGTCATTCTTTGTGTCTTTTAAGTTTGAAAAGTTCCAGAGGCCTTGAATAAATACATTTTTAAACCTTAGAAATGCAATCTTTAAAACATCCTTTCTATATTATAAAAGAAAATGGTTACTGTTGAATAAATTGGTTTTGCAGGTTTTTTCATTCACTGTGGCAAATGTTCAATAGTGAGAATGGAGCTTCATCAGTGTGTTTGTTCTGCTAAGCTTTATGTAAGTACACATTTGATGAAGTAAAGCCTACCAATTGTAAATTAAACTCCTGTCCTGTTTTCTCCTATTATTTGTCAGAAAACTCAACTTTTTTTTTTATCCCACCACTAATAAATATTTTCCAGTTTGCTCTGAACTGGATTGAGATCATGGACAATCGAAGGGCTTAGGATGGGTGATCAAATAGGGACTTTACCACATTTGTGCATCTATGAGTGATCTGCTCTAAGGGAGAGGCACTGTTTATGTATAAAATATGTTTTATATTGCTGGTAAAGTGACTTTGCTTTTTTAGTAATTTTTTTATTAAATTCTAAAAAATGTCATAAAATGCTGATATGTTTAAAATTTAATGCGAATGAAAATTATGAAATTTATTTCCACATTATTGGTAAATGACAAGGTATGATAAAAAGCTTTTTTAATATTACAAATAATTATCTTTCTCATTATATAAAAATGTTTCCTTATAAATTAATATTTTATTCTTTCTCCCTAAATTATCCACATGACTTAGAAACAAAGTATAATTTTGATATTCTCATCAACAATAATTTAAAAAAAAATTACTTCTGCCTGGATGTTATTAAAACCTAAAACATTATCAGATAGAAGTATGCTAATTTCTATTAAGGGAAACTATTATAGCTTATAATTATCTTGATAAATATCTTTATTACACTAATTTTGCTTTTTTGTTATCTTGGTTTTATTTTTATAAGGTTTATATGTGTATATGCATGCATGTGTACAAAGGTACCAATAGGCAAATAATCCATGCTTTCTACTTAAAAAATCTAGTTTTATTAATGATGAGCTCAATAATTCCAATATCTTAAATAATGTTAACAAAAGTTACCAAAACATTATCATTCTGAAGTTTGACTGTGAATATTATCCAAATAGTCCCTCCTCAACACCCTCTATACTTTTTCCTGAAAACAGAAGCAAATCTCAAATATTTATGAAAGTTCAAACCAAGCTATGAGGAGTCTATGGCATGCTCTTAGACCTTTTCACTCAGTTGGGATTGGGTGAGACCTATGCAATTGCTACATGTTTCATGGGTAATTCTCTTGAGTATCTTTGATAAAAGTCCACTAGCCACTGAGTGGTAAAAATCTTAGAAGGCAATAATTGAGTTAAAAACAGTACATCTATTATATTATGTGCTGTGGTTAAAACAGCACATGGAAACATTTCTAAGATTAAGCAGATATCTAAAATTATGATGCAAGGAAAAGAATTGGCATGCTTTATGTACAGGATTTATCTATTAAGAGAGGTTATGCCACCAGTAATAAAATACCATGGCATTTCTTAAAGATTTATCTTTAAAATGACATTTATTTAATATATAATATTAATGTGGTAGAATTTACTGTTTGATATTATTTAGGGGCTCTATTTACTGATTCTCTTTAATTAATCTTCAAAGTTAAGGGGAATAGACTCCTAATGGTTTGAGTAGTTTTTTCCTGATAAAACTATAATATATCGTTTTGTTTGTCATTTGTGAAAAGTGTTAAACATTATTTTTTCCCTTTTTCCCCCCAATAGATTTAAGAGGAACTAGTGTATTTTTTTCTCAGATAGATGAGTGGCATAGAGGTGAAGTCAGTGCTGTTAGTGTACCCATCACCCAATAGTGCACATTGTACCTGATAGGTGGTTTCTGATCCCTCACTCCCACTTTAACCCTCCACACTTTTGAGTCTTCAAAGTCTGTTATAACACTCTCTATGAGCATGAACATCCATAGTTTAGCTCCCATTTATAAATGAGTTCGTGTGACATTTGTTTTTCTATTCCTGTGATACTTCACTTAGGATAATGATCTCCAGTTCCATCCAAGTAACTGCAAAAGACATTATTTTATTTTTTATGGCTTAATAGTATCGCTGCATCAGCACCAACATCTATTGTTTTTGACATTTTAATAATGGTGATTCTCACAGGAATAAGGTGGTATCTCTTTGTGATTTTAATTTGCATTAGTGATTTTGACCTTTTTTTCATATGTTTGTTGGCCATATTTATATTTATATATTTATATATTATATTTAATGGGGTTATTTGTTTTCTTCTTGCTGATTTGTTTGAGTTCCTTATAGATTCTGGATGTTAGTTTTTTGTTGGTTTTATAGTTTGTGCTTATTTTCTCTCATTCTGTAGGTTGTCTGTTTACTCTGTTGAATCTTTCCTGTGCTATGCAGAAACTTTTTAGTTTCATTAAGTCTTATTTATTTATTGGATTTGCTCTTGGGGTGTTAGTCATAAATTTTTTGACTAGGCACATGTCTAGAAGAATTTGTTCTGAGTTTTCTTTTAGAATTTTAATGGTGTCAGATCTTACATTTCAGTCTTTAGTTAATTTTTGTGTATAGTGAAAGACAGGAATCCTGTTTCATTCTTCTACATGTGGCTTTACAAATTTCCCATCACCATTTATCGAATAGGATATCCTTTCCCCAGTATATATATTTTTTCTGTCTGTTGGAGATCAGTTGATTATATGCATATGGTTTTATTTCCAAGTTCTCTATTTTGTTCCATTGATCTATTCAATGTTCAATTTTATAACAGTTCCATACTGTTTTGGTTACTGTAGCCTTGTATAATAGTATGATTTTAAGTCAGACAATGTGCTGCCTCCAGATTTGTTCTTATTTATACCTAAGATTGCTTTGGCTATTTGGGCTCTTTTTAAATTTCATATGATATTTAGGATTGTTTTCTCTAATTCTGTGAAAAATAGCACTGGTACTTTGATTGCAATTGCATTGAATGTGTAAATCACTTTGGACAGTATGGACATTTTAACAATATGTATTTTTCCATGAACATGAACATAAGATGATTTTCCCATTTGTTCGTGTCATCTAGGATTTCCTTTATCAGTGTTTTATAGTTCTCCTTGTAGAGATCTTTTACCTCCTTAATTAAGTATATTCTTAGGTATATATTTTTATTTTATTTTTATTTTTTTGCAGCTATTTTAAATGATATTACATTCTTGATTTGATTCTCAGCTTTGGTGTTATTAGTGTATAGAAATGCTGGAGACTTTACAGAATTTATCAATTCTAGGATTCTTTTGCAGGAGTTCTTTGGGTTTTCTGAATACAAGATCATACTATCAGCATATAGGGATAATTTGATTTCTTCTTTTCTGATTTGAATGCCTATTATTTTTTTCTCTTGCTTGATTTCTCTGGCTAGACTTCTAGTACTATGTTGAATACAAGTGGTGAAAGTGAGCAACAGGGTCTTATTTGAGTTATTGGGGGAATTTTTTTAACTTTACCCCATTCTGCATGATGTTTGTCATTACATGGGCTTTATTATTTTGAGGTATGTTACTTCTATTCCTAGTTTGTTAGTGGTTTTTACTCTGAAGGGTTCTAAGTTTTATCAAATGCTTTTTGCATTTATTGAGATGACTATATGATATTTTTTTACTTCTGTCTATCTAGTTAATCACATTTATTGATTTTTGTGTGCTGAATCATCCTTGCATCCCTGGGATGAAACCCACTTGATCATGGTAAATTATTGTTTTGATTTGTTGTTCGATTTGGTTTGCTTGCATTTTCTTGATTATTTTCGCATCTGTGTTCATGAGAGTATTGGTCTATAATTTTCTTTTTTGGTTGTGCCCTTTCCTTACTTTGGCAGCCAATTGATACTGGCTTCATATAATGTGTTAGAGAGGAATTCCCTTCTTCTTGATGTTGTGGAACAGTTTTAGTAGCAAAGGTACAAGTTCTTTTTTGTAGATCTGGTAGAATTCACCTGTGAATCCATCTGGTCCTGACCTTTTTTTGTATGGGGAAATTTTTTATTACTTATTGAATCTAGATATTCATATTAGTCTGTTGTGGATTTCTATTTCTTTCTGATTCAAGCTCAGGAGGTGTGTGTTTCCAAAAATTTATCCATTTTATTCATTCCCTCTAGACTTTCTAGTTTGTGTACATAGAGGTCATTTTATTCATTCTCTCCAGACTTTCTAGTTTGTGTGCATAGAGGTCTTCCTAGTAGTCTTGGATGAAACTTAATTTTACAGAATACAAAATTCTTGGCTGACAGGTATTCTGTTTAAGAAAATTAAACGATCCTTTTTGGCTAGTACAGTTTCAATTGACAACTCTGCTATTAGTCTATTGGATTATCTTTTATAAGTTACTTGATGCTTTTGTCTTGCATCTTATAGGATTTTCTCCTTCACATTGATTCTAGCCAGACTCTGTGCCTTGGTGATTGATGTCTTATATGCAATGAATCTTCCAGGAGTTCAATGATTTTCTTGTATCTGGATGTCTAAATTGCTAGTAAGACCAGGAAAGTTTTCCTTCATTATTCTCCCAAATATGTTTTACATGCTTTTTGCTTTTTCTTCGTCCTTCTGAGAGATACCTAGAATTCTTGTGTTTAGGTATTTTACATAATCTCATATTCGGGGAGACTTTGTCAATTTCTTTTGATTCTTTTTTCTTTACTTTTGGTTGACTTGGTTAAATCAAAAGCTATGTCTTCATGCTCTGAAATTATTTCTTCTGTTTGGTCTAATCTGTTGTTAAAACTTTCCACTGTGTTTTGAAAGTCCCTAAATGACTCTTTTATTTCCAAATGTTCTCTTATTTTTATTTTTAAATATCTATCATTTTAGGGAATTTTTCATTCATGTCCTGAATTATGATTTTTTTCTTTGTGTTGGTTTTCAACTTTCCCATAAAGCCCATTGAGCTTATTTGTAACGCATATTTTAAATTCCATATCTGACATTTCAAAAATTTCCATTTGGTTTGAATCCATTGCTGGAGATGGATTTCATATTGCCAGGGTTCTTAAGCTGTTCCTTCTCATCTGGAACCTCTTACTTCAGCTCAAAACAGATATCTATGTGTTGAACCTGTTCTGCTCTGCCAGGAACTCTGCTGCTCAGTGTAAAGAGAGAGAGGTTCATTGTCTTTGGGCTTGTAGAGGTAGGTACTACAGGGGACTAGCTGGCAATTTGAGTCTGTTGTTGGACCTCAGACCTTTGGAAAGGTGTTCAGGTGCCAGTGATGGTAGACTAGGTTAGGTAATCCCAAGTTTGCAGGCCCCTGGATGGCATGTTTGAATCCTGGTGGGACTAGACTGAAGCAGAGCTGACCAACTTGCCCTCAAGCCTTCATGAGTTCAGGCACTGGCAGTGATAGTGAAGGGTGGGGTGATCTCCTGCTCTGGAAGAATGCTTAGGCAGGAGAAGAACAAATGCACTGTAAGCCTGTGACAGGAGGGGAGGGCCCCTCTTGATTAGATTAGCAGAGACAGGAAACTGTGGGGTGCACAAGCGGCTTATACCTCCATCTCTTGGCAGTAACAGAGGTCTCTGTCCTTTGGTGACATAAAAGTGCCCAGATTCTCAGCTCCCACCCTGGCCCAGGTGCAGAAGAGGTGATGGGGGCAGCTTAACTCATTGTGCAGGGCTACCAGACTGGCCGTGGGCTGTGGTTGAAATGCTTCCATGAAGGAGGTATAGTTGTGCCAGGGACTTGCCTCCAGGGATGGGAGGCTGTTCCTAGAAGAAACAGGTAGCTCAGGGAAAAGACTGATAACTTCACCCTCCCTCAGGGAAGGCAGTAGTTTTTGCCCTTGGGGCAGGGGAAAGCACTTGCTGCAGCTTTTTAAAAAGAAAGGAGTGAGCCCCAAGCTCTGTGGAAGCCTGAGTGTGACAAGCACTCTGTCAGAGTCAGGGCAGCTACTCCCAAGTGCCATGGCTTAATCGTACCCGGTGGAACCCTATTTTAAAAATAATTACCACATATATGTGAAAATTAATTATAACACATGTCGGGAAGATTGGGAAGAAAATTTGGGTCAAGATAATTGTTGTAAGTGTCCTTTGAAGATGTCTCTAGGAAATTAATTTCTTTTCTTCTCCACTAAAATATCATTAAAAAAAAAAAACACCTTAGAAGTTCAACTGATGTCTTCCTGATAATAAGGTTCTGTCATTATGACAGACAGGTATCATTTTGGCAAATTATATCTCCCTTCTAGTATCTATAGATGTTTTCAGTGGATGCACCTGTCTTATAAGTGTCTACTAAAGAAAATGAAAATGACACGACTTCAGGGATCTATTGGTTAGAATATTTTTTTTCCAATTATCTGTGTCAGCACAGAGAGAAATAATGTTAATTCTGACCTAAAGATATGGTTCAAGGATCTTTTCTTCATGCACTCTCACTTATGATTCTTTTTGATCTTTTTAAGTGAAGGCCACTTAGTGAAGATTTTTCCCAGGAAATCCATATATTTTTCAAAGTTTTCAAATTTTTGCTACATTTTTCTCTGTTAGTGGTATTGCAAATACCAGGTAATTGGCATTGTTGCACTCATCCTCATTATCACTGTAGATTTTGAAAAAGATTCTAGCATAAGTGCAAGATTTCAAGATAACTGTCAATTATATTCTTACCGAACAGAAAGAGCATCTGGCTTTCTAAACTCATGATTATGACCTTAAACCTAAGATGATTGTTTTAAAATACAGTGCAATTTCACAATCTTGAGTACAAATATTAAATATAGATACAATATCAATTTGTAATTTCTCATACAAAATGTTTCATGTGGGGAGAGGGAAATATTTTACTTATAGAAAATCATGTTATATGAAAATGCATAGAAATGCTAACTTTAGACTAACAACCAACATATTCTTTAAGGATTCTCAGATATAATAGAATTTACAAATACCATTTATTATACATCTGTGAACATGCAGCCATATGTTGAACCTGATTATTCTAGTAAATCTGAATATTACAAAGCCCAGAGGGCAATTGCAAAATCTGTATCAAAAGTCATAAAACCTATCACACTCTCTGATCACAGAAATAAATAAAAATGTGCACAAAGATATAGGTCTAAGACATTTCAGAATATAATTTGTAAAAGTAATATTTTCAAGCAGTCACAATATCCAAAAATAAATTATTGAATGTAAAGTTTAACACATTTTTATGATACAATGCATATTTTTCATTGGATTAACATCACATTACTTATTTTGTAGAAGTACATTTGTTGGCATAAAATATCAGCATGATATATTATGTTTAAAAAGTCACAAAATAGCATGTAAAATATTTCTGTAAATATTTCTTAATATGTATTTATTTAAAAATCTGAACTATTACCTGAAAAATATATTTTCAGAAGTAGCATTATTATCAATTTTAATTTACCTTTTTATTATGTGTGTTTGTGAAAATGAAATGCTTAAAAAAGATGCAATGATGTTGATGATAATAATAATTATTGCTACTACTGTATTAATGGTAGTACAAAGCTTCAGTTAACTTAATTTCTCTAGTGATTCCCAATCATTTTTATGAAATGTACACAGAGAAAAATGAATAGTAATTTTGTTGCAGCTTTAGTTAAGCTGTAAAGAAATCCAGGCATCAATATCAGACAAGGTGAAAATTTCTCTTATGTTTTTGTAATATAATTTTGTTCAGATTATATAAATACATATTTTAGGGAAGATATTAAATATTAAGTTTGTATATACATGAAAATGAAAAATTTTCTAAACTTACGATGAGAAAATTGATCTTGCTTCTATAAATATAATTTTTATATAAATATATTATGTTTAAATGGTCTTACCCAACTGCTAACTGAAGCTTTTAAAAGATTCACTCTTCACTTTCTGAGAATCACAATTGATAAGAAACTTTATACAGATGGGGAGTAGCAAATGGAAGAACAATATTAATTAGTTTTTCTCTAATTGACAGAAACATTTTCATTTTATTAACTGAAATTTTGCCATCTGAACTTTCTAAAATTGTATTTCAAGGGGGGAAATTTTCCATAGTTCTGTCAGCCCTTCCTTTCTTTAACTTAACAATATAATGATAAAATTAACTATTATAATGCAAAATTAAATATGAACAGAAGTAATTTTTATACCAAAATTGGATAATTACAATGAGGCTATTTCTTAAGTCTACATAGATACAGTCCTGCTAGTTTTAATAATTATTCTTTCAAAATTAAATCATAACACCATCCAATCAATAACACTGGAGCATTTTTAAACTCACTCAAAGTTGATTTTTGCTCTAAATCCATAAAATGTATAAGAAGATATTTAATGCAGTAGTTATAATTATCAGTTACATTTATTCAGGTACTCAACATTTTCAACTTATTTTTGGAGACAAAAAGTATTTTCCAAAAATTATTTCTCCAAAATTACAGTCACTTTCAAAATATTTTCAAGTAAATATTTTCCCTATATATGCCTGATAGAGCTCTTCATCTGAACAGGAATGAACTTCCTTATGAAATAGCAGATAGCAACATGCTATTTCTTCTCATAAGCTTGAAAACTGCATGGGCTTTATAAACTTAAATGTTATTACATATAATAACATTATATCATATTATATATTATATTTAAGTCTTGTAACATCATTTACTTCCTTACATGTAAGAGATTCTCTGTGAATAAAACCACATATTACTTAAACATGAGTTTTAACTTTTTCAGGAGTGAGGGTATTTCAGAGAGAGTGACTTCTCCTGTACACCACGCCATGTATTTATAAGGTTAAAGTAAGAGGTACTAAGGAAAACCTATCTCATCTAAGTGATAATTAAAGTATCAGGGGTTTTTAGGTATTAGGAGAAACACTAAGGAGAGTGCAGACAGAGAAAAACAGGGTCTGCACACCAAGGGCACAGAGAACAACCTTGCAGGGTGTCTTCAGTTTATCTGAGCCTGCTCTCTTCTAGGCTAAACTATCAAAAGGGGAAAACAAATGAGCTTCCAGGGGTCTCCAAATGTTACCCCCTGTGGCCTTTGAGGGCTCATACAATATAAGAGCTGTCATAGGCTTTGATCAATACCAGTTTATAATGGGGCATTAATGAAATCTCATACCACTGGATCAGATGGGAATAAAGTATCCAAATTTTCTAGGCATTCACACTATGAGACATTGCTAAGAATAATTGTGCAAACCCGTGTGAAGTTCTCTGTCCATATGCATAATATAATAGAGAAAGAAACAGTTATTCACCTCGCAGCAAAGGGCATGTCCATATTCAACCAATTGAAATATGTCAGCCATTTTTGGATGAGCCAGAACATTTGTTCTTTCTTATGTAATGATGTATTTCATGGAGACCCTGGACTTACCATATTTACATCATAATTAATCTTTAAGGACAGAGTGGAGTCCACATAGAATGACCTGAGTCCAAGTTGATACCTGCCCAGATGTCCTCAGTCTGAGCAGTGTGGATCTGTCCATCCAACCACTGAGGTCTAAACCATGCACTCTACAAACTGTCACAAGTTTACTTGAGAGGTTACTTGAGTTACAGAGGTTACTACTCTGAAGAGAAGTGAAAATGGAGGGGAGTATACAGTGCCTTCACAAATTCTTATTTTCTACTCTCTGACTCTGGTGCCTATCTCGTCCTCTGAGGCAGAAGGGTTGTGGCCATGCGTAAGTGGTTAGTGACAGAATCAGCCAGTCTTATAGAGGTTTTGCTGTAGAGGTAGGTATGGTTGACATAGGGCAAACACCCTGGGGATAACAATGGTCCTTATCAAGTGAAAAAAAAATTATTTGTGTGCACCCTAGTGCTTGCAATGTTTTCAGTATCATGGCAGGTTTTGAGCACATTCCATTGGCAATAGCTGTGCATATATGATTGACTTTGATAGTCCAGTTATTTTTCCTAAGATAAAGTGGCTTTATTTTGGCATGTATAAGTGAAGCATAAAGATTCAGTAAAGGAACATTATACAATATTATAATACCTCCTTCTATATGCATGTGTCTTTAGTAATATGGTCCTAAACTTGTGCCCAGAGAATTAGAACATTATTATTGGCCCCTCAGTTTGTAAAGGTAGATTTCTGTAAGAATTTTTCTGATATGTTCTATATGCAAGAACAACATTTGAACTTTAGCTCATTATGCAGAATGACACAGACACCAGGAATCTATCATCTTTGTGTCAAATCACTACTATTTTCCATCTGACATGCCCACCTTCAATGCTGCTTTTTTCCCTCAATGAACCACACTGTCCAAGTACCAAGACTTGTGGGAAGTTTCAAAAGCTCCAATCACTTTTGAGAATGGTCAAAGATGTACAAAGATATATATGCCATGGGGTCTAAAGGAGAGCTAGGGATCCATGGCAGTGTGTAAGTTACTTTTGTTTGAACTGGACTTCAGTGCTCCTTGTCAGAGGCACTCTCACTCAAATACGCCTGTCTTTAGAGGTTGGAGTAAAAGAGCTCAAGTGAGGGATGTGCTGTCTTCAATATCCAAAGAGGGCAATCAGTAGTTAGGCCTCCTTCATTGTGCTTTGTGGACAGAGAACCAGTATATCATTTTAACTTTCTTTGAATTATAGTCCATTTAATTTTCAAGGTAATGGCTAGATGGTGTAGCCTTGGACTTTGTTCTCATTCAAGACACTCCAATTATTGCCAGTTGTACTGGGATGGCATGCAATAAAATGCAAGCAATGTTTTTAATAGAGGCCTGCTATGATTCAGATGTTTGTCCCACAAAACTCATGTTGAAATTTGATCCTGAGGTTGGATGTGGGGCCCAGTGGGAGGTGTTTGGGTCATGGGAGAGGATTCTCCATTAATAGATCAATGACCTCCCTGGGAGATGGAGTGATTGAGTTCTTCCTCTATTAGCTCCCAGAAAAGCTGGTTATTAAAAATACCCTGGAACCTCCCTCATCTTTCTCTTGCTTGCTCTCTTGCTATGTGATCTCTGCACAAGCAAGCACCCCTTCACCTTCCGCCATGAGTGGGAGCAGCCTCAGGTGCTCGCTGGAAGCTGAGCAGATGCTGGTGCCATGCTTATTGTGCAGCCTGCAGAACTCTGAGCCAACTTATAAATAACCCAGCCTGGGTATTCCTTAATAGCAACACTAAACAGATCAAGAAGAGGTCCTTATCAAAATGTCATTGTAACAGAATATTTGTACACCCACCAACAATTCTCGTTGTACTAAGGTTTGTCAAATCCAGTGATGATCCATCAGGCAGGCAAAGGCAAATTGATTTTGCTTCTCTAGAGTGGCATATATATATATATATATATATATATATATAAAACATTAGCAATGCCTAAGGCAGCATGCCAAGTGCTAATAGTGGCAGTATTTTCAGCTAGTCTTGTGATGCCAGATAGTGTGGGAAAAACAGAAGCCCTACCCCCACCAAGTTTATATAGTTCACAGTAAGATTATAGGCCCTGGTGGCTTCCAGTGTGTAGTCAAAGTCATTAGACTTGAAGAAAGCATTGGGTGGTCACTCAGGCTATATTATTTCTCCTGTGAGAAAACCAAGTACCTTTCTTGCTACTAACCTGAAACATTATTTCAATTGTACCCGTTGCAGTTATTTTCTCCTTCTGGGACCTGAGGTAGGCACCTTTGTAAACTTGGAAATTTCTGAAAGGATTCCTTGGCAGTCCTGCCCATCCGACGGTAATTTGTACACCCAGTCATCAGCTGTTGTCACCTTTAAGCAGAAAAACTTCCCACACACAGGCGCTCCACTTAAACCCTCCAGTTTCTCAGAATACATATCACCAGGATTGTAATGTTTGCTGCATAATTATCACCAACTGACTTGCAAAAAAGATCCCAGGAACACACCATTAGTGCCATATGGAGCATATGAACATGGGCTTATTAGGAACAAACTTTCACGCAAAGACGTAGCAGAGTATATGCTCTTCCCCATATCATTCACACACGTTGTTGCATAGCATGGGCTAGGAATAGATATTCTGTGTATGTACTAGGACAAAGGTTACGATCCAGAGCCATTTGCCTAGATCAGAAAGTTGGAATGTTTGTGACTACCGCATTCTCTGAGCAACAATATATAATACGGCTTCCGCAAGTGCTAACAAATTTAGAGGTTAATATAAGGGGGATTAAGTATCACCTAACTCACCAAGTAGTAATAACAACAACAAAAGTGTCTCAAGGATCTCCTGGCCCAGGAACAGTGCCCAGTGCCCCAAAGCATGCATATGAAGGCTCAATATCTGCACATCGAGAGCCCTGTAAGGAGCCTTACTTGCTAGTAATGCTGATGTAAACCAAAGTCCATATCTTCCCATAGACTGACTTGGTCTACCTGAATCAGTTTTTGTTGAAACCGTAAAAAGGGAAAGAAAAATAAGTCTCTAAGATCAACTAGATATTTTCACTTTTCCGAATAAAGTACGTAGTGCGAGAAGAATAATCACTTAGGTTCACAAATGCAATTTGAATAATTGGCATTTCATTTGCAAAATACATATCTGATAAAAACTTTTATTCATAATATATGAAGAATCCTTAAATTCAATAATATGTAAACAAACAACTTGATTAAAAAATGAGCAAAAGACCTGAACAGATACTTCTCAAATAAGATATAAAGATGGTACATAAGTATATGAAAATGTGTTCAACATCATATGTCATTATAAAATTACATATTAAAATAATGAGATAGCACTACACACCTGTTAGAATGATGAAAACCCAAAACACCAACACCACCAAATACTGGCCAACATTTGGAACAAGAGGAACTCTCATTCATTGCTGAGGCAAATGCAAAATGATACAGTTTCTTACAAAACTAAACATACTCTTAGTATATGATTTAGCAATCACGTTCTTTGGTGTTTACCCAAATGAGCTGAAAACTTATGTCCACACAAAAATTTGGACATAGATGTTTACAGCAGCTTTGTTCATAATTGCCAAAACTTGGAAGCAAACAAGATTTCCTTCGGTAAGTGAAAGAATAAACAAACTATGATATATCAACAATGGAGTATTATTCAGTGCTAAAAGGAAATAGGATATCAAGCCATGAAAAGGCATGGAGGAACCTTAAGTGAAAGAAGCCAATCTGAAAAGGCTACATGCTGTATTATTCCACAGACAAGACTTTCTGGAAAAGGCAAAACTAAAAAGTATAAAAATATCGGTGGTTGCCATGGGTTGGGAGAAGGAAGGGATGACTAGGCAGAGCATAGAATATTTTTAGACAAGTGAAAATATTGTGTATGATATACTCTAATGATGAATACATGTCATTATACATTTGTCGAAATACATACACTGTACAACATCAAGAGTGAATTCCCATATAAACTATGGGCGTTTAGTGCTAATGGTGTGGTGATATAAGTTCATCAATTGTAACAAATATACCACTCTGGAGTAGGATGTTGACAGTAAGGGAGATTGTACATGTCCAGGGACAAGTACAGGGAATATTCAGGAACTCTTGGTACTTTCCTCCTAATTTTTTATGAATCTAAAACTTCTCCACAAAATAAATTATACATGCAAACACACACATATACACACACACTCTGCTAAACTAAACTCTCACCATTTAGAGTATAAACCTGTAGCCTTCTAAAACCTTGAGTGTGGCCTTTTGACTGAATCCTTTGAGATTTGTTCTTTGAAGTTTGGATTCAGTCGAGGGGCCACACTTGGGGATCTGGAGGGCAACATGTGGCCTTGAGGCTGCAGGTTCCCCACCCCTGGTAGAGAATCTTATTTCTGCATATGAAACATCACAATACAAAGCATGGTACATAGGAGGTGCCTAACATATTAGAAAAAAAAATGTTATCTTTAATTTAACTTGCAACAGGTATACCAGTATTGCCACAGAGGATGATTTTGTTCAGCACACTTCCCTAGGAAGTTAATAATCATTGCCAGCATTTTCTAACTGCTCTATAACTTTGGGGGAACATGGCCATAAATCACTGCTACTCTCTGGTGATCTTCTCTAGTACTGGAAGATAGTAATGGTCAAAATCTTCACATGGTTCTTTTGTAAACTGTTGTCAATGAATTAGATAATCAAGTAGTGACATATAGTAAATATGTAAATATATTTTAGTATTCAGTAAATATATTTTAAAAATTGAACAATACAAACAACATAAACACATGGCTTTCAAATTCCAACTTTTATTAAAACTTATGGAACTATATATTTATAGGTAAAAATAATTCATTCAGCTTTCATATCCCATGTTTGACCATTATAGAATCTTAAAGCTGTGGATGTTAGAGTTATTCTTTCTAATTGTCTCATTTGTATAAATATGAGCCAATAGGATTAAGTGAATTCCTCAAGGTCACATAGCTCATTAGAACCTGATCTTTGACGGAGATCTCATGTGTCTTTGACAAATACTTTTCAAATAGCAAACTTCCTTTGTAGCATTAAGTGGTGCATTGCCCTGATTTCATTTTCTACAATTAAATTGTACCATGAACATTTCCAATTTAATATAAGTAAACTGAATTTGTAAAACAATTTATATAAAAATTGTAATAAAGCATAATGGTATCTATTAAATATACTTTGTATGTTTTTCAGTTGTATTATTTTTGTTCCTATGCCACTCTAGGATCCTACTCTATCATTATGTCATAAATAAATTAAAAGTAATAAAATTTAAGATAATTTAACAAGAAACTAAGGATCTCTATTACATTTATTATTCTCTAAAATCTGCTGGATTAGACAGTGATTATTTAGAACTATACTGGCTGTAGAAGAAACTTTTCAGACAGCATTACAAGAATCTGCATTGCTTATATTGTAACCTATTTAAGACTATTATTTTTTCAGTTTAATGCAATATTATAGTCTAGAGTTCCAGTTTTTGAGAAATAAGATTCAATGTCTAAAATATGATAAATCTACCTGAAAGATTTGATAATGTCTGATTCATTCAGAAATAACCTTCTTCTCATGGCTGAGGAAAGAAAATTCAAAGGGCAAAACAAAACGATAATGTCTGTGTGAGTGCATTAGCTTCCTAGAGCTGCCTAACAAAATACTACAATCCAAGTAGTTGAATAAACAGAAAAAAATTTTTTTTCACAGTTCGAGAGGCCGAAAGTTTCAGATCAAGTTGTCAGCAGGTTTGAGTTCTTTTGAGACCTCTCACCTTGGTTTGTAGATATCTGGCTGACTTCTCATGTATTTTCACATGGCCTTTTCTGTGTGCCTCCATGTCCCTAGTGTCTCTCTCTGTATGTCCTAATCTTCTCTTCTTATGAGGATACCTGTCAGATTGGCTTAGGGTCCATGCTAATAGCCCACTTTAACTTAATTATCTTTTTAAATGACCTATCTTTAGACATGGTCACATTCTAAGATTGAGGGTTAGGGCTTCAAACTATGAATTTTGGGGGACACACATCAGTTTAGGAAAACCAGTAAGATTGTTCTTCACAATTTGTGTGAGAAAAAGCATATCTTAAACAGTAAAAATAAATTTTGCAATGTTAGCTAATTTTATCTAGGTTATTTTTAATCTAAGTTAACTTTATTTTATATTCTTTATGTTAAAAAAACACAGCAGGTGTGTACGGAAAGAAGAAGGATAGTATAGAAATAAAAAGCTGTGGCATTGACCCGTTTTATAAAACTTTTAACCTGAAAATGCTGTTATATCATCAATTACATTCAGCTCAGTGGCAGAAATGTAAAGGCTGTGGAAAATGATAAGAGCTTTAGAATTTTCCACCAGTGCTTGTGATATAAATTGAACTGTTAAACAGGAAAGCATTTCAACATTATATTTTTTTAAACAAACAAAAGAAGTGATGAATATTTGTCTTACCTCTGACATTTTCAAAGAACAAACAAATGACCCAGAAACTGGAAAAAAAAAAGAACCTAGTGTATAACTTTTATCATATTTCTTTTTACACATTTTTCAATATGGCATTGCAAAGATACATTTGTTTCCTGTTACAGAGCTTGACCTAACCTAGATCATGATGCATAAGGATGTTAGTATTTCAAAAGTGCATTTGTCATTTCAGATAATATATTGGAAAAGAAATATAATTTTTAAAGGTTGGCTGCCTTTTGATGTATTTCAGCAGTAATCCTGTATTTATCTAATCAATAGGCTGAACATTATTAAAATGGGTTCATACTTGAATGCTTCATGTTCCTCAACTATTATGATTATTCATAAGCATAAAAGAATGAAAACCGCTTTGAATTTCAGCTGAAAAAATTGCTCATTTTCTAGTTAATATGAAAATAGGATGTTGCTATTTAATATTTTAATAGATATAATTTTATATTAAATAGAAAAATGTATAATTGCTAAGTTTTATTATAGTATTTATTAGCCTGTAACTTAAAGGTTAGTAAAATCACTTCTCCATATCTTTTTAAATGTTTATTGGGTTATCATTCTTAAATGCTACATTAATCATTAGATTTTGTAGGAAATCATAGTAAAATTGTTTGTAGCAAAACCTATTCCTCTAAACATTTTAATGGATTTTATATGACTTCACTAATTCTCAGGAAAACACAGTGAAAAATTACTACTACCTTGTCTTAATAACATATATTTTGATGCAATTATCTACTCAGTTATCAAGTATTCATTAGAGTAGTGAATCTTTTGAGGAAATGAATTTGGTCTCCACCATATTCGGTTATTGTCCTAAGATAGTTTAAGAAAAAAATTCCAATATTTTGTAGAAATTTCGTTTTGCTATTTTGGAAGTGCAACTCTGTACACAAAATTTACATTTTCAAATGCTGGATATTAAACAGGATAAAATTTTTATCCTGCTATTATATTTGGGATGGTTCCTATTTTGCTAATTATTCACTTGTTCCTATAGTTTGCATTTAAAGTAATAAAATGACCTGACGAAATAAACAGAAAAACTGATCTCATAATTTTTCAATTGTATTCCATACACAGGAAGCGCGTTGTGACATCCTAGTCCCTACTGGGAATTTATGTTGCTACTATCTGAAGCTTAACTCTAATGTAAATTTCTGATTAATAACAAACATTTTGTTACAGTCATCATCAATAATTCATTATATAAAAAGAGAATAATAAATTAGTACACATAAATAGTTAAAATCTTCTTGTTAACGATATTATTTTAGAAGAAAAATCATTATCTCATATATTTAGATGAAGACAAACATCTGCAAATAAATAGAGCCTCATTTGTTTCTCCTCCTCTGTCTCATGCTCATTAGCTTTTGTCTCCTTACTGCTTCAGATTTTATTTTCAGTTATATCTCCAATTTCAATTTGTTTTTCCTCCCAGACTCTGTTTCCCTCAGAGAAAATATGTTATCTTGGCATATTTCCCTTGTGTGTCTCTGGCAGGTTTTCTTGCTGTCTTATTTGGGGAAGCTGAGTTTTCCCTTGGGTGCCCACTTCCTCATTTTATACTTTGCCAAGATGTTCTTTGCTCTTTCCTTATTTCTTCCATTCTCTCTGAGGAGAGTCTGGTTTTTAACCTATTTTCCTTTATTTAACTCCTACCAGCTATGAACCAAATGTTTTTAGCCACACTAAAATACACAAATGAGAATATCGCCTTGGGGATTAGAGGGAGTTGAGTTTTAATAGTCCACACCAACGTTTGACATATTACTTGTCACCTCCTCAGAGAATTCTCTATCAATTTGAGATAATGAAATGCTCCCTCGTCTTTTCCACCACATTCTAGTATCTTCTTGAGAGAACCCACAAACATAATCTTGTGTTTGTTTGCATGTGTCTGTCTGTATAAAAATGCACGCACATCCCAAGGGTAAAGATTAAATCTCAGTGTCTATACAATCCAATACACAGACTAGAGAAGGTACCCACATCATTAGGCAGAGGTGTTATAATTCATTCTGTCACTTGAGGATACTGACGAGGGATTGCATTACAAAAAGAAAAAGGGTATACTGTCTATTAGAGTGCTCTCTAAATTGAGGTTCTTTTGGTTGCAAGCAACAAATTTCAAGGTTAGTTCACTTTAGCAAAATTGTATGGTGAGTTCACATCTATAGAAAAGGAAAAACCCAGCTTGGAAATTTGTCAAAACCAAACAAGCTTCACAGAATCAGGAAGCAGGCAAAAATAGGATCCTGTCTTATAAAGCCAAAGGACACTTTCCAAATTTTCGGGTTCTTTTATCTGTTTGTTGATGATTTATATTACAGGGAGAAATCCTCTAATTGATCAAGTTTAAGCAAAATGTCTGCCTTTTGGCTCTGCCTTTAATGTACAAAACCAAACTCCATTTGATAAAAAAAAAAATAATTCCACATAAGACAATCAAGAAGTGGGGATAAATGCAAGGTAGACCACGGCAAAAATAAAATGTCCATTATAATTATGTCTTTTTATTGTCTAATATAGTTCCTTACATACATACTTTCCTAAAATGTTAAGACTGACACAAAAAAAGATATTCCAGAAACAAACAAAAATATATTTCCTTTCCCAGAATTTTAGAAAATCTGAAGTTGTATTGAGTTATATTAGCATCCTGCTTTAGATTTAGCCTCTCTGAATAGAAACCCTCATTAATGTCATTGCAATAGATTTTCAATATTTAAAAAGGTGAGCAACCCACTATATGTTTAGCCATCATACATTGCTTGATGGCAGAGTGGTATAGGAGGGCAAAAAATAAATTTCTTAAATATACAGAGACTTATACATTAAAATAAAGAAAAGAAATACAAAGAGGAGCCATATAATCTTTAATTCTGCAAACAATTGCAAGGCCCTGACTTCCAATAAACATATCATGTTCCCCAAGATTGTGTCCGTATTCTAGCTAGTAAAAATTCTCTTCATGATGGAATGGCACAATCCTTTATTCCCGAGAGGATGTGGGTTTCAGTGGTTCTACCAATGCAGGGTTTCAGTTTTCTTCTACTAACCTTTGCCACCTGGTTCCATTCAATCAGCATATCATCAATTTCATAAACCATTACAGTGTCATACGCAATGGAGAGACAATCAAGTTTCCTTTCGCACAGACCTAGAGAATTAAGGAAGCCATGAGTAGGACAGTGAAGACATATTTTCTTCTTCTTCAGAAGAAAAACTACTTCTGATGATCTTTACTAACAGGTATAGGGAAAAAAAATTTGCCAAATTAATACCAACAATCCAGGTGCCAGAAGATATACTAATTTGGTCCAGTACTCAAACTGTATTTGGAACAGAATCTGCAATTAATATGACCCCTTAGGTTTCCTGTAATCCACCCTCATTTTCCAAAATCAATCTCTCTTTTGCAGAGGTCAAAAATATGAGTCAAATGAGCATATGAAGGGAATCAACTCCTCTATATCTTGATGGTAGAATCAATCTCTGAGATCCTTTTAGTACCATCATATTGCTTTTGGTTTTTGTTTGAGATTTGTTCCATAGAGGCAATTGTAATGGCTTCCAATTGGGCTTTACTGCCATAATTTTCTTTATTCTGTGGATCAGCGTATCAATGTGGGAAAGTCAATTGCTGGCTATATCTTTTTAAATTGCAAAACTGGAAGAAATGACTACAGATTGCCTTCAGGGTCCCATTAGTCCCACAGTAAAGTGAACCCAAACCAAACTCTTGAATGCCTGACCTCTATAAGTCGCTCCCTGGTAGACTAGAGTGACATTTGGGGTCTCGGTTTAGAACAAGTGTTAAATGTTCTCCAATATTCTGATTATTTTCCCTTCCACAGTGCACTCTCATCCTGGTAAATGATGTCAGGTTGTTCTAGGGGAAGGCTGAGAGAAGACTTACATTATAAATTTTTGTCAGTGTAGTAGGGTACTTCCTCAAGAGGACAAGTTCTCCTCTTCATTCAAGAGTTTCTATACTGTGAATTGCCTTAAGTATGGTAATATTTTGAGGGTCTGAGACACTTTACTGGGTTGCTTTAGTCATATTTCTGTTCACCAGATCTAGAGCTTTTCCATATATACAAATCAAGAAAGAAGTAAGCTGACCATATTTCAATTCTAGGGTCATCATGATTAGTAAGCCAATGTCAAAGATTTCTATAGGGCAAATTGTTATATTACTATTTATATATGTTTTCTATTAATGTAACTACAACTACTATGTCTTTGTCAATTAAATGCTATCACTTGGCTCTTGGCACCCTGGGGCCCACCATCTGAATTAAATTTAAGGAGTTGGGTAGTTCGATGGCAAATTTGTGCACTATAATTTCTGGAATAGAGAGGAGAGCCAATATAGAGTTGTGGGAATGCTGAGATTCCCCTTACAAATATATGTATCAAAACCTTTATAAAGAAATATTCTCTCAACTCTTCCAAGGGATGTAGTTTGAGAGGGTTGCATGATAAATCTACTCTGACATTCCAATGTCCCTAATCCTCTGGATAATTCCTTTACTGTATGACAAAGAATTTTTTTTTTTAGCATTTCACTTTCCTTTAATGTAGGTAGTCTTTGGTTCTAGGATTTACTCAATGTACCAAACTGTTAGAGTCATTCCTATTCATGCTAGCTAACATGTTAAACCTAGAATGCCTTATTAGTGTATCCCTATTAGTAAATGTAATCTAATACATTTTATTTCTTTTACTCTAACACAACATTATCAGGACCCATTCCCGAACATTTGCTCCCTATTTTTATTCTACCAATGAGGTAGGTAACTTGGCATAATTTTACCACTTTGAAGTATTTTGCACCTCTTCACGGCTAACACTTTTTATTTTGCCTTTCAAAACATGCTGGCACTTGAGTCTGGTGATAGGTACTAAGAGAGTCTGTAAGAGGCCATAGGAATGGGTCCTGAAGGTGATCAGAAGCCTTCTACCAAGCAACCACCTCAGGGGAGAAATTTAAAGATTATTCAGACAATGGGAGACTACATTCCTCACAGAGGGAAATAAAGTCTGATTTTCAGGGCAAGTAAAATCAGAAGTAATTTGGGAGTTTAATGTCTCTGATTTCATTGGAATCTGTCCATATGCCCCCATTCCAATTTTTAGAATTCCATTCCTTCCTAAATGGTGCCCTACTAATAGACTCTGCAAGGTTGTAAGTTCAATTTGTGTTGTAACTCAACCACCCACACGATTAGACTCTGGGTTTGGTTTTCAGAAATATCAGTCCTGCAGCTTCAGGAAATAATGATTGTTAAACACAGTCATGGACCTTTATGATTTCCCCCTACATTCTCCAGTGTACTTAGAAGCAACCGATCAACTGCACTGTGTTCATTATTTGAGATAAAATATTCTACGGCAGTGACTGTTTGTTTATCCAAAGCCTTGTTTTCATTTATAATTTAATTTATAGGTATCCACAGGTAATAATTTAAGTAACTGATTTTCCAGTACGGTCTCCACTTTTCCTCTGGAAACAAGATCATCAATGATCTATTAAGATTAAAATTTAATATGGTTTTTAGATCAAATCAGAGAACTAAGTCCATATAGTTCACAGCCTATTCAGTGAGTCTATTTCAAAGATTCTGTTCACCTGGAACAACTTCTAGTATCAAATTTTGTATAAGTCAAAGTTTGATAAGAAAGCAGAAGGACTGTGGTAATATGTAATATGTGATTCATTATAAAGTTTAGACTTTACCGATCCTCAGAGCTGGCTAAGCACTCTATGGAGAGCTGTGATCTCGGTGTCTGATGTTTTGTCTGAAGTGAACAGAGCCTGCAATGGAGAGGAAAGATGGATGATTATGCTGGGGAGGGACTCGGGATTGCTTACTGTCTTTTTTTCTTTGTAACGTGAGGAAGAAAATAACTTATATTTCATTGTAGCCATTATTACTTTTGGATTACATCAATGGCAGCCAAATTTAATCCTAACTTACCACTATTGTAAAATTCTATTTATCTTAATTTCTACACTATCTACCCCATGGATTGACTGCTCCCATTCATATCAATTGTCCATTAAGTCACAAAGTATTTTCTGATTAGTTCTACCTATGGCATGTCTCTCTATATCCAAATTCCCTCAGCTCATATATTGAGAAGTTACTTGTCACTATTACAATTTCTTTTGTCTAAGCTTTACCTTCTGCATATTTGGACATCTTCCTTCACAATTGGCACATTGCTTGAACACAATATCTGCATATTTTATATCTTAAACCTCTTTAAAAATACAATGTGACTGAATAAATGGCAAAAGCAAATTTGCATTTAATCTGTTTCTGGAAGCAATAACCTCATTAGTAAGGAAGATGGCTTACTAAAACAGGAGACAAGAGAATAAACAAAATTATGAACTCTCAATTCTAACCTTCACAATTTCACAGTTAGATCTTTTGAGTAATTAAGATTTCAAAGTTCTAATATAAAATAAACTTCTTACAAATTACGATTTGAGGCCGGGCGCGGTGGCTCACGCCTGTCCTTCTAGCTTTCTGGGAGGCCGAGGCGGGTGGATAGCTGCTGCTTCAGGGGTTCGACACCAGTCTCACCACAGCCTGAGTGCAGTGAGACCCCGTCTCTAAATCTAAAAAAAAAGGAAAAAAGGCAAAAAAAATACACAAAATACAAATTACGATTTGATACCCAAGCATGAAAGAATTGGCATTTGAAAACCTACTCTACCTAATCTGTAGAATTTGACAGAATTATTAATCCTGAACTCCCTTTCCATGATGAGTATAGTAGTTATAGGACTAGTAAAACAAGTGATACATTGAAAGTAATTTCACAAATATTTCTGGGCAATGCAGTGATCAGACATGTGGTAGATATCTAGATGGTGATGAGTCTTCAGTGACAGTTGATTATGACTTTCTACTTCCACACAGTAACAGTATAACTATTTGCTAGTTAGTGGTTTTGGTGATTTCATTATAACTATCCATCACTTTCTTGGGCCAGGTGTGATAGCTCACGCCTGTAATCCTAGCACACTGGAAGGCTGAGGCAGGAGGATCACTTGAGGTCAGGAGTTCGAGACCCTGACTCTACTAAAAGAAAAAGTTAGCAGGGTGTGGTGGCATGTGCCTGTAGTCTCAGTTACTCAGGAGGCTGAGACAGGAGGATCACTTCAGCCCAGGAGTTTGAGGTTGCTGTGAGCTAAGCTGATGCCATGGCACTCTAGCCCAGATGACGGAGCAAGACTCTGTCTCAGAAAAAAACAAAAAAAACAACTATCCATCACTTTCTCAACACACATATACATACACACACATCAGGTGAATAGAGAGGGTTTGGGATTTAACTGACATGAAAATAACCTATTTGGTAATCTTAAATCAGACAAGTTATGTTTTCTAAGGCACCAGTTAACATGCTTAAAGCTTTCTGAATTAATTTTTTAAAATATTTCTCTAATATATCCATTTGTCTTTGTGTTACTTCATATCCCATTTGAGAGCTATGTTGGAAGTTAAGCCTCAGTCAGTTTTTGTGGTTCAATTAATTAGTTATTAAACTCAGTCATTGCCGTTTTCCCAAATGTATCATCAGATTTCTGAAAACTGTCCAAATGGCTAAATGTATAACAAAATCTATATTCAAACACATTTCATGTAGATAATTATCCTACTTTATAGAGTGTGCTCTTCCCTAAATGATAGACATTTTCCGTTTCTTCTCATAGTTGGTCATTATATTCCTGAGCTTTAAAGAGCATATAACATTACTGCTTTTGAGGGTCCAATTCTAACCATTTTAGCTAATATAATTTTTAATAAAAGGAGCATTGGGTAACAATCGTTAGTTACTTTTAACACCACACAAAAACTGTGAAAATATACATTAATATATAAGCTTTGCCTTCTGTTGTTTCAGTGATATATTCTAGGTTGCAGTTATTACTAAGGAACCCCTTGTTGCTAGAATGAAAAATTAAGCATATTTCCTAAATTGCAATACAACGTAAGAAGACTGAAAAAACAAAACATTAAAATACTAGCAAGTGAATGATTTCTGTGATCCACCAGTCCTATCTGTAAGCTGTGAATATAGATTGTGTTTTATTTAACTATATAACCAGTAGGCATCCAACCTTTTGCTGCCACGTTCAAAAATATGCAGTTCAATGTGCAGAGGTACAGCTGGAGGCACAGATCCATCTATCTGTCACTTGAATTATGTTTACCTTCAAGCCTCAAAATCAAATAATCCAGGATGCCTCTGTTATTGATATATCCTTTTAAAAATTATTTCTTTGGTTTTTAGTTGAAAGTACATATTTTTAAATACTTTAAAAATAGTCATACACACAAAAATTCCTCTGAGGATTTCTTCAATGTGTGCAATATCCAGTACTTGTCAGTTGAAACTAGGACAAAATTGCATTTATTCTTGTTTATTTTACATTTTTATGCAAGCAATTGGATGTTACCAAATATTTTACATACAAATGAGTCCACTCCTAATAGAAATCAGGAATTCTGTCAATCAAGGGGTGGGGTGAAAGGAAAAGCTTTCAAATGTGATGGTTACCCTCCACTGAATGATATAATAAGTGGTTGCAGAACGTGAGAGTAAGTAATAACAGCCTGAATGGAAGGCGGTGGGAGGTAACGGAATGATTTGTGACGTTATCAGTGAATGACAGTGAACATATTGGATAATGTCATGAATAAAACGTTGATGTACACTTTCTGCTATTTATTTCCAAGTCACTCTAAACAAGCTGTATACAATTACCTTAGAAATTATCTCATTGTATTGTTTAAAAAACAATTTTTGAGAAAAAAAAAATAAAACCAATTTTTTCAAACCCATAAAGAAAAGTAAAAGAATGTTCCAAATGAATACAAACAGACCCTTATATAACTAAATATATAACACTAACAAAAATTTGAAACAGTAATAGACAATAAGCTGGCGTTAAACTTGGTGGTGATGTAAAAGGAAAAGGATCTAGTGAAATTCACTTTTAAATAAAAATTGATATTAATAAATGGGTGTTCTACAATTGATTCACTTATATAGTTGAACTACATCATTAATCGAGAATAGGATTACTAAGTCTTTCAACAAATTTTATTATTATACAAATAAAAAACACTAACAAATTCTCTTATGGAAAATAAGCAAAAATGGTGTATTCTTTTTATCGTTGCCTATAATATGGCTTCTGTGAGAGCATTGCATTTAAAAGATAGCAGAGACAAACCACAGAGACGTGAGGAAAAGCTACAATGAGAAAAGAATAAAAGCTGGGAGTAAGGTATCATGTGTAAAGAAGTAAGGAGTTGTCAACTTTCATATCTGATTCCGTACCAAAATGATGAGAGCAGTTTTAGTGTCCTGCTGCCCAGCAAATTAGAAGTTCCTTTTAATTTCTATATATTATTCCATCGTTTCCATCTCCTTTTTTTTTTATTATATGCCAGCATCTGATTAGCAGGAATTTGGTGGATAGGAAGTGAGATCGCTATCTGAGAAAACAGGAAGAAAAGGAACTCCATCACCCCAACTCCTGCTATGAAAGTTGTCTATGAGTCTAGGTTGCGTTCTTCATTATGTTACTGTACTACAAAAGGTCATCCACTTAATGTTTTCCATTGGAACTACTGAGATATAGCAGACAGTTAAAATCAAATTAAAATTCTTAGATGGGTTCTCATTATTGTCAAACAAGGGCATTGATATTGATATAAACATTGAAAACATACTGCATGTCACTACCCATAAGCAAATAATTTTATGCCCCAGAATAAAAAGGAATTAGGTAGCTATCATACTTAACCCTGTTTTTAAAATAGATCATTGTTCTAGATAAAGCACAATTCTTTGAAGATGAGCATATGATTAGTTGATGGAGTAGATTACATTTTATGTTCCCTTGAGTTTGATTTGGGTCAGCTTATAAAGAAATCTTGTGCACATCCAGAAACAGGCAGAAATATGCATGCAAGCACACACGGACACACACACACACAGGCACATCCCTGGCATATAAGCATTTAATTATCCTTGCTATGTAATTCACTAAATGCACTAATAAACAGCAGATGATCATTTGTAGCTGATAGCTTATTACTGTTTATAGTTTAAACACCAAGGTAAGTTACCATTGACAATGTATCAATAAATCACGAAATTCAAAAGCAGCTAATAAATAAAATTTTAATAATCTTGTTTTTCCTTAAAAAAGTTGATCTATATAATCTTTTTTTATTTCTTCAAAATTGTTAGTAGTAAAGTCTTTACTTAACAAAATGGGAGATTTATCAGAGACATAGAATTGAATAAAACACTGTCCCTGCTCTTAATATAACAAAGTGTAATATTGGAGGCAAATATGCTCAAGAAAACTGAAAAACTGTATAATAATTTTTACAACAATATACAAGTCTGAAAACTTAATAAAGTGAGATGAACAGGAGGGAATGGTCAGCTCTTGTGCAGGTCTGAGATCTGATATTTAGTGAAATAATTATTCAGAGGAGAGGTTTAGAGGGAGTTTTGCAGGATAATTTTCCAAGTTGTGTGGTAATGGCAGCTGAAAGCAAAGAATCTGAATTTGGGACTCCCTAGTATTTCATTTTCATCAACATGTAATAGTGATTCATAGTTACTGTATATTTTCACTCACACTATGAATTCTAATGGCATAAGAATCTTATCGTCTATGAGAAGTTGAATTTTAAACAAGTTAGACAAAAGAAGATTTATAATAGCTTTTGAATTTTGTTTACCAATAAAATCTGGATTCAATTAAGCTAAAATATTTGAAATGGTTGTTTTATATATATATATATACATACACACACAAATATATGATCATCAATCTATTAATATAACATAGAAATCAATATATTCATAATCCATCAATACCAGAATTATATTCAAACTATTGAAATCAATAATTCTATCCAAAATCTGTGGTAATTAGTAAACATGCACTTTAGTGAGAGATACAAAGTTGAAAATGATGAAAGAAATCCCTGATATCATGGGCCTTATAGTTACAGTAAAAAAAAATGACTAATGTTATACAAATTAATAAAATATATAAGTGCCACCAAAAGTAATTAAACTCATGGCGTTTAGAGAGTATGTATAATAATTGAGGGACCTTACTGATCCTGGGGAAATGGAATGATGCCTAGAGAAATCTTCAGCATGGAAGTTATACCGCTTTACACATGATGGATAAGAGGCATAAAGAAAGAGAGGCGGGATAATAGAATCCAACGATGGCATAGCATAATATTTATGTGAAGGCCTTCAAGTGGAAAGAAGCTTGAGGTTATTTGAAGATCCAATTAGTAGGTCTGTTCTTCAGGAAGATTGTAAGGAATCCAAAAAGTCAGAAATAGTATTTCCTAAACAAGACTCGAGTGCCTTCTCAACCTGAATTACTCAGTATTGTCTATCTTACCAAATTTACCTAAAATTCTCCTCCCAGAGCTCAAATATTATGATCAGATATGAACTTAGAACAATGGCCTTTTAAACTTTAGCTCTTCAGAGTAATAACCTATTTTTACATATATAAACTGTATTTTATTTTATTTTGAATTATTAATGTATTAGTTATTAATTAAATTTTACAATAAAAATTTCACAAAGTTTGTCTCTAACTTCAAATTTTACATAGATATTTTTGCCATTAGAGTAAATGTTGAAAGTGACTTTTCTTCTTTTTCATTAAATATTAAAATTTCAAATGAAAATGAGGAGATAGTTTATTTTTCAGGTGGAATTTAATTTTATATAAAAAAGCAACATTTTCATAACTTTTCATCTTAATTGTCATTTTTATTGATTTGTAAGCCGTGGAATTGGTATCTTGTAAAAGAGACAGCTTTAAAAGCTATCAATGCTAATTGTACATTAATATCTTAAAAAATGTATTTTCAAGATAGAATTCTGAGTATTCTTTACTTTCTGAGTTCTGTTTATCAACTTGAATATCAGAAAGTGTTCTTTTATGAAATTATAATCCAACAGATTTAATCTTAGTATTTACAAACTGTGTTGACATTTTTTTTTCTAACCATTAACTCCATTAGGTTAGTTTCTAGAAAGAATGCAAACTGAGCTAGGGACACTCAAAATTCTAGAAAAATGAATAGTGTTTAGTATTTTTAACATGAAGAAAAATACACTAAGCTACCTCAAATAAAAGCAAAATAAAACTGTAATATAGTCAGAAGGTCATTTAGCCTCTGCATACTACAGCCAATATTATTCAGTCTTTGCTTGGTAAGAAATATTCTTTAGACAGATTACATATTCAAAGCTCATTAAGGCCAATTTTATTAAACTATCTTTTATTTGTTACTTTAGGTTAAATTTCTCACTTGTAAATTAAATGTTGATAAGTTGGGCCACATTTTGCTTTCCTAGTTCAGCCCCATGTCACCTAATAATATTTAAAGAAAGGAAATTACTACATAATATAAATTACTTTTCAGCACGATTATGTCCTAGATATTAAAAGTAAATAGCTTTTACTTTTAGACCTGAGAATTTAAAAGTCAAATACAGGGTAAATTGTAGGAAGCTGCAAAGGATCACTCACTACTGATGGTAAAATATGCATGAATAGGATCCTGCAAAATATTATGTGCTTGTAAAATTATTCATCAACCAATGCCATTTAATTACTGTTTGGTATCGTTGTATACAAAATGAGTTTTTAACATTATGGATGAGACAAAATTGAACTTCTAACATGCTTCACAAATTATGGAATGATAAAAGTATAATACATAATTATTCTGGACATAAACCTGATTAATATTTTTAAAATAGAACAGTAAATACTCAAAATTATTGTCTTCATAATCTGTATCTATGTACTATATACATGTTGTACTAATTTTGACCAAAGACAGGGATTTCTGTGAAATAAAATAAATGCCAAACCTGAGCATATTCTATATTTTATATTCTTAATTTCTTTTGGACAATATTAGTCTTTATAATATACGAAGGAAGCCATTACATTTTGTACAAACAAATAAGCAGGTTTACAAAAGATATATAAGCAACACAAATTAATTCATTTTCCAGATTTTTCCATTGGTGATTAAACTATAAATAGTAATAAGCTATCAGCTACTAATAATCATCTCTTGCTTGTTAGTGTGTTTAATGAATTTACATAGGAAGGATACTTAAATGTCAGGGTGTGTGTGTGTGTGTGTGTGTGTGTGTGTGCTGGCATAAATGTTTCTGTCTGTTTCTGTAATGTTAATAAAGAAATGTTTAATTTATGAGAAAAGTTAAAAAAACTGGGAGTTATCTATTCAAATATGTTCAATTTTCTTGCATGTTTATATTTTAATTGGTTTATAAATCTTATTTTATTTTTATAAGTTTTTTATTTCTTTCTAATATTTCTAATATTTTAAGGATGTACACAAGACTTTTTTATAAGTTGTCCCAAATCAAATAAGCATCAATAGCCTTTTCAAGAGAACATAAAATGTAATGTACACCATCAAATAATCATATGCTCATATTCAAAGAATTTTGCTTTATAGAACAATGATCTATTTAAAGAATAGGGTTAAGTATGGTGGCTACTTAATTCTTTTCTATTCTGAAGCATGCAATTATTTGCTTACTCTAACAAATTAAGTACTTGGCTTCTAGAGCTATCCCAATTTACAGCTACTTTTGAAGAGAAAATATAACTGGAACTGAAAAATAAGGCAATGAATCCATTAAGAATAGCTAATTTAAACTTTTAATTAACATCTCAAAATATATTTTCAGACCTTTTAACTTTAGCCCATTGATAGAATAAATCCAATACTGTAGTTTGAATATATTCACCTGATGCTAGACTATGATGCATATTTCAGAATTGATAAACCAGAGATAAATTTTCATTTTTCTCCTTGGAATTTCCAAATGCAAGGAAAGGAATATTTTAGATTAATTTCTATAAGCTCATAAGTAGGAAGAACAATATTATGGTTAATCTAACACTAATGAAAGAGTATGCTATTATTTTTAAATGAGAATATAAGAATAATATAGATGATACATATAAAATACATTTTATTGGAAATTCAGCATACATGATGGCTCTAAAATAAATATTTTAAAAAGTAGTAGGAGTACAAGTTAGTACAGCCTCTATGGAAAACAGTATGGAGGTTCCCCAAAGAACTAAAAGTTTACTTACCATTTGATCTAGCAATCCCACTACCAGATATTTACTGAAAGAAAAATAAGTAATTTTATCAAAAAGACACCTGAGCTCAAATATTTATTGCAGCACAATTCACAATTGAAAAGATGTGGAATCAACCCAAATGTCCATCAATTCATGAGTGGATCAACAAAATATGGTATATGTATACCATGGAATACTACTTAGTCATGAAGAAGGACAACTTAATGCTTTTTGCAACAATAATGGGTGGAACTGGAGACCATTATCCTAAGCGAAGTATCTAAAGAATGGAGAAACAAACACTACATGTACTTACTATTAAATTAGAACTAACTGACGAGCACACATGTGCATAGAGGGAAGCAAATCTCATAGGAAATAAAAAGGCAGGAAGGAAAAGGAGGGAATGGGTGAAAACATACCTAACAGGTACAATGAACACTATCTGGGTAACAGGCACTTTTAACCCTGACTCAAGCATTATAAAAGTGATCCATGTAACCAAAAACATTTGTATATCCACCATGTTTTGAAATTAAAACAAAGTAAACTACTACTTTGAATAAGGCAGGTTCTTATAGTTTGATTAGGCTAACCAAAACACTTTCATCAAAATACTTATATTTTTCCTTTATCTACAGTTTGGAAGCCTATGAAAAAGGAAAGGGCACAACAACTGAGGTAAATAATACTAAGTAAAGTTTTGCAGGTCATAGGTTGTAATCACACTCAAAACCTTTTCTTAGAAAGAAAATGCCATTTTTTTAAGTTCTATAAATTTGAACTGCCTTTCATTTTTCAGTTGAAACATCTATTATAATAACACATATTATTATGGACACTTCCGGTGTCTATTTCAATAGCTGAATTTTTGTCTTTCCAAAATACTGTTTCTATCATAAATGAGACACTAGTTATAGTTAATTTCTTTCCTTCTCCTATATCTTACCTCATGATTTAGGAGACAGAGAAATGCGTATATAAATATAAAAGGAAATTTGTGGCAATGGATTCATTTACATTACATCTAGCCTTCTTATATTTAATGTGTAAAAATGTCACTAAAAATAGATGTTTGATACATTAGTTTTTGTTCATCAAAATGTTTATCCCTATTAAGTTTATAAACAATCCAAGATGATCAGTTTTTATATAAATGAACTTATTTACATTTTAGAGCTTAATGTAATGACATTACTTCATTGTTTAAAACACAATTGTATCTTATTCAATTAAATAGCTCATATCTTTATTTTTTATGGTGGGACTATATGGGTATATAATCGGCAACATTGATTTTCTGCATTAGAAGATGGTGGGTAATGAACTCTTCAATCTTTTCTATTTTCTGGTGCAAGCATTGTTCCCTAATTCTGAACAAGATATATAACATCAATCAGTGTTAAATTTTCGCTTCATTTAGGGCTGTTATCTCCCCGTATCATTTACAGATACATATCTGTGATGTGTCTTTGTATATGTGTTTGTATGTGTGTGTGTAAGCATGTATATGCATCTATATGTAAGCATATGTGTGTATACATATATCACACACGTACGTTTACAAATATAATTGGCTATATTTTAATGTATATTACTTATAATTTATATGTACAATTTCAACTACATTAAAACAAAAAATTGCTATACATTTAAAAATACTTTAAAAAAATTATAATGATTTTTGATACCTGTTCAAATTTAAAACTTTTGTATGTAATACTTTTCTATTGCAGCATAACAAATCAGTATAAAATCAGCACTTAAAAACAACACACTTTTATCTCACTGTTTCTGAAGGTAAGTAAACTAGGCATGGGTTACCCGGGTCCTTTATTCAAAGTCTTACTAGACCAATACTGAAGTATTGGCTGGGGCTGCAATCTCATCTAAGGTTTGGGCTCCTCAAGCTCATTCAAGTTGTTGGCAGAATTCATTTGTTTTTGGTTGTGGAAATAAGGTTTTCATTGTGTTCTAAATGTGTGCTGGGGCTTGCTGTCAGGTTCTAGAGGCTACCCTCAGATCCTAGTTACCTGGCTCTCGCACAACATGGCAGTTTCCTTCTTCAAACCCAGCAGGAGAATATCTCTCCTGTCTGGTATGATAGACAAGGGTCTTTGTATTCTAATCATGGGAGTGACTATATCATCATTTTTGCCATACGAGAGAACAGTGAAGACAGCTGCTACTCCATTATATTCATAGGTTCCCTCATATTCAAAAAGAAGAAATTATACAGGGCATGTACACCAGAGGGAAGGAAACTCAGGGCCCACACTAGAAGTCTGCCCATTTATGTGGCTGGAGATGAAATGAGTTTTTAAATAGGAGCTGGGGAAAATGTTGATCTACATTAATGAAGTAATCTTTTTAAAAAAAATCTCCCTTAAAAATTTTAAAATCCTTATATACATACTATGTTGCACTGTATTTGCCTATATTGTCATATATTAGTCTACTAATCATGTGCATAAAAGAGAACGAGTGGTAGTGTAGTAGCTGGAGCTATCTAAGTTACCCTATTCTGAACGGCTGCTATGTGTAGATCAAGTGAATTAGAATAAATGAATAGGGCTATTTTTCCTTGCTTTTTGTAAATATGAAAATGCTTTCCAAATTTCTTGTGGCAGATCTTGACTGTGTCTTTTTCTAAGAACACTGTAATGGAGTAGATTTAAAATTCTTTTGTGGCATCAAATCCCAGCTGCCTGAAACCACCTGCCCTTATGGAAGAGAGCTTAGACGAATGGAAGTATACCTGAAAGGGATGTTTTGTTATGAAAATGCCAATAATTTTAATGTGAAATGATTCAAAGCTATCAAACTCAGTTGTATCATAAATAACATTTTTAAAAAGACAATTGGACAGTGCTTATTAATATGTAGATACCAGTAATTCATGGCTTTCTATGTGTAAAGCATCACACATTTTAGTTTTGTATTGCTTTTGCTTAATTAGATGGTGAGTATAGTTTCATTATGCCTAAAATTGACTAAAAATATACTACTATCAAAATAAGTCCAGTTGATTAAGTATGTGTATTGCAATTACATATAGGATGTATAAAAAGCACCAGACATAGTAAACCAGAATTATTATTGTTGCTATTTAATATTTCTAGTTACAGAAAGCTTCTGTTTTTCTAGAACAAATATCTTGACTCAGAAAGAAATAACCTGAGAACATCAAAACTATCTGAGGCATGAATGTCATGAAATATAGGACGATTCAACAGGTTAATAAAATGTAAAAGCTGCATGACAGTACATAGTTTTCAAATGTTAAATGAGTCTAATAATGCAAAAATCCATTGGTATCCTTGTACATTTATTTGTGTGTCATGAACACAGGTGATGTGAGTGTGAGACATAGGATAAGTTTGAGACAATATAATGTGTTTACATGCATATGCTTGAAATTAAGGCAAGGTGGGACAGTACATATTTATAATTTCCCTTAAATTAGCAATAGTGTATTTTGAACTTCTTTGCATATTTTGATATATCATATCCCCAAAACAAAATATTGTTTCCGTTTATTATTCTAATCCTCAGACAGTGTTGTGTTTGTACATGATCAAAAAAGTATCTCATTAAAAAGTGACAGTGCTTTGCATTAGCTGTACTCAAAGCCTCCTTGGGCATTATACCAAAGAAAAAGCAAATGACAGTTGGTGTCAAGACTAAACAGCTTAGGGCAAACTATTTTCTCAAAACCTATGTAATTTAATTGAAATGCAATATTTCATGAATATTAGCAAACTAGGCTTTATTAAAAATGGCAAAGAAAAGTGAATGCGTGACTGTTTAGAGTAACAAGCAATACAAATTTATTCATTCAATACATCACTGAATTATTTAAAACTTAGCCTAAGCACAAGGTCATGGAATAATTTTGGCAAGTAGGCATTTTGCGTGATGCATTTCCATAATTCCCCTGAATCTGTAAAGTTAATCACAACTTTGGCATAGAGATCTTTTTCATGTGCTCACAGAGCTGGATAAAGACTTTGATTCAATATTAGAGCCAAATCAAACTATTAACAGTTGATTTCAACAAAATATCTATATATGAAGAGAAATAATGTTAATTAGTCAGTTTAAGACTTGTAAACAAAATAAAAGAATATTGAATCCCTACTCAATTTTTATTTTATTCCAAAATAAAACCAATGTCTAGAAGAAATTCTCCAACATTCACAAACTTTCACACAAAAGTCTTTAAACAAAGACTATTAGTTTTGTAACTGAAATAATTACATTTTTTTTGTTTCTATTACAGTGTTTTTAATTTATAGCATTTCCTTCTTATTCTTTCTTAGAGTTTCCATCTCACTGCTTACATTTCCCATCTGTTCTTGCATAGTGTCCACTTTTTCCATTAAAGCCCTTAGAATATTAATCTTAGATATTTTAAATTCTAGATCTGATAATTAAAATATGTATATCATGTCTCAGTCTTGGTTCTGATGTTTGTCTGTCTCTTTTAAATGTGTCTTTTTATTTTTTTGCATGCATTGTAAATTTTTGTTGAAAGCTGGCTATGGCATATTGGGTCAAGAAATAGTGGTCCATAAGCCTTTAATGAGGTTTTATGTTTATTGGCTAGAGCTTAAGCTGTGTTCACTGCTGTAGCTGTAGGTGTCACAGGCTAAATTTTCCTCCTGTGTCCCTGTTTTGGTCTCCCTTGTTGTATTTGAGTTTCTCTAGAAATTTCTTTTTAAATAAGCTCTGAAATTTGATAATATTTCAGTTGCATTCTCCTGTCCTTATACAGGAGCCTTACTGATGTGGTGATGAAGTGTGGGAGGAGAAGAATTCTAAAGTCCTATGACAAAGTCTCAGTGTCTTAGCGAATCTCTGTCCCTGGGCTGTGAACTGGAGAAGTGCTTCTTAGCCCTACTCACTTGCCGTACTCTTAGTTGAGACAGAAAGACTAGAAGGAGCTGAAGCTGGTTATTGCCTTCCTCCTGTCTGTTAGAGTTTGTTAAAACCCCCGTTAGCTAGATTCTGATAAAATAGTTTCTTTTGAAGGCAAATCATGTTAATAAAAAAATGCTCTAGGAATATTTCAGTATGGTTATTTTCCCCCTCCATCTGCCAGAAGTAAGAGGGAATTTCCCCATGATTTTCACTTTAAGAATCTAGTTCTGGAAATAAAGCTCATAAAAGCAAGGGGGGAATCTCCAAGACCAGCCCCCCAACCCCAAGAGTTTTTAACCCTCAAACTTGTCCATACTGAGACACTAACAGTTCATTAATTACAGATTAGACATTACTACCCTTTACTGGCTTCCACAGAAGTTTCTGTTTGTGATATTCTGCTTAGGCAAGTTGTCATTCTCTTTATCTGCCTGTCTCTCCAATTTTGGGGACAGTACTTTTTCCTGTGACTTACCTTCTACGGTCTAAGAGTTGATTTTCAGCTTGTTCAGTTTTTTTTTTTTCCCCCTTGTTTTGTGGATGGGAACAATGACTTCTAATTTCCTTACATGCTTGACTAGAAGCCTCCAAACTAGAATTGTCACCCCCACCCCTCAGGTGAGATAGCAATGCTAGAAGGGATGGGAGTTGGCTAACTGTCTTTCTACCAATCCAGGTAAGTCTTTGTAAAATACTTTCCCTAGGAGTGCTGGCATTTGTTATGAATAACTTTCTGGGAGTATTTCAAAATGGTTACATCTCTCAACCCTTGCCCAAAATGTGAGAGGCATATCTCTGATCTTGAATGTAAGAATCTTGTGGAGCTCCTGGAGGTAAAACCTATGAAAAAGTGTATGTGTGTCGAGAGTACTCGCACGATTAGAACTCAGAGCTTCTACTCTCGAACTTGTGCACACTTAGCCTTCAGCAATTCATTAAATTATCACTTAAGTGTTCCTGCCAGTTTGTGACTCCCAATTGATTCAGGTAAGATAACCTCAGCTGTGATTTTCAGTATTCATGTGTCTCCACAGATATTTTTTCCCAATGACCTCATACCTCTTACAGGTCAAAGAAAAATGATAGTCTTCAGTTTGTCCAGTTTTTATTTTGCTGTAAGAATGGGAGTGATGACTTCTCTTTGTATGTTGGAGCTGAAACTGTTAGGTAGACAGCAAGGAACCTCTGGCCCTTCCTGGGATAGAGGCCGGTGAACATGCAATTGCCACATCTGGGGGAGGAGGGGACACTCTACCAATCTACCAATCCGAATTTCGATGCCAACTGCAAAAGAATGCAGAGAATTCCCTAGCCAGCAGGCCAAGCAACACAGATACAATAGGATCTGGAAGGTGACATAGGACTACCTAAGGCTAATTATCATGTTACTAGCTTAAATCCACTATGCGGTTCAACCCCCAAAATGGGCTTACAGAGAGGCTCATGGGAAATCCACATGCGTAGTAAGACTCAGGTCATGTAACTCCCGACTGTCCATCAAAGTAGTTAGATGGTGAAGTTTGAACCTCGAGGATGGCCCACGTTAGACGCTACAAAACAAGACCCCACATCGTAACCAAGGCCCTTTTGTTATAAAAGAGGGTCTGTTCGTATTCTGTGGCAAACATATCTTGCTCTTACTCGTGAACCTATCTTGTTCTTCCTCAATAAACGTTTCACGCTTGCCTTGCTTTTGGTGTGTCTGGTCATTCTTTGGCCAAGAGCTCACCAAGTACTGAGAACAGATTGCAACCCGACAAAACCATGTGGCAATTATATAATTTTTAATTTTAATTTTTAACTTATGAATTTTTTATACTTTCCATATTTTATGTATTATTTATACTTAAATCACTGAGCACTTCCTGTTCATGTCCTTAACAATATTTTCACTTTTTTGTATTTTATTATTGATTTTAAGTCCTTTTTTATACCAAATAAATTAGCTGTAATGGACTGTACAAATTGTTTAAAATTTAGCTTCTATTTTTTAAGCATATTGCTTTGTGGAATAAATGAAAGATAAATATGAAACTAAATTTTAAAAAAGAAATAATTTATTAATGGTGATAAATCTAAGGAAAAAAAATTAAGCAATAAGCAAAATAAAGTGTGTTGTGACAGACGGTTATCATATTAGATAGGAAGGCTTCACTGAGTTACATTTAAAGAAATACTTGAAGGAGTTAGCCAAGAGAAAATACAGTTCTTTGCTGCTCTAGAGGGTACAGAAAATCCCAAAACCCTGAAAGAGAGAAGCACCTGATTTGTTCAAAACTGCAGGAAGCATGGCCCCAATTTGGGATGATTTTTCTCTACTTTGAATATTTTACTCCAAATTTCTACTTGATTGCTCATTATTCAAAATTAGAAAAACTCCTTTGGAAACATTATCACTTTTCTATTCAGCGATTATTTATTTTCTCTTCTATATCAAATATCACTTAGTATTTCCCCCAAAAGAAATGAAAAGAAGAAAACTACAGAAAAAACTGCTTACAATAATGCACAAAGACATGATGAAAACATACTTCAAAGGAAAAATGAGATCTTATTTCAGAATAATAGAATATATTTCGGTTTTTTGTCAAAAACAGGAAGGGTAGCGGGGGATGGACCCAAAAAGATATTTTTTTTAGGGGCTTTGTATATCACCTTGCTTTTATTTATTGCGGGCTGCATATAGAAATATCCTTTCCTATACTTTTAGAGATGCGGAAGAAGTTCAAGTTTGTCTCTTCTCCATACTCTTCATCTGTTAGTTCTGAAACTGTGGTTACATAGTAAATGTCAAATGAACTAAAGTATTTGATTCATTCATGCCATATTTTAATTTCCTAATATAGTCCTCAAATCTTAATATTGTAATACAAAAATACTCTGTGTAGTAGTCATATTTTGCAAATAACTTTCATCAAGTCGTGAATTCATTGCCCCAGAGGTAAGTTCTTGTGTCTTTTCCTTTTCCATCTTTCCTTCCTCCCTTCCTTCCTTCCACCCACCTTTGTTTCCTTCCTTCCTCCCTCCCTTGCTTCTTTCCTTCCTTCCTTTTTTCTTCCACTTTCTTTTTACTTTGTTATTTTTGAAGAGAAGTTATGTACCTGATATGTACTGCTAAAGAATTAGATTTCTCTATCATCAGATTTTTAAAAGAATTCTATATAAACACTGAAGCTAGGCTATTTTTATCTTTTAATTGTATAACCTAAATAAATAAAACATTTGTTCCTATTGGGAAAAATAATCTTTAGGATTAATTTCAGCATTTATAGATAAACATGCAAAGGAGTTACATTTCTCAATAGTTTCTCTATTATACTTTAAAACCTAGGAATATAGAAAGTAGATTTTGCTTATGGACTGATAACTTTTACTGTGGAAAATAGTCTGAAATATGATGAAAGTCATAAAAGAAAGAAATTTACACTGTGAAATAAACTGAAAAAATAAGCAAGTGGTTTTGTGACTAATACTGCAAACAGATTGACTTTTATTTGGTGTTTATACTGGTCCTTTGAACCTGGTTATGATTGAGCCTGAATCCTTGCTAAAAGCACCTGTAAGATTCAGTTTTCCAGTCATCTGTAGATTTAACTCTATTGTAGTTCCTTGAATAAATGTAATGGATTGACTGTTTACATGGATCATTACATTCTAAAGAGATGGTTTCATTTAATAATAAAAGAAATCTCTACAACTAGGGTCAGAAGGGACATTTCTAAATATTATTCCTATAAATATATCATAATGTATTCTTATGAATACATTGTGACAACAAAAATATATTATTTTTCAGCATTAGCAAGGAAAAAATTGGAAGTGTTACAAAATAAACTCCCTAAATTCTAATTCAAGAAACATTCATTTACAATATAGCTGTACTATAAAAAACTGACTCTCTTAAAAGATTTGCTTATAATTTAGAGACTTTTTATTTGAATCTCTATTATAAGATTATAATGCACAAGAAGTACTCAGAAGAATTATTTTAAAAAGTTTATTATTGCTTATTTATAAGCTGAAATTACCACTGCTATGTACATGTATATTTTTGCATCTGTATAACAGATGTGTCCATACACATACATATATATATATATGTATATACACATACATACATATTAAAGAGATTTTTATAAGTTTTGTGCATTATGCATTCTGGATAGCTGGCCTTGAAATTATTTATTGTAGGCCAAATGTCATTTATCACATAATAATATCAATGTGTTACTGAAGTTGTTCTTTCTAATATGTAGCTGTCTCCGTGCATTTTGAAGAAACATATTTAGCCAGCCATAATAGTAAAAACAACAACAAAAGGAATTTAAATTACTTTAGGAAGAAATATGGGTATGTCTCAGTAAAGATATTGAAAACTTTGCATAATAGTATTTACTCAGCTAAAATCTAAGAGAAGATGGGAACCCACAGAGGTCATCAGAGTCCCAGAGCCACGTTTGCTTTGGGGTAATTTACAGAACCTGGTTTAGGCTGTGGTTTGCTTTTCAGGCTGCTGGGAATAAAAGGCAAAGCCCAAAACCAAAGGAAAAGTTAAGAAGGATGAAAACCCCTTATAGCAGAGATCCCGCAGGTTTATCCCCTCTGGAAGCAAACACGCCCAGCCTCTCAACCTTAGCTGACTGCAATGAAAGTGGTATCACACAGTCAAGGAATTAAAATATTATTCATGCGAAGTTATCATCCTAAACATGCCCTCATATGGATTTGCAGCACACATTCATATTATCTATGCTGTGCAAAAAAACAAAACAAAACAAAAATCAAGCCATGAATTTAGTTAAAAAGGTCATGGACTAATAGTTTCCTAGTTGCCTGAAAGATGCAAAACCCTATTCATTTGGGAGGAATAATTCATTATCCAAGGCTTGAAATAATTTTCACAGATACTTTTCTGGTGAAAATTTGGAACACGCAGAGAAAGTCTTTGTATATGTGTGACTGTTTGAGTTGTCTACATGCGTGGAGGGGGATGGAGTGATAGAAAGGGATGCCTTTTCATCACCACAGCATGGATCATGTTACACAGTAAAAAGACAGTAGATAATATCTAAAACGGAAACATCAGGAAATAGTCAAATAACACGCATATGCAACAAACTGAATGAGTTGAATTCAATGTAGTGCAAAACAGAAAAAGTAACTTTATATATTTTCTTTTTCTGTCTCTTTCTACATATTCCATATATTATTTCTTCTTCACTACTTTAGAAAGAACTCTTAAGCACACCTTGCAATTTTTGTGTAGAGTGGCGCCACTTTCAGTCACAAGAAAAACCTCTACTCAGTTAACAAAATGTCCAATCTAGTATCATTAAAATAAACTCCTGTTCACTGTGTCTCATCTCTCTTTCACGCTGTCTCAAACCCGTGGATCTGTAGTGGGAGTGAAGGGTCCAGTAATTGGCTTTTAATCGCATGATTGTACCTCCTTAATTTCTCTGAATTCTGTCCACTTCTCAGAAACTCCACCTTGCTGCTCTACCCCAGACTATTGTCTTCTCTGGCTTGAAAATGTTAACCATTATTTTTTTTTAACCTCAAGTTTTACGCCCTAGCAACCCATTCTCTATGCTACAGGCTGGGAAAATTATTATCAAAAGACTTATATTTCCTTTGGGAAACAGCAGAGCATCTTATGAACAAAGGGGAAAGGGAAAATGTCAGGAAAAGTGAGAAAAAGAACAAAGAATGTTTAAAAGGAGGAAACTTTATTAAGGTTACAAAAATAAGGAATGTGTCAAGATGGTGTGAAATCTCCCCACCCACAACCAAAACTCATCCAGAACATATTCATATAGAAACAAAGTTAGTTTTATTTAGTTTGCTGCAGCAAGATGAATCATACTCCAGGGAACAATCAGGAACATTTTAATAAGGGAAAGTTGGCAGGGCTTTATGACATTAAAGACATATTTAAAAAGAGGGAACATTTCTGAATTTGAAGTGATATTAATTTGATGATTGGGTATCTCAATAATATTTATCCACGAGGCAGGGATATCAAAGCATGGTAAGGTTTGTCTCTGGAAAAGAAGTAGTGATCACTCATAAACAGGCTGATATGCATGTGAAAGAAGAAATAGTTTGTTGATTGCTGTGATGTATATATGGTTGCCAATAGGGCCAATTTCTATTTCCTTGGAAGGAAAAAGAGAATGAATGGACTGGAATATTAGTAAGCTAATTGATCTTGGAGATCATAAACTTGCAAAGTTATGGTTCTGCTTGCTTCTATCACAGAGGCAAGCATTCCAAAATATTTGAATAATCTGAAATGGGTGTTTTGGCAAGCAAGGACACTGAATGGATCAAACGAGTTTAAAGGGCTGACAAGATTTAGGTAGAGGGATTTACTATGAAATATTTGCCAAACATGAAAAAAAAAAACAAAATTTGAAAAACTATCAGTGTTTGCTTAGGGCTGGGGGAAAGAGAGATCGGGATGTGATGGCTAAAAAGTATGGGTTTCTTTTTGAGTGATGAAAGTGTTCTAAAATGGACTTTGGTGATGGTTGCACATATTGATGAATAAAAAACATTAAATTCACATACTTAATATGTGAATTATATAGCAAGTGAATTATACCTTAATAAAACTGTTAATTTTTTTTTAAAAAAAGAGTAACTCTATCAACTCAAAGAACTTTAAAATAAAATGACAAATAATAGCATCATGTGACCCTGATTGGATTTCTGACCAGACAAAAAGAGCGTTAGTGAGGCAATTGATAAAATTTGATAGAATACAGATAAAATAGATAGAATACAGTTAAAAGTTTATTAAATACATAGATAGAATATAAATGAAAGTTGTAAGAATTTTCTTATAATATTTTATAAATTTTGTGTGAATTTAAATGTTTCAAAATAAACAGTTAAAAGCTAAAGAGAATAGGATATGTAGCACTGTGTTGTGAATGTCAAATTCACAGATGCTTTTACATAAGAGTGAAAAAGTTATGGTTTGGAAATAGCATAATCACAGCAGGGCTCCAGGAGGTTGTGTACATGACCTCCTTACCCCTGATTTTGTCAGATGTGGAAAATGAGGAACTTTCATTTGACAGAGCTTAAGGTAAAGTGCTATATTCAGGAAAAAGGTAAGCTAAAATGATTTATTAGTGGTATTATTAATATTATTATTATCCTTATTAATGGAATAGAGACTAATTTCTCAAGCAAAAATATGAAGATAAGCTTGTACATAAATAATTTGACTTTTACCAGCTAATGTTGAAATTAAAGATGCATTATGCAGTTATTGTTCCTGTGTGAAACTAAGTGGCTCCTGTTGGGACTGGGCATAGGTCTTTGGCTTTCTTAGAGAAATATACCAACCAATTGAGCCAAACGCCCTGATCCTGTAAACCTACACTCCACACACTGAGTGATTAACAATGTGGAACTGGGGAAGGGAAATTGATAAATTAGTACTTAGGTCCCAGTTTGGAAAACATAACTAAATGAAAAGTAAAATAAATAATACACTCAAATTTCAACTGAAATACTTAATATTCATTTCAATTTCATTTTTATCCAGGGTTTATTAATTCATTTCCATAATGACTGTGAGATATTTCATGAAGATAAAATAAAATGTATTTTGAACACGGTTTTTTTCTTCTTCTTTTCATGCTGTATTGTTTTTCTTTTGAAATAACATGCAAATCTGATATTATTTAAAATGCATTTAAATAGAAATTTTGAAGTAGTGCAGCCTCCTTTTTTCTTTGAATGTAGGAAATACAGTAACTAATGAAAATATGCAATTGTTTAAACTAATGTTTAAATGCACTTATGTGAGGTTAGATAGAACTCTTGACCACAGCTGATGATCTTTTAAAATTCAATAATTATTCCCTCGTATAAATTATATTATTAATTTTGAAGTCACTCTTTGAAAAATGCTTTGTCTATTAGTAATGCACCCAAATTATTTTCACAGTAGTCTGTGCTTTGCACTGTGGCTTCTCCTGAGAATTTAATAATTATATCCCAGTAATTCTTAACATAGTATCAGCTGGTTGTTTTGACAAAATTATTATGTGACTATTGGCTTAGATTTCAAGCACTTTGCTGTATCCTCATGGACATACTAAAGCATGTATTCTGGCTGAAAATGTATCCATCAGCATCCCAACTAAAGGCAGATGATATATTTCAATTAAGATTATTTGAAGAGGTTTTATTTATATAGAAATTCATTATAAAGGTATGAATAATCATGGAAACTCAAGTGTTAGTGTAGTTTCCTGCACTAGCAGTAATATATATTATTACGTACTTTTACGTGTGTGTATATATATATATATATATAAAGGAAAGATGAGGTTATGGGAACAAGAAAAAAATAACTTTGAGGATTAGTCATCTTCAGTCAAGGAACACAGCCAACAGCGATGACCTTACTGGGAGGGAGCCTGAGGATAATTTCCCTGACCTATCTCTCCTTTACCCTTCAGATTTCTTAGTGAGGCTAATCATTGGTGTAACGCACCTAGAAGCCAGAGGGCCTGTGAGTCCTGCTGGCATAGCCCACATGTGCCAGCGTCCTGAGTCAAGAGCAGCCTGGCAGGGTTGGAAAGTGGAGACAGAGCAGCAAGCAAGAGAGAGCTATATTTAGAAGAGCTTGAATTGGTTGCAACACACGTTGACTAACAACTCAGGGAGAGTAATTTTTTCTTTGGAGTTGAGTTTAAAATTAATTCAGGAAAAAATATGCAAGTAAAGAATGAGGTCATAGAAAAAGTTCAGCTACCTGTTTTTAATTAGATCTTAATCATAACTAAAGGATCAATGAACTCCCAAAGAGAAAATGTATCACTGACAAACTCAGATTGCAACATATCTGGACTAGGGTATGGGGGTGGGTGGGGCTGAGGGAAATCTTCCACATTATGATTCTTATATTTTCCTAAGTACATACCATGTATATTTACACTATACAAAGAGTGTATGTGCAAGTGCACACAGTATATATAATACACAATGTGAATTTGTACTGCTTAGCACATAATACTCAGCAACAAGACTTCTAAACAATGCCTTACAGAGAATCATAATAATAAATCCTTTCAGGCCATTATTGCAAGCATTCCAGTTAGTAACAGTTGTATTTATCATCCTGAGGCTGTAGCTATAGATGTTAGCAGTTTGATTTAAGACAATCACTCTTACCTGTGACTAAATTCTAGAATTCACAAATATATAAGATAAAGCTCAAGAAAATACTCTCATTACATATTTGCCATGCTTCATACTATATTAGTTATAGATGTTTTAGTTTAAATTACCAAGAAAGAAAAAGATTGTAAAGCATTAGACTTTTACCATCACTTTTATGAGAACCAAGTTTTTGAAACAATAGGCATTTTTTCATAAGATGATGAATCTTCAAGTATCTAATGGTTAATATTAAAACTCTATTCTGATTACATAATGACCAAGTACTGACTCTAAGGAGTAGTAATAATTATGAATAATTTAGGAAATATTAAAACCAAAATGGCACTAAAATACTGATAAAAGTAAGTAAATGATCTTACTGTTTTAGAGGAAGGAGAAAATGTTGATAAACTTTAGATATTATGAAATTTGTTTTTAGATGACAAAGTTTAGTTATGTTGTAGCTTCTTTAATATCATAACTCTCCATCAATAGATGCTACTAGGTGTGTTTTATTTGATAAAGAAGAATTTGTTACTTGTAACAGTAACTGATAAGGCAAAAGAAAGTGTAATTGTAAGTTTCAAAAATAGATCACTGCATCACATTTTAAATATAAACATTAATTTGATTTATGTTTATTAATATTACAACTAAAGTAATTTTTCTAATATCCACAAATCATAAATCTCAAAGCTTTTCATATACCCCATTTTCCACAAATGTTTACTAAACATAGTCCTCAATTTATAAATGAATAAACTAAAACTAGCCCATTAATTATCCTAAAAAACATCAGCAAAGATACTCAACTGCATTTTCTAATCATAGTTTTTAAACATTAAAAGCATGATATTTCAAATTATTATTTTTAAATCATTGTATTGATTTTATTAAATCATTCTTTGATTACTATTAGTTTGCATCAATAATTTGAGAGGAAAAATCAAATTATGAGTTCCCCATGCACTCTTAAAAAGTATATTTAGGATCAGATTTTTAAAAAAAATTTTTAAAGCAATTATGGAAATAAAATCATCCCACAATCTAAAAACATAACAAAATTCAGGCTGAGACACAGTAAAGAGAGTAGTTGAATGCATTATGGGAAGGCTGGCTGAAAAAACTGATAATGTGCATTCTACCATTCATAATTTCCATAAACGTGAAGTGAGAAAGACAGATTATTCTATTTTATAGATTATGAATTTAAAATACTCTTAAGTCTTAGTGGGGAACGGTGGTATGGGAAAACTAAGCATATTTTGAATATTCACAGGATATACTTATTGCCATATATACTTTATATTATCTAAAATATAAATAAATTATATGTAATAGCTATTACATGTATTATTCTGATATTGGCCCTAGTGTTGGTTCACAATATTTATTTATAGCATTTGCTTATCCAGAGGAACAGCAATACATTTAAATGGATTATGCTGTAGACAGAATTATAGATCAATGATCTCATGGAATCCAAGTATGCTCTTCATTAACCGTGTTCTTATCAAACCACAAGGGAAATAAGGGGCATATGTGAGAGATTTCCAGAAATGAGTATGAAGATGAGTAGAGGCTAAAATGCAAAAATTTATAGCAATTTTCAGATAAATATTGAGAAAAAACATATTCAGCACTTTGGGAAATCTTTCTCTGTCTGTAGTTTAAATTACCCATTTAAGGATATCTATTTAATATTATTTAATATAAATGTATAGAAATTCCCAGAGAAATGATAAACAATAATGATTGTCTACATTAGAAATTTATATCTAAGAATAGTTTAATTATTTTATACTTTAAATAACCAAGATGAAAAATAAATTCATGCTAAGCATAATTTAAACAATTTTCAAATTCATACAGATTGAAGACTATCATAGCATATAAAGAGTCTAATCACACAGATATAAAGTTTTAAAGAAAAGATAATAATGGAAATAAACATTCATGCTTCAAAGAAGAATTTACAAATACAAGTGCATACAACTAAAAATGGAGTCTGAATGTAAGAATCTGAGCCTTAGGAGTTGTTCCATATTTGGGGAGTGAGAAAACATTACATATGTATCATAAGTTTTAAAAATCATTGAAATCACCTACCTGAAACAAATCTTAATAGACTTTATTAATTGGCTTTGGTTGGTTAGTTTGTTGTAATTTCATGAGCTGGTAAATCTTTAGAAATTGGTGATTTGCCTAACTTTTTAGCTTTTTATTGTCTTATTCACTGTAATTTGAGGGGGAGTTTCTTTTATGACACACCTGTTTACATGAGCTATGATTGCTAATTATGTTTATTTTGATTATTACTGTTATTATTATTTAATTATTATGTCACCTGATTTCTTTTCGTTACCATTTCACAGCTCTATTTTCTTCATTTTACAATATATTGCTTTGGGGAATTTTTACAAAATAGTATATTTTCTCTGGGTACTTTAAAAATTTAGTGTTTTTTTTTAAATCATTGCAGTACCATAAGAAAGAATGTAGCAAAAATGAAGACTATAAAATACTCTTAACATTTAAAAGTGAATTAGTTTCAACTCATATTCTCAAGATTACTTGTGGGCAGTATTAGGTGACTTCTGTATACATAGTAACCATCAGAGCAGGGGGGCCACATTGAATCCTTTCCTTCTAAGTCCTTCAGAAATATAGATTTCACATCTCATTACTTATAAAGCAATGGCTTTTTTTCCCCTTCTTTTATCTTTTTTTATTTTGCCTTAATCTAGCTCATAGCAAACAACCTTTAAAGAACTTCCAAAGAATGTTATACTTATTTTAGAGGCAAAAAAAAGCAAAAAAAAAAAAAGTCTATGAGAAAGTAGATTTACTTTAATAAACATAACAGATTTTATCACCACTCGCTCTCCAGGCTTCTTCACTGCTGGCATAAGCAAGCTACTATTAATATGACAAAACTGTGTTGATAGTTAAGGCACATATTTGACTAATTGTATTGCTTCTTGTTTTAGATATAATAAACTACACTTTTGATTTAAAAAATAAAATAAAATAAACAGAGTAACACGGCAGAAAGAGAAAGCAGCATATTATTTAAGGGAATCTGGTAAGAAGTATGGTCTAAGACATATAAGAAATTGATAACATTTATTAACAAGTAAAAGCCTGCATCACTTTTTCTCACTGCTTTAAAGATTATGTAATCTGATCATAGGTATCTTCATGAATATCATAAATAAAGGGATCCCTCTTCATATTACCAAGACTGCAGAAATATGCTCAAAGTCCTATAGATTTGAGGTCTAAATGGGACTTTGCCAGGAAACTTATCAGGTTTATAGCACTATTAATACTAATACCTACTTATAGTTAGAAAGAAATTTTATGACTTTTTCTGAGACTATAGAAATAATGAATACTATGGCCTTTTCTAATTTTATTTTTTGACATGTAATAGTTGTACATATTTGTAGGGTGCATAGTGATGTTTCAATAAATGTAATGTATCATGATCAGATCAGAATAATTAGTATATCCATCATCTCAAACATTTATCATTTCTTTGTGTTGGGAACATTCAGTCTCCTCCTTGTAACTGTATAATACATTATTGTTAACAATAGTCGTCCTACAGTGGTATAGAACACTAGAATTTATTCCTCTTATTTAGCTGTAATTCTGTATCCCTTAATAAATCTCTCTCTATTTCCCTTTCTACCTACCCTTCCCAGACTCTAGTATCTTCTATTCTACTTTTTGCTTCTATGGGATTAACATTTTTTAGTTTCCACATATGAGTGAAGACATGCAGTGTTTAACTTCCTGTGCCTGGCTTATTTCACGTAACATGATGTCCTCCAGTTCCATCCATGTTGCCATGAATGATAGGGTTTCATTCTTTTTTTATGGCCGAATAGTAGCCTGTTGTGTATATATACATTTTTTTTTATCCATTTATCTGTTGGTGGACACAAAAATAGATTCTGTATCTTGGCTATTGTGAAAAGGAATCAAGAAATATGGGGGTGCAGATGTTTCTTTGACATATTGATTTCCTTTCTTTCAAATAAATACCCAGTAGTGGGATTGCTAGATCATATAGTAGCTCTATTCGTATTTTTCTGTGGAAATTCCGTACTGTTTTCCATAGTGACTATACTAGTTTACCTTCCAATCAATAGTGGGTAAGAATTCCCTTTTCTCCAAATCCTCACCAGCATTTGTTATTTTTTGTATTTTTGATAATAGCCATCCTAACTGGGGATGAGATGATATCTCATTGTGATATTTATTTGCATTTCCCTAGCAATCAATTAGTGGGAGCATTTTTTTTGTTTGTTTGGTTTTTTGTTTGTTTGTTTATTTTTTTTGTTTGTTTTTTGCTGTTGAGGTGTTTGAATTACTTGTATATTCTGGGTGTTAATCCTCTGTCAGATGGATAGTTTGCAAATATATTCTCCCATTCTTTAGGTTGTCTTTTCACTTTGTTGATTGTTTCTTCTGCTGTGTAGAAGCTTTTGAGTTTAATATAATCCCATTTATTTATTTTTACTTTTGATACCTGTGATTTTGAGATCTTATTAATAAAATTGTTTCCAGACCAATATCCAGAATCATTTTACATACATTTTCTTCTAGTAGTTCATAGCTTTGGGTCTTAAATTTAGATCTTTGATCTATTTTTAATTGATTTTTATATAGGGTGAGAAATAGGAGTCCAGTTTTACTCTTTAGTATGTGGATAACCAGTTTTCCTAGAATCATTTATTGAATATAGTTCTTTCCTGAATGTAGTTCTTGATGCTTTTGTCAAAAATAAGTTGGCTATAGAACATGGATTAATTTCTGGGTTCTCAAGTTTTCCATTGATCTATATATCAATTTTTTTTATATTAGCATCACACTGTTTGGGTTACTACAGTTTTGTGTTATATTTGAAGTGTGGTAGTGTGATATTTTCTGCTTTTTGCTTTTTGCTCAGAGTTGCTGTGGCTATTCAAGGTGTTTTGTGTTTCTATACAAATTTTAATAAATTTTCTATTTCTGAGAAGAATGTCATTGGTATTTTGATAGGGATTGGACTTTCAAAAATAGAAGAATACATTCTGAGCTCCAAAGAACCTCTTAAGAAAGGACATTTGGGGTACAACATTTGGATGTTAAGGGCAATCAATAGCAACTTTTATTAGATCTGCTAAACAATCCAAAATGACTGGTTGGAACCCTATCGTATAAAAATAAAGACTTGAAAATAAAAAGATTATTCTCATAAATCTATTAATTTATATAACAATTAAAATATTGTACTTATATTTTAAATTATTTAATGAACTGATGGAAAAATATATATACAAAAAGTGAAATATGTACCTTTTGCAATTATATTTCCTTACTTATTAATAGTCATTTTTAGAAAAAAAACAAACAAGAAAAGATTGAGTTTCCAGAGATTTTCTTCAACTATTTTAACCATGATGAAAACTGCCAACAATGCTGTAAAATATTAAGTATTATAGGACACACACACACATTTATATAAACACACATATATACATATGGTATTTTATATACAATGGTATTTTCTGCATATAACATGAAATTCTTGTCACAGAAATCCTCAAAAACCATATTTTATTTAAGTCTAATCAACCTTCTTCTGAATAGTTCAGTTCACGAAAAATTAATAAAGTTATCCAGACCTATGTATAATCTTTCCTCAAATCCTTGGGTAAACCTGGTTAGAGATACCATGGAGCCCAATGAAAAATCACACTTCAGTTCAAATAAATTGAGCAGAATTTTAACAACTGTTCTATACAAAAGCAAGAGCATTTTGAATCTCTCCAAGGTAGAAGGTCTTGGGACATACATCAATCTTTCCAAGGAAACCACAAGAATGACATTGCCTTACTATTATTAATGTAAGACTGCATTCTGATTCTGTGGGTTTGACCCAAATAACAGCAAAACTGAAGCAGACTCACTGTCAGAAATTCTACCTTCAGACTCTACATGTTAAAGGTGATCAGCAAAAAGTCTTTCTACTTGAACAGACATCCGTTTTCACAGTGAAGGATACAGAACCAAAAGTCTGATCAGTATATCAGGTAAAACATCCATTAAGCCATAAAAACGATGTGATATATGATAGAGTAGAAAAATATGAGCCAGAGAACAATAAAAATGAATTATTAGACCCAAGATAAGCCGGAGATAGAAATTAGCAGGTAGGGATTTTAAAGTAGTTGTAAATATGTTGAAATACTTTAAGAAAAGCAAATCTTAAGTAAAAAGAAAAAGAGAATATGTAAGAAAAAAAATGGAAGTTCTAAGCAATTAAAATTAAAATTTATTGGGTGTGACTAATAGATTAAAAATGATAAAAGAAAGATTCAGTGACCTTGTGGAAATCAATAGAAAGTATACAATATAAATACAGATAGCAAAACAGATTGAAAAATAAGTAAATTAAATGCCAGTAACCAGTGAGTCTAGCATATGTGTAATTAGATTCTCAGGAGAGGAGAGGGAGAATGTAAGACGAAAAAAAATATATGTATGTGTGTGTATGTGTGTGTGTGTGTGTGTGCCTGAGGAAATAATGGCAAAGGTGACAGAAACATGAAGAAAAACAAAAATTCATAGATTCAAGAAGTTTGGGAACCCTAAAGCAAGCTAAATGCAAAGAAATTTACACCTAGACATATTATAATGAAATTGCTTAAAACTAAATATTAATCTTGAGACAAACCAGACTAAAAGAATAAAAGTAATACAATTAACAGTGGAATTCTCAAGAATCTGAAAAAAATGAATGCTAGCAAACAATGGGCCAACTTCTTTAAAGTATTTACAGAAATAGTAAACAAGGAAACAAATGAAAACCAAAAGCAAAAATTCTATATCTAGTTAAAACACTTTGAAAATGTAAGGTAAATGGAAATTATTTTCAGAAAATGAAAACTAAAATAATTCATCATCAACAGACCTGCACCAAAAAATTGCTAGGGGAAATTTTCAGACAGAAGATACATGACTCCAGCTTGAACTGACCAAAGGATAGAATGATCTTTCAGATTATATGGGGAAATAAAAGAAAAAAACAGAAAAGAAAGAGAAAAGGAACAAAGAATAAAATGAGACTAGATAGATAAATATGTGGAATACATGCAAAATACTAACTTTTTGCTTCTTGTTTTAATTGCTTTAATATGCAAGTTATAATTTAATGCAAAAAGATAACATTATATAGTTAAGTTTATAATATATACAGATACAAAATATACAGCATGACACAACAAAGTTGAAGTAAATTTTTTTTTTTTTGAGACAAGAGTCTCACTCTGTTTCCCCAGCTAGAGTGTCGTGGCATAGCCTTGCTCACAGCAACCTCAAACTCCTGGGCTCAAGCAATCCTTCTGCCTCAGCATCCTGAGTAGCTGGGACTACAGGCATGCGTCACCATGCCTGGTTAATTTTTTCTATATTTTTAGTTGTCCAGCTAATTTCTTTCTATTTTCAGTAGAGACGGGGTCTCGCTCTTGCTCAGGCTGGTCTCGAACTCCTAAATTCAAACTATCCGCCTGCCTGGGCCTCCCAGAGTGTTAGGATTACAGGCGTGAGCCACCGCGCCCAGCCTGATCAAATTTAATACTATTCTGGCAAGCTTTTTATATTTTGCATAAAGTCTTAAAATATTAACTCTATCCTGAGATAAATATATATAAATTAATCCCAGTAGCAACAGTGGATCAAGTGCAGAATGATATAGCAGAAAGGCCATTAATGAAAATAATTAGAAAATTAAAAAATAGTTGAGCAATCTAAGAGAATAAAAAAAGGAGGTAAATAGAAAAGGTATATTAAATAAATAAATGAATAAATAAATACAGATAAAATATGGTAAACATCCAATTGCATTGTAATTACATCAAATATAAATGGAATTAATGATTCATTGAAAAGGTAGAGATTGTCAACTCAAATTTTTAAAAAATAAAAATAAACTACATACAATTCTTCCTTTCAATGTGGTGCACTTTAAATGTAAAGATGTGAATGACTTGCAAGTAAAATGATATCAAATATATTTCATGCAAACATTAAACATAAGCAAATATGGCTATATTAATATCAGATGAAATAAACTCCAAGACAACCCGTGTTATAATAAATAAAGAGGAAGATTTAATACAAATCCAAAAAAAAATCTCTTGAAAATTACTTTCAATTGAGCCTAATCAAAACTTATCACTCATAAGTGGGGACTGTTTATTATTGTCCCATACCAAAAACTGCCTCTTGACATAGGATTTTTACAGATTCATTATTTTAATGTATCTAATGTTCCGTCTGTCATTACATAAACTATACTTTTGAGCTTGAACTCAATGTAGTTTTTAACTCCCATTTATTTGTAGGTCAATGTCATAATGGATAAGAGGCATTATTAATGCTACATGACAGAGAGTAAAGAATTTTTGTTCTATTCTGCACAAGCTCTTGTGGAACAATGGGAAATCAGAGAAAGAACAAGAGGTCATCTACAGCCAAACCTGGTCAGGAAGATTATAGAATCTTTCATCTTTCTTTTGTTCCCTCAATTTTACTCTCATCATTCAATTAGATGTATTATTGTGAATAGTTTCAACGGAAAATAAATGGACTTATGAGAAATTATTTTTTTCTGAATTCTTGTGCCTTGCATTTCAAGGTAAATATTAGCATCTGAGCTAAGATATATCAGAAGGCATCTGCGATACTAAGGCATTAATCAAACAAATTTTAATGGGAAAACATTGACATCCTAGGCTGGAGGCAGCCTCTTCCCTAGTGAGGATGTGTTAGACGAAGTGCACCCTCTTGTCATTGCTGAAGCTAAACTGATGTAAAGAGCAGAGACAGGTTCCTTTACTTAGCTTAAACCGTGTCAGAAACACTCTATTCATGTTACTAGTAATCCTAAGATATTTAAGTGCTCTTACTTTTAAAAGAAACAATTGCTTTTCACAGACTATATAAATATAAAAATATGGCATCCTATTAATAAATGTAGGCGATGTACTCATCTTCTGCATATTAGTAATATGAACCCATTAGTTAGAAGGACTCCACCACACACACAAAAATAATAATGTATTCCCCCAGATGAAAAGGAAACCAGAGTAACAGATAATGAGTGTTGGCTGTTCAAATACAAGCTTAAATGTTTGCCAGGAGATGGGGCTATCATATCAACAAGATTTACAATTACTGTGACATTTCCAAATCGAAAATATGAAAAAATTTAAGGATTGAATTTTCTTGTTTTACCTGAAGAAATGCAACTATATATGCCTGTCAATATTAGCATTTGTCTACTAATACAGAGATTAGTTTCTTTCCATTGCAATTTTTAAAAATAATAATTTCAAATTTATATACATAAAGTCTGATTTTTAAATTAATATTTCAAGCCATTTAATATCCATTAACTACTAAAAATTGATAACAATATTTGTTTTGAATCCCTTTTGAAAATCATATTCCAAATTCATTGTGAGTGAATTTGCAATTTTATATTCAAGAAAATTAACCATAGCCTTGACAGCATGTCACATACATAATTGAAACTGTAACAATTCTTTGAGTAGAACTGATAAACCATTTTAATAGATTGACCACTTCATTCCAAAAATTGCCTCTTACTCAGATTTAATGATTTTACATTAATTAATAACTACATTATTTAACTGAGTTTTCTTTAGTGGCTGAGTTTCATTATGGTCAAAAATATTAAGTATTTTTCTGGATACCTCATGCATGAAGCATATGACTCAAGGCCTGCCATCTGCTGAGACCAGGGTAGGAAAGACTGCAGTATACTTGCTCATGGACTTGCCAGGAGAGAAAAACAGGTGACCCAGAGCAGATATCTCCAAGAGCTGGAGAGTGAAACAGCCTTCACTTGTCATAGTATAGAGTTGTTTCAATCTGAGTATTAGCATTGCCCATGCTCCATTTTATTCCACGAAGAGAAGTTTGAGTGATATTTTCTGGAATAACTATATAACTATATTGAGTATTTAGTATAACGCATTCTCGAATGTGGTATGAAGCATACAAATTCAGTGTCCCTGTCTGAAAGAGGATACAGACAAGAAACCAAGTCCTGTCTCATGATTATTAGCCTTGTGCTTTTGGGATAAGACATCATCTCTTTCAACTTCAGCACCTTCAGTACTCTATAGAAGTATTGAGAGAATTCATGAATATGAAGTGATTGCCAGAAGACACTCAGAAAAAGACAGCAGAGAGTTGATTGTTATTATCATATTTTACCTTAAGATAGTTGGGGATTAGATGTATCTGATGGGAAAAAACAATAAAATACAAATATGAACTTTAACAAGTTAAATGTTACACCACTTATTCTCAACCCTGTCAAACCTGCTCCCACATATATTGTCATGAGCTTATTATTGTGCAATGATAACCAGAGAAACTGCAACCTAATTTCACAGATAGCTACAAAATTAATATAATGCCCTAACTGTATTATAAGAAAAACATAAAAGTGAATTTAAGATAAAAATAATATGTACTACAATAGTCAAATTCCTGAGTATACTTTTGCTAGAAGACACAAACTGTTGAATCATATTAAATAGACAACTGCAACTTATATAAGTAGTTCAATATCAAGAGTGGCCTTGCCATTGGTGGTGTAAGTTTTTGGAAATATTGAATAATTCTTTGTCATGTCTCCCTCCAAGAAAGAGACCATTTTCCTTATTTAGGCAGTTGTCATATTATTGGAAAAATATGTGTGCATGTAAAATGCGATTCCAAAAAATATTTTGTTCACATACAAAAGTTTAGTTCTAAGTTGATGTAATTATAAATATAAATAATATTTTATCTTATATAAATATATATATCAAATCATCACAATGCTGATCATACTTCTAGTTGCCTAGGTCAAAAATATTCAAGACAATTGATTCCTATTTTTTTTAATCTATTTGCTTTTCTGTTATTTTTAAAAATTTGCTTTGTTAATTTCTTCTCATGCTCCACATTCAGTACTTTAAAATGTATCCGGAGAGTTATGAGTTCTCAACACATCCACTGCTAGCATTATGAGGCACCTCTTTTCTTGTCCCTAATTTCCACATAACACAAAGAATGCCTGATACATACCCTTTGCTTTTCCTTTTGACTGTCATCCCTTCTTCCTTCTTTTATTTGTCTCTTCACAATTCAATACCCAGAGATGTTGATTTAAAATGTCAGTTCTGCAGTGACTTCTCCTTTTACCCAAAGTAAAAGCACAAACCCCTATGATGGCCCAAAAGATTTACAGGAACTGGTTCTTCATTACTCCCCTGACCTCCTCAGCAACATCTTTCTCTCCCTCTCTCCCAATCTCCCTGTCCCTCTCTCTCCCTCTCCCTTTTTCTCCCTCCCCATTTCTCTCTCTCTCCTCCTCTCCCTCCTTCTATCCCACTCTCTCCTTCTGTTTCTCTGCTTCCAGACATTATGACCTCCTTGGTCTTCTGCTAATGTTTCAGGCATGCTTCTAGCTTCGCATTGGCTATTTTTATTCCTTCTGTTTGGAATGTTCCATGCCAGACATTAAATACCCACTCTTCTCATTTGCTCCCAATGTTTATTGAAAATTTATTTTCTCAAGGATACCCCGATTAACCTATTTTAAATAACAGCCACAGCTTTTCTCAGAACTCACGAACTCCCTCATGCTATTCTGCTTTAAAAAATAAATCTTCAGGATTTACCAAATTCTAGTCTTGTACAGTCAATCCTCATTATTTTCAGATTCCATGTTTGTTAATTCATCTACTGACTAAAATTTATTTGTAACCCCCAAATCATTCTTGGGCCTAAGCAGAGAGGCAAAGCATTTGAGTCACCTGACTTGCATGTTCTCAATAGAGCAAGACAATGCTCTGCCTTTTGCTTCAGTTCTCCTACTGTTAACATGTGTCCTTTTCATGTTATTTTCAGTGCTACATTTTTTCACATTTTTGTAAATTAACTATTTAAAATGATCCTGTAACATGGTGTTGAAGTGCTATCTAGTGTACTTAGGGGCTAGAAGGCTGTGATATGCCTTACAGAAAAAAACATGTGTATTTGATAACATTAGTTTAGGCTTGAGCTACAGTGCTGTTGGTCATGAATTTAGTGTTAATCAACCGGCAATATACATTAAAGGAGGTATCTTTATTTATTTATTTGTTTATGGGGGTACAAATATTGTTAGGGTTACATACATTGCCCCTACCACCCCTC
>VBSM01000483.1:17527771-17560808 GCA_008086735.1 Cheirogaleus medius
TGTTCTGTTTTAGAAGATTAAGGATAGGCACCCAATCCCTCCTGGCTTGTAAGTAAAGGAGGTATCTTTAAACAGAAAAATACATAACACAAATAATGCATTGGTCAGTTTTCAGAAATGTGACAATAGGATCACATGAGCCTAACTCTGTATTTATTTTAGAAACAATGTTCATAATTCAGTGTTTATGGTGACTTTATATAAAACATAACTACTTGAAATAATGAGAATTGATGGTATATGATATTTACTAGTTAGAATATAAGTTCCATGGCAGATAAACTATAATCTTTTTGATAGCAAATCACAGAAAACATCTAGAATTATCTTATTTTCACAAAGCTAAAAAATACCCCAAAATATGTATATACAAACATTCATAGACACACTAAAGGAATACTATCAAAGGTTATATTAATGGTAGTTATTATAAGCAGGTTAAAAAATAAACAGATGCTCAAAGTAATTTGTTTGGGTGGTTGAATATGTGTGATGGAATTCACGAATTCTGATTCAGTGGACATATGATATAGAGAGAGACTAGATTGATATCCCTGTCTATCTATCTGTCTGTCTATCTATCTGTTTATATACGTATCTATCTCTGTCAACCTATTGCCCTGCGTTTTTTATATGCTAAGTATATATATTCATTGAAAGAAGGATATAAATTTGTTACTCCTCAACCTCACTAGGACAGAAGTAAAGGTCACTTAATTTCATGAAAAAAAATTCTGCATTATTTTGCTATGCTTTTATAAATTTGCAACATTTTAAAGGAAAAAGTAACAGCAAGATGAAATTATTGCCTTATCACTTGTCTTTCACAACAAGCTTTAACATATCTGATCAAAATGTTTCTCTTAGTATTAACAAGTAGTGTTCTGAAATAATCCAATAAGTGTTCCAAAACAGTAGACATGCTACAAAGAAAATATCTCCATAATATCTTCTCAAGCACTGAAAAATTAATCAAAGAAATTATAGGCTGCTGCAATGACAAGTACATTAATCTCTAAGCAGCTATATTGACATTTCAAATAATATATTTTCTAAATATTTGTCCTGACGTTATAAAATTAATCTTTAAAAAAGTCTTGTTTGTTGTTGTTTAAGCAAAGAGGAAATCAACTGTTTTAATGGATTGCCTGGACTGACAAACAGTATGCAGGGAAATGCTTCAGAAACTCTGCCATAGGAACCTCAAATGTATATCATCAAAGACCACATTCCTGGTCAAAAGTATAATGCAAAACAAAATGTCTAGTTGATTGTCAGCTAGATACAGTTTTCTTCTAAAAGTACAATATTCTAGCATATAAAGCAGAATATAGTAAGTAACTAAATAAGAGCTTAATGAATTTCGTTTATGGCATGATGTCCATTGATCAAATATAAACTTCCACATCAGTCTTATAACACAATGGTACCTAAATTTAAACAATATTTTTTTACTTCCTCTCCTATTTTTTTCTACTACAGAAGCTTTGTTGTTATTTGCCTTGTAGATGACGAATGCTCTTATTCATGGGCAATATTTTATATTAATTTGTATTGATGGGCTAAGAAATTAAGTGGGAATGTTTTGATTAATTTTCCAGAGTTCTTCTATTCCATAATAAAAGGAAATCATATTTTTACACCCATAAAAGAAGATTAGACATAATTGTATTTAACAGTGCAATTATAACGCAAGCATTTTTCCATGTTTCCTTACTAATGTCTGAGAGGAGTTTTATGTGACTGAAGGGTGGTGCCATGGGCTAGTAACAGGAGATCTCATCCAGTCAGATCCATTCATTCCCACTAGAGGGAAGAGGATGGTGTGGCTAACAGGAAGTCCACGGGTCCAAACCAGGCTCCTCCTCACAGATCAGTCACAGTTCATAGGGGGCTTGATTGTCACTTTAAGAAAAAAGACACTATAAGCTTTCAGTTTGTTTCTTTTGTTTGATACTTGATATTGCATAGGGATCACTGCCTCAAACTTAGAAATTTTTTTCAAATATTATAAATTATTAGGACCAGGTTATCATATAAACATTTGTCTGCCACCTTGGACCCCAGTCTGAACCAAGTCAAGCTTTCCTCCTAGCCATTTTTCTCAAGAATTTATATAATATATTCCTTTTCACCTACCCTGGCAATCTCTCTTTCCTCCCAAAGCCTGAATCTAGAGGCAACTCCAGACAACTGAAATAAATAAAATAGCCACAGCGGAACTGTTAGCTTCAGTGTCAAATCCAGAAAAATAAATTTCTTAGAATTGCAATTTCTATATTGGGATCAGAATTAAAAATAAATTAGACTTTTGTTAATTATTTGAGAATATTTATACTTTTTTCCTCTGTTCTGAGAATATGCGTGCATAGAATGCTTTTGTTCTTTGAAAGTTCAAAAATATATTGGAAAAAAATATCGATCATTTATCTATCTGCTTTTCAAAGTAAATTGCTTATATTTTAATTTATATGTATCTATCATGTTATGAATATTCTATACTTGTTTAGTGTATCCGTCAAAAGTTGGGGCCATAAGTAGTTGTATGAGTTTGTAAGGCTATAATAGCCTTGTGTGTGGTCTGATGCCACACCTACGAGTCCACGGGGCAGCAAGTTGAGAAGAGAAGATGAATGTAAAATGGGTATAGCACAAACGAGCTGGAATCCACAAACACAAGTGTTATTTTTGTTTCCTTGAAGACAAACTAAAATCTGTATCGGTTCTTTTTGCCTCTTAATTTATGGTGTGTGTGTCCTACAGAAACCAGGGCTCTTCATCACAGAGTTACGTGTGTTCATGCCTGGCCCAGGAGTCAAAGAAGCTGAAGGAAGATCTAGGGTAAGGTGGAGCAATTGCTGAGCTGGCCACAAAAACCCATAAGATGAGACAGCAGGTAAATGACAAGGTACGTGAACTACAAAATGAGTGCAGGTCCACTTTCAGCCTCAAAATCTCCCCAAAGAATATTCTTGTGGCCCACAGTAGCTGAAAACATACAGCTCAGTTCCACGATTGGTAGGAAGGAAACCAGTGGATCACGCACTATGTCACTAACAGAAATGAAAAACAGAACTGAGAAATGTAAGTGATGCAGACCTGCAACTGGTAGAGAGTTTCTACAAAAGGAGAACCCATAGTTTGATTTACTATAAAACAAATTATATGTTATTACTATAAAAATAAATTTTGTTTCATTTAGTACAGAATAACAACCCAGAAAATATTCTTAAAGTTTTTTTACACCTTCTCCCAAACCACCTCTCTTACGTACTTCTTTCTACTTCTCTATTCATTCCTCTCCACTGCAGTTACACAAGCCTCTTGGCTGTTCCTGTGGCCACTCTCTTACTGGGCAATTTGTGTTGCTGTTCCTTCTGACTGGAATATTCTTATAATAGATATCTCTAAGTTCATTCCTCATTTCCTTGGGAGACTTTCAGCAAGACCCTACCTTATACTCTAGCTAAAAATGACACGTGTCTATGTCATCCGTTCCTAACATCTGTTCATAATACATTTTTCTTCCTAACATTGATATCCATCCATTTTGTCTAGTGTCTATCTCTACCCACTAAATAGTCTAAGCAGTGATAATAATGTTTTTTGCCTATTTTTATTCACTGCTCTACTCCCACCTCTATGAGAGAGTCCAGGGCATAGAATGTGAGTAATGATATTTGGTTGAATGGATATATTGCCTGACTGTATTCAAAATAGAATTTATAAATACCAAGACTATCTCAAAAAATTACTTTAGTAGATAGTTATTTTCTACGAAAGCAGGAATTGTGAGGGCATTTTAAAAAATCGGAATTGTGAATGCATTGCTCTAGTCGCTTTGCTTTATTGGTATGACTAATGTAACTAAAACAAATCATGAACAGATTTGTTCATATACTGGGAGCTGTACGTTTATATGTGCATGTGCATCTGTGTATGTGTTGTGAAATTTAATGTCTTAAACAACAAAATATAATTAAGGTCCATATAATTGTTTTGGTGAGAATTTTTATTTTAATTTTCTGTTTTTAGATAATGGCTTTTGTGCACTCATGTGTATTTGTAATTTCTTTATTATGATTTTTCTTATTTAATTAATACTTGTCTTCTTACTATTCCCACTATAGATTTTTATTGATGCCACAACTTATACCTACTTTAAAATGAATTTTTTTGTATGCAGCAGTGCAGAACTTTTAAATCAATGCCATATCATTTACTCTTTATTTTTCATCATATAATATACAGAATTTAATTATTTGATATTCAGCATAACAGACTGAAAAACAAATAAAACTTTTAGTAACCTTGCATTTTTGAATTTTCTATCTAATGAATTACTATAAAATACATACCTGTCTATCTTAACTTAAACACCTTGCTAAAAATGTGTGTGTGTGTGTATGTGTTTGTGTATGTATGCATGCATGTAACATGCAGGATGGACTGGCATGTGTACTGGGTCCTTATGCTATTTTACCACATGTAAATTGCATTATTGCTTTTTTAGCTAATTTTCCTAATCTGATTCTTTAGAAGTAATCCTGAATACAATAGAGAAAAATATTTTTAAAGAGATAATATACATTTGTCCATCTACCTATTAGGAATGTGAAACAATTTGATTAATTTAATATATCTGTTTATTCTGGCCTTTCCAAAATTGGATAGTGTTAATTAAACCATGTTAGTAGATATGAACAAATTTGCTTTCACCCAGGATGGTTTTTAGTGAGGGATAGAAAAAAATCCTGTTCGATTCAGATCCATAATATTAATAGGAGTGGTAAGAACTAGGGCAGTTATATGATCTCATTCTTTTGCCTGTACAATATTCCATTAAAACTTTATTGTTTTAAACAATATCTTTACTTCCATCCTCAAGCTATCTTTTCTCATTTTATCATGAAGGAAAAAAATACCTAGCTAACAACACTGGGAAAAGAAGTTATTAACTGAAAATGTAATAGGGTATCTTTCTGTATTTCCTACAGAGACATGTACAATGAAAACAAAATCAATTGTGAGCTATTAAAGCATTGTTCTACAACACCATAATTTCTGCAGATTTGTTGTTTATTTGTTTTCAGTGGCAAATTCAGTAATGTGTTCTCTGAGAAACAAGAGTGCCAGGGCTATAATTAGACTTGAATAAAGTTAAGTTCTTGGAATGAGAGTTGTCCAAGGAAAAATGGATAGAAATCAATTTCAAAAAAAAAAAGGAAGAAAATATATTTTTAAAAAGAAATTACAGGAATGGAGTTTTATTCTTTCAAGTCAATGTAAGCTACTACTAAGGAAAATGAAAGCAATATCAAGCATAAACAATATAATATATAGAATCAAATGGAATCTGAAAGAGAAATTGATTCAGGACTGTTGTTTTTTACTCGGAGAAGATTAAAAGTTTGTGTGGGGAAGGTAAGAGAAGGAGCCACACCTTCCCAATAACATAAATGCAAATTACCTTTGTTCCCCCAAATATTTGTCCCCAAAGGTATACAGTTATTATTCAGATATGTATGCATACACCCTACAAATGTTTGTTGAGTGCTAACTGTGAAATAGGCACTGGGCTATGTGGTTAACATAATATGAAGAATGAAACATGCCCTCTGGTTCTGCACAGAGTAGTGGACCAAGGAAGAGAGAAAACCATGTGAACAAACCAGGTGAGAGTACTTTATGTCTGATAAATAATGGCACACAAGACATTGTGAGGCAGAAAGGGCATAGGGAGAAGAGAGATTAATTTAGTTTACCTTAGGATTAGGTTTCATAGATGATGTGAAAAATTGATCTGAGTCTTACAAGATTACACAGTGATCAAGAAGTAGAGGGTTTAGGTTGCAACGTGAATGATGCAACATGTATTTCGGGCAAAAAGAGAATCGGAAGAGTTTTTAAAAAGTTTGTCAGTTATTGACTTGCAAAGGTACATATATATATAGTTATATATATGTAACTTTTTAGCAATATAAATAATGACACTGATACATCCATATATATTTATATATTCTGATAGCTATAGCAAACGGTATGAAAAACAAAGAACTCGGAGATAAAAGGGGGGGACATCAAAAGTTAAGAATTTAAGATTTCAAACGGGGTCTAATAGTTTTTGGTAGAGGTCCAGATATTGAAGCCTTGTGGGCCACTTGGTCTCCTCACAGCTACTTACCTCTGCCATTACAGAGCTAAAGCAGCTATATACAATTACAAATGAATGGATGTGGCTTGTTTTAATGAAACTTTACAAAAACAAGTGGAAGCTGGATTTGGCCCACCGGCCATAGCTTGCCAATCCCTGATTTAAAAATACAGAGAAGCCAGGAGTTGTCGGTAACTAACAGAAGCTAAGAGAGAAGCATGGGACAGACTCTCCTCGGAGCTCTCTGTAAGGAGCTAATTTCGCCGATACCTGATTTTGCACTTCTAGTTTCCAGAACTGTGAGAGAACAAATTTCAATTATTTTAAGTTACTAGGTTGTGATAATTTGTTACAGCAGCCCTAGAAAATTGTTACACGTGCCAAACCTAATCTATTTCCTTACAGATATTTTTTATGACAAAACATCCAAACAATTCTTTCATCATCTGAAATATATATAATGACACTATTTTTCGACTTTTCCTTTTTTTATATAGTTTCAATTTTTACCAGTTCTATTTTTTTCTTAACCAATCCATTCTGACATATTATCTTTATTATCTACCAAATCCAACATCAAAAGCTACTTTTCCTATACTGAGCCACACATGTTCACATGTAATTATTATTTTTCTCTCAGAATTTTTCTTGTATATATTTCTAATTTACTATAATCATGTAACTGAAAGTTTGGCTATTTAAACATTTAAATTTAATTCTGGATGGGAAAAAGGTAATTCGAAGTCCTTAGCTGTTTTTCCTTAGTGTGAACAGTAACTAGTTGAAAAGTTTATATTTAACCAAAGTTTACTTAATTTTTTACATTTGCAAACTTAATTTTATGCCATTATATATTTAAGAAAGCTTCTCAGTTCTAGGATTAACATTGCATGAGTTTTTAAAGTTTTAAAACAAATGTATAAAATAAATGAAGCCCAAATAAGTTATTTTCCCACGATCATATAGCCAGTGAGAAAAGAACTATTAATAATTAGTGTTTTAGTATCCCAACTACTCATTATTTCTTTCTTAAACACCAAGATATTTCATGTATCAATACATATATGTGCACATTTGCACAGTATGTTTAGAACTGTTCTGATAGTTAAATAGTTGTTGGCTTATTAATTATTCCCAAATTTGGTTTTAGTGTGCTTTGAGTTTTCTAAATTCAAAATTTCACTTTCTTTCTCAAAGTTCTATATCTAATTTTTCTCTCAAAATATCAAGTCAAGAAAGTTCTGGTATAACATTCTATGAAGGATAAAATATTTTTTGTTTGGTGCTATGTGATATTGACCTTAGACTTAGAGAAAGAGGGGGTGCAATCTCGTCTCAGCCTTCTCTATTTCATACTCTATTTACTTGGCTTAGTAATTATGTACTCTGAATGGATACCTTGCCAAAATCCTCGGCAATTCAATGCTTTTTTTCTCCTTGCCTTTGATATTCCAATCTATCCTTCAAGTTTCATTTGTTCATAAGTCAAAGAATAATTTATTTCCAGATCATCGGACCTTTAAGGATGGAAAGAGTAAAAACAAAAAGGACAGGGAGAATAAATGGTAATATTCTCAAAAGATCATATTCAAAGAAAGTGAAATTTTGAATTTAGAAAACTCAAAGCACACCAAAACCAATCAATATTCTCAAAGATAATATTCTCAAAAGACCCTCCAAAGATCATTTAGACAATTGCTAAATTGAATAGTCAATGAATGTTAACAAACTAAGTTTTATAGAATTATATTTTACATTTTGTTGTATCTTTGTTTTTTTTTCAACTGATTTTTCTATGGATTTAAGAGGTATATAGATATTGTGTCAAATCCAAGACACTAAGGCACACACTGTGATATGAAGTGGGTTGATGGATGATCATTTTGTCTTACCAAATTATTTCATACTACATTCTTACTTATCTCAACAGACATACACCCCCGCCACACACACATACACACACGTGTGATGTGTTCCGTAAAAGCCTTAAGTGTCAGAGCATGTAAAACAAATGAAAAACTCTGTTCCTTGAAATCTGGGAACATTTTAAAATCTATTAAACTCTCTTCACCCTTGAAGATGCTGTCCATTCCAGATTCTTCAAGACTGGAAAAAGAAGGTGATGAGCATTTATAAAATCAGTTCACTGAGCACTGAGCAATGGCTTCAGGGAAGGTGAGTTTGGCCTGAAAGACAACAACAAAACCATGACCAATTTGTTTTCTGGTTCACGGTTCTTTTTGCTATTACAATTGTGTGATACAAGTCATTTTAAAATGTGAGATATTGTTAAAATTAGCATTAATATTAAGGACTTTTCTATCTGTCCTCAAGATGCAAAGAAAAATTAGATAGAGGGTTTATTAGATGCCTATGTCCTTTGTATTATAAAATTGCAGTTACAATCTACGTACATGATGTGATGCAAAATCACTCATGTGTATGGTGTGACTGACAACATCTGATGTGTGAGATTCAGTCATCGCCTGCCATCCTGGGTATGTGCTTAATTTATCTAGTGGTTAGCCATTATTTTCAGACCCTGAAGCTCTACCTGAGACTATATCTCTGCCAACAGAGTAATGTCACTTGAATGCAAAATGGATATGACATCTCTGCTTATTACATGGATATTTTATCTGACTCTTGCTGCCACCAAATTTTAAATGTCACTGCTTACTGATTTGGGTTTATGAGAAAATCATCATATAGTGTTTATGTTTGGCTTTAGATGTAAAATATCTTTGAACTTGTTATTTTTATAAATTTTATATTAAATCAAATTAAATTTTATTATGTACCATTTTATGCTTACAAAATCATTTCACATATCTTCAAAATAAACTCATGAGATAGATGATATTGTGTTAAACCTAAGACTACTGTGAAGTCTGGTGAGTCTTTAAGGACACAGGTCATTGTAGAAAGAGATTTCTTGAGGTAAGACAGATGGAAATAAAGAAATGAACAGCTATCATCTATCCAAAGTTTGTATCACATTATTAATATTTAATGTGTATGGCAAACTTAGGCTTGAGCTGAGTCAAAAGTTTCTAAACAAATGGATTTGTTCTAGTGAGGGAGGCATAGCCACAACATTCCTTAAATATACAGGTATGTCATGGGACATATTTATTTCAATTGGATCAGAATTATGATAAAAAACAGAAATTAAGGGATACAAAGTGCATTTTTATCCCATAAAAATAGAGGGGTTTAATGGGTTTTGGGGGTTAAGATGAAACCCAAGAGAGGGGACAAGAAAGAAAGTCACAAATAGTCATGTAAATTGGGCAAGAGATACAGGAGAGTAGGTGGAAGGTTATAGTTTGCTGACCTAATAGGTACACAGGAATCAACAGAGATCCACCTAAACATTAGACTCAGTAAAGAAAAATAATTCCCAACACATAAATCTGTGACTCTGAGGCTATTCATAGCATCATGTACCCCACCACCACCACTTTTTAAGTATTGTTTCAGGGATTGGATGAGATAAATTAAAATATTTTCTGCTGATTTCTGAGAAGAGGCAGAGACTGCCTTCAAACTGATGGAGTTTGCTTCATTCGTTTGAAATAACAAAACAAATCCTGGTAGAATCCTAGCTTTAGAATTTTGACATCTTAGTTTATGGTATGCTCCATTCCAATGCCATATGACATCTCTGGTTGTTTGACCTCCCTTGCATTTTGTAATTCTAATTAATAATATTGTTTTACCAGACACACGTTACTCTTAAAATAACTATAAAGAAATGGCAATTTTTTGGTGTTGCAGTTATTTTTATTATTTATTGATATATAATAGTTGTACATATTTTAGGGGTACATGTGGCATTTTGGTACATGTATACAATGAGTAATGATCAAATCAGGACAATTGGGATATTCGTCATCTCAAACATTTATCTTTTCTCTGTGTTGAGAACATTACAATTCTACCTATTTTAAGATATGCAATAAGTTATTGTTAACTATAATTTTCCTACTGTACTATCAAATACTAGAACATATTTCTTATATCTAATTGTATTTTTGTACCCATTAGCCAACTTCTCTTCATTCCCTACTTTGCCCTTCCCTTCCCAACTTCTGGTAACCAGTATTCTATGTCCATCTCCATTAAATCCACTTTTTTTAGCTTCCACATATGAGTGACAAAATGTGACTTTTGTCTTTCTCCAACTGACTTATTTCACTTAAAATAATTACCTCCAGTTCCATCCATGTTGTGCAAATTGCAGGATTGTATTCTTTTTATGGCTGAATGAAGTATTTAAAAGGTATCTGCACACCCATGCTTATTGCTACACTGTTCACAATAGCCAAGATATAGAATCAATCTAAGTGCCCAATGAATAAGTGGATAAAGAAACAACTTTATTTGCTCATCCTTAAGAAGCAATTCTTTATCCATTCAAGTTTAAGCTTGAGATTGCAGCAGTTCAGTCACATCTTTTAGGTTCCATTTCTAATTTTAATTCTCCTGCTATTTCTACCACATCTGTAATTACTTCCTCCACTGAAGTTTTGAACCTCTCAAAGTCAGCCATGAAGGTTGAATTCAACTTATTCCAAACCTCTATTTTGACTTCCTCCTGTGAATCACAAATGTTCTTAATGGCATCTAAAATGGTGATTTTTTTCTAGAGGGTTTTCAACACACTTTGAGAAATGGCCATTTTTGATAGCTGCAAACTCTTGGCATCTCACTTTCCCTTTCCATGTGTATTAACTCAGTGAACTCTGACAATGACTTATGAGGAAATTACAATTATTATACTCGTTTTAGAGATGAGGAAGCTGAGACATAAAAAACTTTAAGTAACTTGCTCAAGGTCATAGAGCTAATAGTAATAATTATTAGAGCTAGGACTTTAAGGCAGTGCGGCTACAGATTTTCTGATTTTTATCTCAATACTATGTAATATAAAATTAGAAATCAGAAAACGTCATCAATATTAGTGTCCGCTTCAAAGTTTAAAGGACATAGCAACACCTATGAAAAATAATTCCTCAATATAGTTTCTTTTGTAAAATAATAAAATTCTATATTATTAATAAATTAACTGAGGGTATCATAGGAACATTGGTAATCTATGGGTTAGAGAACAGCCATTTTATATATATATATAATATATATATACAATTTTACGTATATAGACAAGTAATTTTACATATATGTATATATACACACATTAATTTCACACACACACATCATAAATGAAGATGTCACTTCAAGGTGTAAGTGATATAAGTCTTCTGAAGCTGAAGTCTTGAAAGGTAGTTGTTTTTACAGGTTTCCTTAGAATCTAAACTTTTACATAGCCAGTTCAATTTAACTATGACATAATAAATTCACCCCACGTGGGCTTAACTTTTCACAAGTAACTGAATTATAAATTTAAAGCAAACAAATCTCCACTCACTTTAAAAATGGTATGAATGTTTATAATATTTGGGCTTAATACTTTCAGCTCAATGCAAGTCTCCCCTCCTCCCTTCTGGGCAATGAATAAAGAGGCCCTGCATTTCGTTAGTGATTGCTGATATCTTATGCATACATACGTATGTAAACAAACTGCACGGGTGGCCAAGGAGATAATAGGAAAAGCAGATCCTTTAGATAGCATAATAGGCTAAAATGCAACCTTTAAGAGTCTCAGAGGAAAGCGTGTTATTTAATAATAGAAGAGCAGATTCAGTGTGATGCTTCCATTTGCCTATCGAAAGCAATATCCACTGCTACTGTGCATGACACCTGTTTCCCCCACCATCACCATCAAATTTTGAATAATTATTAGAGTTACCAGTAGTCACTAATAACAAATAGTAGTTGTTAGTAAAATTAAATAAGGTTTTTCTAAGAGTAAAAACTTGCCTATGAGAAAAGTGGCCTAAAAATGAGCTTTTCATCTTATGGCATTATTTAGTAGAATGTATTGGAAACCTAATCTCTCTGTAGGTACATAATCTACATGGATTATAAAAACAAACGCAAATAAAAAATAAGAGGCTTAATTCTCCTTATTGAAAATAAAGGAATAGAATCCCGCTCCTTTCCTTAGAGCATTTACTTTAGAATACTAACAACTTTAATTTCTTTCTCTTTTTGAAATCTATGGAAATCTTTTTCAAAGTTAAATAAGCTCCTTGCCAGCTTTATCAATCAGGAATGTCTTTCCAAAAAGTCCTGGAAACCTTCTCTTTGGAATGTAAACAAGGAGGATAGTGCCCCTTTCTCCCAGTTTCTTAGTGAAAATAGGAAGACAACTTCAGTGGGTACTTCATTCCAGGTTGTAAAGCTACCTCTCGTCATAAAGATGTGAATGGTTTATTTTTCCTTTGGATTAGCCAATTAGCAAACACAGATGGCCACTTCAATCACTAGGTGATTCTAGGATGAACATTGTGTGATAAATGATGCTGTCAAGTCCTCTTACTTGAGCACTAGTTTTTGTTTATCTTGAGAACATGTATGCAATGGGTTGTATCTGCTTGACTATGCAAGAGGATGAGATTTTTTTCTGTCTTTGCTGTTATGTTAGCAGATTGCCTGTGATGCACATCACATTCTGGTTTAATGTCTACTCAATAATGGAAAAAAATGTGTTTTTTTAATTCACTTCTCTATTTATAGAGGTTTTCTGGTTTAGGAGTAAATTTTTTTAAATTATATTTCTTCAATAGGGTTCATACAGTCAAAAGAGAAAATTCACTGTTCCTTATTTGATACAGATGTCTTATGTGTAAATTCAGTATAATATAGTAAATGTGAATTGCAGCTATATCTTATTCATGTTTAACTCTTGGATCTTGTTCTTAATGAAGGAATTGTGTGGAACTATATCAACATTTTTATATTACTTAAAATGTGGGCCTCCAACACTTTATAATAACTATTTTATGGACTTTTGTATTAATATTGCTAAGGTGTTTCAAATATAATATTTTAAATATGAATCAGTTCTGACTTATGAACCAAAATAACAATAGCTTCTTTTTTACCCTCAACTTGATTAGGGTTATAACTTGTACTGTTTGATAGTTTAAGTGCGATGTTAAAATGCTGCTATATCTTTCCTGGGTCAAGACAAGAAGCAGTGAAGCAAAGAAAAGGGAGAGAAGTTTCCACAAGCCAGCTATGCTCTACTGCTCATTGCATTTGACATGCTTCATGATGAGTGAGGGATACACAGGGTCCTATATGCAGCCTTACTGCAGCCAGATGTAATTATATCAGTGAATATTTGAAACTATAGCTATTTACAAATCACTCCCAAATTGACTGACAATTATACACATATGCATACTCACACACACACATGCACGTAATATGCAATGAAAATCTTTAGAAAAATTTGAGAATTAATATTTATCAATTTTTGTCCTAAAAAATATTCTTCAAGCCTAAAGTATACATTCTAAGATTAGTATTCCGATGTCTTTTTTTTTCTTTCTCAACTTTTTCTATTTTATATAATACAAAAAGAAAATAAAACAATTTTTTTACAGATTACTGTTTTTGAAAATTAGACAAAATCAATTTTTCTTTTGACATATCACTTAAAAGTTTGTTTTAATATTAAAATGAGAAATTTAGTTTTCTGGTCTGGAAGAACAAACAGATAAAGTCAATAAAGAGACCGGGAATATAGGAATTAGGAAAGTGCATAATACAATTTTAAAAACCAAGATTAAAGTTAACTTTGCACTTAGCAACATTAATATTTATAAACTTCCAGTGAAAATATAAGGACTTTAAAAAAATTATTACTTTAACCTGGCCTAAATTTAGCACTGCCGCACAACTCTGACACTATTACTTACTAAAATTATCAGAGTAAATCTAGCTAGATTTAATCTTTCTTGTGTGTTCAGACATGTGAACTGAAAAAATAATTAACAGTTTAATTATGCAACTATACTCCGGTCTTGAATGAGGCAATCTATCTGTAGGCTAATCTAGCCCAGTGTTGTTAACACACCATGGAACCTTGAACAGTTATTTAACCTCTCTGATCTTCAGATTCCACAAATGTGAAATCAGAAAACTAATCCTACTTGTTTATCTTTGCCTCCCAATGTTTCTTTGTTTGTTCATTTATTTGATTTTATTGTTTTGTTTCATTTTCCCCAAAAATCAAATGTGATACTCTATGCAAAAACACCTCATAAATTTAAAGCACTAACTCAAAATTGTTACTTATATTTGCCCCCCTTTCAAGCTTCTTGGTATATAAATACCTAGCTTGTGTTTCCTTAGCAGGTATTTGAGATATCCAGTGCTCAGTAGTTCTAGACTTTTTTCAGAATTTCAATGGCTCTAAGAGTTTGACAGGAGACATGACCTATGAAAGAGAAAGTCAGAACATTCTGCATTTCATTATTGCTGAAAGAAACTTGCTTAAAAGCAGTTTGGGTTCCCTCTTTTGGCTCTAATATTGAATACTCTTTCTAAACTTTCTTAATTTGCTTATCCTTCTTATGTTTTAAAAATTCTTAGATTTGCCTTTATGTTTAAACCCAAGGACAATGTTCAATGTTCATTTACACATTAGTGCAAGGTAGGGCATGCCAGACATGAAACAGTACAATTACAATTAGAGACAGCATTGTAATCCACTCCAGGAAATTCCTTGTAAGTTCCTATTTAAGTTCTTTTTACATAGAGAGAGGAAAATAGTGATAAAATTTGTCATGTAAATACTCAAATAAGTTTTAATGGAAACAAAGTAAGTACTGAAGTATCTATGCAAGTAAATCTTATAGCCCACTGTATTAGTCATTTCAGGCTGCTATAACAAAATACCATAAACAGGGTAGCTTATAAACAACAGATATTTATTTCTTACAGTTCTGAAAGCTGGGAAGTCCAACATCAAGGCAATGGCAGATTCAGTATCACTCTCTTTGTAGTTTATAGATAGTCATCTTTTCACCAGCAGAAGGGCAGAACTCTGGTCTCTTCTACCCTTTATAGGGACTAATCCAATTCAGGAGAGTTCCAAGTTCCATGTTCTTGACACTTGATCACCTCCCAAAGGCCCTATCTCCTAATATCATCACATTGGGGATTAGGCTTCAACGTATATGTTTTAGAGGGACATAACTTCAGACCATAGCACCCACAGACATGTGGAGTGATGAGAACTCTGAGCAACCCTGTTGAACTATCCCTTTCAACAATTAACTCAATAAATCTTTAGATGTTACATTTTTATTTATTCAGAGCTTCATCTTTCTCAAAAAGCATTGAAGCAGGTAACGATACCATAAAAAAGTAAAGTAGAAATTAAAACAAAGTGTTTGTAGAAGACAAATATAAAACAGAAATGAAGACCACAAATTCATAGGTCATAAGTGAGATTTTATTATAATTATTTGCTTAGTTTTAAAGGCAAAAGGAAAGGGTAACGCATAGTTACTTAGAGAATTGATATTATCAGAAGAAGAAAAAACCATGGCGCCTTAGGGGAAGTTGGACCTTGCATACTTCTACCAAAAACAAAACAAACTTAAATCTTCAACCCAGGGCTTTATCTAAGGAGGGCAGACTGAGAGTTTTTTCTGCAGTCTTCCTGCAGATAATGCAATCACAGATTTCAAATGGCTAGATAGTATAACTTGTTTAGACAATAACAAAGGGCTTAATACTAAAATAAAGCTCAGTAAACTTATGCCCATGTGGTCTGGCTTTTAAGGATATACAATAAATATGTAGAGGAGTGGTTAGGTTGGCCATGACCCAAGCCATTTAACATAGATAATTTCTCTAATCCAGTATATTTATTGGGACTGAAGAACAATATAGAATAGTGTATTCTCAGATGCGAGCCTAGGGTACTGACTTTCTGAAATGCTGATGGAAGGTGCATTCATAAGCATTAAAAATCAGACAAAGAATAAATATAATTAAGAATTTCTCATGGATTGGCGGCTAGTTCAATTTAGACCTGTAGGTGGTACAAAGTAGTTGCTGAAGATCAGGTCAAGTTTTATTTTAAGTACACATTTCTTTCGTACATGCAAATTTAATCAGATTAGCATCAAAACTCCAGGGTAGTCATTTCAGTGTATGTGTATTTCCTCTTGCTAACCCAGATTTTAAAATACATGTTATATTTCCAGAAAAGAAAAATCTATTCTCAATAGCAGGCTTGTAATTAATTTTTTAAATCACCAAATGTATCATATTTATCTATCTATAAGAAAAGAAATATTTCAAATAGTGCATTTTATAAGCTATCACCAACGATAAGTATCAACTAAAAACAAATTACATCTTCTGTATTAAAGCATACTACAAGTCTTGTCTACTACCCAAACAATGAGGAGCAAACAACCTTTGATATATACAGGAGTATATAATCTCTAATTTAGAAATGTAGCATGTAGCAGGGTCTATTAAAATATAATTTCCACTTTTTCTTGAATTCTATTTCCCACCCTCTCTTCCAGGTAGTTGTGGCTACCTGATTGAGTTATAACCAAATGAAAGTGAATGGAAATAATGATCCCACTTCCAGGCCTATAAATAAAGCTTCCACTTATTGTCTTCCATGTTCTTTCCCCTTGCCAGGTGGATTTTGATGCCTTGGCAATTCTTGGAAGACACATGTTGAAGGTACAGTGTCGCTCACTTTTACTATTGAATTACTACGTAGAACAGAGCACTTAACCCAATCTGTATCTGCCTTGATCTGGATAACTGAATGAGGAATAACAGCCTATTGCTTAGAAATATTATACATTGAAAGGTATTTTTGTTAGTAACATTAGTCTGTTCAAGTCATTTAACTTTGTCCTAAACAAAAGATCTTGCTTCTATTTGAGAAGCATTTTATTTATATTTCTATAAATCTGGAAAGCTGTTCTTTAAAATTGTGTTCACACAGGGATTAATTTGATTGTAGCTTGCATTCTCCAGCTTCTTTGGATTCACTTATCTTTCATTATGCTCCGGTCACTCTGGTCTTCTTCCTGTGTCTCAAATATATCATACTTATTTCTGCTTTATAACTCCTGCACTTCATTTTCTCTCTGCAGTGTTTCTCTTTCTTTCTTTGCTTCTCTGCCTCACAAACTACTTCTCATCCTTTATGTGTTAGCTCAAATACCATCATACCTGAGAGCTCTCAGCTCTCTTTGCTCACATAAATATAGAGCACCTATCATTTGACTCCATCTACCCCATTATTGTGCTTATTATTATCAGAATGTTGCTTCTTTAATTTTGGTTGTTTGCGTGTGTATGTGTGTTTGTTTTTCTCCCTCCCCTAAATCTAGTCCTCAATATGATAAGAATTTTGTTTTTTATATTCAGCAACTTTTCTTCAGTGCCCAGGATAAATAACCCAGATACATATTAGGAGTTTGATAAATGTTTTCAACTCAATATAAACTCAATATGAACACTATATCTTTTTCTGAAATAGATCAGTGGGTAAGGAGTTGGATAGTTAAAGCCAGTAGATTCTTAATGGATATTAGTAGAGCAATGGTGGTTTATTTTCAAGTATTATTCAGCAATTTATTTACCATAGAGCTGGATTATATGGTAAGATGAAGCAAATATTGACTGTGGCTAAAATTCTATAAAAGTTTTATGGGTACCTATTTAACATTTTATAAAAATTAAAATGAATCTATAGTGCTTTATATGAACCATAACCTCTTTGTTAATGAAGAGTTTACTGCCTCTAAAGAAAGTAATTAAATAAATGTAAATTATTCATTGATTTTGTTACAAGATTCAATAAACTTTTAAGCATAGTATTATTGTATTTTTACGTTACTGGAAATACAAAAACCATGTTTAATTCATTTAAAAATTGAAGTCACGTGGCCTTTTATTCAAACCTCATAATTAAATATGCACTCATCGGGGAAAATTTATAGATCTGCATTTAATATATATATAATATATTTTTGCATAAATTGTTTATAAAATGAATGAAAATGGAGTTGTTGAATATGAAAAATTAAATCTCATTAATTTATAATTAATCTCTGTTAACATTCACTATATAGTGTACGCTATATTATTTATAAGACAAATACATTTTTAATTACAAAACATATATTTAGAAAATCAATATTTTGGTTGGGTGTGGTGGCTCATGCCTGTAATTCTAGAACTCTGGGAGGCCAAGGCAGGAGGATCACTTGAGCTCAGGAGTTTGAGACCAGCCTGAGCAAAAGTGAGACCTTGTCTCTACTAAAAAAAGAAAAAATTAGTCAGACATGGTGGTGCATGCCTGTAGTTCCAGCTACTTGGGAGGCTGAGGCAGGAGGATTGCTTGAGCCCAGGAGTTTGAGGTTGCTGTGAGCTATGGTGACACCACTGTACTCCATCAGAAGCAACAGAGTGAGACTCTATTTCAAAAATAAATAAATAAATAAATAAATAATATTTTATTTAAGCCACATGTATATTAAGAATAAAATATTTTTAAAAGATCAAAAAAGATCAAGATAATCTATTTTAAAAGGTGGAGAAAGTCATTAAATATTATCATTTGAGATAGGTTTTATAGGGTTTGGATTTTTTTTTCAACAATACAGAAAATTAGGATACACACTGCAATAGCATGGTTTATGTGGGAAGTTGATGTGCCTCTTCCATCTTTTCATGTGTACATACATTTTTTCTTTATTTGTAAATTTAAAACAATTAAATACATATTTATATCTTCTGAAATTGAAATAAGTACTGAAGAAAATTAAAAGACAGATCACTAAAATTGAATCTCATTAAAAAGAATAAACAGATTAATCACAGAACAACATATATGATTAATGAAATAGCATGATATTTATGTGTTATTGAGAATGTGAAGAATGTAGAACAATAGATTGATTCCCTTTGGCTAGTTGAGAAAACATATGAAGAGAAATTGTCATGATCCTGTCAATAAAAAATAAATTTTATAAGTCCCTATTTGAGAAAGAAAAAATGTATTAGAGATATGTCTCCCTTTCAGAAAGAGCAACACTTTAATTAAGGAAAGTTATTACAGAACTTTTGAACTCTGAAGTACTTTTTTTATTCAGGTAAATTATGTAACTTTCTTGTATGAGTTGAAAGATGAATTTATTACTGAACAAAGAAAGAGGTTCAATAATCAGTTTAAGAAAATTTCTTGATGATTTTTTATATTCTTTCTCTGTCATAAAGGATACATTTTGCAATTTCTATTCCTGTGTTTACTTTCCATTCAGTAGAAATGAATAAGAACTCTGACTAATTTTATTACAGAGATTGACTTGTCTAAATTGGAAATGTTTATATTTTTATGAATGTCAAGCTTGTAAAATAAATTTAATAATTGTTGAATATCATATACCATAAAAAATACCATGGGGTACTACTCAGCCATAAAAAAGATTGAAATAGTGCCCTTTGCAGCAACTCAGATGAAACTGGAGACTATTATCCTATGCGAAGCATCCCAGGAATGGAAAAAACAAATACCATATGTTCTCACTTGTAAGTGGGAGCTAAACAAGGGATATATATGGTCATAAAGTGGTGTAATGGACATTGAAATAAGAAGGAGGGAGAGTAGGAGGGGCATGATGGATAAAATCTACCTATTTGGCTACAATGTACACTGTTCTGGTGGGATATTCAGAAAGCCCTGACTTTCGTGATACAATGCATCCATGTAACAAAAAGCATTTGTATCCCTAAATCTATTGAAATAAATAATGCAACAAACAGTGACAGTTTTTATATGTAAACATTGCTAGTCACTTCAAATATAGGTGAACTTGAAATTATTTTTTTCTTACATGTTAGCATCTTAAATTGAATTAATTTCTCACAGATGTTATTAAAAAACCCAAAGTGATTTATGACATTTAAAACAGTAGCCTATATCCTTTCTTCCTTCTACATTGGTAAAAAAAAATAAAAATAAAAAGCCTTTGAGAAATTTCAAATCTCATTATGGTTTTATGTTTTTTTATGAGCCTATTTGTTTTCTAATAGCCCCTTCCTGTAAAAAGCTTATAGTAAAGAGTAATGGGGAAATACGTATAATATCACAGATAATCCAATATGTTAAGAGATTTAAAGGAGTATACTTAACATTTAATGGTTATAGGACAAGGAAGTATCCATTCTTGTCTTATTTTTTTTCTGAGTTCATGATAATAGTTTTTAATTTACTACTTGCAAAAGTATTTGATGAATAGAACTGACAGCTATTTATAAGCTTTCAATTGGGATTTTTAATTAAAGAATACATATGGAATCTGTGTCATTAGTCTAGCCCCTTTATTCCCTTACTTTCTGTAGCCTGAGTAGCACAAACCTCACCAGTAGGTGTATCTCGTATATTCTCCCTAGTTTGGATAATGACTGAAGGAATTGAGCTTCAGTTTCATGTTTTTGAAAACTGATATTAATATATTTTTTATCATCTGATCGCAAGTGGATAAAACAATATTAATAACTCTTGTACTTTTTTCTCTAGCCTCTGTTACCCACAATGAATTTATTCTTATAACTGGATTTGACTTGCATTCATTCATTCTTGTGAACAAAATGCACAATTTCAGAAAGTCTTAGGATCATGCCTTGTACCTTACTAGTGACTTCATACATTGACAACTTTCCTATTGTGTTCTGCTTCTTGGTTACATGGCTTTGATATCATCTTAATTTATACCAAGAATCATCATGCTACACCCAAGGGTAGCACTCCTATCTAGGTTGCCAAAGTCCTGTAGGTAGGAACTGTACATCTTCCTTAACAAAGGCTGCGGTAAGCTCCCAGGAACTACTGAGCCATTGACTCTCTAGTTTATATTTTCGACATGCCTCAGGATTAAATTCACATATTGCGTATTCCAGAATCTCCATTGCAATGTGATGTTAACCTTATGAGATATCTTGTTGCTTTATGTTTAACTTCCTCTCACAGATTATATGTTTGCAAATTGACTAGAGAGTATGGTAACCATTGGAAAATGCACTTATATACCACACTAAATATTTATTCTCAGAAGTGCTTGTGTCTATTATTCCTACAGAACAGACCTGTGTGAAATTCACATATCCTTAAAACTAACCTGTCCCTGATATAAATGACAAGGCTATCCCTTGTCAAATAAAAAATATAATGATAGGATATGGGATAAAAACAAAAGAGAACACATTAATAATAAATATGCCATTATTTTTAAAGCATTATGCATTAGGTTCTATTTTTTAAACCTAGGAATTTATTTATGTGCCCCAATTATTATTTTAAAATACACATGAAATTTTAAAGTGGAATCATTAAAAACAAGCAAACAAAAAGCTCTATCTTTGCAAGATGCAATTAGTAAATTCTAAAATATTATTATTCACCTGGTCAATGACACATATAAAAAAGAATTATAACAACGGTAAAAATTATTTTTGAGATACATTAATTTTTACAGGCTACACATAAGACACTGGCTGTTGAGAAACAGATGGACAATATACACATGTAGAAATACAATTAATTTTCTTTTTATGAGTCATATAGCTGAATACCTTGCCAATTTTTCTTATTTTTTTTTTCCTAATATGTACCTAAGAATTCTTCTGGGCTTTCTACAATAGTTCCATTATATCATCTTGAGAAAATAATGTTTTTCCCCCAAAATCTTTATGGTATTAAATTATTTTGAATATTTTACTGTGCTTATTAGGAATGCCAATGCAATGTGAAAGATAAGCTTTGATTGTGGGGATCCTTGTATTATTTCTTATTTTAAAATAATATTCCCAACATTTTCTCATTAAGCCTGATGCTATGAAATAAAAGATGCATAGGTAATCTTTATCATGATACAGAAATTCTCTTTGTTTTCTAGTTTTATAAGATTGCTTTCATATTATAAAGACATGTCAGATTTTGACAATATTTATTGTGAATCTATCTGTCATGTGTGCTCTTTTTTATCTTTACTCTGTTAATGTATTGATTAGTCTTCATAGATTTTGTTTGTTCACCTTCCCTTGCCTATTGCTAGGATAAAATCAATGTTTCCTGTTGAATTAACTTTTACATATACTGCCAGAATTGGACATTGATAGTTTGTTAAAGATATTGAGAGATTAGTATATGAACAAATTGACTACAATATTGCTGTCTGATAATGTTCCTGTCATCTTTTGATATGAAAGCATTATGGCTCCACTGAATGAGCTAGAAAATATTCTTTCATACATTGCCCTGAAACCTAGGATAACAATAAAATGATATGTTCTAGCAATACTTTGTAGAACTTAATTTTAATAATCACCAGGGCCTGATTTTTTCCTTGTAGTTTCATAATGAGTATTTTAATTATTTAGAATTTATGGGAGTATTTAGGTTTTCTGTTATTTGGATCCAAGTTGTATTTTTTGGGGAATTTCGGTTTTTATCAAATCTTCAAGTTAGTACCCTAATATAGTATGCTTATTTTTATATGCAGCTATCTCTGCTTTATCATAACTGATATTATTTTTATCTGTCCTTTTTTCTCTTTTTTTCTTGCTCAATCTGACCAGAGATCTTTTTATCTTATTTTTCTCAAAGAACAAACTTTACATTTATTATTTTTCCTATATTATGTTACTTTTATATTTCCTTTTTTCCTGATATTATCTGTATTTTCTCCTTCATACCACATCATTCTGGGCTGAATATTACCAGTCTAAGCAGGTATATCATTTGGAATACTAATAATTTCTTTGGAAATGGAATTTTAAAATATAATAAATATACTTGTTATTTTTAGAAATTCAATTCCTAGCTCAAATTCATCTTTTTATACCTATAGTCCTGGTCAGTTGGTGAACTTTGTGATTGTATTATGTATTTTGTTTAAATTACATATATAGTGCATACACTGCAGTTATAGCTAGCACCCCTAGAAAGTTTAAGTGTTATTTCCACTAATTCTAAATCATAGGGGTTTGTTTTCTCATATGTTTTATCATATCAATTAGCCTTTATTAGTAAGACTATATATTTATTCTTTTTAAATATAAATAAGTCGCATTAGACATATGTTCCTGTCAGGATCATTTTAGATTATAAATTTCTCATCCAGAGTACTAAAATTTTTGACATCTGGATTTTTTTTTTCTTTTTTTTTTGAGACAGGGTCTTGCTCTGTTTCCTAGACTGGAGTACAGTGGCCTGATCATAGCTCACTGCAACCTTAAATGACTGAGTTCAAGCTATATTCCTGATTCAGCCTCCCAACTATCTGGCACTACAGGCACATGCCACCATGCTTGGCTAATGTTTAAAAAAGAAATTTGTAGAGACATGTCTCACTATGTTGCCATGGCTGTTCTTGAACTCCTGGTCTCAAGCAATCCTCCGCTTTGGATTCCGAAAGTACTGAGATTACAGACATGAACCACCACACCCAGCCTTGACATCGGTACTTTGATAAAAATGAAAAGCAATGTCAAAGGCGTTTGACAATGCAAAAGACATCTGTAGAGTAACATACTGCATCTTATTTTTTGTTGATGTAACTCATGAAATTTTCTCTTAATAAGCTACCTTAAAAAACATTCTCATTGATACCTTACCATTATTGCCTTTAAAAAAGTCAGTATAGGCAGTATATGCAGACATGGGTAGGGTTGGGTAGGTAGAGCATGAGACTGTTAATAAATATCCAGAGTTATTATTTGAAAACTATTAAATATCTACTGGCTTTCTAAAATTACATATTAGAAAATAAGTCAATAATTCACCACTTTTTATTTTATCTTGTCATTTTATAACTTTTGACAGATAGTATGTTTAAAGAAAAATAAGTACCATATTTCTTTAAGTACAGAAGATTTATTCTACCAGTTCATCTCTACTTGATTATTTATGTATCTTACTATATAATTCTTAAATATATCTGGTGAGTATTTATTTATTTATTGCTTATGAAGGTGAAAGTCATATCTTAGTGGAGCGACACAGTGAAAGGGAAACACCACCCTCTGTGGCTCTGCTGGTATGACCTTCTGACAACCACTCTCTCTACTCAGACAGGCATTCCTGTATCCCCTCCAGCTGGAATGACTAGATGGATAGTCAGGAGAAGGACTCTTATTTCCAAAGAACAAAAAAAAAATTGAAAAAAGAATAAAAGAGCTACCTTTATTGTACAAGCCCAAACAGGAACTATTTGTTGAGTATGTGTTTGTGAGTGTGAGTGTGTGTGTAACTTCAGGATGAATGAAGATAATGAAATAGCTTAAATGTAGGCATGTTGAAGGCAAATATAATTTATTCCAATGAAATAACCAATTATTGATATAATGCAATTATTTCTCTTAGTAAAATATTTATTTAAAGAACCATCTTTCAAAATAAATTAATAAGCTCTATTTGATCTGTCAGTTTCTTATTTAAACATAAATGCAGACAGTAATGAAGAATGTTAATAATGCATCTATCATTACTAACAAAGCTAGAACATTTTTACTGGTGAGTTTGATTCTTCATAATATTGTTAGTAAATTTTCTCCAGGTTGGCTCTGCATTTGCACATATCGGAATATAACTTTGACTTATGTAAATGAAGCAGAAGAACAGTGTCCTCACCTACATTAAACTGACGTTAAATAGCAATTGCAAGAGCAAATGCCTAATAGTATGTGCCTCTAATCCACTAAAGGCCTGACTCGAATGGCCAAGAGCACTTCAATTAAGTTTCATTGCTCTTCATTACATTTCCTCAATATATGTGTCTGATGTGATTGTTTCTGGTCTCACAGGAGATCAGAACTTTTGATAAGGGTTAGGGGTAACTTTAGTTTTTATGTCATTTAATTCTAGTGGGAAATCTCTCTAGGGTTTTTGGAATTCAACTATTCAGTGCTATGATTTCTTCCTCTTTGAGTTATTATTGTTTCTTAATCTTACTAAGAATACATAATTAATTTAATTGTTGTTTTTACTTCCTATGGTAGATGTGCATCTATAACATGGGAATGCACAATGATTGCCTTTTATGACAAAAACAGAGGAAGAAAAATGGCAGTAACCTAGGTTATTGTTATACTTAAATGGTCTCTCATACCTTATGAAAGAAGATCTTTGTGTTAAATCATTTAACAGAGAAATATATTTATTTCACATATATCAGAGGATGTGAGTTTTAGATGAAATAGATTCTGAGGTAATGCTATTGACGAGAAGTTATTATTCTATATATTGTATTGCACAACAAGGAGACAGGATGAGGAAAATTTAAACAACCTATAATATATTACAGCTAAATAGTGATAAAATGGCAGCAGCAAAAATAGAGAATGAACAGCTGGTATGAATGACATCAACACTAGAAAACAAAACAAAACAAAAAATTCAGACTCCTAGAAGTACATCTTGGTAAATAAAGCTGTTAGATCCTATGTGACAATGTCAGATGTTAGGAGACAGGAAGGATATATTTGTCCCTTCCAATGGATCCAAAGTTATGAAGACAGGGATTAGATTAAACATAGTTACTAGGTTATAGAATCAAGTTGGTAAGATTCTATAGTGAACATAAGTAGGGGGTAGAGTTTTTGTTAAGTAAATGTTATATGTTGTTTAGCAAGCCACATGTAGTAGCAACTAGAGAGGAATAGAGAATTTTAAAATCTTTATTTATACATAGACATAAAACTGAGTAAAACTTCATGTAATTGCTGTTATGTATAGCACAACTAGCTTATTTTATTTTTATATAAAATTATGTTTTAAAGATTCATTTAGTTTGATGCAAATAGTTGTAGTTCATTCAAAAAGTTTCAGATTGCATAGATATGAATTAAAATATAAAGAAACATAGTAGGAGAATAAACACAAATTCAGAATTTTAAGTACCTCTGTGAGAAAGAGTAATACAATCAGTGAAGGATTATAGGGAGGATTAAACTCTGTTTTAAGTTTTACTTGTTAATAGAGGAGATAGAACAATTTTATATTCTTTATACATTTTATGGATCTGAAATATTTCAAAATAAATTTCAACTTTTTTCAAAATGTTTGACAATATAACTCATATTAGTATGGTATATATTGTAGTACATGAGGATAGAAATATATCATGAACATCAGATAGAATTTGAGAAGGATCTGATATTAGAAGTGAATTCCCTTCAGCACACCTGCAGTTAGAACTCTGCCTATATTGAGTACTTTTTTTCCCTTCCATCTTGGTCAAGAGCCAAAATCTCTTTCCACAATGAAACGCTCATCAACTCAGAAGGTTTTGCAATAACACGCATTAAATAAGTATCAATATTGTATATACACTAGTAATTCTTATACTAAAACATATTTCACAGCTCCTCATGATTGTTCCAGGGTGGTTATGTGTGTATTTGCACAGACTTTCCAAAGATAAAGGTGTGTATTTAGTGACCACATGTAGGTAAATGTGTGCATATGAACACACATACTTCCACATTAAGTTTTGTGTATGTTCGTTTATATTTCCTTCTAAGTTATCTGCTGTTACTTATTTTAACAGGATTATCTCCAGTTTATAGATGTCCAGAAGAGAATGCAATTTGGGTTTATTATCTTTGTGAGGAAAATAGCATAAGGTGGCTTTAATATTAGAATATCCCCAAAATTTATTTCATTAATTGGTAATTTGTGCAAACAATTTAGTGTTTGGTGGAAGCCACATTTAACCTTAATCACATCAGCGTTGAATTTTTTCTTAGGTTACCTGGGTCATTTTGGAAATTTGTATTAACTTTTCTGCTTTTTATTTTTTGAAACTATACAAAAATGACTTTGAACAAAATAACTTCAAAGGTTCCTTATGGTGTGAAAATTGTGTGATCATTGTTATCAATAAAGATGATTGAAAATAAAAAGCTTAGAGCTAGTAGGAAATATAAAGATATCCTTAGCATATGAAATTGAGGTAGCATTCTTAATTATTTCTGTTATTCCTTCTTAGATTGTTAGCGAATTGAAATTCATGTGCTTTATATGCAAAGATAGATTTTTTTTTGGTTAAAACAAAGTATAAACTTCCAAACTCCAACCTCCAAATTAAGCAGTTAACATTTCTTCTCATTTTAAAATACACAGTTGAAGGAAACAGAAATGCTCTTTTTGAAATTTAACATACAATATTTAAATGAATTTTACATCTGCCAATTTGCAGCTATATAATCAGAGTTAGGTAAGTTACCCCAAAGCTACACTAGAGATTAGAGCTGTCTTTATTTACTGAAGCCTAGCTTAAATGGAAGAAAAATTGAGAAATTAGAGGGAGGGGCAAGATGGTGGATGAGAAAAACCACCAGCCAGGGTGTCTCTGCAAGAAAAATAGATTTTAGAAGAAAGTGAAAATAATAACAGGCAGACAAACATAGATGGATGAGGGTCAGAAGGAAGGGTGCCTGAAACTATAGGAGACTCCATGTGAAGAAGTTGTGGAGGAGAACTGGAAGGAGAAAGGCCCCTGAGAGGCTTGGAGACCGGTGACAAGGGTAGGTGGAGTGATTAAATCCCGCCCCCCTTGCATCTCAGACTGCTGGTGGCTCCTGAGCAGTTAGAGAGACCTGCCAACACCAGTTCAGAGACAGCTGCCACCAGTGAGTTGTGAGCTTCTTGCAGATGGGGCACCAGGCTCCCAACTCCCTTGGGCACCTCCCGGCCCAAAGACCCTACCCAATAGGCAGGCACCATATTGCCTAATTCTCCCCTTGCCCTTCTCTACCCAGGGCCTCCAAGAGAGACAATTTAGCCACTGCCGGAAGGCATCTGCAGGAAACGGGACCTTTCATTTTTGGGGCCCTACAACACACTGAGTGGTATTCAGACTGTGAGCTCCCAACCTGCCAGCCCTCCCAGTTGCCGCCTGTCTGGTGACTCCAGGACAGCAAGGCAAATCCCAAGGTGGAGAGACATTGATCCAACTTGAACACCTTGTGGGTAACTTGAAACTGGCATTGTTCTCCCTGGCAGGGTCAGGGATTGATCTCTGGGGCCCAGGGAACAGGCCTGCAGGCCAGATCCCATACAACCAGGTCTTGATCACATTGCCCCGGGACACAGAAGTGATATTTGTGAAGGAGCCTACTGAGGTGCGTGTGCCTTCAGGCACGGATCAGATGCTTGAGAGGCAACCCTCCTCCCACGGGAGGGCCATGCTCCCAGCTCAGGCTGTGATCCTGGGCAGGGAACTCACAGCACGCATCACAGCCAGGGCAGATCTGCTGGCTTGAGGACCTGCCTACTGGCAGAGGCCAGGGAAGAAACCTTGGAATAGGGGAGGGCAGAAAGGAGGGAGGCCTACTCCAGACTGCAGGTCTCAGACAGCCCCACTGGACATGCAGACTTTTTGGCTGAGTGGGACCATTTCAGCCCCTCCCTGACAACTTTGCCCAGAAGCAGAGAACAGACCTTTGACCCCTGCTAACAGCATTTTTGGAGCTTGAAAGCAGACTCAACCAACCCAGCTCCACCCAGCCTCACTCCCCTGCCTGCCCCTGCTGAAGTTGAGAATAAGGACACCTGGAAGTCCCAGGGCCCCACCCACCACCTGAGGCACTAGAGTGCCTCTCCAGAGGAAGGAGAGCTTGTTACAGGACCTAAAAACAACACTGGTGCTTGCTCCTCCCAGAAAGCGCCACCTACTGACAGGGAGGTCAATTTGCACACCCTTTTACTGCATCTACTGACTCATCCTAGAGGGTGTGGTTGGATCTCACCCACAAACACTGCCTATTGGCTCAGAGACTAAACAGAGCATGTCATTTTCCAAACGAATATCTAAAGGTAAGAAGCAACAGCTGATTCAGATGGGAAGGAATCAGCGAAAGAACTCTGTAAATATGAAGAATCAAACGGAAAGCACACCCTCAAAAGGGAACACCAGCTCTCTGGCAATGGACATCAACCAAATTCCAAACACTAAAATGACAAGAAAAATTTCGAACAGGGATTGCAAGAAAATAAAGTGATATGCAAGAGAAAATGGATAACCAACACAAAGAAACAATGAAAAATTGCATGTGAAAACCTTAGAGAAAAAATTCATCAGTTCAGGAACTACGTAAACTTTAGTTTATACTATCAAAAATTTATTTCCCTCCCTCTATAAAATCAGATATATATGTCCCAAATTTCCCGATGCTTATTACTTTAAATGTTTCTGGAAAAATATGCACTTAATTGAAAATCAGCAAGGAATTTACCATCTGCTTGTAGAGCAGCGATATCAAGGCAAAGTGCTACTCTGTGGTATATGCCCGAAACCCTAACTGAAATGTACAAGGCACATATGTTTGAAAATGTGGTTTTAAAATCAGAAGCCAATTAGTGTGTTCCACATATTCGAAGCTGATTTGGATTTGAATTATCTATAAATAAAGAAGCTGTGGTTTCAAAGACTTAAAATAATAATGTGAGGTAGAACTTAGTACTTGTTCTTGCTAATAATGACCATGTTAGGTTGACATTGACAAATTTAAGAATTGGATCTCTCTTTAAAGCTTTAGTCATAGTTTAGATATACAGTTATTTTTCCCTTGTAAGACTTCACTCCAGTTACTTAGCCTCTCTGAGCATCACTGTATTTATCTCTATCTAGAGTTGTTGAGAGACTGAATTTATATACAGTACTGAGTTAATTATATAACACATATTATAATTTTGATTATCATTTTATGTCATTGTTATTATTATTGGTGTTTTAGAGGGTATAGGTAATACATCATATTATTTAGCAAAAGTATTGAATAATAAACTTGCTTTTAAAAATTTGTGAAACTGTTATCTGTGTCAGGCACTCAGCCAAGTACTTAAATTTTATTTACTCATTTAAGCCTAGACATCACCTTATAAAAAACACATTATTATCATTTATGTGTCAGAGATGAGGAAATTGAGGTTTAAAGAATGTAAACAAATTGTTCAAGATCCTTCACTTAGTAAGCACTGAAACTTGGGTTAAATCCTATATCTGGCAGACCAAAAAGGGTTAAAAATGCTGCCACCATGGGTAGAAAATCACTTTAGAAATTCAGTCCTTGAAAAGATCAGTGTTAAAACTAATTTCCAATTTTTTTTTTTACCATAGTCCTTCCTTATCCAAGAGGAATGTTTTAAGATGCCCTATAGATGCCCAAAATCACTGATAGTAGCAAACCTGATTGCTGTCATTTGGAGCACATTTCTATATGTGTCTTCCACCCACAAATTTAATGCCTTTTCCATCTTAACTAAGCAGTTATCACACACTGTGACGGTAACTTTTGCAGTTTGAGGTGCAACAACAAAACTAGTTCAAATTTATTTTTTCTTCTTCACAATTTTTCACAAGTAGAAGATTTGTTCTTACTGTAGATCTTAGCAGTCTCAGCATGATTTTTTTTTTCCTTTTCTTATTAAGTCAAGAACATTCACCTTTTTTACTTAAAGGAAGCACTTTAGGGCTTATCTTTGTTGGTAGCATCAATACTCACTTGCTTTGGGGACATTATTAAATAAAATAATGGTTACATGAAAACAAACACTGTGATACTGGGATAGTCTATCTGATAACTGAAATAACCACTGAGTAACTAATGGGCAGGTAACTGATGCCACGTTGAGACTCTAGACAAGGAGAAAATTCACATCACGAAGGGCAGAGTGGGACAGCAGATTTCGTCATACTACACAGAATGGTGCACAATTTAAAATTTATAAATTGTTTATTTCTTGACTTTTCATTTAATATTTTTGGACCATGGTAGACCCCCAGTAAATGAAACCACAGTGGGCAGGGGGGTATTGTACTTAGTGGGAATTTAAGTATGCCTAGGTTTTGAAATTGTATTGGATGCCATCTTCACCGCATGACATCTTAAAAATATTATCCATCTCTCCACCATTTTCTATTTTTTTCAGTTGTTAGATTTATAATCATACTAGTAAATCTCCTGTAACCTCAAGAACCCAAAGCAAGTGCTAAACCCAAGTGAGAACAAAAGTCAACCTTCACTTACGTTTTGGAATTTTCTGTCTTTCTCTAGGTCCCTTAGCCCTACATGCCACTGCAAATTAGACTTAGCTTTCCACTTTAGGAATTTCTTAAAAAATCAGAAAACCTGTGGTTTTCCAAAGTTTATATCTCCATATAAAATAAGAATCCAATTGACTTCAAGTGTGATGAAATAAGAACTGTTATCACAGAAAGATTTTTAATAAAAATATATACATAGATCAAATTTTATTACAGTGCATGTAACTAAAACCAATATAAATTAAACACTTTACTTAAATGTATGAACATGCTATTACACTTTCCCTATCCCAAAGCTGTAACATAAAATTTTAGATTGCTAAAGATCAAAATCAATCATATTATTTTGCATTGTATTTCTCTAGAATTAAAATAGATTTAAACATATAATAATTTGAAAGAAATAAATTAATGTCATTCTCTTTGACATCATGCTTATGTTTTCAATTTATACTTAGAAGTTTGAAAACAGAGAAATAAATTATGTGGCTGCCTCACATTAGTGTGAAAACTCCTCTGACACTGTAAAAATAACAACAGCATTAAGTTACTTAAATAATTTGTGGTGTTTGAAGAAAGCTCATTAGCACCTTGTAAATTTTCACATAGCCTGTGTTATAACTTCATTTCCAGAGGAGCTATCATAGCACAAAAACAAATCCCATGTGCAATTAATAACTGAAAGATTCACTGAATGATTTTGAATAGAAGACACTACATAATAAAGAATAAATTCTCAACTTGGTGTGCAGGGCTGAAACATTAATAAAAGTTATACTAGTAGAAGTTATTCTTTTTTTCTATTTAATCTGCCCACCCACTTAGAAGATTAGCTCTATACCATTGTTTCTGCAATTCAGTAAATAGTTCTATGAGTAAGTAAAGTTGGATTATTTTACAGTTCAGTTTTCTTTAAAAGTTCAATGCATTATTTTCATGAAAATATGTTTTTGCTTGTTTATTCTTCAACATAAATAATATAAAAGAATATTTTAGGATTCAATATGTGCCATCAGATAGTATTCTGATTAAAAATTCAACAGATAAACAAAACTTCGGGGACAAGGGGAAATTTGATTTTTTAAAGCTTAGCAAACTTCTGTCATGAAAATTAGAACCCACCGCTGACACCAGGAGATGCCCAGTTCTAAAGAATACCCTTAGGGATTAGTAAAGAGAAAGTAGAATTTATCCCTTCAACAACCATTACTTCCCCACAACCCAAGCTCTCTATCTCTTACCCACAAGCTTCAGGCAAAGACAGCTAGAGATGAAGAAAGGGAATCACTGTTGAGAGTCGCTGACAGAGTTGTGAGCCTGTTTGAGAACACACTTGGAAAGGCTACTCCCAGGCAGGCAGGTAAGGGGGCCTCAAAAGAGAATTCATAGAGAATATATTAATAGGTATTGGGATCTCAATCCCCTGCTGGAAGCCTGGGGCACTGCAGAATCTTCAGGGCCACCCTCCTGCTACTTTTACTGCTGAGAATACCCTGGTGAGAAAAATCTTGGAAGAGCATAGTTCTGTGGTCTCCGGTCCTCACCCCTGGTCCACAGACTGGTCCCTGGCCTCTTCGGAACTGGGGCCATACAGCAGGAGGTGAGCAGCAGGTAAAAAAGTGAAGTTTCATCTGTATTTATAGCTGCTCCCCCTGGCTCACATCACCTCCTGAGCTCTGCCTCCTGCCAAATAAGCGGTCACATTAGTTGCAGGAAAACAAGCTCAGGGCTCCCACTGATTCTGCATTATGGTGAGTTATATAATTATTTCATTATATATTACAATGTAATAATAATAGAAATAAAATGTGCAATAAAACAATCCCATCAAGAAATGGGCAATGGAAATGAACAGAAATTTCTCCAAAGA
>VBSM01000483.1:17560908-17602724 GCA_008086735.1 Cheirogaleus medius
ATGTATGTAACCCTAACAATATTTGTACCCCCATTATATGATGAAATAAAATTTTAAAAAAATAGATTAAAAAAAACCCCAAAAAAACAAATACATCTGCTCTCTCTACATAGACTCTAATATTGTGCTGTAAGACTCAGTGGACATCAGACATTTCAAACATACAGATTTCCTTTCCATAAGTCCATCTCCAATTTCCTCTCCCAGTGTTCATCTCAGCACACAATTATAAAGCATTTCTGTTTCTTTAGACAAAAGATAAAGTAAATTTTAAGTTTATCTCTTAATTATACCAACTTAGGGAACAAGACTTTGGGGGTGGGGCATATGTGGAGTTGTTTTTATGCATTTGGTTCTGTAGGTTGCCCACACTGATGAATTTGCGCTGCTTATACCAATGTAAACTAAATCAACTCCAATTATATGTAACGAATATAACATTCAATTGCCCCATTTTCATGTTGGCCATTTTAAAGCTGTGAGTCCAATGATAAGAACTATCATGGCTTTAAGGACTTTATATATATTGATACATTTAGTCTTCATGCTATTGTCCCTATGTCATGGTATTGTTAACCATTCTGTAGATGAAAAAAATCAAAGAATAGAGGGTTAAAGCAACTTGATCAAAGTCTCACAAAATAAGAGACAGAGATCAGCTACACACCCATGCAACATTGCTCTACAGGTTGTGTCCTTATCCACAACACTGCACTACCTGAGATTCTAAAATTGCACTTTGCAAGTTTTCTTTCCAGTCAAGTCTTATCGAAAACAGAAGGCAGAAGACAGGATTTTTTCGGGCCCAGATAATTATAATAATCTTAACAATGCAAGCAGACAAATCATTTGTTTTTATTTATCAAGTTAATGTTTTAGAAAAAAATGTCTGAATTTTCAAATTTTTAAATAATACATCTTCAGTTGTTTGGAAAAAGTATGTTATACTCCTAATCTATTAAATATTGATAAAGAGGCACTATGCTTTAGGACCATTCAATTAATCTTAATACATTTTACTATAGATTAAATTCGGCATTTTAGTAAAATTAACAATTCTTTCTGAGGCAGGCTGAGGCAGGAGGATCACCTGAGCCCAGGAGCTGGAGGTTGCTGTGAGCTAGGCTAATACCACAGCACTCTAGCCCAGGCAAAAGAGTGACACTGTCTCATTTAAAAAAAAAAATTCTCTCCCTGTGACTTATTAACGTTATCAAAAAGGCTAAACAGTATGTCACAGACTTTTTAGAATAGGAGGCATCTTTACATCATGTCGAATGAAACATATTTTGTGCAAGATTCATTTACACATTCAACACTCCACGCTCGTATCATATTTCCTGTATTAAAATTTCATACTTTGATTATTTGCATAAGATATACTTCTGTGTTATTATTCTAGAAATTCTCAGCCCTGGCTGTACGTCAGAGAATCTTCTGGTGTGAATTTTTAAACTGACAGAAGCAGGGATCCCTCCCTATAGATTCTATTGTATGGACTTGGGTCAGAACTGTGCAGTTACATTTACAGAGCTTCTCTTAGGTGATTGAAATGTGCATTTGGAGCTGCGAATCATGAGATTACTCACACACAGTCAGTCTTCTCACTACTATTCATTTTCCTCTTCCATTTTCTCCATCAGTTTTAGTAAGTATAACATTTATTTATTGGGTTCTACTCAATTTGATTCCTCTTGTAATACTATATTAACATTTATTTTGAGTTTTACAAGAGTTTCAGAATGTAATTGGATTTTTGATAAAACTTTCAAACTTGTAATAAGGCAAAAAAACCTCTAAAACATGACTATTACTTACTGTATGGTGGTCATCAAAGTGTTGTCTTAGTCTCTTGGAAGTCCCTCAGACCCTTTCAGTGGGGACATAAAGATTAAAACTATTTTCATTGTAATACCAAAATATTTTCTGCATTTTAACTCTGATTCTCTCATATATGTAAGTGGAAATTTCTAGATGTGATATTCCATCATATGTCACAATAGTTTGAATGCAAAACCAGAGGTGAGTTGTCTTCAATTAAGACAGGCATTAAAAGAATTTGCAAAAGGTACAATGATGTCCCTTTTCTCACTGACTATGTTTTATAGAGAACATACTGTGAAGAAAGCTCATACATGAAATGGAATTTCAATTCCTTTACATTGAAATATGACATTGTTGAATATACCAACGATTCTATCAATCGTCTTTGTCTGAAAGATGGATTACATAAGAGAATGAAAGCATTACTAACACTGAATAAAATTTCTATCCAACATTCGATGAGGCAGAGAGATGTAATTCCACTCAGTCAATGAATTATGATAACAGGAAGAGGCTGGGAAATGATGGGAAAGCAGAGATCAATTATCAGGAAGATGCAATTGAACAGAATCTGCTAAAAAACTAAGTTAACTCCTTTGCTTTCCAGGATGTGCTCCCAATCAAGTCGTTAAAGAATTGCATTTTATCTTTGCTCCATGAAACTTCAGAAAATGATTTGGTGTTCCTCTACATTCCACTATGATATGATAAAGTTAAACTATCACAAAACATTTACTAGGATTTTCTTCAGAGGACTGTAAGGCAGATGGCAGGTTCCATTAGCCCCGTTTTACTGATAATAAAGTGAGGAAACAAGAAATTTAATTACCTTGGTGAAAGTCACATGGCTAGGAAATGTAGGGCTGGAACTACAGCCCCTGTGTCTGTTCTGTGATTTTTAATGTCTCCTTTTATAGTTTTTATAACAGCAACTAACATTCACAGAGTGTATGATTATTCAATGACAAGCTAAGAAGTGTCCTAAGTTGCTTACACTAGTAAAGTAATGTTTTATCTCACAAAAATCTTATGTATGAAGGACAGAGGCAAATAATTCCTAATTATTAACAGATGCTAAATAGGACCTGCTGGCAGTATCTACTGGACAATTAGGGAAAAATATTCTTAACAACAGGGTTAAAACATTCTTAAAAGAGCATAAATTCCAAGAAAATAAAATATTAAAATAATGCAAATAATCTAAATATAAAGGTACACAGTAATATAAGGTAACATAATAAAGTCAAAATTCTACAAAAATATATTTTTTTCATTCATGCTGAGTTGTAAAGTTTAGTTTGTAGTTTCTCTTTTCTTGCCATCCTTTCCACATTTCCATGCTTTTCTCTTCATTAGTTACTGGTCCTTCTACGGCTGTAATAGCTGGGGACACAAATTGATACTCCAAATTAATTGCTAATTGCTGTAAACTAAAATAAAATATTAAGCCTGCCTCAGCTGACTGAATGGACCCCCAGAATAAACCTCCTTAAATTATTTTAGAGTTTGGCCAAGGGGACACGAGAAATACCCTAAAGCTGAGAAGCTGGCCATGAGAAGGAAGGTCAGACATGCCTCACCATGCCCCCTTCTCTTCTTGGAGACATTGTTTATAACTCATTAACAGGCCAGACATCTAGGCTAACCAATTGTGTAAATTCCAGTCCATGTCTGAGTCCAGCGTACCAGCTCTAACACTGTCAGGTAGAGTAGAATTACCTCTTATTAGTGGGAAGGTCAGCTTTTTAGTTCAAGATTTCAACTGACTGGTTGATTGCTACTTACATTAGAAAGCGTAATCTGCTTTACTGAGTCTATTGATTCAAGTGTTAACCTCATCCAAAAGCACATTCATGACACACCTAGAAAAACATTTGGTCAAATATCTGGGCACCCCATCACCCAGTCAAGTTGACATATAAAATTAACAATCGCAGGTCTACCTCTTATGAACTTGGCACCCATATTCATCTCCTTAAACCATGTTTATTATCCAAATAAAGATAATAACAGGGTCATAATCTGCCTAACATGACACAACTATTCTGCATACAATAGAAAAAACACAATAGCTCTTTTCCCAGGAGAGAGATAAAGTCCTTCAGTTATACCTACCCTTTTCCTTGATATTCTATAACTTAAATACTATGATGTAAAATTTACAATATTTAAATACAATGACATAAAATCAATTTATCTTATGGCACATGATATGGGAATTTGAGAGGGAAGGATACAAAGATATTTGTTTAATGTAGATTTCTATATATTACATATAAATATATATGTATGAAATACATCTATATCTCTACATACATATATACAAACATATAACAAAATAGGGAGAAAATAGTCATGACAAAGTTGTCCTTTCTGTAACTGGCCACATGGTTGCAGCTGGTATTTACAATTAGCTGCTTCTACTACTCATTCTGTGTTCCCTTTGCTTTCAGAAGCACCTCAGCTAGTTGTGTTTCTTTACCTTGTGGGGTGACTCAAACCTTCACTCCTGAGGGCCTGGATATCCTTCATCCCTGCTACCATGGCCTCTTTATTCATGAGTCCATTATGCAATGACAGGCATGGGTGTAGAGAGAGGTTGACTGGTATCCACAGAATAGGTCATCCTATTTGCTTTGATTATTGAAATCCTCCTCTAGCTGAAGTTATATTTTGATGGGCATTTACATGGGGCACAAATAGCTTCATGTTTTTTGGCCCATTCAGAAAAGTTTTATCTACATATCAATTTCTCAAATTTCCTTGTCACCAATTTTCCAATTATGTCCATTCCAAGTCCCTGTCCATCCAGCCAAACCATTGTCCACAGCCTATGAATTGGAACATAATAACACATCTGGTCATTTCTCTTTCCAAGTAAAATGAACAACTAGGGTGCATTGCTTGAAGTTCTGCCCACTGGGAGGATCTTCCTTCACCACTGATTTTCAGAGATGCCCCAGAAAGGGGCTGCAGTGCAGCAGCTATCCACTTTTGTGTGGTGCCTGCACTTTTTGCAGACTATCTGTAGATCAGGACTGATTTTTCCTCTCTCAACTGAAAATAGAGGACTTCCCATGAAAGTGCGGACTGGGGGAGAGAAGGCAGTGTAACTGGAGGGGGATCCATAGACATTTAGTCTACTTCATGTAACTTATTTTTACTTCCATTTGATGATGGATTATTGCTGAGCATGCCCAACTTTATGGCTTGGTGGGTCAGGTAATACTCGGTTCATGATGGGCAGCTCTGACTGAATGAAAACTTAGTGGCCCACGGTTAAGCATTCAATTTCAGTAGAAATATATGTATATAGTCAAATGGGGATGTGATGGGAACTACCATCTTTCAACCTGCTAGTTTTTGATAGTGGCACCAATCTTTGAAATTAGTGCCACTATCAAGGACTCCTGGAATGTGGTATTACTTTTGATTTACTATTTTTCTAGAAAGCAGCAGTTGTAGTGGCTTCCACATGGTCTTTTCCACCATATTGGCCCTGAATCCACAGGTCAGGAAACCAGTGTGGGAATTCTACCAGCTGCTAAGTATATCTATTCCAATTATGCATTCTGGAACTGTGGAAATAACCACAGCTTGCATTCAGGGTCCCACAGTAATGTGTACTCAAACCAAACTCTTTTGATCACCTGCCCTTCCTAAGTCCTTACTCTGACTTTTAGACCACAGTGATGTTTTGGTTCTCCTGGAATCGGTGCAGCTCAGAGATGGTGCAGTTCTACTTAATAGCAGTCCCTGAGAGGGCTGGTTATTTCCTTTTCCTCAATGCACAGTTACCTTGGTAAAAGGCAGTAGGTCACTTTGGGGAAGGCTGGGATAAAGACTAACATTATAAATTTTTGTGACTGTACTGGAGTCCTCAAGGAGATGGAGCTTCCCTTCATTGAAGGAATTCTGAGTCTGTACAGTATCTTAAGTGAGGGCCATAGCAGTTATATGATTCAGGTTAGACTTTTGTCCACTCTACCTAGAACTTTTCTGCTTATACAGATCAAGTAAGAATTTAGGAAGTTTCCTATCTATTTCACTTCTAGGAACACCATGATCAACTAGCCCACACCACAGGGCTATATGTGTTGCACTAATCTGACTACTGTTAGACTCTGCTGTCCATATGGTGACCATACCCTCATGCTTTTGGAGGCTGAACACTGACACTTGGCCCTGGCCACCCTGGGATACAAATACTCCCATCACATTCAAGTTGCCCAATCTAGTGACTGCAGTCCCACTGTAAAGTCTGGCCTATAGAATCTTTTTCTTATTCTTGATACCAGAAAAAGAAAGAAAGAAAGAAAGAAAGAAAGAAAGAAAGACAGACTTGAAAATCACTAATTTTGAATCTGAAAAATAGGCTTGCTTTTCTTATTCTCTAAATCATCTGTGATAAATTTCCAGTGAAAATCTTTTCTGTGACCCACTCTACCTTCCCTGAAAAATTTCTGACTCTCCATCATTATAGAATGACGTAAAAGGTGCAATGCCTCATATTATTTCTTCAGACAGTGGGCCTAGGCTTCCAACATAGAAAGATGAAATATATGTGTTGGCCCCTCCTATTACTTTACAATACTGATGTGTCTCACTTCCTTCTCTAGTTCTCACTTCCTTTGCAATTTTTTTTTTCTTTTGGAATGAGAGGAAGTAAGTTGGGCAGGGCTAGGCGCCACTCCCTGTAAGCAGTTGTTCCCCAATATCTGCGTCAAGATAGTCTCTGTAATTATTTTACTAGGAAACTCACACAATTAAACACAGTACTAGCTTTTTCTTAAAGCATTCCATTCACACATTGTGCATCTATTGGTTCTAGACAAATAAGACTCATGTTATAAATTATTCTACCTACCCCAACCTAAGCACCCCAAGCCAAGGCTGAGAGACACAAATGGAACAGAAAAGGGAAGGAACATAGAATCCCATTTAGTTTTGGAGACATGGTGAAGAAGACAAACAAAAACACAAGGTGAGATTGTAGCAGAAAATTGAAATGGGAAGATGCATTTCTGACCATGATTGAAAGATCGATTACATTCTCCAAAGAAAGGGAGGAACCCACGTATGAGCAAAGTTGAATGCAGGTCTCTTAAAATGCCCTCAGTATATTTTAAGTACAGATACCTTTTAAGTGCAACACTTAATTGATAGCTATATGCTTATTTGAAATAAAGTATGTTAATGTAATGTTTTAAATCAGAATAACAATATAGTAAAAAGAAACTCTTGGAAATATACTCACACATTATTATCTTTATTACATATTTTCTATTTAAAAATCTTCCTATTTAATTTAACAAGTATATAAGTTTAATATAAGCTTATGCATCTCTAAGTTTTATATATATTTTAAATTATACTTTCTTTCTGCCAAGTTAAAAAAAGGGCAAACAGAAACAGAGTAAAAAGAGGACTAAAAAAATGAAAGAAAATCTCTATGGTATTTTGTCAGTTTGGCATTCAGTAATCCTTAGGGGAATCTTGACTTCTGAATTCAACTTAATAGAAAAGCCCCTATGAACCCTGTCATGGGAATAACTATTACAGAATTTGACACGAGTGTAGACAAGTGGGATCATTGCAGCAAAAAATTCTATAGCAATAAAACAAAATTTTTCTTGATATAAGACACCTAAGTTTGGTGATTATCAATTAGGTAGCTAGAAAAAGCTGATGGAACATTAAACTTGGAGTATAATTCTCCCTAGGGTGGAGGGGATAGAAATTATCTCCCTTCATGGTGAACAATTTGAAACATATATAAAAGCAATTATTATTAGACTACTCAAATCATTATTTTAGTTTACTGGAATAATCATTTGTGTGTAAAATAAATAATGATTTGGAAAAATAATCAATATATTCATATTAAATATTCAAAAAGTCATGAAATTAAATCTGAATAATGTATTACAAAACAATGAAATGATTGCTTATAATAGTTTTTAGTAAAGTTAAAGGTATAAATAACCATTACAGTAGCTATAGATTACTTCAAATATTCTTTTGTGCATATGAAAAAATCAAATATTGGAAAAGTTGACCTGTAATACAATTAAGCTGTGACCAAAACTATTCCTCTAAATCTTAAAATAATGGGGCACAATCATGCTGAAATCTGTATTTGACAAAATAAATTGCTTTCAGGTAAGAGAGAAAAATCTATTTAATTTTTCACACTATAGGCAATTAGAAAGCAAATTTCTTGAATTAAAGTCTTATTCTTAAAGTGAAGAATTAAAAAGTCTGAGATTTTATTGTACATGCAAGCTAAGAAGTTAGCCTACCCTTGACACGTGAAAGCTATCAGAAGACATGAGATTCTTGGGTCAGAGAAAAAAGGACTTGATTACTCACAGCAATAGCAGTAGCCAAAGAATCAGCAGTTTCTTAAATGCCACCAATTTCCTGAGCCCCAATACTCACAAAGTAAAACTGAAGTTACCAGATGACAACTGGTAACAGGCTTCAGTACAGGAGAGGGACTCTTAAGTTTAGAGAACCTGAAGATTTTACTCTAAACAGTGAGTATGTTGGCCCATCGCTTCAAAGGAAAACACTCTTTCTATATTTTAAGGCTGTTCACTTTATAGACATCCTTGAGAAGACACTACAGAAAAAATTTTGCTTTGCCTCTGCCTACAAAATGTGCAGAAATGGGAAAGACTCATGGAGAAATGTTTATCAACAACACTTGACCGTTTTATTCAACTAGTATACTGCTTGTATTAACTAAATATTAAAGATAACTTTTTTCTTGTATGTGTACATTTCTAAAAATTTATTATTCCTTTACTTTACCTTATGTTATACCAATGGTTCTCAATTTGTTTTCATTATCACCTTCCTACTAAGGGCCTTTTAAGAATGTATTTTTCTTATTTTACTCTCATGAAATATTAATAATTTGTGTATGTACTCTATGTAGGTCTGTATTTTATACATGAAGAGAGTAATATATTTTTCTTAACATTTCAAAAAATGTTTTTTGTTTCACTGTAGACAATATCACCACTGTTGAGAGTGAATGTGTTGCACTAAATAAAATTACTGATTATATTGTGTTGAAGTAATGAAAATTTTTAATGACATTTTAGTTAACTTCTATTCAATTCTGTGTAAATTATAATCCTTAGCTAAAATATTGTGTAATTTTTTTCATGAGTCATGTCTATAAAGATAACAGAAATATAGATTTCACTGATTCTTGACGACAATTGTTCATTTAGGAAACATAACTGTTATCATTATTTAACCTATTGGGAAACTGAGGTGCTCTGAATTTCCATATTTTTCAATTCTACACCCTTGGCAAGTAGGAGGTAAGAGCTAGGATCTAATTTGGGAAGGCCAATTCCGATCCCATAATCCCTACATTTTGTAAGTGATTACCCAAACATAATATTATAATGAGATTTTTTTCTTACCCACTATAAATCTCAATCTGATATAGTTGCCAAAAACATAAAATTTATTTTATTCCTACTTTGTTCTCTCACAATTCTTTTAGAGTATCTAAAAATATAAATACAAGTCTACAAAGAGTAAGTGTGCAAGATACAGAAAAAAGCCAAAAGAGAAGCAAGTATGATATATTAGCTTTAATATCAAATTACTTTTCAAATTATTTAGTATGTTATGTCTTATCGGTGTTCTTCCTCGCCCTTGTAAGAGAACCTTTTTGATAAAATTTTCTCTAGTTCCCTTTCTGCCACTGATACATCCTTCTAAAAGGGTTAATTTCTCTTTGCAAATAGTGGAATTATTCCTTGACCAGCATTCATTTTGTGTGTTTTCAAGACTAAACGTTATCAAGACTAAAATTCTGAATAAATGATACTATATTCTATGATAGAGATATCTCTTAAAAAAGTTCTTAGTTTTTAAACTAAATTCAACATTTCATAATTTCATACACTTTCTGAAGCCTTTCAGTATTCTTGTTTAGAAAGATTAGCACATTAAAAAATGAACATTAGAGTTTAGCAGTCATTTTTCTACCCATATTTATCTAAACACTAGATAAACAGAAATCTACATTGTTGAGCCATTATTCTATAGGGGGAAAGCCCATGGAAATTTTCCTCCCCCACCTCAGGTGTACATAGAAGTTTTTCACACACTTCTAATAATGATCCATTACCCTTTTCCCTGGCTTGATTGTATTATTATTTTTTTTTTAAGAAATGAGAGAAGAGGCATAAAAGAAATAGTATAAACAAAGAATCAGCATAGGAAAAGATGAAAAAGCCATGGAGAAAAATCTGACAGGAACTACTGTTAAAAAGTGTCTAAGCTGTCAAGGCTGACAGTGCTGAGAAACCCCACAGAGTACTGTATGCTCAGGAATGTCTAATAAAGGTGGTGGTGTTGGGTGTATCAAGATTGTTGGGCTTTTCCCCATAGCAATAAGCTTAGTTGATGCACTTTTTGAAAATGTACATTAATTTCATTTTACTTAAGTTGTGAAAGGTATTATACATACAAAATAAGGTATGCAAAGCATATGTACAGGGAAGAATACAAATAAAATAAAGGCTAATATACTCATCATTCAGCTAGAAATAGAATGTTATCAATATCGTTGAAGCCCTTGTGTTCACCAGACCCTCATAAAGTAACACATAAGGAAGCTTGCTGTAGAAAAGGAGTCATGGCATTTGCCAATATAATTCTAATTCCATTATTTGCTTAAAATCTGAAGGTCATGGGTTTGGAATTGAAGTAAACTAGTATAAATAAATTTTTAGAATGTATGGAAAACCCTTTGATGAATGGAAGGTACCAATTCTATAAACCATGCAAGGGAGGCTGTAAAACAGCATAGAGTTACTATGTTGTTAGACTGTTTTGTATAGAAGATATATATTTCGGTGAAATGAAAGGAATACAAACGTTATAACCTATAGGCATAGCTCTTAAGACAGCATTTTTAGTAAGACAAAGGAAAATACCTGTTGCAGGTAATTGGAAACTGCCTTCAAAATGAGAAGTACAGACAAGAACCTAGCACTACCTGTTATGGTTGCACCCAAACAGTTTTGGATTACAGAAACTTTAAACTGGCTGTCCAGTGGAGAAAAACAAATGATCCAACTCCAGAGATTGTTCTGAAGGTACCAATAGAAGAAGGAAGAATTATAAAAACAAGAGTTGTGCAAGTGCACTCTGTGAGCACAGAAAAATTCTGCTCCCTAAAAAGAAGACATCATGCCCAATCCATTAAGTGTATGGTAGAAAAGAATAGTGTTCTAGAGTACAAATATAGGCATACACACCAATAGAAAAGGACAAGGTGATGTGAAGACGGAGGCAAAGATTGGAGTGAGGCAGCCATAAGCCAAGGAACGCAGGAAGAAATTTAAAAAGGCAAGCAAAGATTCTCCCCTAGAGGCTCCAGAGGGAATGTGGCCCTGTCAACACCTGAATTTCAGCCCATTGATAATAATTTCAGATTCTTGCCTCCAGAACTGTAAGAGAATGTGCTTCTGCTGTTCTTAAGCCACTGAGCTTGTGGTCATTAGTTTTAACAGCCACAGGAAACAAATGTAGATTTTAGCATAGTGTATAGACACAGAAGAACATCATTGCTGCTTCAACCTGATGTATTCAGAAGACAGAACACTGTGTGATGGAGAGAGCTGGTTAGATAAAGGCATCTTTTTTCTCTAATGAAGTATGTACTGCTTTATTCTAGAGAAACCAAGAGTCAAAATGTAGCGAACACATTTAATGGTAGCTGAGTGTCTGATTCATTATAATAGGCATACCCTAACATATGTCAGAAAGATTCACAGAGGCAGTGAATCAATGGGTAAAATTTCACAGTTTGAAACCCAATTTTCAGGTCCATTTTGACAAGGGAGAGATTATGAAGCTTTGTTGCTATGGGAAGTGTTTCACGGGCAGGTATCAAAAAGTCAAGTGTTCTTAACATTGTCAATGGTACTTCAAATGGGTAAAAGTTTTAAAAAATCTAGTGAAAAATGATGGCGGAGGAGGATTAATTTAGCTGGGAAGCAATTAGCTTTATCAAGTGAATAGATTGCTTGTCTTGTGATTTGCCCAGATTGAATACCATGAGAATCTAAAACAGAATTCTAATACATGAACTTGAGAGGCGAAGCACAAAAGCAACATACTGGAAAACAGGTAAGTTTAGAGTAATTAAACTGATACACTGTATGAAAATAATTAGAAAGAGTAATCGGCAGGAAGATTTAGGGAAGAAGAATTTTTCCATAACCGTATAAAACATATTGCACCAATTGAAAAGCCACCTACCAAGAACTATAAATTACTGCTTGCTACATCCTTCATGTCTGAAGTATATTATTGGTCAGATTGAGTAAGAATGTTGTCTGAGTCAGTTTAGGCTGCTGTAACAAAAATACCATAGACTGGGTGGCTTAAACAGTAAAAATTTATTTCTCACAGTTCTGGAGACAGGGAAGTCCAAGATCAAGGTGCTGGCCAATTCATTTCTCAGTGAGGACTCTCTTTCTGGTTTATCTTGCTGTATCCTCAGATGGCAGAGAGACAGAGAGAGCAAAAACCTCTCATGTGGCTTCTTACAAGGACACTAATTCCACCATGAGGTCTCTACCCTTATGACATAATTACCTCTCATGGGTCCTATCTCCAAATAAGTGATTAGTGTGGCGATTAGTATTTCAACATATGAATTTTGAGGTTACACAAATACTCAGTTCATAGTAAGTGTGTTTTCACATTTGATAGACAAAGCCTCTTTGCCTTTCCAGGAAATCTAAGCATAAAAGAAAGTTTATATGTCTATCTGAGTTTAACACATCCTAGTACAGAGTTTGATTTACATCCTTAATTTTCAATACCACCATGTTTATGTATTACCTCTTAATATAAATTTCTTTTTTAATAGTAAAATTTCTATACTTCTTAAAGTGGCAAGCATTTCATAAAAAGTGATATACATTAATTTATTTAGTGAGTGAATAAATATTTGATAGGTAACTTGTCTTCACTAAGCATTTCTGAAGCTGATATTCTACTATGTCTTTGAGAAACAGACAAAAAAGAAAATACAGATAAGTTATATGCATCAATATGTCAGAATATGGATGCCAGAGAGAAAAAGAAAGTAGGTAAGAGGAATAATGAGATCAGAGGTTAGAGGGGAGGTGGAGGCAGGCAAGGGTGCTCTTTTTAAAAGGATGTGAAAAAAATATTAATATTCTTCAGGAAGGGACGTTTGAGCCCATCTGAAGGAAATGACTTAACCATCCCTGCAGCTCTCTGGAGGAGAGCATTCCAGCCAGGAGAGGACAGTTCAAAGGACATTTTATGAGAAAGTGCTGGATTTGGAGGGACCACAGGGAGGCCAAGCTGGCTGTATTTTAGTGGGCAAATGGGGAGAGGGAGCAGATTAATACAGAGATGCAAGAGAAGCCAGAACTTGCAAATAGTGTAGGGCTTAGACCTTTATTTGGAATGAAATTTATCATTAGAGTATTTGAATAGAAGAATGACATGATTTAACCAGAAAAGATAAAATTGTTCTTCCCATTAGGCCAAGTCTAGAACAACAAAATAAACACAAAATATGCTATGAACATCAACCTCTTGTTCAGTCTGGGAAAAATTCCTTTAAAAGAACCACTTATGTTTTTTTTCTCCTTTTTTTTAGTTGTTAAATTGACTTATTTTCAATTTAGGGAATATTTTGTGTATATTTTTTATCTTGACACTTCTTATTACTTAAGCATAATGCAGCAGAGGTATGATATTTTGGTACTATCATTTCAACAAATACTAAGTATTTCACACCATTTTACAATATTCACTTTTATATCTGAGTTGAAACTCTGTTAATACCCGTTTGTCATTGGATAATACCTAAACACTAAAAATATTCAAATTTTTCTTGATTTTGTAAAGCAGTCAAAACTTTGCTCCTTGAAGACTTAGTACATAAGTAACAAAATAATAAAAGGGAAAAAGTTAAGAGTTCTTTATCAATAAATCACAAAGCACCCAAATATTTTTGTTGTCCTGCCACAGTACCATGTGTTGACATAAACTAAATGCTAACCAATGAATTGGGCACATAGGAGTCTTAACCTAATTTGTTCGATTAGTAATCATACCTTTGTTCAAAGAGAGCAATCATAAATAACAATTAGGCAGTTGGTGGATTTTGCATAGAAATTAACCTTGTTTGAAGTTCTGATTCATTTTCATAGTTTATAAGATTTATTTGGAGTAAATAAAGTTTTCTAACAAAACAGATCCCCAGGCCAAAATAAAACCCAGTGTTCACTTGTCAGGAAGACATCCATTCCTATGAGAAAAACTGCTGAATTTTCAGTGTGCTTGATTGTATTATTTTCAGATCACACATTGACAAGCATTTTGCCCTGAAGATGGTATGGTCAAGCCTGTTTAAAATTCATAGATATTTTTCTCCTCACCAAGATGAAGAGCTCAGCATTGAACAATTTATGTAGGTTGAGCACCCCCTCCCCCCAAAAAAACTTTAAATGTTCCTGGCACCCTTCTTATCATGCAATCTGAACAACTTTGACAACTATTTTTCTACTTACCAGAATCTCATTACCAGCAACCATGGTACATCATTTAATTTAAGGTTTGCAGACACTGTTGTTTTCTTGCACCTGAACTTTCACTTTCCTTGTAAACTTGTGCAGTGGGATACATTGATTTGAAGTTAATCTTTTATACTTTCCTGTAAATTTATACAACATTATAAAATATTGTTCTATAATATTGATCTTTGAATATTAAAATTGAATTGTTATAAAGTTTCAATCTTTCAACATATAGGTAATGCTATCATCCAAACTTCTTAGTGTGAACTCATTATTTTAAAGTTTAATAATGAAAATGCTATGCAGAAGTATTGTTTAGCTAGTTTTGCAGATCCTAAGCAAAGACATTATATTATAAATGAAAAAGAGGTCAGTCAGTTTAGGTTTCAGTGTGAACTATAGCAGAACTTTGAGACTTTTTGAAGATTATTAAAGGTTATGGTTAAAATTTTGGATCACATTCTAGAAATAGAACTTTGTAGACCGTATACATTTAAGTATTTATTAGTAAGCATATATGTATGCATCTACTAAATGGCATAGTGGTACACATAATTTATTTTTTTATCTGTAAAGAAAAAGGTGAGAATCCCTGGACAGTATGCTTTAGAGCACGGATCAAGACTCAAATATTTATAAGTTTAACGTAAAGGAATAAAGCATCCAGTATCCAACAGTGGCAATTGTCATGATTGTGTTTTATGTAAAGCGAGCAGCCTAATATTTCATATAGAAAAAAGTCCACATTTTTTATATTTTTTTGATTTTCAAGTAAAACCATAAGTCCTATTTTAAAATTAAATAAAATTATTTTATTAGTTTTCTATTGCTGTCTAATAAATTACTATAAAACTTACTTAACACTCATTTCTTAGCTCACAATTCTTTAGGTCAGAAATCTGGTTCATCAAAGTTCTATACTTAAGTTTTTATAAGGCTGAAATGAAGGTTCTGATAAAATTGGACTAATCTAAAGGTTCTGAGGAAGAATCAGCTCCAAGGCACATCTAAGTCATTGATGGAATTCATTTCCTTGTGGTTATAGTCCTGGCGATCCTGTTTCCTTGCTGGCTGTCAACTGGGGATTGCACTTAGCTGTTAGGATTGCACCTGTGCTCTCCATCACATGGCCTCTCTATCCATAAGCAAGCAACAGCAAGTCAGGTCATATTTGGAATCTTTTCCGCTTCCTCTTCCGTTACCAGCCAGAGAAAACCAGAAAGTGTAACATTCTTTTCAGAGGGTTCCTGTGATTAGATTGTCCCCAGCCAGATTATCACACTATTAATTAATACAGGGAGTTACGTAGAACTTAACTGATTAGTAACCTTAATTACATTTGAAAAATTCCTCACATAAGAAAAATCCCTTCTGCCATTGAAGGTAGCATAATTATAATTGTGATATCATCATATTTCACTCCCAGGATTAGGTGGGCAATCTTGGGGTGAGTGCTATTTTAGAATTCTGCCTACCACATTTCCCTCAGACACTTTGTGGACCAACCAAAGGAAAATGGTATAGAATATATAGCTATTGTTTATACCTCTCAGAACACAATTTTTGTCCTGTACCAACCTGGATCTCAGTCATTCTAGAGATGTCCTAGTTCATGCCGAATGTCATTCTCTCTTTAGAATGAATGTTGCCTTTTTGCTTTAGCATTTCATTTCTGAGTTTGCAATCCTTAAATCTTCAAATGGTTAATGATGACTTATGTTTCTTAAGTATAGCATTTATTTATTTATTTATTTTTATCAATTATTACCCTGTGATACGCTCTACAAATAGCTAGCTGATTGGACCTTTGGAAATTCTGGGAATGGATGTGGTCTGTTTCTTTGATTTCCCAGCGATCTGTTTACAAAAGCAACATTTATTTTGCTTGTGTTTTTTCTACCCTGTTGCTTCTTTCTTCTTCTGGAGCAGCTAGAACATTTACATTGCATTTATGTTTTGACAAAAAGGGTTACTTCTGATTTAAGACTTAAGCGAAAATAGATTATGTTCTCTCCCAACTCCCTATAACCTTCACCTTCTATAGTTATCTACTGCTTCATGGAAAAAGGAAAAACAAACGAAAAATTATTTTCCAATAATCCTCAATTGGAAAAATCCTCAACTTCCTATTAGCAAGCTTCTTCCTACATCCACTACTTATAAGGAATGACTCTTTATGTACCACTGTCTTAGTCCTAGTCCTAGTATAAAACTGTGGCCAAAATAATAATTCTTCTCTTACTGCTTCATTAGCTTCAGAAGAAAGCAGACAATAAATAAATAAACTTTGAATGTATCATGCCAGGTGGGTAAATATATGGGGGAAAAAGATAATAAAGCAGGAAGAGGCAGATCAAGTGTAATCAAGATAGGATAAAGAGGATTGAACTTCTAAATTTCATGTTCAAGGACGTCCTCCCTGAGAGAGTATTCACTCGGAAAAGACTTGAAGGCAATGAGGAAAAGAACAGTAAGGATTTGTGGGGAAGAGGCTGCCAGTCAGAGAACAGCACGACCATGGCTGTGAAGCTAAAGCATGTCTGATGTATTTGAGGAACAGTTTGGAGGCCTGGGTGGTTACCACAGATGTGAGGAGAGAAGATGGGAGTAACAGAAGCCTAGACTGTTCAGGGCCTTGTATGTCACAGGAAAGATTTTAGCTTTTAATTCTAAGTGAAATAGAAAGTCATTGGTTGATTATGATCAGAGGCAATGTGTTCTGACTTCATTTTTAAAAGATCACTCCGAGTGCTCTGTTGAAAACCCACTGTAGGAGGCAAAAAGCAGAAGCAGGGAGACCAGTTGGGCACCACAGTGATTATCAAGGGCCATGTGCTGATCTATGTTGCTGTCGGGTCCTTGGTATAAAATCTGTGGGAAAAAAATCATTGTAACCTGGATTTAAATTTTTCACACAAAAGAGATAACTGGAAAATATATACAAACCTTTTTTTCTATAGCTCAGTATTAAATTCTATTTTTTCCAGATTGAATTACAAGAAATGACAGAATGTAAAATTCCAAAGTGTTTTGTTGTACTTAAACAAAAAGCCACATATGAAGTTTACCCTTGTTAAAGTGTGTTAGCCCAATATGAGCATTTTTGAAGATAAGAATAATCTTTCCATGACAAAGCTTGATTGGACTTTTAACATTTCTGTAATCATTCTATTTTGTGAATACGAATGAACACTACCTATAGACCCAATGCCATTAACTTAATGCAGGTCAAAAATTATTGGATAGATTACTATCGAACAAGCACCTAACTGGTTTTCTTGTCATTTATTCTTTCTTCAAAACAACAGAGAATGATTATTCTAAACTCTAAACTATCACTCTATTTAAATTTTTATTGTTTTCAATTTTTAACTTTTATGGATATATAATAGTTGTACATATTCATGGGGTACATGTGATATTTTGATACAAACATACAATGTGTAATGATCAAATCTGGGTAATTGGGATTCCCATCACCTCAAACATTTATATATAATTGCTTTTTTGGGGGAACATTCCTAATCTACTCTTCTAGTTATTTTGAAATATACAGTAAATTATTGATAGTAACAGTCACCCCGTTATGCTACTGACACTAGATCTGATTCTTTCCACCCAACTCTAATTTGTATCTATTAACCAATCCCACCTTATCTCCCCGTCTTCACTACCCTTCCCAGCCTCTGATAACCACCATTCTATGCATTACCTCCATGAGATCAATATTTTTAGCCCTCATTATTCAAAATTTTTTAGAAGCCCATTTGTTCTTCTGCATCTGAAGTTTTAATCCCTTAAAATTATATATGTAAGCTTTCATGATACTATCACTTTTCTTTTCCAAAGATAATTCTGCAATCCTTTATACCTTCCCTCCTAGCACCTATTATAATAAAATAAATCATTTTATTTAAGTTGTTATTTCTGCTGAAATACATAAGGTCATGACTGAAGCACGTTAAGAATGTTATAATGATTTTGGCTATGCCAAATTAAAGTATGTATTTATAATTACACACAGATGTATTGATATTCTAATTCAGGGGGTATATAATGATTTGTTTACATCACCTAGAATTACTTTTATATGTCTTTATATTTTGAGTTATGTATATATTTGTTTAAACTGAATACTAAATATGTTAGAGAAAATACTAGATTAAAATCAAATGCATTTTCAAGTATGCTGGGTTGAAAAACAAGTACACCTGGATCTGAGTCTGTTACTGTTCACTGTAAAGTGAACAATATGAATTTGACCCCTTTTAGATCACATTTAGGAGGGTAGGTTACTGAGATAGCAAATTGCCATCATTATGGGTTGGCTTCATCTGTGAAGCAGTTCCATGCAGAGATTTGGAAGACAGCTTTGAAATCAGGCTCTGGTATACTTTCTAATGCATTAAAAACCACTGTGGGATTTATTTCTTCAGAGACATTGCTCATGTCTGCATGAAACAAGCATAGCTGAGCTTACTCTTTAACAAAGTCTTGAAATAAATCGTTGTGACCCACATAACTTGTATTCTATTCTCTTTCAGAAATGTATATAATTTCTCAAGGGATCTTGTGATATGTTGTAGAGTGTCAAACAGTATTACATGTCTAGGTGATAAAGTCTGAAGATTCAAACAGAAAAAAAATATACAGATATTACAGAAAGGCAAAATAGAGCATTTGGGGTTATGTTGGGGTGATGAGAGTAACCGAGTTGAGCAGCTATATGGGTCACCTCTAATGTCATGTCACATGCTTCTTTGTTTCCATCTGAAATAAGGAGGTTGGCTTGATTATTTTGGGATTAACAGAACATCATAAACCTAGAGATCCAGGATTAAAACTTTGAAATCAGAAGAATATTCATTAGTGGACTATTTGATTTTATCCATGTTGTGAGAAAAATATTTTCCCCAAACCTATATTTAATATGCCAATTTTGAAAGAAATATGTGAATGAAATAATTAATCATTTTGAGTTGTAGCTGTATAAAATTATATATTATCTTTTTCACTATCTGAAAACATGCTTTCAAATGTAGTAAATGTAGTTACACATATTTTTGAATTATATGTCCTTATATGCATAGCTAAGATATTAATGATAGAGATAGAATAGAACAAAAATTATAAATCAGTGTAATATGTTTATTTTGAATTCTTTTCATGCTCCAAGATGGCTTACCACCAGGTTCCAGAAAGCAGGAGGAAGAAAATGAGGATGTGAAAAGCACTATTATTTTTTTAAGTAAAGATCTGCCAAAGTCTGATTGTTGGTTCCCATTGTTTTGGAGATAGTTCTATGACAAGGAAGTCTAGGAAATACAATTTTTACTCTTTACAAACATGTGACAAGCTAAACTGTAACGTTTTATTGCTAAGGATGAAGAGAATGGATGAATATTTGGAAATATCTTGCAGGCTATGCATAGGCTATGTGCAAACATAGATGACAATAGTGTACCAAATAATAATAATTATGGTAAAATACCAAATTGAAGGAATTTAAGTGGAATGGACAGTGATACACAATCATTAACTTCTTTCTTTATTAATAAATAGCTTTTGGTATTCTCTTCTTTAAGTGTACCTATTGGAAAAGATATTGAGATTGCTGAATATTTTATTGGTGTTACTCAATATTTCATTCATATTTTTCTTTTTCTCCCTTGTCCTGTATTTTAGGGAAATTTTTAAGTTAGCTCTTCCAATGAATGACTTCAATGTTCAGCCTCTGTCTGTTCTGTCATTCAATCTATTTATTAATGAAGTTTAAAAATTGGCATCATGTAATTAAGCTATCAATTTTATCACACTATGTTTTGTTCATTTATTTTAATGAACATAATAGTTTTTAATTTTTCTTCAAGTATTAATCATATTTATATTAGTATTTATACTTTATTCTCTGTATTACCTATCTTAGCTAATGTAACAAATTAAATAATTCTCAAGAATTAATTTTATTGACTTTAGTATTCCCAAACTATTAATTTTCCTCAAATAATTGCTCACTATATTTTTAAAAGTGTCAAGTTTGACCAGATTTGGACACTAGAGTCTGATTTTTCAGTCCGAGTAAGAATTCCTGATTGCATGACAGTCAGTGGAGAATCTGATTGATTACAGGCACTTTGCCACCATGGTGTGTGCAAGAGCTGGAGTGGCTATGAGAAAAGTCAAGTCCAAAAACAGTCCAAAAGTATAAGACTTTGGACCCTTTCAAATATATTTAGTATCATTACCTTCTGTATCTGTGGAACTCCGATGCCATAGAATTCTACCTCTCATTTGACTCTAGTTGATGTTTTATGTTGAATTTTGCTACTCTAAAATGTGGGGGAAAACTTAGCAGTTTTATCACCTTATGATTAATGTCTTAAAACTGTCTAAAGCTTGTTTTATCATTGCTAAGGTGTGGGATAGCAATAAACATCTCATCATGGTAATTTTAAAGTATGATGCCTGCAATTCACTTAACATATTAATAGTTCCTGCTGCATAATAAGCACCCAATAGGTGTTAAGCAGTGTGGCATAGTACTTATCATTTCTCATTGAAATTGAAGAATTGCTTATGTCCTCTAGATTCTTAGGGCTTTCAGGGCTAAGGTCTCAGTTTTTTAGATGTGATATTCCAAATTGCTAGCATATTCTCTGGTCCATAAGAGATGTTGAATAATATTATGTATGTATAATGAACAGGATTACCTAAGCCTGAATTAAAATATAATCAGGATAATCAAGAATGAAAAAAAATTTATATGTCATCAATATTTAACTTTTCCAGAACTATCTTTGATTAGATCAATTAATATATATACAGTGTTCTAACTTAAACCAATGAATGTTTTTTTCCTTGGATTGGTATATTTGTCAAATTTGACAAAAACAGCCTCATATTTTAACCACTTAATATAAAAATATTTAAACATTTAACAAAAAATTGATAATAGTTAAAATCTTCAAAACACCAGCTTAAGAAAGCTCTTAAATGTAAAAAAATAATACTAATATTAACATAATAAATATATTTTCTATTCTAGTCAAAAAATAATTAATTGCAAGATATTTTCCCAGGATATGGGGTATTCAAACTTGAGTCAGACATGTCACCTCTTCTAAGTAGTTCAACATAGAAAGAAAACCTCATATTAAAAAAGAAAATGACCTAAACACAAGGTTGATGGATTGGAAGAATATATCCTTGAGATACAAAGAAAAGAGAGATTAATTTAACCATAGATTTTTCGAGATCTCAGGCAAACTTAATAGTATCAGTTTAACTAAAGTTTGACAAATGGTAAGATATTTTCCAGAAGGAAATTCATATGCTTTATAGGAAATAATTTGAATTAAAGTATTTAACTGTGTAGATATAGTTCATACCCATAAAAAAGTATTTCAGTGTAAATGGAGAGAAGAATTTTTGAAAAAAAATAATGGAAAGGCCAAAGAATTAGATTATAATCAGTTTATAAGGAACATTGAATGCAAAATGATTTGAACAGTTTTACGTAGATAATACTGAGTAAGTGAAAGAACTATGAACAAGGGAGTTGTCAGATTTGAAATACCTGCATTTATACTGCTACGTTTCATAAAGTGTGGGAGTTGTGTTGTTTGAAGAAAAGAATGGTGCCAAGGAAGCGGAGATTAATCAAACAAGAATGAATGCAGACCTCAGGAAGGTTGTGCTCTGGAATGAGAGATCTAGAAGGTATTAATAAATTGGGAGACAGTTAATAGTTTACATATTGCAGGCAGCTGCTGAAAGACTGTTGGTCATTATAGATGACTATTAATACTGAAGAAAAATATCAAGACATTAACAGGAGTAATTCTGAAATTCATTGCAAATAATATTTTGATAGATATTTCTAATCTAGTAAAGATATATATTAAATATAAGACATGGATAATTGGTGGACGAAATAGAGATTTTCGCACAAACATCAGAAAATTTCATCGGGTGTCAAGCAGGTGGGAGGAGGGAGGAGGGAATGGGTGTAGTGCGTGCACTCTGGGGGTTGGGCAGGCTTGTAGCTCTGACTCCGGTGGTACAAAGGCAGTTTACATAACCAAAGCCTTTGTACCCTGTAATATTCTGAAAAGAAAGGAAAAGAAAATTTTAATCATTATAACGTGTTATACTGAAAAGTGATGGAAAAGTGATATGCATTGAAAGTCTATCAGCAGTGTTTTCTTAGTGATCTAATATTTTATATGTTTATCATTAATTTACAGCAATTTGTATTGGCAATGCTAAAAATTAGAATATTACAATAATCTTAAAAAGCTTAGAGTAACTTTCACTGATTGTTGGTTTTTTTTTTTTTTTTGAGACAGAGTCTCACTCTGTTCCCTGGGCTAGAGTGCCGTGGCATCAGCCTAGCTCACAGCAACCTCAAACTCCTGGGCTCAAGTGATCCTTCTGCCTCAGCCTCCCGAGTATCTGGGACTACAGGCATGTGCCACCATGCCCGGCTAATTTTTTCTATATATTTTAACTTGGCCGATTAATTTCTTTCTATTTTTAGTAGAGATGGGGTCTAGCTCTTGCTCAGGCTGGTTTCGAACTCCTGACCTTGAGCGATCCACCCACCTTGGCCTTCCAGAGTGCTAGGATTACAGGCATGAGCCACCGCGCCCAGCCTGATTGTTGTTTTGTTAGACACTATACTGTGAAGTTTGTATTAACATTAGTAATGTCAAACTCTTTTGCAGGCAGATGGCATAGCATTATGTATTTAATGATATATTGACAATATATTGATGATTGCATTACAACATTTACATAGGGAGATAAAGTATTTTTAATTTGCTGTCAAATTAAACCACTTGCAGAAAAATATGCTTGAACATTCTACTGTTACTTTGTATGTCTTTGACATCAAGATTAAGAACAGCAGAATTTAGTGAATTATAGCCTTTTATATTTTAGATGTTTATAAAGAAATGTATGATTCTATTAAGTTTCCCAGAGCTTGTTTCTCAGGTAAAATAAATTGTTTATTTCTGGATAACTATTGACACAACATGAAGTCATAGTTATGGTTACATGTTTATTTGCACATACCAGCTCCATTTAGTGGTATAAAAAGTAACATGATAACCTTATGTACAGCAGTGTACAAAAATAAGAAAGGTAAAATGGATACAGTAAAATAAGCAAATAATTGCTACTCTTATGGAAATGATGAATTAGTGTAATATTATTTTTAAAAATGTTTGTAAACTATATTTTATAGATTAGCATATCTTTATGACAGTTTTGTCATTTCTCTTTGTGATTTGAACAGTAATGGTAGAATTTCAGTTATTTTTATTTTGTCAGTAAATGAAGGAATCATTTGAGGTATCAGAAAAGTTAATTCAATTGCAAATACAGTTGTTATTTATTTTAGTTGGGAAGTGAATATTTCAATGTAAATTAGAATTAATTTTTATAATAATCTTAATAACCTTTCTGTTTTAGCTATCCATAAAACCATATATGAAACATAGTAAAAATTCAAAATAAACAAAATAACTCAGTTATATAATCTGTCTCAAATAGTTGCTGTTTATTTAAGTATATTTTCTTTAGAATTGCCTATGGAAGAAGTTAGGCCTGCCAAAACATAATCTGTCTCAAAATTTAATCATATTTCTTTCAAATGTCAAAGTTAAAATAATGCTTTTTAAAAATTTTTATTTAGGTCTCATTGAATTTCATAAAGGTTTTAATGTAATTTACCACAATAACTATGATAAAATGTAAAAATTGTAATCTCTAAAAGTCTGATAAAGAAATATCATAAGCACAAAATCTATGGAAGATTGAGGAAAAAGGGAAATTTAGTACTTCACAAGGTAAACTTGAGCAACAATATTTTATTCTTCTCTTCTAAGTTTTTAAAGTAAAACATGAATCATTGTAATTTATACAATTAACATTGAACAAAATGAAAATCATGCCAAATTCCCTAGAACAAGAGATCTAAAATATATCTTGAAGCTAACAATTGTGTTCTCATTCTCTTGTTTCACATGAGTACCAGCCACCAATATCTTGCATATAGACTATTTAAGTAGCTTTCTAATTGGTCTTCTCTTTCCACTTTTAAGTATAGTCATATGTCATATAATGACATTTCAGTCAAGGACAGACCACATGTTTGACAGACAGTGGTCCCATTAGATTATAATACCATATTTTTTATTGTTCCTTTTTTATGTTTACATACACACTTACCATTGTGTTACAATTGTCTACAACATTCAGTATAGCAACATGCTGTACAGGATTGTAACAAAGAAGCAATGGGCCATCCCATATATCCTAGGTGTATAACAGGCTACACCACTTAGGTTTGTGTAAGTATACTCTACGATGTTTGCATGATGACGAATTGCATCAGGATGCATTTCTCAGAACATATCCCCATCGTTAAGGGATGCATGACTGTATTCTTTCATATAAGCATAGTACGTTATCCATAGAGAAGTACAATCCTTTAAAAATGAGCATATATTAATATTATGTAATTTCTTTCCAGAAAACCTCCAACCTTTCCCAAAACTCTTAGAATAATATACAATCTTCTTACTCTAACCTGTACTTCGATTAGCTGGTTATTGAACATTACAATGGCTCATTTAACACATTTCGCATCTTTACTCCCCTGCAGTCACAATGACCTTTCCATAATTCTCAAACACCTCACAAAATCTCCTAAATCAAGAACTCAACTCTTGCTTTTTCAGAAACATGAAACACACTTTGTTCTGATATTTAAATATCTTTCTTCCTTGTTTTATGGCTCAAAGGCCAGAAGTATTTTTTCACTAAACTATATTTTAAAAAAAAAAGGAAGAAGAACCTCAATCTCCCTCTTGTCTATTTCCTTATCCTAGTTATTTTTTTCTATTTATAATTAAATGCTATCTGTCATTGTTGTATATTTATTGATTTTATGTCTCTCTTCTGGAATTAAACCCTAACAGCTAAGGATCTGTTTTCATCTACTCAGATGAGTCCACTTAACATAATGTAGTATCCAGCACATATTGGGAATACAATACAATTTTGGTAAATAAATGAAACAGGTAAAAATTGACCAAAGTAAAGTTTTTTTTCTGGCACTTAAACTGTTGAAATTTTTTGAAAGGATTTCTACGTGGAGGAATAAAATAATAGTCAATATGTGCAATAACGTACCTAAATGACAGAACAATAGGTTTTGTAGATTTCTTTAATTCACATTATAATTTCAGAGCTTAACTTAGAAAAAGTAATATTGTGGGGATGAGGTATAAGAGGAGATGCAAAACAATGAATCTAAGTTTCAGCTTTATGGAATTCCAGCTTGGTATTTGCATAATAAATAAATTAGAAAAATAAATGATGATGCCCTTCATATTCTGTCCATAAATTTCTCTCAGTGGGGCTTTTGATCAAAGTTTGGCAATAAAAAATCATAGGGTACATTTTGTGCAAGGACTTGGGAGCTTTAAATATAGCATTAAACCTACACCAAGGAGTAAATGAATTATAAATCACATAAATATATATATTATTTAAAATATGTCCAGAGTTTTGAAGTTTGAAATGAAAACTTAAAATGACTGCTATCTTTTTAATTGTCTGCTGTGGTCGAAAGCATTCCCTGTAGATCTTAGCTGGCTTTTCAACTGCAAAGACACCTATGAAAGAAAAATGTCACAAATGATGTAGAAGAGTGGAGTTACTTTAGACATTTCTTTATTCCATGTTGGAACTGTTTCTGAATCTTAAATCTAATCTTAAAAGTCCCTCAAGATTCTTTCTAAAATTGGAGCCTTTAAATATCTTAGTCTAGAAATATGTTTTCTAAAATTAAGATTTGATATTTGGAAAAAATAAATATAAAATGAAAACACAGATTTTATGGAATATTCTCTCTGCCTTTACACTTATACATTTATTATCAATTCTTTTTAAAGTAACTAATCACTAATGGTCAGCATTGTGTTTATTATTACCTAACTTTATCTTATTTCATGGAATGAAGAAGAAATGTGTCTTTTTTTTTTTTTCCCAAATGGCCCTGGCTCTGGGTTGTCCAAAGATGAGAAGGTAAATCTTCAGAATTTATTCTGACAGTGAAAATGATTATACCTTTATATCTGGGTTAGATAGGAAATCCAAATAAGTTATTTCCCTAATTAGTGATGTTGAGCACTTTTCATATGTTTGTTGGCCATTTGTTTCTCTTCTTTTTCAAAAATGGCCATGTCTTTTGCTCACTTTATAAAGGGGTTGTTTTATTCTTGCTGATTTGTTTGAGTTCCTTGTACATTCTAGATAATAGGCCATTGTCAGATATATAGCTTGTAAATATTTTCTCCCATCCATAAATTATTTTTTAACTTGTTGATTCTATCTTTTGCTGTGCAGAAGTTTGTAGTTTATTTACCTCTCATTTATTTATTTTCATTTTTGTTGTATTTGCTTTTGGGATATTAGTCATAAATTCTTTACCTAGGCCAATGTTGAGGATAGTTTTTCCTAGGTTTTCTTCTAATATTTTTATGGTATTTGATCTTACATTAGTCATTATTCCATCTTGTGTTAATTTTGTGCTTCACAAGAGATAAGGATCCAGTTTCATTCTTCTGCATGAGACTATCCTATTTCCCCAGCACCATTTATTTAATAGGGTGTCCTTTTCCCATTGTATACTTTTGTCTGGTTTGTTAAAGATCAGGTGCTTATAGGTATTTGGCTTTATTTCCGGGTTCATCCTAACAATATTAAATATTCCAATTCATGGACATGGGGTGTGTTTTCATTTATTTATATCTTTGGTATTTTCCAGCAATCTTTTGAAGTTTTCAGTCTTCAAATTTTTGTTATCTTCTGCTTATTCCTAAATATTTTATTTTGATGTCCTCATAAATGAAATTTTAAAAAATTTCCTTTGGGGTTGTCCATTGTTTGTATAGAAAGTAAGCTGATATTTGCATATTGATTTTGCATTCTGCTACTTTACTGAGTCTATCTATTAGTTCCAAAAGTGTATGTGTAGTGTGTGTGTGTGTGTGTATGTAATCTTTAGGGTTTTCTACATATAAGATCATGTTATCTGTGGGTAGAGATCATTTGACTTCTTTCCAATTGGGATGTCTTTTATTGCTTTTTCTTTTTTAATGTATCTTTTTAAAATTGCTGATTATAACTGTTATGGGATAGTTGAACAAACTTTTTTCTCAACTGCTTTCCTAGATTTGGAGGAGGCCCCAGAACTCTGAATGTTGAGGGGGCAGATGTTGCCTGAGAGCCCTGAAAACAATAATAATACTAATAATGATACAGAAGACATTAGAGAGGTTCATACAGAGTCATGAGGCTGTGCCTGAGGGGCTAGTGCATGGGTTCAGTGGGAGGCTGTGCCTGATCGTTCTATCTCCATACACCCCCACACCCCCAAACCCTACACCCCAAAGAACGGTGCCCCCATGTTCTAATCTGTGGTATTTCTCTGGGGATTTTTCTTCCCACAAAGGAATAGGATTTCCTCCACTAGATTTAGAGGGAAAAGTTTATTTTTGATTGGAGGTCAAGAAAATGTTGGAAAAGGCTCACTCAGCAAGTTAGTGGGCAACATGGGATTACCAGTATTACTGAGATCCTACAAAGGACTGTGAGAAGAGTCTCGCCAACTGTGGATTGCAGTTACTTTGAGTGTTTATGAGAAGCAACTATCTCATGCAAACACTACGCAGAGATTCTTAGAGAAAACAATTGAACAGCAGCATCTCAATGAAACTTCCTGCTAATCAAATGGGGGTAGGTTCTAAACATGCAGATTTGGGTGGTTCATATCAAAACTCTAAAAACAGTTCTAGGCTAAAATTTTAAAAAGATTACAATTTCTCATACAGACCTAAGTTAGAAAAATAAAGAAAAATTAAAAGAAAAATAATTAAAAATGATCTCTTTTCAAAAAAGTTAGTGACCTTAATTCTTTAAGGATAAATTGTTTACTATTAATATTTTAAAGTACAAATGAAACCTATCATCACATTAATATTTTAACACCCAATCATAAGAGAAAAAAAAGAATTCTTTTCATTTTAAGATAGCATAAATACTTCCAAAAATTTCAGAGATAGAGAAACAGAAAAAGACAGAAAGATTGTGGCAGGAATATGTCCTAAAATCCAACATATATGAAAATTATGACCACATGATCTTTTATAATAGTTCAATATTACTTATTTAATAGATTATAAGCTCAAGCAAAATATAGTATATATAATAGTTTTTATAGATTTAGCTATTATTTTTATGTCCATGATCCATTTTGAGTTAATTTTTTATGGTATAAGTTCAGCATTCAAGTCCATTCCTTTGCATGTAGATATCCAGCTATACTATAATCATTTGCTAAAAAGTCTATTTTCCCCTTGTTGAAACATCTTGGCAATTGTCAAAAATCAATTGACCGTGATATAAGGATGTATTTCTGGATTCTCATTGGTTCAGTTTGCCTATATATCAGTTCTCATGCCATTACCACAGAGCCTTAATTACTGCAGATGTTTTGAAATCGGCAGTGTGAAGCCTCCAACTTTGGTTTTGTTTTTCAGGATAGTTTTGACTATTCTTCCATTTCTATATGAATTTTAGGACCAGCCAATTTCTGCAAAACTACTATGTGGTATTTTCATAGTGATAGCATTGAATTTGTTAATACTTAGGACAGTGTTGCCATTTAACAATTTAAGAATTTGGGATTATAAACATTAAAAGTCTTTCCATGTATTTAAGTCTTTAATTTCTTTTAATAATGTTTTATAGATTTCTGTATCCAAATTTTATACTTCTGTTAAATTTATCTGAATTTATCTGAAAAATATTATATTTTGATGGTATTGGAGATAGAATTGTTTTCTTAATTTTATTTTTGGATTGTTAGTTGCTAGAGTACACAAATATAATTGCTTTTTGTATATCCAGCATATATCATGAAAGCTCTTTTTTCCTTCCTTAAAACCAACCAATCTAGACAGTCAAATCTGGGCATGATATGCAGAGGTTGTTCCTAATTAATTGTACGTACTATTAGTAGAATTGATTTTTGTGTTTGTGTATTATAAGTTAATTGCTCATAATTTATGTCTGATATAATAGAACAGATTTATTTGTATATGGAAAGTGATGTTGAAAAGGGAAGAGAGAGTGAAAAATGGAAAGACAAAACTATGAATTAGTTGACATCCTGAGGATAGGTCTTCCATATCTCAATAATAAATATTAGCTTTGCCTTTTTCATTCTTAGCCTAAAATTCCAACACATTGGGAGACCAAGGAAGGAGGATTGCTTGAGGCCAGGAGTTTGTGACCAGTCTGAGCAACATAGTGAGATCCTGTCATTACAAAAATAAAAAATAAAAAAATAAATTAGCCTAGAACAGTGGCACGCACCTGTAGTCCCAGATATTTGGGAGGTGGAGGTGGGAGCATCACTTGAGATCAGGAGCTGCAGGCTTGCAGTGAGCTATGATAGTGCCACTGCACTGCAACCTGGGCAACAGAGTGAGACCTAGTTTCTTAAAAAAAAAAAAAAACAATTTAAAAGGAAAAAAAAACAATTCATTGATTAATTGATTTTTATTTTCTCTAAGTCATTAAAAAATAAATGAAGGATAACAAAATACATAAAATACATAACTAGTGTTTTAGCCACTGATATCTCCTTCAGAGGCTACTTTTTACTACTTTATTTTTGGAATAAATAAGAACAATTATGTGCCCCTCTCAATTTGTCCAATAGATATGTCTTCTACTTGACTGTCTTCCAACTCTACTGAGGGCAACTCATTACATCAGTGTTGATATCATCTTGAACTCTGGAATAAAACATCCTTGATAGGGTGCCATAGCTGCTTTCACAATAGAGCAGCAGATGACTGAATGTGCAAATGACCACGGTTATAGTATTGTTTGATCTCTTTAACCTCACGAACATGGTGCACAAATATATTTGATTGTATAATATTTTACTAAAGATTCAAATGATTAGGTTAATTATGCAGAAAAAATTAATAGCTGTATTTTTAAGATATACTATACCAAATTTTCCACACACTCCAAGGAAAAAAAAATACCTAAGAAGTTAAATCTTTCATAGGGATCACTATTCACAATTTGGCCCTCTTAACCTAAATTGTGCATCCTTTCTAACAGATTATCTTCTTTTAAACTCTACTACAAGTAACCATGGCATTTAACCCCTCGGTAAAAATTGGCCACATCTCAGAATGTATTCCCCTCATTTTGACCTCAGGTATTCAACGTGGATTAAAGAAAGGCTCAAAAAGCTCAAATCAAACAATGCCTTTGGGACTCTAGTTTCTACACCATAGACCAGGGTGGGATCATTCTTGATCCCTTCAATATCTACTCTTATTTGGTACAGAGAGGAAGAAAAGGGTCAGGTGGAGACTGATGCACATTTTCTCCCTGGCCGAGAACTTTTGGGAAATGAATGACCTTGATCAGGCATCCCTGTACACATGGTGATTGTATTTACAGAAAGGGGAGGCTGTACATACAAAATGGTTTTATCAGGTTATAAAAGGATCTGTCTAGATTACTTGTGGAAGACAAACCTGAAACTTCATGGATTTATGGAGCATGCAGAATGGTGGTAATCACATAGGCTATGTAATTAAAGAGAATAAAATGAGAATATTCCCAAATCAAAGTTGTTTCCTTTTATATTAATATTTCTTCACACATAACTCAAAAACTTGTCTTTTTTCCTAAAGTCAAAAAAGCAGAAGAAACAGGACAGCATTCTGGGGGACCTACAGCATACTGTTTGAGGCTCCATCAGGAAGAATGTTGCCTCCATGCATTTCTGCCTGTAACCTTCGAGTCATTAGTAAGTAAAGCGTGATGTAGGGTAAGATCTATAATTGGTATGAGTCCTCCTTCACAAAGCAATCTTTTCTGTTAATACAGAAATGCATTTCCCATTGTCCAGATTTTCATGAGTTAGCGTTAAGTCAAGCATATCTTTACATACAGCCCTCCTTAAGATAAACATGGAGTCACAGTGTTATTCTAGGCCTGCCATCAGCCACACAGGGGTGGGGGACCTGCAGCCTTCTGATTTCAAGATCCTTCCTTATTAAGCACCAAAGGAGACAAGAAAACCTTCATCTTTCTCTGCTGCACCCCCTTTAATAAAAGGATTTGTTCTGCAAAATTTGGATCAGTCAAAGGCACTTAAGGACCTAGAAGGTTACATTTCACCTTAAGGCTGCAGGTTCCCCACCCTAGTTAGTGCAAGGAGAAAGAATAGCATCTTTGTTAAGAGATACATCAATAAATGCACATACACAGTTATCCACTAACCTGGGAAATCACAACAGTCAATGCTGCTAGACAGTAGCAGTAATAGTAGTAGTAGCATTAGTATTACTAGTAAGTATTTATTGTATTAATAAAGACAGATTCCAAACTTTATGGATTGTTCCAGAGGCAGGCCTGGAAAATTTCATTAGCCCACTATAAACTGTGGTGCCTCAGGTGATAGTTGGTGGTAAGCTGAATTAGCACTTCTTCTTTTGTGCTTACACTGTGGCCGTGAAATAATTTAAATATCACAGAGCTTCTAGTATATTACTATTTTAACTCATGTATAAATTTGAACTTGTATAAACAGGAAAATTTAATCTAAACCAAAACACTAAGTGCATTTTGTCAGTTGAAAACCAGGATTACTGGCCAGGGAAAAACAGTATCACCTACTAAATATATTCAGGGGAAGACGATTTTCAGAATCTGTGGGCACACATACCATGGTGAATAACAGTCAGCATCTGCAAAAGTTTTAAACATACTATCAAGCACTACTCATATTTTCGCCACTTTTTCTGCTGATTTGTGTGTTTTCCTTTGTGTAATGTAAAACTTTCTACAAACGTTTCCATCGACTGTGCAACATTTACAGGAATAACAAAATTATTTCCGACACCCTTAGAGTTTAGGGAGAAAAAACAAACAAACAAACAAATGAAAACTGTATCCATTTGTATCTAGGTTCCTGACAACTTGTTTTAATCAATGACAATAGCATTTTAAAAAATTAGTAACAAGAAAAGATGAACACGTTTTACATCTTCTGTAATTATCAATTTCTAATTATTTTCTTTGTAGCCTCATTCACTTAGACCCCTCTAGCACATACACAAAAACTCAATCTAGTAATATTTATTATGCTATCAAAAACAATAACAAGTAAAACATTTAACACTTCCTATGTCCCAGAAATTTTCTAAGAGCTTTTCATGCATTAACATATATTAATTTGGACAAAGCTAAACTACTATAACGAAGGATCCAAAATGATAGTGGCACAAAGACAATGAGTTTTTTTTCCTTTCATGTATCAGTCCTGATATGAATGTCCCCATCTCAGGAACGTTTCTTCTCTTCCTGGGTGTTTGGAGTACCCGTCTTCCAATGTAAACCATTGTTCCACCACACTTGAGAGATTCAAGTCATCTTCTGTATGTTTGAAGCTCCATTGTCACTATGTCCTCGTAGAAGAGAAGGCATGGGTGGAGGATTTACTCCTGATGTCATTATTCCCAGACCACATATGCCACGGGTCACTTCTGCACAAACTCCATTGACAGATATTTAGTTACTTGTTTTAACTAACTGCAAAGGAAGCTGGTATAAAGTGTCTGAGAAGAAATGTGTCTGGCCATAGTTATAATGAAAGAGGGAAAGACAGGGTTTGGGTGGAAAGCTAGCAGTTCCACTGGCTAAGTCACTAGTGACTTTTCTGCTTTCACCTACTTTTTTCCCTTTTCTCAGGCTTAAAATAAATATTACCTAGGCTCTGAGCAAAAACACATTCTTCTCAAGTGATAATTACAAATACTGTGCTAAGGGTCTAGCCCTTGGTTTTCTATCAAAGAGAGAGTATTTAGAAACCAAACCCAGCCTCCTTTCCTTATGCTCAAAGTCCTGTCACCTCTTTTATTCCAAATCAGCAGCCCAGCTGTTACAATGAGAGGGATGGAATGATAAGAAGAGAAAGGGTTATAAAATTAAGACAAAGGATAATAATTCTCAGTGTTTCAAAATATTGCAGTGGTATAAAAGTCCATGCATTCCAGACACTAGAGATGTCATCCAATCGATCAATGCTTTTAATGAAAAGTATGGAAAGGGAGAAAAAATAGCAGTAAAGGGGGTCCCACCAGAAATCTCTGAACTGTCTCTCTGCAACCCAAGCAAATTGAAGTTATTATATTACGACTCCTGCTTCTTGCCCCTCTATTAACTTATCTTTGGCTTGACTATGATTACATAGATGGAATCCTCTTTAATGTAACATCATAAGTCATGAAGGAATTAACTTTGCATAAGTCTGCCTTCCATGAGTTGAAATACATTAATTTAGACATTCTCCTCACTCTGTGAGAGCTTGTTTCAGTGATTAAAAGTATTTGAGTTAACTTTAAATGCTAGAAGAGACCTTGTAGATCATTCAGCTAAGCCTCTTCATTTTAAAGATTAGGAAACCATTGGACAAAGTTGTTAAATAGCTTGCACAATATCCCGTCACTTATTTATTTCAGGTCAGGACTGGAACCTGAGTCTGCTGACCCATTCTAATATTCATTCTAGTACACCTCACTGCCTTTGCTTTCTCTTCCTCTCTTCTTTTTCAGCATAATTGTCCTTGTCACCCACTTTCTAACCATCTGACATTTTAATTAACTTTTCTAACATCAGAACTGGAAGCTGAGGAGCTTTCCATTTTTCTTCCCTGTAACTCAGTATGTGGTATTTCCCAAAATATTTTCAATCCTCATCTCTCAAAAATGTTCTATGCTAAATAGATTCTTATGAAATTATTTTGAGAAATGTTCATTATAACTTCTATGAGATGGATTATATACAATAGCATATTAAATACTCCATGGAATAAATTCTTCTGGATAGAAAATTGTTTAACTTTGCATAAACCACCACCTTTCACATTTATATTTAAGATCACTTTTTCCTTTACACCCATACCTTTGGTTTGCTCTTTGTTTTCTTTGGAAAAGCCACCTCAGAGTTATGTCCTAATTAGTTTCAGGAAGTCTCAGAGATTGAAGGAATAATCAATCTGGAAATAGTATTTCATACTATCAGACTTCCAAATAAAACCGGTTGTCAGAATTGTGGTGCCTGTCCAAGACACTGATCATTAATTCAATAAACATTTTTAGAGACTCAGGATGATCAATATTAATAGGATTTTATGTCACATACTGGCAATGTGTTCACTGATGATTCTAATATGTTTTGGTATAAAGAGAGACTTTAGAATACACAAAAAACACACACATACATACATGCACAGATATATATATACACATATATATTAATATATATATTAGGCAAATTATTATAAACTGTAACAGAAGAAAGGGGAGGTAAAGGTGTAATAAAAATAGAAATGTAATATATTTAATAAATGTAATAAAGAAATATGTATAATAATGAAATATTTAGATTGTATTATCATATACCTAAATTTGAGAATCAAAACAAAGGCTTCTGAAAGAGAATATAGCACAGAAAGAAATACTTGAATTAGAAAAACATACACACACATAATGTTGCCTGATATTTACCTCATAATACACACATATCTATATGTATATATCACTATGTCTATATCCCCATCTATTCAATCCAAGTGACATTTCAAGAATAAAATCAATCCAAATACATATTTAGTTAATATTTAGTAACAAATTTTAGCATTGAGAACTTTCTTTTGGTTGGCAGAATACAAACACAAATTTTGAAATTTGAAATATTTAACTATAAAAATAATTCAAGTCTATTTAGATTCCATTGATTTTTTTAATATACTTTATTCACCAGGATTCTTAAAATGCCTATCTATTTAAAAGTATTATGCTAAATATAAAATTTCTAAGCTCTTTGTCAATAGCAACAGTAACAATTACTAAAATTATTAGTATTAAATATTTGAAGACAAACTTTATTTTTACATATAAAAGTTAAATTTTTGTAACTTGGTTTATGAATTCAAATTAACTTCTAAAATGCCTTTTTGATAAGTCCAAATGCTTTAAGCTCATTTTCTGCTTTATTTTAATAGTGTTTTTCAGTTTATAAAATGTTTAATACATAACCTGTGAATGCTTGCCAAATAATATGTGAAAATATATATTAATTACATTCATTATTGCAAGGAGAAAAAGGAATAGCTGAAATTCTGTGTAAGTTTTTTAGGGTCATAATATTGTTAAAAGAAAAGCAATGAGTTTAAGTTCTTTATTGCTAAACTTTATTTCAATTCTGTCTAGCACCTTTTTTTATACATAGTGCTGCTGAATTTTGGCAGTGAAATAAATTGCCTGATTAGAAGATAAAAAACATATCTTCTTACAGTTCCTTTGAAAGGTTCCAGGACATAAATATTTGGATACAGTAATTTTTCAATAAACAGTGACAGTCATCTAAAGGAAATGAAGAAGGGTGGGACTTGAAGCCAGATATGATAGATTCTAATGCAACTCCTGCAATGAACACCTAAGGACAGTTGTGAAGTAATTCCTTTTATAGCACTTAATAGGCTTACAATTTTAATTTAAATCCATTTTTCCATGTATATAGAAAAGTTCTATAGACACTAAAACTTCTAAGTTTAAGTATCCAATGTTTAAAGACACATATCTAAAATTAAAAATGTGTAACTTTCGTCCTCTGAGTATGATTTAATGTGTAAGTAAAAAATGATAAGAGTATGGAATTTAAGATAAAATAATTACAATATCTTCAGCAAGTAAAGTAAGGTTTGATAAAGTTACATAGTTGAGTCAAGCAAGAATACTAAAAGGATACACTAAATGATATGGATAAATATTCCAGTAAGGACAGGTTATGCCTCAGTAATAAGCAACTCTCAAACTTCAGTGGTTTATATGTTACATATTTCACCTCTCAGAGCTGAATTCTCAACCAATATTATTTTCTCTGCTACCAGACTAATAAGTCAACCACTATATCCTGCTTAGTGTTTTGCATTTCTATTCAATAACTTATCTATATTGTGTGTGTGTATGTGTGTGTGTGTGTGTGTGTATACATAGACTTGTCTTTGTCATGTGTTTGTAGCAGGGAGCATGATTAAAATTTTCAAAGGAGTGAAAAAATAAAACTCTTAAAAATATATTTTATAATGATGGATACATATCATCATACATTTGTTTAAACCCATAGAATTAACAAGAGTGACTCCTAACGGTAATTATGTAGCACTGTGGTAGAGGATATTGACAATGGGGAGGCTATGAATATGTAGGAACATGAGGTATATGGGAAATTTCTGTACTTTCCTCTCAACTTTACTGTGAACCTAAAACTTCTCTAAAAATATTCTATTCAAAAATCAAAATAAAAATAAATTCATACTGTAATATATACATATGTATATTTAAAATCCATTTATTCCTCTACAGTCTCCATAGTCTCAGCCTTTGAAATTTCTCCCTTCATTGAACTTTTTCTCTTCCATTTCATTTTAGCATGTCATTTCTAAAGTACAAATATAATTTCATTAATTCACATTTGCTATGTTTGAAGACTAAACTGGTTAACATGGTCATGCACAATCTTATGAGTGTCTGCCCTTCTAACTTCCTCTTCTGTTCCAGTCTTCATCAATTTCAGCATTTCAATCATACGGGGCTTTTTCATTTCCTAAAATGTTCTCTTTCTCTTTTACCCTGATAGATCCTAGTTTTTACTTTTAATGTAATAAGTAGTAACAAGGAGATAAATCTACATATTTTATATGATATACCAGATACCTAAATTAACATGTATATTTTAGAGATGAGCCAACCAAACAAAAAGTAAAAGAACTTGTGTGTAAATATAATCTTTAAAATTTAGTGTGTCTAAATATGCACTGATTGATAACAATGTTGAAAAGTTCATGGTGATATTTGAATAAATCAGGCTTTGGGGGTTCAGTTTTTATGTCTTAAAATTGGAAATATTATAATGTAATTTTAGATTTTCCTTCAGGCATCTTCTGTTGGTTTATCAGTTCATGTTCAAAAGTGCATTTGTAATAAGAACTATTGCTACAGCATATGCTCAGGAAGATTTCAACCACATATATCTTTATTTATTCTTAGAGCATCTATCATATAAGTAATATATGAAAAAAAGCTAAATAAAATAATAAATAAAACAATAAACATCGAGATTTTGTTGGTTGTGTTTTTAAATTCTGTTTATAGTATATAGATCAAATAGAATTAATATTTTTCAGCTTTCAAATCTAATTATGGCTGAGAAACTATGAAGCTAGTGATTTCTTCTATGCGTTTTTAAATAAAGGTTTTTTTATGGAGCATATTTGAATATTTACTATATCTTTTAAGGAATATGTTGAGGTTAACTTATTCTAAAACATGTTCAATGTTTCACATCTTAGATTTTTTTTAAAGAACAAGGTTAACGAAAAATATTTCACTTATTCAAATGTCGCTTCAGAGTGCATACAGAATCTAAAATTATGAAAAAAGGTTTACCAAGACTCTTAAACTGGAGATGCTTTAAAATTACAGAAGGATGATCAGAAAGAAGCTTTAGGCACAGACATTTAATTGCTTGAGCAGCTTTTGTCCACTATTATTTTTAATTGAGGAGAAAAAAACCTGTGATTACTGACTCATAACCCTATCATCCAATCTTCTCTTCACTTATAATGATCTCGGGGGTGAAATCAAATATTACTTGCAAAGTTAGGCAAGATTCAAAAAAGATTTCTCAGGCCAACAGCATAGAAATTTTACCTAGGCCAAGTGTGGTGGCTCACGCCTGTGATCCTAGCACTCTGGGAGGCTGAGGCGGGAGGATCACTCAAGGTCAGGAGTTCAAAACCAGCCTGAGCAAGCGTGAGACTCCTGTCTCTACTAAACATAGAAAGAAATTAATTGGCCAACTAAAAATATATAGAAAAAATCAGCCGGGATGGTGACGCATGCCTGTAGTCCCAGCTACTCGGGAGGCTGAGGCAGAAGGATTGCTTGGGCCCAAAAGTTTGAGGTTGCTGTGAGCTAGGCTGACGCCATGGCGCTCACTCTAGCCTGGACAACAGAGTGAGACTCTGTCTCAAAAAAAATAAAGAAAGAAATAAAGAAATTTTACCTAGATTGTTTTTGAAAAACAAACTAAATTTTGATCCAGATTTTACAATTATATTGCAAGTTGCAAGTTGATCTCAATTTAATTACTTTCTCCTGATCAAAATAATTCCTTCTCAACCCATTATCTAAACACTCTTTACAATCTACAGGATTCAGCTCATTTGCATCCCCTCAATGTCCTTGTCTCTTTCAGCCCTTGCTGGACTCCCTCTCCTCTTAATTCCTAGAACACATTAGCTCATATTTAATACTAATTACATTCAGCTTTTAATGCTGTTTTTTGTTTTTAGTCTAGTATCTCCAGCCATCCAGAAGGAATTTTAATGACAAGGATCGTGTCTCCAAATCCTTCTCAAATCCTAATTCTACCTAATATAACTAAATAAGTGGCAGGCAACTAGTGTGATAATTGTGAGAGTAATTTACAAAACACGTTTTATGTATAGCATCTGAAATAAAAACTTTTGATCGCAATAATCCTACTCCCTTTTATATGCACTAAATTTAGCGGTGCTTTTTTTTCCATTTTTTTCCTCTTTTAACTTTTTCTATTTACTTTCAACTAACCTGTGACTTATTCACACAATTTGGATTAATATACATTCATGTATTTGATCAATAGCATTCAGGGCTAAAAAGTTTGCTGAAATTTTGATTTATCTACTTCAAATTTGGTAAATATATCAATAGAATGTATTTTTATTAATATTATCTATTTTACAGTACAAATATCAAGAAGAAATATAAAATAGGCATTGGAATTAGTTATCCCTAATGTTTCTTATCGTCATCTGCTCTTTTTCTCCTAAAAGACTTCATGTTTTAAAGTATTATATATACCAGGGTGCATTTGTTAAGAAATAGATAAGAAATTTTTCCTTGTTACACAGTATTGTTATTACTCTAAGCTAATGTAAATATAAACCAGAACAAAATAATTTGACATTTAGTTAAGATTGATTTGACTAAATATATGACATCTGTTATGTTCAATAAAATACTGCATGTTTTTCGTAGATCTATTATATTTAGAAATTTCTAAAGATTGTGTGACCACAGAATTGGAGTACCGGTGTAACGTACATAGAAATTTTTAGCTTTCTTTGGTTTTGTTTTAATACATGCTGTGGTCTAATTTAGCCGCATTTGACAACTACTTTCTGGAAATATATATTTTCCTTCACAATCTCTACTTAATCCCAATTATATAAAATATTTATGTATCTGCAACATGTGAGGGGAAAGGGCAGGATAAAAAGAATCAAACTTGATTGGGTGCAAACGAAATTGGTTTCTGTTTCCCAGGAGTTTTGAAAATAATAGACTTAACCCTACATAATGAACCAGATGCTTCTGAGAATGAGTGTTATTTTTTGGAAATAAGTGTTTGGGGATGCATCTTGTAGGTCACTAGAGTACTAGTTAGTGTGCGATAATAATAATGCTAAATGAGTGCACTTTCTTAAAGGGGTGGATGTGCTTTCTCAAGCATTTAACTTCAATGGTATCAGTGATATATACACAGGCTGAAGTTGTTTCCTGTTGCAATTTGAATTTGAATGTTTTAAATAAATGCATATTCCCTAATTTTTTTTTTGCCAAAGTAAAACTGCTTTCTATCTCTAAAGATATATTTTCTAATATGATATTTTTGTAACAGTAACACATTGAAAATGCATGTCTAGGTGTAAATGGTATATCAAATGCCTTTAAGAGCATATTTTCATAGCAGAGGAGAAAGTGAGAAAGATCATGAGAGGCCTGAATGTATGAAAGGCAGACTGTTGCAGACCCATGTAAAGAAAACTAAGGATATATTTATGCCAATCTTTAAATGTCACTTTAGTAGAGGAAAGAATACAAGTAAAATTTAGAGAAATAATAGAAATGATTTCAAAATTTCTCAGAAAGTTTATAAAGTTAATAATCGATTTATTACTATAGTTGGCTTTCTTTTTGTGCTTACTATATGCCAAATATTATACTTTGTGCTTTGAGTAAATTATGTAATTAAATCCTTATGTCAGCACTAGCTACTAAGTCATAATACTATTTTTACTCTATAGATAAACATATTGTTTCTTAGAGTTATCAGAAAATGTATGTTAATTATTATTTAGTAAATGGCATAACAATAATGCCAATGAAGTATGACTAATGTCAAAGGTTATACTCTTAACTATTACACAAATATGCACATTTTAAGAGTAGTTCCTATAGGAAATGTAGAGATAAAATTTGGAAAAAAATGTACAAATGGGGAGTGTAAAGCCTCTTCATAACCTTCATGGATAAGAAAAGTGGAGACAAAACCACTAGATTTTCTTCTGGGGAACATGGCGGATCATCACGGTATTCATCCTTCAGTAAGTCACAAATCACATGCTGATTGTTAGACTTCTAAAAGCTAAGTATGCCTAGTGCTACGTTGGGGCCCTGGGGATGAAGCTCTTCTGAGATCTGTGTGATCTGAGGAGACAGGAACTGCTTCCCTGAGAGGAAACACATGTCCAGTTACCAGAGATCATGTCTCTATATAAGACATCACACACACACAAAAAAATGTAAAGTTCTCTCAGGTAAGCTTTTGCTGTATCCCACAGGTTTTGGTAACAAATATCACCGTCATCATTTTGTTCGAAGAAACTCTTGATTTCCCTCTGAATTTCTTCCTGGACCCAATAATTTTTTAATAATAGATTGTTTAGTTTCCATGATTTTGTGAGGTGTTGACTGCTACTATAGGAATTGAACTGTAATTTTATGCCACTGTGGTCAGAAAAGAAACAAGGTATAATTTCTATTTTCTTGAATTTTTTGAGATCTGATTTGGAGCCTAGGATGTGATCAGTTTTGGAGAAGGATCCATGGGCTGCTGAGGAAAATGTAAATTCAACTTTATTTGGATGGAATGTTCTATAGAGATCTGTCAGACCTTTTTGATCAAGGGCTCTGTTCAGTCCCATTATATCTTTGCTTATTTTCTGTTTGGAGGATCTATCCAGATCATTCAGTGGAGTGTTGAAGTCTCCTGCTACTATGGCAGTGTTGTGTAACATGGTGTTTAGATTAGATAATGTTTACTTTATGTAATTGAGTATTGGGAGCATAGATATTAAGAATTGTTAAGTCTTCTTGTTGGAACTTCCCT
>VBSM01000483.1:17602824-17621511 GCA_008086735.1 Cheirogaleus medius
TGTAACCCTAACAATATCTGTACCCCCATAATATAATGAAATAAAATAAAAAAATAAAAAAATAAATAAAAAATGTAAAGTTCCTCAACTAGAGAAAATGTAAACAAAAATATACTGAATAGAAAAATAAAGTGATTTATTATTTTATTATCAAGTTTTTGTCAGGTAAAATTGGATTCCTGAAGTAATTCACTAAAGTGGCAGCTGGGAAGCCACGACCCACTCCAAGCTTGCTTAAGACCAGGGTTTAATGTCCCATTTCATATTTTAATCCTCTCCCTCAAATTGGAGCTGTGATTTCAGTGAAATGACAAGGCATCGAAAGAGCATGCTGAGTAAAAGAGTAGAACTTACATTTGTCTTTTGCCTGTTCCTTTGTCAAGTACTAGTTTTACTTATTTGATCACCTTTTCTAGGTTAGGTTTCCTGGGAAACGGATTTTGAAACTGAATTTGCATTCTGGATGTTTCTTGGAGGGAGATTTGGTGTCCAACACTTGTGAGGGAGTAAAGAAAGGGGAATTGTGCAGATGAGCATGTTACATGTAAGCTGGGATGCCCCTGCAGAACTGAGACATGGGAGTTGGGTCTCGTAACTGCTGAATAGACCAGTCATTGGATGCAAGTGACAAAGGAGAGGGGGAGGGAGTGATTATCTTGAACAAGGCATCTTCTTCCCACTGAGGATATGCTTACGGAAGGTCTCAGCTATGAGCTATCAGCAGTCAACAGTCCTGCACCTGAAGAAATGTGCTCTAAAAGGGAGTCTGCATGATCCGCTTAAGCATCCACAACAATGAAAAACAGCCAGATGTGTCTGTCTGTGTTTTTTTGGGAGGGGGTCATACAAACATCTAATAATATATATTAGAATCCCATCCATTATACCAAAAAAAATCAGACTATTTTTGTTGTCCTATTCAAGTTGATTTACCCCAAGAAATGGCACACATAATTTATTTACAATGCATATGGCTACTCAAGAAATACTGAAAAACCAAACCTTGAAGTTTGCACCAACATAGCTCAATAATAAGAAAGAGTGGTAGTGTGTGGATTATTTGTAATCATAGCTACCTTAACTGTATCTGCAGTTTTAATTTCCCTAAGGTGAATTCTTCCAAATCCTGCTAAAGTTCAGGCTGTGCAAAGTGTGCTAGCTGCCCTGAGGCAAAGGGTGAAAGAGGTGAGCCGAATATGTTAAAATGTTCATAGTAGTAAGTTTCACTGGCTTATCAGTCTCTCCTAGACAAAGTGGAAAACAGCAGTTGCTGAGGCTCAGCAGTTAAACTGAGGAATCAGCCATATTCTGATGTAGAGTAAATTACATTTTGGGATTTGAGTAGATAAGCTAATTAATGAATGTCTTAAAGTACCTACATTGCTTTCCTGCCTCAAGGCTTTTCACATCTTCAACTTATCTTCTTGGTAGTGTCTCTGAAATAAATTTTATTCCTAATGCAAAAACATTGTATTTATCATTGGCTCTAGACCAAAGGGAAGGTTTTCTTATATGTGTCTTATCCATATTGTATACATTAGCTCACAGAAAGTAGGCAGACACACATACACTCATAATTTTTTCAAGAATGACTACTTTTATCTTCTCATCTTGCAATTATAGAGATTCTCCAAAGTCTATCAGTGAAGTCACAATACCCAAAATCATTAATTTTAATTCTAATTTCTGCATATTGAAATACTCCATCCATACATGTGTAGCAAATGTATAAGCCATACTTCTCTAGAGTCACATACATTACTCTGTACTGAAGTGCATCTGTAATATCCATCTCAGCAGTAGCAGGAAGAATACCCTGAACAGAACAGACACATAATGAATGTGGAAGAAATAACATTGTATTAAAACTTCCAAGAGAAAATAGGATGAATTATCCAATAAGTTTGATGTACAAAACACCAATCTTTCCCAGCCAGTAAATTAAGGGAAATACTTAGCTCTACTTATTTTTTTCATAAAGAATAACTAAATATTTTACAATTTTAAAGAGCTTTAAATTTTTGGATAGACACTTAACAAAGAGCCTTTTGCCCTCTATGTATATTCCCATCACTTAAAAACTATGGAAGGTACAGAGGCCTCATTGAATCCTGCAACTAGGGATTTGTTAGGCCCCACAACAACACTCACTGCTACTATTCTGCATTTAATTCTCTTGAAGGAAGTGTTTGTGACAGCTTAGGGGCTTCCTAGCAAGTAAATCAATTCCAAAGGTTGGCATCGCAGTGACATGGAAACAACAATAACTTCAGAGAAATTTGGTCATAGACAGCGGCATCCTGAAATTGTAAACCATGCAAATAGATCACAAGGAATACATAAATGCACAAGGGAAGTCAAAAGAAAGAGACATACTAAGAAAAGACTACTGGGGTCAATTGCAGTGTTCAAAAAGAATCACGAAATAGGGGACACAATATCAGAAGATGACATTGTTAGTGCATATATTTGTATTTTCAAAAATTTTTGGTTAAATAATTTTAGTATTATTCTCTCTCTCACTCTCTGTCTGTCTGTCTGTGTGTATTTGAAAAGTGTTTTACAATTAAAACCATAAACATTAAAATGAGAATTAACATATTATAAAATAAAATAGGCTCTATATTTATGTCAACTAAAATGGAGAACTCAAATAATTTGACAACAGATAAGTAGACACAAAATAAAAACATAAAGCATTCCATATCATTATAATATCACAGTACTATTTACAATATGATCAAATATAATAGTTGAATGACTTTAATAAAGAATAAATTTGTTAATTAAAAAAACAGTTTTCTCCAGGATGTGTCAAAAATTACTTTAAAAACTGTCATGTTCCTTTGACAAACATGGATCTTTTGGCATATTTTTTACTTTAGGGATAAACATCAAATATTTGAGCATACCCATCTTTTTAGGTATTGGCTATGATATCGATATCCATATACTGTATGTTTAGATAAAAAACCATTTAGATTCTTTACATGGTTCCATGTATTCAAGGAAAATAAGTAATCTGTTTTCCATATATTTTAAAATATTCACTTATCTGATGTCATATAAATAATTACCTTAATTTTTCTGAATTGTTCAATAGACATATATTATTTAATGTGCCACCGTTTTAATATGTTAGTATCATTTTAATACCTTGAAGAAGCTATAACTTGAGAGAAAAAATGCATATACATATACTTTGCAGATTTGGCTTCCCAAATTATTAGTTTTTCACAGAAAAATGTATTTTACAGTCTCTTAAGCTTTATCTAAAGTGTGAATATAAGATGCAAATAAAATTCTAAAAAAGCAAGACAGGATCTGGAAAAATATACATATATTCAACTAATTATGTCATTTCAAAAGTTTATCACACCAGTCTTTTTATTATCTTGTAGAAAAAAGTAACATTTGTCATATGTTGGGGTGGGCTACTGACAAAGGCTTCAATCATGTAGAAAGCAGTTTTCAAATTTCCATTAAAAAAAAGCAGGCTCCATTTCCATGATAAATTACAACTAGACAAGAATCTTAGCTGACTACCCAAGTGCTTGATTCTGTTATCACTGATTTGTTCTTCAGTATTCAACAAAATGAAACTGAAGGATTTAAAACTAATTGTGCCAGGAAACAGCTAATTTCCTCATACTGCCAAAAAAAAAGCTTGGAAGCCATTAGACTTGAGAAGGAATAATACCATGTGCAATAACAAAATGTTATTAATGTCTTTATTGTCCTACAAAGTGTCTCTATTGTTGTTCTTAAGTAAATTTTCTTCTGAAACATCCTACAAATTTTCCTGAAGAACAATTAATAACATAGGTTTTCATTAATAAAGAAACTTCTGAAGAAACTTTTAAAGTTTTCATTTTAATTTGGAAATCAAAAACCTTCCTGAGTACGTTAAATACACTATCCTAGCATACATTTTAACCCTTTATTGGAAGATATGTATTTAAGCTTTTAACTAAGAATTCCTTGCTCTACTTGTTCAACATGAGTTATCAGTGAATTTAAAATTAAAAACCACAATGTGAAACTATTTTACATATACCAGATTAGAAAAGATTAAAAATTAAGTAAAAATAATGTGTTGGGAACCATGTGTGACATTAGAGTTTCTCATTCACAGCTAGTAGGACCAACCATTTTGGAAAATGCTTTTGCATTAGCCAGTGAACTTGAATATGGCCTAATTATAATGATCCCCATAGGTAGATGCCCTAAAGAATCTCTTGATCTTGTACAAAGTGAGAATTTCAAACACAATAGCAATGGTTTATTTTTAAATTGACCTTTGGCTACAGGATTTTTTGTTTCTTCCTTCATACGGATCAGATAATTTTCATATACATTAACGTGTGCATAACTCATTTAACAACACATATTTCTTTTCCTTTTCCTTTGCACTTTTTTATGTTGTTAGCTGGTTTACTGAAATTTCTCCAGTGAGAACAAACATTGGCTACACGGAATGCTCTCAGCTATAGCAGTATCCTTGATTAGTTAGGGAGTAACACGAGACAGTACACACTTATATTTAAAGTTTGTGAGAGTTACCATTTTTATTTGTAAAATAACATGTGCTTTAGATATTATTTCTTATTCAAACATATTTATAATTGGTTATATCACATTAGTATTATTAATATTTGAAATTTCATTAACACACTAAATGGGAAGTTTGCATGGGAAGGTTGTCTGTTGGCCACTCTTATATTATAATTTAAATCTTGGTCTAGCTTGCCCAGCAGCTCACCTCCTGCCATGCAGCCCGGTTCCTAATAGACCATAGACTGGGCCCAGGGGTTGGTGACCCCAGACCTAATAATGTGCTTCAAGTTTATCTATATTGTTGTAAATGCAAGGATGTTTTCCTTTCTTAAAGGTGTATAATATTTCATTGCATACACTGTATTTTCTTTATACGTTCAGCTGTTGATTGGCTCCCGTACTATATTTTTCATGTTCTTTCCTTTTTTCTTCTGTTTTTTTCTTTAATTCGTTAGCTATTTTTTATTAGATTGCATTCATTGTTTCACACTTTTTTGTCAGGTCTTTGTATATTTTTCATATTAACACTTGGGCTTAATAAGTTTAACATACTCTTCTTGCTGTCTTTTTTAAATTTTATCTTAACTTATATTGCTTACGTTGCCTTTTGCCCAAAAGTAATTACATTTTTAATCTATTAAAATGTTTCAACTATTATTTTACAGCTTCCTGACTTCCTTTCCTTACTTAAGAATATCATAAATTTTAACTTTAATTTTGGATTTGTCCCACATATTCTATCAGTCTAGTTCCATATTGATCAATCAGACACATAATTTGGAATTCATCAAACTTCATGCACATATTTTTTCCTCATTCCTCAATCCCTTTCTTTTCATTTCTTTTGCTATAGGACTGTCAAAGTGAGCAAGGATATTTTGTTCATCTCTTCAAGAAGTCCTTAAAGCTAACCTGGAATTTAGCTAAATAAATTGGTTACTCAAAAAATTAGAGAACTTTCCTTTTAAAAGTAAAATTAAATTATAAGTGTTTATCCTATTGGCTACTTAAGAACGATGTTGAATGAATGCTTCCTAACTGGTTATTTATGAACACCTTGGGGCTTGTCATGATTTGAAAACATGCCACAGGCCTTTTACTGCACATACTCTCATGGCACTCTCCGAGCTACAGTAAATACAAGTTACTGTCATTTCTTTCCAGTAAGTGAAGTCCTGATAAATTCTAGTAACATTCTCTTCTCCAAAAAGCCTCCATTATTATATGCATGAGGTATGAATAATTGAAATTATATTTATTTTTCAGTCTAACGTTTTTAATAAATCTAGAATAGAAGCTAAAGCCAAGCTAAATACATAAACGTTTAAATATGTATATAGAATATTTGGATCTTCAAAACATTGGGCTTTTTAATAAAAATAATATGTGGTGACAGTTCTTAGCACTTTGACCACCGATGCTCCAAATAAATCAGACAGTTTGGTTAGTTTTCCTGGCTAAAACATTGCTAAACTCTGAATGCGTCTCCCAATATACATGTGTTGAAACTTAATAAGCAATCTGATAGTATTAAGAGGTTGAGCTTTTAGGAGACAATTAAGTCATGAGCACAGTGCCCTATGAATAGGATTAGGGTCCCTCCAAAAGGGCTTAAGAGAGTGGGTTTGCTCTCCTCTGCTCTTCTGCCAGGTGAGGATGCAACAAGAGGTCCTTCACCAGACATCATATGCAAGCACTTTGATTTTGGACTTCCCAGTCTCTAGTATTTTAAGAAATACATTTCTGTTATTATAAATTACCCATCTCAAGTATTTTGCTAAAGCAGCGCATATGGACTTAGATAAACGCAAAGCATTTTTCTCCATTGCTAAGCTCCATTCCTCATCCTCTATCTCAGGGAATGAGAACTATAAAAAATGTGAAGTAGGCTTTTTGCATTATGTGGCCATATTGTACATTTTATTATAATAATGAACAGGAATTATCCATATAATTATGTATTAGTTTTCCCTAAGCAGAACTTTTAATATTACTCTCTCCATGATTTTTCCTAAGATCCCAACCTATTGCCAACTGAATTAAGATATAAATCAGCTCTAGAGCTTACATATTAAGCAAACTCCGTATGTCTTTCTTATTTTATTTTTACTAAATAACTTCACAAAACTTATCAGTACTATAAGCAAAAATATTCAATCATGACTTTAGTCATTTCTTGTTGTATTTGGTATTTGGGCTATTACATAAAATGTAGTGATAAGCATTCATATATAAATTTTTGAGTGTATAAATCTTTCAATTTACCTGTAATATACTTAAAAAGGAATTGTTTTTGTTGCAATGGTATGGTAAATCTATACTTAATATTTCAAAACATTGTTAAACTATTCCAAAAAAGCTGCACCATCTTATAAACCATCTTATTCTACATTCTACACATACTTGCCTACACTTTTTATTGTCACATGTTTTAATTATAGCCATTCTAATAGGTGTGAAGTGATATTTCATTAGGGTTGAATTTGCATTTCCTTAATTACTACTAACTTTGAATATCTTTTCATGTGTTCTTTGGCCATTTGTATGTCATCTGGAGTGAAATAATGGTTTCATATTTTTGCCAATTTCTAATTAAGCTATTTGTATTCTTAAGTTGTAAGACTTCTTTCTACATTCTCGATATAAGTCCTTTATAGGATATGTAATTGCAAAAATTGTTTACCAGTCTTTACCTTGAATATTCACTTTTCCAATGGTGTCATTTGAAACAACAAATGCTTTTAATTTTGATAAAGACCAATTTACCAATATTTATTTTATTTCTTGCTATTTTCATGGTGTATCTAAGAAATATTTGTCTAAGCAAAATTCAAGAAAATTTAACCTCAGTCTAGGAAACATAGAATTTCTTAGAGTTTTATAGTTTTAGCACTTTAATGTAGATACAAGATTTATTATGAGTTAATTGTTCTGTACAGTGTAAGTGTCCAAATTCATCATTTTATATTGAATATACAATTGTCTTAGGATGATTTGTTTAAAAAACTATCATTTCCTCAATTGAGTAGTTTTGGTATCTTCATTGAAAATCAATTTATACTTTAGGATTTTCAAATCTGTTTCACAAATCCATGTATTTCCTTATGCCACAACCATATAGGTTGGTTATTGTAGCTTTGTACAGATGCTCCTGAACGTACAATGAGGTTACATTCCAGTCAACCCATCATAGGTCAGAAATATTGTAAGTTGAACTATTGTAAGTCAGGGACCATCTGTACTAAAATAGGGATTATGTTCTTATTTTTTAAGACTGTTTGGTCATTGTGTTCTTTGAATTTCCATATAATTTTAGCATAAGTTTGTCAATTTCTGCAGGATATGTCACCAGCAATTTAGATAAGAATCACATTGAATTTATAGATTACTTGGGAAATATTGCTGTCCTAAAAATATCAAGTCTTCCCAATCTTTTCACAGAAGCCTTCCAGTTTATTTATTTTTGTTCTTGCTCCATTTTCTTTGAGCAATGTTTGTAGTTTTCAGAGTAAAATATGTGTGCAACTCAGTTAAATTTATCCCCAAATGTTGTATTTTAATGCTACTGTAAACAAAATTTTCTTAATTTCATTAAAAATTTAAATTTGATCTTTTAACTTGAGATTGGTGGAACTCATAGCTTATGCGTGTGTGACAGCATGTGTATGAAAGTATGAATTCCTTATTTTCTATACAAGAACGTTTCTGCAAGTAAAGACAGTTTACCTTTTCTTTTCCAATCTTTCCTGATTTTGTTTCTCCTTTTTTTTTTCCTTTTTCTTGCCTAATTGTACTTTCTAGAACCTTCAGTAGTATGTTGAAATGAGAAAATCTTATCTTGTTCACAATCTTAGGGAAAATAAATGTACTAAGTCTTTCACCGTTAAGTATAATTGTCAGCTCTAAGGTCTTTGGTTTTTTTTTTAAATGTTTATTATCAAATAGAGGTGTTTTCCCTTTATTTCCAATATATAAAGCGGGTACTTTCTAATCTAAATTGTTTTTGAATTTTGTTGTTTGATTTTTTTCTGTATCTATTAAGATTAGATTTTTTTGGTCTTTTATTCTATTATTACTATAATGTATTACAATCATTGTTTCTTGAATGTTCTGTCAATCTTCCGTTCTTGACACAAACCTACTTGTCCTACTGTACAATCCTTTTTGTAGGTTTCTGGATTTTGTTTGCAAGTATTTTGTTGAGGATTTTTGTGTCTATAATGATGAGTGATGTTATTCTGTAGTTTTCTTGTTTTGTGATATGTGTATTTAGCTTGTCTAATAGTGTCTGGGTAACACTGGCCTTACAGAATGAGCTAAGAAATATTCCTTCCTGCTGCATTTTCTGGCATAGCTTAGGCAACATTGGTGTTGTTTTTTCTGGAAATATTTAGTATTCTCTACTAGTTCTAGCTTTTTAAGATAAAGTTTTTGATTTGAGATCTTAATTCTTAGTTTATATTGCTACTGATATGGATGAATTTACATACTCTATTAGATATTTATCTTCTATAGGTCAATTTTGACCTTTTGCTCCTCTGCTCTTCCTTTACTGTCTTCCTTTATAAGAGCTCGTGCACAGCAGATAAGGTAAAAGTAATGAAAGAAAGTGGTATACATTTCCACCTTCTAAAATCATTCAGCTGTCTTCAACACACGTAATAGCACAACATAGAAATGGATCTAAACATTATATGAAAATTCATAAATATATAACAAAAACAGAAATGGCCAATGGAAACAAAATTAAAGAAGTTTAAAGCAGCAAGCATTAAACAATATAAGGCATGTATATGAATAAATTTATAATAAAATAAATGAGGAAATTGGTTATAAATATTTTGTGCCCACAATGGAAGAACTAAATATGAAAATCAAAAATATTCAGAAATGAAAATTGAAATAGTACCATTATCTAAATGGGAGACTTTAATAATCTCTTTTGATATATGTTGCAGGCAGAAAATAAATGCATAGTGGAGAGTTTATAATATTTTCTCTCACTTAACAATATAAAGTTTCTTTTTTTATTTTTATTTTTTACTCAATCCCCAAACCAAGGTAAACCTTACTAAAATATGAAGCATAATCCAATACTTAAAGTGAGAATATATGCCTCAGATTCATCACATTTTAGGCATTTTCTTTTCTCATTGTAGATTTAGGATTTAAAATGTAATATATAAATTATACTGTTTATGAAGTTATAGAAAACATTCATTTTTCTTTATTTTTGAATATTTTGGATTTTTAAAAAAAATCTATGTCACAAAGAAAAAAGTCAAGTAGCTACTGAGATTATGCTATGACTATGCCAGTGACTTGATCTCATGTGAATAGACTCCTCCAAGGCTAGGAGCTCCCAGCTGTTCAACCTTTTGGCTCATATTTAAAAGCAAGTAGGAAATTGTACTTCAACACTGCCAAAATATTTCCTACTGCCGTTAGTACACAGCCAATGATACTGAGAAAACCATAAGGAGGTGTTTGAAAGGTATAATTCAGAATGTGTTCTTTCCACAATTTGGTGTGTATGCTGATATTTCACATAAGAAGGAAAGACATGAGAGTAAGGGAAATGAAAGATTTAGGGTTTTTGTATGGAGTTTAATTTTTGAAACTTTTAAAAATACATCATATTTAGCAGGTGCCAAGAGGGAGACTATTAGGACCATAATGAGGAAAATAAATATAACTGTGGTACTTGGAGTTTTTAAAAAATATTTTTAAAATACAGTGAATTTAGAGGGGAAAAAACTCATTTCAAAAATTAACATGAACAAATGATAAGACTGATTCAAATAACATATAACAAAGACATCACATTTATGGAAAAATGAGGTCTCAGGAAGATCATGAAATCAAAGCACTTGAAAAACAATTTGGATACCATAGTGCATGACTTAAGGTAACCCAAGCTTCGTATCTAAGAAAGTCATAAACAATTAAATTCATTTAGCTAAAAATACTGTTTTTATTTAAACTGAGAAATATGTTTACTTAAACTTCTTTATGTAAGTAAGTGCATTTTTCATACCTTAAATTTAAGTATTGAGGAAATGATTGATTCAAAATTTGTGTAGAAATTCCCATTGAGGAGGAAGCATTGCAGAATCTGAATAGCACCACAGAAACTTTACCAGAGTGAGTCTAACCAAAGCTTCCACCTACCGCTTTCAATGTGGAGAAGTGGCAGTCCTAAGATATTTCTATGATCAGACTGTAAAGTCACTCAGCTGAGAAGGAGTTAAGATTATTGGGTGAAGAACTGAGATCAGAACAAATGTTAGTGACTTACCTATTGTTTTCTCCCTTGCCCACTCCATGCCTGCCACACTGAACTCCTTGCTGATCCTCAAACATGCCTGGCATGCTCCAATGTTATGGCTTCACTTTGGCAGTTCCCTTGCCTACAATACTCTTCTCCCATATATCTGTTGGTGACATTTCACTCCTTAAGATCTTGTTAATACCTCACCTTCACTGTGTGCGGTCTACACTGACTTTCCTGTACAGTACTGCAAACTGCCTCACCACCATTCCAGGTTTTTCAGTTCACTATGCCAGACTCTTTATATTTTATATTTATGGTATGTTTTTCTTATTATATAATTGTGTCCTCTCAACAAATAATGTGCTCATAATGTGGTTGATTGCCTGTTTCTACCCACTAGAATAAATACACTGTGCTGTCAAGTAACTTAGTTTTATTAACTAAGGTATACCTCATACAACAATGCAGGGCACATAATAGACACTTGATTGGTATCTGTTGAATGAATGATTAATAAATATGCCTTACACAATGAATTTTAAGCAACACAGTAAAACATCAATAGTATAATTGTCTAAAGCAATGTGAAGATATAAATATAAATATAATTATTTACATTAATAAAAGGGCTCTTTATTTAACTTAGTTACTATTTATCCAATTATTGGTGAAAATGAAAATTGTGAAATAATTTTAATTGTATACCAATTCTAGTCCAATTTCTTTCCTTTCTTTCTTAGTTTTTGACTGGTTTGTTATTCTTTGGCATTTCTATACCCTTAATTTGGATATTTCCTTTATTCTTGGCTCATGTATTTATTCCAAACTACTTATATTTCTCACCTCAGGAATTGATTAAAACACTTCAAATATAGATATCTTCAGTGAAGTGTTTTTTAGCTGGTTATTTATATGAATCTTTTAATCTGCTCTAATGTGTGTAAGTGCTAGAATAAGGAATATTTGCTAAAATTAAGACAGAAAAAAAACTGTTATGCACTCACTTTCAAAAAACAAATTCTAGAGATGTGGCATGAGGGTTTCATTGATTTCTGTGGCTTTAGGTAGTATAAAAATAATTTATATTGATCAATAACTGAGTAAATTTCCTTTGTACTAATTTTGTCTTGGGTACTTTCAGTCTTCTGATACCGTGTACAGTACTTACAAAATCATCCCTACCTACCCTCTTCAAACCCCTTCTTCTAATGTGGTGTCTGGAGTATTGCTATTTACTTATGCAGAAGTACATGTGAATACCACTCTAAGATATAAAGAAATATTTTAATTAACATTATTTCTGGCTAGAATACAAGATCAAATGCAAACTTTTGACATCAATTTGATCTGCTTCTTCTCTATGACTTAGGGTAAGTCACTTAATTCATCATTTTGTTGTTTTCCTCAGTTTTTACTGAAAGGCATTAACCTAAATCATCTTTAAAACCTTTTCCCTTTATCTAACCTTCTATAAGTCTAGCATTCCCACGTAGACATGGTAACCTTTTCTTCCATAAGCCCTCATTAAACCATTATTGGTCACCAGAACTATGTAGCTGGTTACTGTTATTCACAGAATGTTGCTTTTTTAACTCATGTGTACAGACTTAGAAAATAATTTTCTCCGATATCACAACATACAAACATGCACACAAACCATTACATTTATTAACTCAAATTTGAAATATCTTGCTGTGATAGGATCTTCAAATATTTTTGCATCTATAATTTTCACTATAACACATGAACTAAACTAGTATGAAGAGCTAAAAGATCTAAATACCAAGAATTGAAAACTTTGAATCACAAGTGGAGCAAAGTATATATATGTTTAAATGTGTAATATGCACACTACACGTAAGTATAGCTAGTTTCTAATAAAAAAGCTGTGTGTAGTAAAAGCTGTGTGTAGCTGTGTGTAGTTTCATCTACATATCATAATTCAGTGTTTACATTATTTTTTCCTAAGAAATATGATAAATTAATTAATTGTAAACTTTGTATTTAATATTATGACTTGGTTATTATCTAGCTATATCATCCTCTGGTACTTTCACATATGCAAACCAGACAACAGCAGTAAATTATAGTTTGCCAGACATTTTTTATAAAATTAAATCCTGTGTCCTGTGTTTCAGTCTTTAGAAATTAAAGATGTCTATTCTATTGTTGATTGAAGATAAACATTTAAAATGACTGTGAGTGGCAAAGAAAGGTTATATTTATTTACATGATATTTAAAGAACATAATACTTGAGGAAGGTTCTTTAAATTATAATTCTACCTAAGACATCTTGAGATATGTTGATCATATTTGAATTTACTGTAGTAAAATATGGCCTTTTAAATGACTAATATGTTTGTTCATTTTATTAACTTCCTTTGATTTTAAAAAATGTCAATGATCTAAGGGACACTTTATCCTTCTCTTTTTAAATTATGATTAATAAAAATTAGATTAAACATAACTTAACCTTATGAAATCATTTAAAATGCTAAATTATCCTTAGATATAACCAAATTAGTTTTAGTGCCCTTTGCCATTGTTGGAAGAAAAAAATACATATATATAAAATATTATCTGGCAGAGCTCAAGAAATCACGCTAACAAGTAGCCTCCTAATATTAATATTTCTTATTGAATTCTGTATATGAATGTTCTGTACATGAACAATGGTCAAAATCATATTTTTCTCTTGTACTGTACGAGTTTACTCAAAGTCTGTGTGAAACTGTTTTTTTTTAATCTCTATAATTGCAAAAAGCAAAAAGAAAACATATTATTACTGACCTGTCAAAAATTAATAACATATTTGGATGTAAAATGACATATGAGTAACTCTTCAAAATAATAAATTAATTTTTCCTAATTTTATTTTATTTCTTGTAGTTATTTCTTGTGTTATCAAATAACATAGACTTCTGGAGTTAGGAATATCTTTATTCTCAAATAATTTATCTTAATCTCACTTTCAGACCAACAGTGTAAAATACTTTTCAATGTTTAGATTTTTCAAAGTTCTGTTAGGATTCAAATGCATGTAAGAAAAACAAAACAAAAACCAAAATAATAAAAGAGATTCAAAATAGAAACAGTGTAACAAAAACAACACAGAAATGGAAGTATAGAGAATAAGAATTAAAAGGATATACAGTTTTTATTTCTTTTTCTCCCAAAATGCCTGACTAGCAGCATTTCCAGCATATCTCATCTACTTGGAAGAACCAAAATAATATTAAAATGTAGACAATCACATTTGAATATTTTATTCAGGAGGGAAACTGGGAGTTCAATAGAAAAACGAGGAAAGCTTTGAAATCTGGGGAGAAGAAGGAAAACAGTCAGTCTTCCCAGCCCAGACTGGCCGAATAATAGTGAATCTCCAACACAGAAGAGGATGAGTGAGTGCCTTTCTGTGGTCCACTTTCCGGTAAAGGAATTGTGCAATCTGGGCCACAGGGTAGCACCATGACCCTCCAAAGCCACGAATCTGGCTTGAGGGGTGGCCAGGAGACTATAAAAGGGAACTGCTCTAGGGAGAGTCCCACACCCCTGTTTGAGACCTGGGGGACTACTGTGGGATAACATTCTTGATCCTACATGTGTCCTAGGAACCAGCAGCATTGGTCCTGGCTGTTGGAGAGGCTTGGGAAGCACTTGCAGAATTGCAAGGGGGATTGCAGTGTGGGAGTTTGGGGGAGCGATTACCAATAATCACTTCCGAGAACCAAGTGTGGAGTGGGCTCCACCTGCTGGTGCTGGATCTGAGTGCCTTAACCCTCCAGGACCTAAGGAAAAGAATTGCTGTAGAGGTTTGGTTTAAGCCTAGCGGTATTTTGTATGAACAGGAAGAAAACAAACAAACAAATAAATAAATAAATCGGAAAAAAAATAAAAAGAACAAGACTGAGACGTCAATTAGGTGCATATTTTGAGTACTGTGTAGCCCTATTGGCTGCCAAATCCAGGTCAAGGGAGAGAGCTTTGCCAGGATTGATACGTGAGTGGGTCGCTGATCCCAATCTTGCTGGCCAATGCTATGGCTGCTGGGCCTGTCCCATTCTACCTAGGCTGAGACCTTGGTACAGCAATGGTTGGCCCTCACCCAAGCATTTTACCAGTGGCCTGAGGTTGTCTCCACCTGCTGTCAAGGCTGGTAGATATACATGCATTTGGGTGCCTGAGTGCAAGCTTGCCTGGTCCAGCACCGCCCATCTTCACATACCCCTCTGAGACAGAGCACAGGATCCAAGCTCTTGTATTCCACAACTCAATTCATCACCTGGAACACCTGAGCACTTCTCCCAGGAAAGAAATGTCAGGCATAAATCCTATCACTTTCGACATAACTAGCTCTTACCTGCAAGCACCCCCTACTGGCCTAGAGGCCAGCCTGCACAGCCCATTGCAACAACTAATAATACAAGAGCAGAGCACATGGGGATTTTTAGAAAAGCATCTCATATCCACTGCTACCACCATTGCCCGTTCCGCTCTGATTACTCAGGAAGTTTAGAGCTTTTTCAGCCTCCCAGTATAGCACTGCTACAACTAGCATCTAAGAAAGCCATCCAGAGGTCCAAGAAGTGATCTGCCTGGAACTGCCAACACTGGTGTCAGCATACAGCGCCATCCAGCAGACATGCTTAGCCCACCACCACTATTACTGAAACATGAAGACATATCCAGCAGGCATTTCAATTCAAAGCACAACTTCGCCAAAGTCCCAATTGATAAATGCAACCTAACACACTGAAAAATCCTTAGATACTGCCAAGGCTAGTTATAACCACAGAAATCATATGGAGTCTTTGCCACTGCAAATGCCCAAAAGCAAAGCTAAATGTTCCTATCCAACCAACATAATAGTCACATCTTCAAGAAAAAGCTCCATTCAACAAAAGGAAATTTAAAATAAGAAGTGACTGTTGCTCCAGATGAACAGAAATCAATGTATAGATACAGGAAACATGAAAAAGTAAAGTAATATGACACCCTTAAAGGAACACAGTAGTTCTCCAGCAATAGATTCTAACCAAAAGGAAATCCTTGAAATGTCAGATAAAGAATTCAATATATTGACATTAAAGAATCTCAGCGAGGTCCAAGAAAAATATCAAAACCAATACAAAGAAATCTGGAAACCAATTCTGGATATGAGTGAAAAGTTTACCAAGGAGGTAGATATTTTTAAAAAATAAAATTAATATAGAAATTTTGGAATTTAAAAATTCATTGAAGGAATTACAAAATACACTCAAAAGCTTCAAGAAAAGACGAGACAAAGCAGAAGAAAGAATCTCAGAACTAGAAGACAAGTCTTTTGAAATAATCCAGTCAGATAAAAATAATGAAAGATGACTGAAAAAAGAATGAATAAAGGCTTCTAGCCTTGGGACTACATAAAATGAGTGAACTTACAAATTATTGATATTCATGAGGGAGAGGAGAGATCAATAAGTTTAGAAAACCCATTGAACAAAATAATTGATGAAGACTTGCCAAGCCTAGCAAGAGATTTAGACATCCAGATACAGGAGGCTCAGTGAGCCCAAGAAAACACATTGCAAAAAGGACTTTCTCATGGTATATTATAATCAGACTATCTAAAGTAAAAATGAAAGAAATAATTCTAAAATTAGCCAGAACATAGCACCTAGTCATATATAAAGGAAACCCCATCAGACTAACAGTGGACTTCTCAGCAGAAACTTTACAGGCCAAAGATGACATAATTGTACAGTCCTGTTGGTAGGAATGTAAGTATAACCTCTATGAAAAACAGTATAGAAATTTTAAAAAATTAAAAAAAGTTTTATAAAGGATATAATGAGGAATGTTGTGAAAGAGTTACAGAAATCAACGCTAATGATAGAAAACACAGATAACTATTATACTATAAAAATTTGTGCTTAATAGAAACTATCGTGTCCTTTTCCTGTGTGTTATATTACTACAATTTATTGTAATTATCTTACATAAAAATGAGATAAAATTAAATCAAGTATCAGGTTCCTCCTATAGTTCTAAGATTGCCTTATGCATTTGAAAAACCTGAAGATACCTAAGCTTAAAAGTTACTAGCTAAATGGACATTCAGTTTCTGCTCCGAGATGTAAAAAGCCTGGAAATTGACACTAGAAAATGTTGGAAAAACTCAAAATCAATGATTTCTCTTGAATCCACTCAATAATTGAGGTTGCATGGCAAACTGCCACCCTCATATTTGGAGAGATTAGGCACACACAGAGAAATAGAGCAACAAAGATCTTCTTACCTGGAGCTAACACTGCTGTTTCTGATAATTACCTACAATGAAGTTGGCTGATGATATATCCTGCCTAGGATATAAATACTACTACATATTCATTGTCAAGTCAGAGCATTCATCAATTCATCCTGCCATAAAAGGAGCGGGGGAGACTAACATCACTTCAACTACAGGCTACATTTTTTGAATAGTCTCCTGATCAGCAAAATTTTAGCAATGGTGAAGATCATTATATCATAGATTAATGCCCTGCAAGTCTGACTTCATCTGTCTTTAGAGGGAAAAAAAAAGGAAAAGAAAGGAAGAGGGGGAATAGATATATGAAAATAGAGTTCCTGACAGCCAGGAACTGGCCCTGCTATGAGGTGACCTGCCATTCACAGCTAGACACTAAAAGCTAGTCTTTGTGTTCTATTGAAAATAAAAATTTCTCAAAATACAAATCACAGGTAAGATCGCTCTTTGATCATGATGAATCAAGACAAAAATAAGATCACTTCATAGTCATGTCTGTACTCATATAAAAATAGACTACAAAAATGACCAAGTATCTACCTTTCCTGATTAATATAAATGGCCACTGCCTCTTCACCAATTAAAAGACTTTCTGGTACTGCAATTTCCCTTATAGACAATTACCTACACTTCATGGCTACTACTTTCTAGATAAAATCAAACTATGGTGGGAGGTGGAGGAGGGGATGGGTAAATTTACACCTAACAGATGCCGTGGGCACTGTCTGGGGGATGGGCTCGCTTATAGTTCAGACTGGGGCGGTGCAAAGGCAATTTATGTAACCAAAACGTTTGTACCCTCATAAAATTCTGAAATTAAAAAAAATTATCAAGATATCCAGTAATAGAATTAACACCATTTCCTGATGGCATCGAAGCCATAGCAAAGCACTGCTTTTTTGAAAACTACCCCAAATCTCCTAGCATTTCTCCTGTTGTAAAGCTCCACAGTTCTCTGTGGTGTGCATTCTCACTCATTGCAGTGAGTCGAAACAGTCAACTCTGTTTAACTGTAAATGTGTGTATTCTTGGTGATCTTTAGCTAGAGCACATTAACACCTGGAATAAGAAAGATTTTCCCTTTATCTGAGCAATCAGCTATTATTGAATTTCCAGGAATTTATCTTTCACTTTGGTTGTATAGTAATTATAACCTTCATTTCAATCATATTCTTTCCTTAAAGTTACCTATAAGTTTTAAAATGGGTCATTTTCTGTCACCATCTTTTTCTTTGCCTTTTTGATTTTAATCTCATTATCCTTGCCCCCTATATTCTGGGTGACTTTTTAAGTTTGGCCTCCTTTTCCTCGTTGATTGTTCTTCAAATATCAAGTGTATGCTATCTCTAGTATTAATTTTAATTAAGCTTTATAAGCTTAGATACATTTTGATATTTCTTTTTCCCCGTATGCCTCTTTTGTTTTTGCCTTTATATATCTTCCTATTGTTTCTTAATTACTTTCTTTTTCTTGGAACCTGCGAGATGTAATTGTTCTCTATTCACGGTTTCTTTTATTCTTTTGAGACTCTCAATCATTGCCTACCATTGCCTATTTTTTTTTTTTTTT
>VBSM01000483.1:17621521-17672477 GCA_008086735.1 Cheirogaleus medius
AGATTAAATGCATTTCTTTGTTCTTCCAAGTCTTCAAAGTGGCATCTCTACATCCTCTGGTTCATCAGTACTTTTCAATAGCTATTTCAGATGATTATTTTCCTGAGTGATATTTTCCTTGACAAATATCTGTCAAGAGGGTATTTTTTATTTTTAATGCAGGCATTGAATTGTGTACAATGGTTGAATTTCCTTCTTATTTCTGTAGAGTGGTACATAAGTTCCAGTATAATTGTTTGTGTATGAGGCATTTATCTAGTATGATTCTCTTATGTCGAAGTTGGCTCCTGCCCTCCCTTAGCTCCCTGGTTTTGTGAACATTTGAAAGGAATAGATTTTATTGAAATGCTTTATTTTCTTGGCATGCATTATGTCAGAAAACTCCCATCACTATACCAATACGCTTTCTAATCGGGTTCTGTATGTTACCACTGCATCTTCAGGAATGCATGTTCCATTACCAGTAACTCCCCCACTTCATGCCCTAAAAGGTTCTTGATAGTTTTAAATCTGTATAATCTGTGAAGTGTGTATGTGTGTGTCTCTGAGTGTGTGTGTGTGTACATGTACCACGGAGAGAAGAGTAGTGAGTCAGCCTCTTAATCAATTTTCTTAAAGCTTATTTGTCAAAACACAATTCACCAAAAGTCAATTCATGGAATGGCATTATTCAGAAAAAAAATCTAATTTGTTTAGGGACATAGTTGCTAGATAAACAAAGATTTCTTTGTATTATCTACATAAAAGCTTAGAGCAGCTTATGGAAAAATGTGCTTTTTTCCACATCTATAATATCAAAAATTTTTGCCAGGCTATCTATTTGATGCTGCCATTTCACCAAATTTGAGGTACTTTTATGTTTTTATTAAGTTATTATAGAATAAGCATTTCCAAAATCACACTGAAAAGAACTTAGTGGAAAGTAAGTTTTGTTAGAAGGGATTATGAAAAGGAATGGAAGAACATTCTAGAGATTAATGCAGTGTTTAGTTTCATGTCAGGGTTTGCCCGTTGGATGCTGTCATTTGCTACATTTCTAAGCTCTTTCTTTCCCTTTGTGTCTATTAATTTTCCCTGTGGTAAATAACACTTACCTGTGTTTTTTTTTTTGCTTTGTTTTGTTTGTTTGCTTTGCTTTATTTTTTGCTTATTTTCTGTCTCCTCTACACCAAAATGTAAGCACTCTGAAATACAGGGATTTTCTTTTTTGTTCACTGCTGAGTTTCCAGTGCCTAGAAATCATATATTCTCAACAATAAAAATGACTGTATGTAGGTAGTGTTCTTATCACATATTCAGTCTTCCCTTCTTCTCCATAGGAGAATTATATTTTCTTATATCTTAATATTGGCTTTGGTCACATGATTTTATTTGGCCAAAAGAATATGAAGAAATGGTTGGCTGACCCATTCTAAAAGAGACTTTAGCTGATACACGAACCAGTGAATAAGAAATAAACGTTGGATGGTGTAAGTCAATGAGATAGGGGGTGTTTGTTACACAGCATTATCACAGAAAATGTTGAAAAATGCCACAGGTCACACTTGGATATTGCTTTCTCTGAGTCAGATACTGCTCATAGTATATTATGAATTTAACATATACATATAATCAACATCTTCAATCTATCCGTGAAATAGATACTATGAGCCAAATTTTACAAATGAGAGATCTGAGGCACATAGTTTAACTAATATACTCAAGTTCATATAAACTATGAATTATAGAGCTAAGATTTGAAGTAAGCCTTATGATTCCAGAATTAGGGTAGTCAGATTTAGCAAATAAAAATTACAGCATGTTACTTAATTTGGATTTCAAATAAATGATGGATAATGTAGGATTCTTTTCTTAGTATAAGTTGGCCCAAATGTTGTGAAGGTATAAGGATTTTATCTGCAATTCCTTTCATAGCCCCTATCTTAACCACAATGTTGTATTGTTTATTTATAAATATTTATGGAATGAATTAATGAATATCCAAGAATGATGAAATGTGATTCATGTTAGGATTAATAGCTCTTAAAAATTTTATGGCATAGAATTGTTGTTTCTATGTTAGCAAGCTCCTTGTGTTGTCAAACGTGCCCTGAAAGTTCTAGTCTGCATCTGTTGCTTACATTCCAAATAAAATATTGGAAAAAATCTCATAATGAATGTCCATGAGATGCTTTTCCATATGGAAAGAGACAATATTAATTAATCAAGGTACTTTTTCCTTGGCACATTCAAGGCATTTAGCAATTCAAGAGCAGGTGTAATAGAAAAAATAGCATATGAACCATTTTAGAGCCAAAAATAGTTTAAGAATTAAAATGGGATAATGATAAGTTAACATTATTCTTGCATATTTTATTGATGCTGGCTAATTCTATGAGCAATTGCAATATCTTAGGTCAAAATACAACTTTATGTACAGGCATAACTCATTTTATTGTGCTTTGCTTTATTGCACTTTCCAGATATTACTTTTTTTTTTTTTACAAATTGAAAGTTTGTGGCAACCCCACCTGGAACAAGCAGGTCTATCCATGCTGCCATTTTTCTAACAGCATGTGCTCACTTCATATCTCCGTGTGACATATTGGTAGTAATTCTCGCAAACTTTTTCATTATTAGTATTTTAGCTATTATGATGATCTGTGATCACTGATCTTTGATGTTACTCTCATAATTGTTTTGGGGCACCATAATCCACACCCATATAAGACAGAGAACTTAATCAAAAAATGTTGTGCATATTCTGACTGCTCCACCAACCAGCAATTCCTCCATCTCCCTCTCTCTCCTTCAGCCTCCCTATTCCATGAGAAACAACAATATTGAAATGAGACCAGTTCATAACTCTACCAATGTCTCTAAGTGTTCAAGTGAAAGGAAGAGTTGTGTATCTCTCACTTTAAATCAAAAGCTAGAAATGATTAGCTAGAAATCTAAAGCTAGAAAGCTTAGTAAGAAAGGTATATCAAAAGCCTAGATAGGCCTAAACCTAGATCTCTTGAGCCAAACAGACTGGTTGTGACTGCAAAGGAAATATTCTTGAAGGAATTTGAAAGTATCCTGAAGAGCTGGCTAAGATAATTGATGGAGGTGGCTACACTAAGCAAACAATTTTCAGTTTAGACTAAACAACCTTCTGTTGGAAGATGCCATCTGGAACTTTCATAGCTCAAGAGAAGAAGTCAATGCCTGGCTTCAAATCTTCAAAGGATATGCTGATTCTCTTGGTAGGGGTGAATGCAGATGGTGGCTTTAAGTTGAAGCCACTACTCATTTACCATTTTAAGGATTGCAGGGCTCCTAAAATTATACTAAATCCACTCTGCCTGTGCTCTAGAAATGGAACAACAAAGCCTCAATGACAGCATATTGTTTTTTACAGCATGCTTTCCTCAATATCTTAAGCCAACTGTTGAGACCTACTGCTCTGAAAAGAAAAAGATTCCTTTCAAAATATTACTGCTCATTGACAATGCACCTAGTCACCCAGGAGCTCTGATGGAAGCATACAATGGGATTAAATATTATCATGGAAAAATAAAAGATAAAGCATACTTCAGTGAAACTAGAAAGGACCTTAAATTCCAAATTAACAAGAATATTTTAAATATAATAAATATTACCTAACCCTAACCCTAACCCTAACCCTAACCTTAACTGCTTACTTTGTTTCAGACACTCTTCTAGCATTTGAAATACATCAGTGGGGGAAATAGAAAAGCAACTAAATACTCCTACCCTTACAAAGATTTTATTTCAGTAGAGAGTAGACCAAACAATGAACAATAAATATTATGAATAAATGATATGATATATTACAAGATGATTAAGTAGGAAAGCAGTTGATGAATTTATAAAGATAAAATTTTGCAGATCATTTAGTGTATTGTAAACTACTGAAAACACTTAATTTTACACTTAAATAGCCAGAAATTTTTATAATATCATTCTATTCATAGAATAAAAAGAAAGACCATATTGCAAAGTAAATAATCCCAAGAAATATAAAAAATAGCACGTGGTATGTGAAATACATTTGCAGATCTCCATTTTCTCTATGGAATTCAATGAAATATCAAAGAGACATTTAGTATGTGGAATAGAATTTGTATATCCACTTACTTCATTAATCAACTAATAATACATGAAAAATAAAAAAAATATATAAACCCCATAAGGATAAAGAAAGTGAAAGAGAAAATAATAGAAAATGAGCAATGTAAAAATAAATTAATGAATTTTTTATATAATAATTGTATCTGATAAAATCAATCTCCAAAGACAACTCATAACCAAAAAAAGAGAAAAAATATAGGGGGCTATTCTCCTATTCCCAAAGTAAACATCACTCCTTCCAAATTTTATTCAGAATCATTTAAAATTACTTTAAAAATGATTGATTACCTAGTACCATGGAATACAAGCTTATCAATATATAAATAGTTTACATTCATGTTTCACTGTCAGTGTTTGTCAACCGTAAGACAGAAAAAGTCATACGGCATGTTGATTCATTGAAAATGGCTTGCAAAGTGCTAAACTCATAAACTGTGCATACAAATAATTTCCAACTGTTATGAAGCCAGCTGATTGGCATTTCATCATGCAGAATGTATGCAGAGATTATGTGCCCTCAATGACTTCATATATAATCCCTGAAGAGAGTACATGAAATGAACCAACATATATTTGTCCATATTTCCTCTGATTAGCATAAATTTTTAATTCCCTCATAGAGTATAATATTGCTCCCTGGTTAAAGGGCTCATTGAGCAGCATAGTTGAACTTGGGAGAGAAGACCTATTCTCCAGGATGGCAGGACTTTTTTATTTTATATTAAGCAAAATCTTGAACACTCTTGAACAAGAGAAAATAATATAATTTAAGATAAATTTCATTTTTCAAAATAGATTCATGCATGAAGAAATTTGTATTCATTTAGAAATCTTGTGGCTCTATTCTCTGACCTTTCTTTATTTACAATTCTATTTAAAATTATACATCTTATCATTATGTTACTTTTTTCCAAAATATTAAAAATTTTAGCCATGTCATAATTCATCAAATTTAAGACTGTATTTCACATTGATACAACTTAAGTATTAAGCAGGCACTTGGATTTTTAGGAACTTTCTTTCCAGAATCATAAAAATATATCACGTAGGCAGGCTACACCTATTTATTAAGCCAGTTCTTTATAAAGCAGTAGAGAAATCATCACTAGAAAATACAAAGAAGCATTTTGACTGGTGCATAGTGAAATGCTACAACTATATAGTACTAAAAATCACTTGGACTATGTCACATATTTAATCTTTCAGTCTGGACTCAATGTAATCCAGTACTCAAAGTAATCATATATTGGCCTACAAATTTTTTCCTTCAGATCAATTTAGTAAATGGATATTCCAATGACTTAAAAAAACTGCATAAATGTTTTATTACTTACTGTAATACCTAGCACACAGTAGGCATTCCATAATTTCTTGCTTAATGAAATAGTTAAATTACTAGCAGAGAATAACAGACTCTGAAAAGTTTTAAAATAACTGCTACAGGTCCTTCTACTCTTCCCAAGTTAATCATTACAACCTAATAACAAGAAAGACATTTAGTATTCAGACTGGCCTCCACTACATTGAAACTCTCATTAATTGCCTGAGGTACACATAGATTTGTAACTTTAAAATAGAAAAATACAGTGGAGTGTTGATTTAATGTAAAATTGAGTAGTGGAAGCCAAAAATTTTAGCATAGCCTTTGCCCCACCTGAGTCAGAGCTTCAAGCATGTCCATCCCCTAGATGGTACGCACTGTACCCATTATTGTGAATATATCCATCCCTTCCTCCCCCCACCTCTACCTGCCCAACACCCGATTAATATTACTACTATATATGCACATAAGTGTTGATCAGTTAATACCAATTTGATGGTGAGTACATACGGTGCTTGTTTTTCCATTCTTGTGATTCTTCACTTAGTAAAATGGGCTCCAGCTCTCCCCAGGATAATACAAGAGGCGCTAGATGGTCCTGTGCTCATATATCTTTAAATACTTTTGGAAGGCAAAGGCCTACAGAATGGCTTAGTTCAACAAGATTGTGTTTATGCAAAAGAAAATGCATAAGCAAGTGCAAAACCAAGAGCCTAATCAAACATTTTTTGAAATCTTGAGTAAAACCTATACACGAATTCTATGAAGGTACTAAAGCAGGAGAAATGTTCTAAGAAGCAGTCAGTAGATTATGAACACATTGATGGAACAATGTAAAGAAGACTGTAATTCTGTATTTCTCCAATTGTGTCCCCCAAACTATCAGCCTCAGAATCCTCATATGCATCTGGTGCACTTGCCCTAAATCCAAAATTCAAGGATCCTTCTCAGACATTGTGAATAAGACATCTATGAACACAGCACAGGTACATTTTCATTTCATATAATATCTAAGAGTATCAAATACAAGCTAAATTTTAAAAGCAATTTTAATATTGGACATGTTTGTGGGTTGTCTGAAGTGGGTCATTAAATAAATAATTAATGATAATAGGTAACTGGGATTTTTGTAGTAATTTAAGTAGATTCAAAATATTAAACCACAAATATGTGATATGGTTCCATTTAAATACATTTGTAGATGGAGTCTTTCTCAGAAATGCAACTCGAAAATTACACGAAGCAATGGGTATTGTGCAATCAAATAAGCACAATAAAATGTATTACAATGCATAAGGAGATTATTTATTTAGAAGTATCTTATACAACTATACCATTTTTCTAGAAAAAATTCCATGCTGAAGTTGGTAGTCACAGATTTATCTTGATACTAAAGAAAAATTATTATAAATTTTAAAGCAGACGCATTGAGGAAAAGTACACAGAAATAGGAAAAGCCATAGATTTAGAATTTTTTCTTGAATATAAAATCCCATATAAACACCAATATCAACACTTTTCTCTATGTTTTATAGCTCCTTAGATAATTATTACAAACTGTTTATAGTAGCCATGATTATATGCCCCAGCTAATTCCCATGGAACCAGTAAAATGCAAAAATAAAATGATCATGGTCTGGTTAACTTTTTATTGGAGAGACAGTTGCTCCAGAAAACTATTAAAAAATATTGCTGATCATTTGGTATGAACACAGACTTTTACAAGATTATATTTTGATGCTTTGTTTTATGAAAACAGTTTACTGTTTCCCAGTCAATTAAAAACTATAATGATCAGAATGGCATATTGAAATAATCTAAGACCATTTCTTCAATGATATAGAGTCCATGAAAAAAAATCAAGAATTACATAAAAGACTGAAATAATCATTTTAGAGCTAATGATATTTCCATAAAAGTATTATAGTTGGAGCCCATTTTATCTTTATTGATTTAAAAGGCTTAATCTCCTTCTTTAATGAGATTAGAAATATTTTAGTTAGGGATTCTAATGTCTTTTAGTCTTATTTAGCACTTTTGTATAATATTCAAGATCAAATTTTCTGAAATTATTATTGTATTATCTTACTATGCCCTGAGTCACAAAATCTCCATAATTACCTCATTTGAATGACTTTGTATTTGAAGTTTAATGCACACATACTTTTGCAATTTTCATACTTGTAAATCAATTACTTCATGTAGAAAAAATAAAAATAATGATGTAAATATTATCCTCTGTGGCTTGTGAGTAGAAACCAGAAAAATCAATCAAAGGTTGACCTATTTTAACTTAATATATCCATTTAATTGGCAAACAGTTTTACCCAGAAGCAATTTTATCAGTGAAATAAATATTTTGATGATTCCTTAAACTTGTTTTATTCATTTATCCCTCATATATTGGCATGGCTTAGAATTCCCTATGACAAAGACATAAAGATGCTAGTGGTCAGATGGATTTTAAGCATATACTGGTGTTGACCGGGAAGAAACTTTCTAGCCCTAAACCTCTTCTTTTATCATAACCTCCTCTTTTACTACAATTTTAAGGAAACAAGGCCTTGTAGTGACTCCATTAGAAGGATGAGAATATCTTGAATTATAACGCTCTATTTTTTTCTGTACCGTATCTCTATTTGTAGCTTCTGATTTTGCCCTTATATTACTATTACTTTGTTCCACATCAATAGTAATCTCTATCTCTAAACCATATACCTCATTCAAATGTTGTTTTTGTAGTCCTGATATGACGTTTTTTCTTGTCTCTTTTCTCATCTGAACCATAAGATTTTTTAATTTAGTTTTTTTCTCTGTGTCTTCTACCTCTTCCCTATCTCTTCTTTCTCAACTAAATGTTCATACAAGATGTGACACACGTTTGCTTACTAAACAAATACTTCTTGACTGCTTACCACTGTTCTAAATTCTAGAAATACATCTGTAGAAAAATATACAATAACCTATATCTTCATAAAGTTTATATTGCCTAAGGCGGGGCACGTAAGAGCATTAAGGAAGATACATTGTATGTGCTATGGAAATATGTTTTAAGTAGAAAAGGGGGTCAGGAACATCAGAGAGAGGAGTTTCAGTTTTAAATAGGGTAGTCAGGGAAGATCTCTTTTGTAGGGTGACACATAAAACACAAAAGTTGCAGCATCGTACAACTGCTGAGAGTGTCATTCATGTTGTAGTCTATGTGAATGATGGCTCCCTAGTTGTGCAGTCCACAACACACGCAGTTATCAGGAGTGCCCTGGTAAAAGCAAAGGAGTTAAGGGAGAAAGCCATGCACATATCTGGAGAAGAGAATTCTAGACAGAGATCACAAATGCAAAGATTTTGAGGCAGAAGCAGGTTTAGATGTTTTTGTTCCATTAAAGAGTATAGTGTGTTTGAAAGGTGTTCAAAAATATTTGGATACAATTTCAATATCGTGCACAATCAATCGTGTTGACTACATATTGATCCAAATTGAAATTTCTAATGCCCTAAATCAATAGAAAGCAAATACTCTGTTTATATTTTTCTGCATTGCATAGTTAGAACTTTATCACAATTGAACATTTACTACCACCTTGATTGCTATTTTTGAATCCAAATATGAGTAGATTAAAATAAACAGTAGATAAATAGTAGATAGTAGAAACAGTAGATTAAAATAAACATCATTGAGAAAGAAAAAAATGTTTTGTGGGAATCAACTTTTATGTATCATTATTATTATTTTGGTATTCGAGAAAAAGATCTGCAGTTTATATTCATTTTGTGATCTGTACAATGAAGTTGGATAACACGTAGTGATTTAGTTTAGTTAAGCATGCTGAAATAGGCAAGTGCACACAATTTGCAGAAATTAGTGGCTTTGGATTACTTTTTAGATATTTACATTGTGAAACACCTTATTAAAAATATTTCTACATTCTGTGGAGGGATGCCCATACTCAGAAGAAATCAAACGCATCTGTGTAGTGATTGAAAAATAAATAGAGCTGTGGTTTCTTTTGAGTTGGTGCTGTGCTGCTTCCCATCTGGGACTTTTTGCTCAATCAAAACAAAAGGGATGTTTTGGAGAGAGAATTAAAGAAGTCTTCTGAGCTTTTTCAGATACACTGTCTGCTTTAGCCCTTTTCAAGTTTCAGGTTTTAGATCCTTCTTTCCCCCACTCCAAAAATTGTTCTAGGGGAATTATAATTCTTTGTTCAAGTTCCAGAATTTTCTGTTTTTCCAAACGGGTGCTTTAAATGCCAACAACACAAACTAATCCACCAATTTTAAGGCAAAAATAACAGCCGGTCCTCTCTAGCCCACACTTTGGGATATTAAATTCTAAGTGTATTGTGAGTAACTCATTTCAACAACCAATTACTGCTTCAAAGACACAAGGAAGGCTAAGTAAAAAAGCATCATCTACCTCACATTTCTGAACTATATGTGCTCTGTGTGAGCCAAACCCCATGAAGCGTTGAACCAAACAACCACAGCAGGTTCCTATCCTCTTGGTTATTCAGCATTAATTTCTTAATGCCTGGTTGGGCTTGCTGATGAGTGGCCTCTATCTCTCAGGTATTCTGCAACATTGATTTCCAGCCTTGGAGTGAATTATTTGTTCGTTTTCTCTTTGCATGATTTAACACAGTTGGATTGTTATGAAGAGAGGGGGAGGGAAAGAAAGCTCTTGAATAGATTTGCCCTACTTGAGGCTTTCTGTTTAGCAACACTGATGTGAATGCACATGTTTTTCAAAAGATTGCTAAGATTTCTTCCAGCTATAAAGTTCTAAAATTTTGCATTTAACTATCAAATGCTTATAATTAAGAACTTTCAGGCCCCAACATACAGAGTTTACAATTAGGATCACTGTCATCAGATATTTTCAGTGGATTTAAAAAGTCCCTCCAGCCAAAAAGTTTTCTTTTCAAAAAAAATTTATCAGCAGAAATGTTTTATTAATGTCTTTTTCTAAACCACTCTCTAAGCAAGTTCAAAATCTCTTTTACATGTAAGATCTCTTTTACTAAATTATCTTATAAATTGAAAATTGCTATAAAATAAATTTATTTATCACACAATTTAAAAAATAATCATTTTTGATGAATATTTTAATTAGAAATTACTGCCCATAGTCACATATATAAACATACAAGGTATATCTTCAAAAAACTTCTTAAAGAAATTTATAAAATAATCTTTATTTACTTCTGAAAGAAACTCTTTACTGAAAGATATAATGAATTTTTGTATCATCATTCAGTTAGTAATTCTCAATGTCTCCTCAAATATAATTCTGTTTTTAAACATGTCAGTTGAGTATTTAAATGTGCACACATGTTTCTGAGTACCAAGAATGGTACAATAAGAACTGGTTTATATTTTTATATAGAGGGAATACACATTCTACAGACTCAGATAAAATAATTAGACATTTTTAGCTATACAAAAATGTAAGTTATCTTAACAGTTTCAGATATGTGTCCTCCATATCTGAATGTTCCTGGAAAAATGTGTTAATATTAAGTTTTCTAAAGTCATTGTCAAAATTTTTTAGATAAATGAAGTTTCAAACTTTTTCTGATACACCAATTCAATAAATTCATATTTTTGTGAGGAGTTAAAAATTAGCTGAAATTGAGTATTATGCAGAACACACAATATAACACAGTCTCCACTTATCTGCAGGGGATACGTTCCGAGACCCCCAGTAAATGCCTGAAATTGCAGATACTACCGAACCCTATATATAGTGTGTTTTTCCTATACATACCTATCTATGATAAGTTTTTATTTATAAATTGGGCACAGTAAGATATTAAAGACAATAAATACTAATAAAATAGAATAATTATATCAATATGCAAACATCACCACCCTTGTTCTTTGGGGCCATCATTAAAATATGGTCACTGGAACACAAGCCCTGAAATATCATGACAGTCAGTCTGATAACTGAGATGGTGACTAAGGTACTAAATCTGTCAGGTATCACCTACAGCATGGAAACACTGGACAAAGAAATGATTCAAGTCCTGGGCAGAACGGAGAGGGGTGGGCAAGATTTCATCATGCTACTCAGAACAATCCACAATTTAAAACTTATGAATTATTTATTTCTGAAATTTTCCATTTAATATTTTCAGACCCTGGTTTACCACGGGTAACTGAAGCTGCAGAAAGTGAAACCTTGGATAGAGGGGGACTACTGTATTAGCTTCATCATATAGTCAACGGGCCAAATAATTCTTTTGAATTTCATAAAGTACAGTAGTAGTAAAAGGATGGAAGAAATTGTCTTCTGGTGAACATTCTAAGATTAATTCTATCTTAAAGCAGGAAAAAATATCATTATGACCTGATTCATTATTAAGCTACTGGAAAAGCCAATCAATAAATTGCATGATTAAGATTTCAAATACCTCTACATTTTTGCTTAACTTAGCCAAATTTCTACATCATTTGAACATATTTTATGCAAAACTGGTAAGTGGGTACTAGTTTTAATGGCCTATTGACACATTTAGGCAGTTTCACTTGTTTTAAAAAACAAGTGGTCAATACACTTATTAATTCAAATTCTCCCTAATGTTTATCAGAATTATGAGGATATTGACAATAACACAGCAATAACAACATCATCAACAGAAACCACTACATGCAGACGCACCTGTGTGCATTTCTGTCTGTGAAGGATATGCGTGAATGGGTGTGGAGATGAAAGAGAGGGTGACTCATAAACAAATCCATCATAGCACAGTTTCATAATTATAGATTTATTAAAATGAATTTAGTTTTTAATGGTCAGTCAATATGCCAAAGAGTATTTCTAATTATCCTGCAAATTGTTTGCATCTGTGACTAATCCTACTGCAATACATCTTTGCCAATCAACTCACATCATTTCTGAATACTGCTTATACATATCTTTGCCACTGTTCATTTTTGTTTTACACTGTACACTGGCATTTTTCTCTTTTGCAATTATTTTGCATCTACCTACATATATGTCTATTGCTTTTCTACTGAAAAATCATACATGACTTAAATCACATTTCATAATATCAGAAATAATGCATTGTGATTAGCTTATTATTGTTATTAGCTTTAGAAACATAATTAGAGGTCATTTATTCATATGATTAAAATCTAAAAATATAATTAAAACATCCAATAAAAGGACAGATACCTGAACATTTTTTAAGTTAGCCTATTGGACAACTATGATCCAGAGCTCTGAAATTTATCATCCACTATAAGATCTGGCAAAGCTGTTTTGGGAGAAAGAGAAAGACATTATTTCAGAGGAACTCTCTAAGGTCCCTTGCAAACCTGAAATTCAAGGAAAAGAAAAGTAAATTTCAGTATTAATAAATAAACAAAACCTTCCTGTGGGCACCTATCCTTTCCAGAAGGAAATAAAAAAATAGCTTTGTACCAGGCAAAATAAATCTATAAAATGCTCTCTTATGCTTAGAGAAAATCATGGGAAAGAAGCCACATTCTCTGAATTTGCTATTTGCTAAAATAAGGTCACTTATTTCAAACTTTCTGCTATGTTACTAACAGATAAAATCCTTACAGTCATGAGAAGATAGTTAAATTTCTGCAAAGCCCTTTAATAATGATTGGAGTATGTGAAGAAATGTCCAGAATTATATTTGGCACAGGGCAAAGAGAAACCAGAGTAAATTAGCAAAGCTGGAAGGAACTTTCCACTTCTGGACACAACTCAAATGAGACAAATTGAAAGAACAAAGAGAAAAAATACCTACTCAGACATACTCTATAGTTGGGATGACCATAGGACTTTTAAGAACAAATGTATCTATTATTCAGTTATCATTTTATTAAAAAAGTTGTTTGTGATAACATAACCCCTGTATATATTCCTGAATCTTAAGCAGAGCTTTCCACAGAGAATGAGTATTTGAGTTGTTTTGGAAGGGCTAGGTCCAGGGTTGTTTTCAGTAGAGCAAGATAGTGACAAAAAAAGTCTGAAGTAAGCTACAATATATAGAGAGTATTCAGTGGAAGTAGAAAATTAAAATAAAAGTCACTCGGAGGAATATAAGTACTCTGAATATACTTGAAAATATTGAAAGGAATGGAGACTTTCATTCTTAACAAACAAACAAAACAAAATGATCCTGTAACAATGGAGATAACAAGTAAAGTCATATTTTTTCATAATTAATTCTGCCCCGAGCACAAAGAGAAACAGTTTTGGTTTCTTTCCTGTAAAATTGGGGTAGAGCTTCGCTAAGAAGCTATTACAGATTTTCAGATTTAGGGGAACTGGTCTTTCCTGATTACGTATTCATTCAGTGCAGACATTTTGGAATAAGGCTGTAGAATGAAAGCGTAAGAAATTCCAATCGTAGAGAAACTTTATAGTGAAGAAAATTATGACTAGTAATTATTTCACATATTAAAGAGTTGTATACTATAAAGATATACAACTATTATGTACACATAATCATTAAAAAATTTTTAAAAATCTGATTCTTTGATCTCATCTTCGGTTATTGTCCTATCACACACAGTGCTCTGGCCCGGCTGGCTGGCTGGCTTCTCTTAGATCACAAGAGTATATATACTACCACTTCTGCCTGTACATGATTGGCCAAAGCAAATCACATGGTCAAGGCAGATAACAATGTTGTGGGAAAGAAAATTATTCCTGTGGTGATGCAGAAGGGTTCTTGTTGAACTAGTCTGCCCTCTGATAAAATATGAGTTTGGGGATTTTCTTTTCAACATTATATGGCCTATTTTATTGGTATATTTCATTTTGTACCTCTATGAAGGTTGAAATTTCAAAAGAAGATTTTATATCATTAGCTAACTTACTCCCAAGATACATTTAGACAGGTCAAGTATATTTATTTATTTACTTTTAGGGAGACAAATTTTGTCAAATGCTAACTATGCTAACAATTCAAAATATTTCTAAATATAAATGCCAATATGAAGATACTTAACATATATCTCTCAATGGTGAATATGACTTTTTTAATTCCAAAAAGAAACATTACAAAATTATTTCTAAGAAAGTTTTTATTCCTATGCTAATACCTACCTTCCTTTTGCTGATCTCAAGTTTAGATAATCACAACTAGAGCTTTGAAAAATACCTTGTTCAAACAAAATTATATTAATTTTCTTTGTACCACTAAAATACATTATCACAAAAATGAATATGCACGTGCTCCTAATAACAGTGGTTACCATATAGTCAGTAAATCACAAATCTGGGCATACTTCTCCCATGTCTAACTTTTTTACTTTATTTAGGGTAAACACATTCTCAACGTGTAGTTGTCCTCATTTATATAATTATGGTAAAAATGACTACTTCATATGGTAATTGCAGGAAAAATAAAAGCAACAATGTAAAGTTCTTAGCACCTTGCCTGACACAGGTAAAAATGATGCTGATTGTTTCTATAGTCATGATTGACATTATTGTTAACATAATTATGTCAATTATTGTTAACAATTAGTGTTTGTTGATTCTTTAATTTTTGTTAGGTATTCTGCCAAGCAATATAGCTCTTTTCTTTTTATTTATTAATTTCAATAGATTTAAAGAGTACAAATGGGTTTTTGTTATATAAATGCATTATACACTGGTGAAGTCAGGGCTTTTAGCATAACAATCACCCAGATAGTCTACATTTTACCCAATAGGTAATTTTTCCTACTACTGATGTACCCCATCATCACTTTAGATAAGGAAAATTTCTGGTGAAAAAAATAAGTCGTAATAGTTAAAAAAAAGAGAGAATGTATTGTTTTGTGAATATTCTGTGTCAGTTGAAAGGAAAAAAAAATGAATGTGCAAGTCAATTATGTCAATTCCGAGAAAATGAGACAGTTTTTCAGACAATTAGAAGACCAAAGGATATACCTAAGTGAGACTACTAAAAACTGTTCATAATATAGAATTAGAGTCTGAAAACTTTGCAGAAATAATAGCAAAGGTGTCAGGAATACCATTAGAAACAATACTTACATCTTTTTTTTTCTTCATTTAACTTCATTCACTGAACATAGTTAGTATGATATATTTGTTGTGTAAGCATATGGAATGCCATGAAATTGATATCTGGATTAGAAGAATGAAAGTGTGAAAAGATTACTGCTCAGCAATTTCTGTAACAGTACCACAATGTATGGCCTGCTCTCTTTACATTGTAGTTAATGAATGCTGACCTTAAAATGACATATCTCATGTGTGTATTATCATAGTGATCCTAGGAAAGCCAAGATTTCTAGCACAGATACAATTTATGTACCTGATAAAAGCTGTAAAAACAATATTAAAATTAGGAGAAAGGTATATGATTCCTTGAATGTGCAAAGAATACATAGTAGTTAAGTACAAGGATGTAGGCATTTGCCATCCTGTATCACATACCTTCAACCCAACTCTGATTTCAAGTTTGGCTCATCTAGAAAATTTCATGTGAGCTCTGATTCACCACCAACTGATGGCATTCTGCTTCTAGCAACATCGTAGCTGTGGGTCTTTCCACTTTCTTGCTCAGGGACTTCTCTGACCAAGTAGGAAACCACTGGTCCTGTGGACAAATAAATCTTAACAATAAGAGGTAGTTGTAGTCTGTAAATGAGCAATATTCTGGGTGGCAAGAAATACTTGCCAATAGTCCCAGAAGAAATTAACTTGTGTTATCTACTATGGCAAGTTTGACAACTGCAGCATTATATAAAATTTTCCTACCTTTTTTTTCTTACTCTATTTCTACTTCCTCAGATCACTTCCCAAATAAATCAGCTACATCCAAGTTTTTATCTTTCATGCTGTTTTAAGAAAAAACAAACTAAAGCAGAGGAGTTCATGTTTACTTGGATAACCAATAGCTCTTTTTCTTTTTCAGCCTAAGAACAAAATAAAAAGATTTACACCTTGAAAGCATTTATTTTAATTTTAATTCTAGTTTTTATATCAAATTTTTCTACCACTAAATATATGTGAATTTATTTTTTATTTAAATAGGCCTCATTTCAATACATGAAACAATAAAAATAGAAAATACTGTGATAAACATTATATTGCCTCTTCATTCCTCTAACCCCATGCCAGGCCACCATATGCTTATCTGTTCCACTGAAGCATAAATTGCCACATGGCTTTTATCTGAGCCTTTTCTTGTTACTCTAAACACACAAGAACTCCTTATATCAGCAGGTGTGTCTGTGATGTTCTGAAGACACTCAACTTCAATAGAAAATATAACTAGTCAAAGAAAACATATACTTCCATTGTTTGGCTTCTGTACTTCTTTACATGGGAACTATCAGCTGTTGATTAATTTCTACCTCTGACCATTTACAGAGATGAGAAACACTTGCAGAACACATGGTAAATTATTGCATACCAAGGAATGGAAAACTATGGTCCATGAGCCAAATCCCACCTACCACTGTTTTTGTAGAAAGTTTTACTGGGACACTGCCACCCTCATTTGTTTATGGATTTTCTATGGTTGTTTTCACACTGCAAACACAGAGTTGAGTATATGCAATAGAGACTATGTGGCATGAAACCAAAACATATTTACTATCTATCCCTTTAAAGGAAAAGGTTGCTCATCCCCATCCTACACTATGACTCTAGAATCTTTTGTGTTCTTTGTTTCTTCCTGTCAACTTTTATATTACAGGGAACTGTGAATTTATATTGCATTCCTCAATCACAAAACATAAGAGCACTTATCTTTAATCATCTTTGCAGTATGGACACCTTTGAAATATTTATGAAGCAGAGGACATTTCAATATAGAAGTAATAGTGGCTGATTCAGGTGTCATTATCCCTGCTACAGTAGCTACGCAAGTGCACTGCGTAGTTCTCTCAAGAGAGAACCTACTTTTAGGAGTAGACTTAATGGAAAGATTGTGTTTCCTACCTGTTCAGGATCCAAATATAGCATATAAGTAAAGCCCCAGATCACTCCCAGTCAATGACTGACTTCAGCATGGGTATATAATGTGCCTCCTTAATCAAATAAATTTTGCTCTGGGGCTCCTAATTGGATAGATTGAGTGCTTTGCAGAATTTCACTGTAATCTAAGTCTCTTCCTGCCCAGGTCTCCTTATCTTCCTCTGCCCATTCAAGGATGGCAGACCAGAATTGTTTCCTGAAAGCTCTTTCTGCCTAACCCTGTGTCCTTCCCTTTCATCTATAAAAGGCATTTTTCCCAACAAATTCCATCATGATATCTACTTTCAGAGAACCTGAATTTACATACTGGCTCATTTCTTTTTCCATTTGCTGTATTTTATCATTCCACTCAAAATAAGCAAATAAAAACAAAAGGAAAATTACATATACAACACCCAAATAAATTATATATAAAGAGTGAGTTTCTGAAAATTATTTTTCTGATTCTAGCTTGGAAAATATATAGAACCATGAAATCTGTTGGGTGACAATTGTGTTTCTACACATCTTCTTGCAGAAACATTACTCTGATACATATTTCTGAACTACGTTTTCAAGGATATTTACATAGCAAACAGCCTTGAAAGATAGGGATAATTTATGTGGGGCAGATAACTGATTTGATTGCTGTCCAAGATAGTAAAGATAATCTTTCCCTCTGGTGCAAATCCTGAGTAAATTTTCTAAAAGTCCCTTTAAAAGATGGAGTTTCCTAAGTTCATCTTTCCTCAGTTGTGACAAAAACCAACAGTGTGGGCAGCACCCACCTGGGGAGCCCAACATTGTCCCATAGAAATTGACAAGAGGAACTGTGGCAAACATGCAACTCATGCTATTTGCTGTGCAATGAAAAGGAAAGTCTTTTGTCTCTGACCCAGGAGCCTCTAGTCTTTTGCCTGCATCCATGAAATTGTGTCAGACTAACTCGTTAGCATGTAAACAGAGTAAAAACTCAGACTCTTCATTGTTCTCAACAGAGTCTAATCAATATTTTAATTTAGAGAAAAAATTTGTAAAATTATTGAATTTGTAATAAATAAGCATTAAACCCCTTTTCCCAAAATTCAAGTTTCATTGTCTTATCTCTGTGATAAGGTAAATATTTTCCATTGAAAATTATACTTTAAATTTCAATAGACTTGTGAAAGCCATTTTTGACTGCTACTTGAGAATTCAAGAAGGAAAGAAAAAAAAATCATAGGTACCAGCGAACCTATAAAGACATTATTTAGTTATATTTTCAAAATATTTTTATCAAGCAAAGAGCCCATTGTAGGTAAATAAATCACTTAAGTATTCTTATTTCTTGAAAACCTACACCATTATTTTTGACATAAGCAGATTTATGGTTTAAATTATGGCTCTATCAGGCATTGGAAAAATGAATGGCAGGATTCCGTACCTCATGTAGAAGTCTCCTCGTTTACCCTTCAGCACTTTAGCTGTCTGTATGTTCAGCTCATGTTTGACTATGATGATCATTTTATGCTAATAAAGTAATGTTATGTAGTTTTTTACCAAGACGGGAAAAAGCAAAATAAGCCTGTGGAGGACTCTGCAGCTGTGTGGATTGATTGTACATGGTCCTTGGGGGATGTGATTATCAGACAACTGGATCATAATTAGGATAATTAGTGTACTTGGCAACTGCATTAGTGGAATTATTGTCATTGCCCACAGCTTATCAGTGCAGTGTTTTTTGATTTGGTAAGATTCGTTTTCTAAATGCAACTGACCATATGAATGAAATCAAGAAAAGTAAATACTTCCATTATCTCTATTCAGTCAATTAAAGAACTAATAAATAGAAAGTGAATAATTATTAGCCTAAAGGGGTATTTCCTGAAATTAAATGGTTAAATTGAGGAACTGTCTGGGAAGTAAATTTAGAGAATTAAAACAAAATGTATTATTGTTTTTGGACAAATGATCTGTTTCCATTAAATTTTCATTACTAATTGTTAATCAATTCCTAGAAAGAAAATTCTGGGATCATCCTCAATTTGTCTCTCTTAGTACTTTGTCTGACACTCAGTGGGCTTGCAACAATTGTTCACAAATGGCTTCCACTCTCTTGGATCTCTTTGGAAAAAATCAGACCTTGGAAAAGTACAAATTAAATACTCACATATATTTCATACTCAGTAGTGCTATTTTTGTTTGTTTTATAAAGCAGAACTTCTGATTAATGTTAACTGTTCTCCAGTAATTTCGAAGACTCAGTTTCAATGGAACACTGGCTGTTCAGATTTGGCAAAGCACACCAATTCTCTCCTAAAGAAAGACAACCTTGATTTACACAATGTTCCTGAGTGTTTTCATTAGACTGAACCTTAAAGTACAAACCTCTTCTGTTTTCAGTTTTGCTTCTTTCATGAAATTGATTGGGCAGGTCCACACTCCATGGAAACTCAGGCTTTCCAACTTCTCATCAAGTTTAATCACCTGTGACTCCCACCAAGAAAGTAAAGAACTAAATGTCTCTATTGAATGTGTAGCATGCGAATATTTTCTCTCATTCTGTAGGCAATTTGCTCTGTTGCTTGTTTCCTTGGCTGTGCAAATGCTTTTTAATTTAATCAAGACCCATTCACTTATTTTTGTTGTTGCTGTGATTGCCCTTGGAATCTTCTTCATAAATTCTTTCCCTAGGCTGATATCTAGAAGAGTTTTTCCAACATATTATCCTATTAATAGAATTCTTATGGTTTCATGTCTTAGATTTAAGTCTGTTATCCATTTTGAATTAATTTTAGTGAGTGATGAGATGTATGGATTCTGTTTCAATCTTCTACATGTGTCTATCCAATTTTTCCCAGCTCCATTTATTAAATAGGGATTCTTTTCCACAGTGTCTATTGCTGTCTACTTTGTCAAAGATCAGATTACAATATGTGGATGGTTTTATATCTGGGTTCTCTATTCTCTTTCATTCATCTATGTCTCTATTTTTGTGCCATTGCCATGCTGTTTTGATTGCTATAGCCTTGTAGTATAGCTTAAGTCTCCAGATTTGTTCCTTTTGCTTAAGGTTGCTTTGGCTATTCGCAAGAAGGGAAGAAAAAACACCAAGTGTACTCACTATTAAATTGGAAGTAACCGATCAGCACTCATGTGCACAGATTGAAATAAAACTCAACAGAAATCAAGCAGGTGGGAGAGAGGAGGAGGGGATGGGTGAAATCATACCTAATGGGTACAATGTACACTATCTGAGTGATAAGCACACTTGTAACTTTGACTCAAGCAGTACAAAAGCAATCTTTGTAACCAAAACCTTTGTACTCCTGCAATATTCTGAAATAAAAAAGAAAGGAAAAGAACTAAGTGTCTTTACTGAAACAATTTGAAATACTGATGGCAATCTTACTATTTCTTGTCGTGTACATTCAAGTGTCACATTATTCCGAGCACCCTTTTATCTTTCATATATATATTTTTAATTTTTCCTACCCCCACATAATAATTGCTCTTGGCAAAAGTTATACAGCTGACTGTGTCCAGCAATCTGGGGAATACAATGATAAGATTTAGGAGTATCAGTACCCACTCCTCAAATTTATTATTCCTTTAATAAAAGAATTAAAGATATCATTTATTGGATTTTCCTCTTTGAAATAGGATCCAACATGTGTATTTTGAAAAATGTTTTTAAATCTTTACCCAACAAATAAAGATCAAGACAAACTAATCTATAAAATGTTAAATACTTATAGATCTAAATTCATGTATTTATAAAAGCTTGTTATAGGAAATAATTTTTTTTTACTTTCATGAAAAATAACAGAAAAACAAAAATAATTAAGGCATAATTCTGTGCCCTAAAATGGGGAGAGAGTTTCAATTTTCTTTAGGCATTATTGAAATACAACATATTTTCCCCTTTCTCCTTTTAATTCTCAAGTTCTTCCATTCTATATAAAATTTCTATGCCAGCAGCATTTACAACACCTACTTTATTGCATACAAAAAGAGCTTACTAAAGTCAAGAGAAATTAAAGGACATTTTTAATAAACAACTGGCTAATTATAATTAACTCTGATTCAGCTCTCCATAATTTAATTAATATTAGCTTTGAAGAGTGGAGGCATTTTCTCAATATAATTGTTTTAGTAGAAGTATCAATATTAAATGGTAAATGATTTGAAAATCATACTGACCAAATCACTGCAGGCTACTAAATATTCTACTCAGAATGTCTGCATGTTTCATTCTAAACCATTCATACTTGTTACCTGTAAGAGTCTGCTCTTCAAGAAAAGTATTTTTTCATTAGAGAGAATTAATCCTCTTGATAAATTCCTCCTATACTTCAGATACTAGGGCAATGCAATTTTTATTTCACCTAATCTTTTCTTTATTGTAACTGTTATGTGTAATGGATGAGGCTAGTCTCTGTTCTTTTCCTTTACTTTAAGTTTGTTTGAATCTAGATATAAGTCCCTCAGGTGAATGTGGAAGATACATTTCCCTAAGTTATTTTATATACTGAATCATAATGAATATACAAGAAATTTCACAAATTTATAATTAATTGCAAAATAACATCAAGATTAAACAATAAAATAAAATTGAATTTAAATAACAAATATCTACATAATCTATGAGCTTATTTCAGATTTCATTCATAAATATGCTTGGTATTTGTTGCATGTAGGAATGCTTTTTTTCCTTCTTAATTTTGTTCTTTTAAGAACCACTTTGATATTTGAGTAGGCTCAAAATGCCTTTACACTTTACTATTCATTACCTTGTCTATCCATGACTCATTTAACTCTTTATCCTATAGATTTCCCTAGAGTCAAAACTCTTTCTTATCAATTAATTTTCTCTATCCATCGACAAAGATAAGAATATACATCTGTATCTGAAACCTAGTCTCCTAATTATAGAAACCAAAACTTTTATTTTAAAAAAGTATAGATATGGTTTCTAGGGCTCCATTTTATTAAATATTTTATTTTACCCACATTCACATTTGCAATTGATCATAATCTTTAGCTTTATTGTACAGATAGAGACAATCTTAGTGTAGGACATATCTACATCTTCCCTCCCTCTTATTTCCTCAGGGCTGTACTTGCTTTGCAGTCTAACTGGCATACATTTTCCCTAATACGGTGATTTTACATTTAAAAAAAAAAGTGACCAGCTATTTTACTGAAATATGTAAGGTTCAGTGTTCAGTGTGGGAATATTCCCTCCAAAATAAAATATAAGTACTGTATTTTGTATCACCTAACACAGAAAAGCAACATAAGGTCTAATAGGGCATTTTGGACTCTGGATGCAACATTTTTTCCGTATCTAAGAATATCGTTCTAGCCCATAAACCTGCTGATATGAAGAGCTGTGAGCTTTGAGTGGGGCCTAAAGCAAGAAAGGAACTTGCAGCAGATCTGGTCACCATGAGATTGGTTGCTTAGACCATGTGACCTAGAATATTGTACTTAGAGTAAGCTCCAGTAGGTGAATCACAATGCAGATCTCTAGGATTCTTGAGAAAGGCTATGCCATTAGCAGCAGAATATTATACACCAATATCAATCTTGGTATACTATGTTCTTTGGTAAGCTTGGAACATTTAATTATGGGACACCAAGTGAGCATGCATCTGGAGATTCCCACAGAGTGGTAGGCTATGTAAGACTCATCAAATCATTATGTCTGCTAGACATAGCAAGAGTCTATAAGGATGAAACTATTACATCTTAAATTTATCTGAAGCAAACCAGAGGGTACATTTAAACTAGATGGCTGCATTATAGCTACACTCCAGAGTGGTTCTGAAAGACAGTGAAAGGGGAGGCTCTTCCCAATGGGCAGATCTGTGAGCAGTACATTGTGTCATGCACATTGTGTGCAGGGAGAAGTGGAATAAGATGAGAATATAAACAGAATCCTTGACAGAGGCGAATGACTTAGCTATCTTTTTATAGAAAAAAAACCCTGCAAGATCTAAATCAAGACAGTCCAGTAGAGGCACAGAAATGGACATATGGGAGTGGGCACAAAGTAGGAAAAATTTGGTATCACACATTAATACCTATCAGAAACCATCACCAAGGAATAGACATTAAACCTCCAAAAAGAAAAAAAAATGACTCAGCCAGTTTATATTATCCAGGTTTTGCAATCAGTTATTTCATGACTGGCATAATGGGTGAATGAAAGAGTGTCCATGGTGACAGAGATGGAGGCTATGTAAGGGTCCAACAGCATGTACTCTAACTTATCAAGGCTGATCTAGCTACTACTGCTTCTGAATGTCCAATGTGTCAGCAATAAACATTGATCACCTCACTTTTAATATATTATTCCTCAAACAGGCCAACAAGCCGCTTGGTAGCTAGTTGACAGGCCTCTTCTGCCCTGAGGTAAACAGCTATTCTGACTATGGGTTTGCCTTTCCTACCTGAAAAGCCTTGACCATCACTCCTATTTAGGGTCTTACAGGATGCTTGATCCATAAGCATAGGATGCCTCATAGGATAGCATCTGACCAGTGAGCCCACCTTACTGTCAAGGAGGTGTAGGAATGGGTTCATGACCAGAACCACTGGATGTATTACGTACCACATTTTCTAAAGATTGCTGGCATTATAGAATGCTGGAAATGTCTTCTAAAGGTGCAACTGAAGCACAGAATCAGAGGAAGCAGTGAAAAAAAATGGGGTGTCATTCTTCAGGATGCAGCATATTTGTTAAATTGGAGACCTCTGTATAGTGCTGTGTTTCTAAGTGGTATGGTATATGGGTCTGGGGAACAAGGGTTGGAAGCAAGTGTACCCCACTTTCCATCACTCCTGATGACCCACTGGAGGATTTTGTAACTTCCATCCTCACATCTCTGGACTCTTCAGGGTGGGAGACCTTCATCCCCTGAGAGGATTCACTCTTGGCAGGGGACAAGCAAGGGTCTTGTTGGACTATAAGTTACAGCCACTACCAGGGCACTTTGGATGTCTTGGGTCCGGAAACCAGCAGACAAAAAGAGATTCGCCATCATGGTAATTGATCCTGGCCATCAGGAGAAAGTAGGGGTCAGTGTACACAGTGGCATCCGGGAGGACTGCATGTGGAAGCCCAGTGATCCACATGGATATCTTCTGGTATTTCTATGCCTCCTTGAAATTGAAATGGATATGTACAGCAATCACAAAATTAGAAGGATATAATTACCAACGTTTCAGATCCTACCAGAATGAAGATTTTGGTCATACAATTAGGTAAGTCGCTAAGACCTTTCAATATTATAGCTTAGGATGAAGGAATCTCTTAATAGAATGGACATGGGAGAGGGAGATATTAAGTAGCAGCTCTGGCCCAAAAGTCAACTGCAGTCACAGGAGCAGTATTTCATTTCATTAACCTCTTTTCTATGAGTTTCTCCTTAGTGTGGAAAGCCTCACATAAACAAGGAAGAGCTGTTCGCTGAATATTGAGACATAGATTTTGTAGTGCAAAGACCCCAGGATTAATGACAAGGTATCTTATAGATCTCCAACTATAGGAATCATGACAGAGGGCCCCAGCTACTGTGCACCGAAATACATCATCACATTTTTAAAAATAAATTGTGGTAAAAAACATATAACATGAAATCTACCTTTTTATCAAAAGTTTAAGTGTAAAGTACAGTATTGTTAATTATATGCTCATTGCAGCATTATTCACCATAGCTACGAGGTAGAACATAAATATCCATTCATTGATGAACAAATGGATAAAGAAAATATGGTATAGACATACAATGGAACATTATATTTTACAATTAGGGAAATCTTGCCATTTGGGATAACATGCATGATAATCCTGGAAGGTAGTATGTTAAGTGAAATATGACAGTTCCAGAAAGAAATATACCACTTATTGAGATATCGAAAATAGTCAAACTCACAGAAGCAGACAAAATAAGGTTGGCTGCCAGGGGCTGAGGGGAGGGGGAAATAGGGAGTTCTTTAATGAGTATAAAGTTTCAGATAGACAAGATGAGTGAGTTCTAGAGATCTGCTGTACAACACAATGCCTATAGTTAAACAACATGGTATTATGCATTTGAAAGTTAAGAACGTAGATCTCATGTGTTCTTAGCACACACACACACAAACACACACACGCAAAGGGTCACAAGAAAACTTTTGGTGGTGATAGATATGTTTATAGTCTTGATTGTGGATATATTACCATAGATATATGCATATGTTGAAACTCATCAATTTGTATATATTAAACATGTATGGGGTTTTTTTGGTATATCAATTATATCTCAACAAAGCTGTTAAAAAGAAAGACTAGGCAATAAAGATTTAATTAATCTAATAAGAGCAATGTACAATTTCATAATGGTGATTAAAATTATTATAAATGAGTTAAGCAAGGTCAATAAAAAACTTGAGAGTATGATTTCATTTTTAAAATATGGCAGATTAATGTGAATTGTGTTTGCCACAATATAACAGCCAGCTAAAATTGTTGTTACTAAATAATCTATATAAAAATTAAAAATTATGAAAACTGTGATTTAATATTAGAAAATTCCTAAGTAGACAATTAAAGGGATTGAAATAATAATAGTTTTTGAACATGAAGGACCAATTTAACTCACTAGTAATAATTAAAGAAATAATTAAAAGGTCAAGAGACAATTTGTTGACAAACAATTTATTCATTAACTTTTATTCCTGGCTAACATGAAGTGGGATAGACACACAATATTTATCAGATTATACTTTGTTATTAATATTTTTCAGGTAATAATCAAGAACTCTAACATATTCATATCCTTTAGCTCATCTATTTTTTTCTTGAAAATCCATAGATATTAATTAAAATATTTATCTAGATTTGTATACACAGGTATATAAGAATATTATGCTATGTATAATCAAAATATTAGTAACAAATAAATATCCATCAGAATATATGTGTTTGTACTGTTTTCAAAGAATTGTCAAATATATGCATCCTACTGAACTACAAGATATTAATACATGAGGTCTTCATCTAGGCTTATTCACTATAGAACTACAGACCTTAACACAATACTTGAAATATTGCAAGTAATGACTAAATAATTGTGGAGTAAAGTTATAAATTATTAATGACCAGTTAAATGAATATAAAATAATATAAATTAAAATAAATTATAAGAAATTGTATAAACTATGACTCTGTTTAACCACATAAATATATATGTGACATTTAGTAATAGTAATGGAATTTCATTACTCCAAAATTAACAATGCTTACATTCCAATAAACAGATTATTTCCAATAGTTTCCTTTATATTAATCAGAATTTCTCTTTTCCAACAAAATTGTGTTATCATAGGTAGGAAAATAATTTATCAGAAAGGAATAAGTAACTCACTGAATTAAAGAGAATGCTCCAGAAACATTTTTGGCAAAAAATAAGAAACAAGAAAACAGTCTGCTTAGAAGATAAACATCAGTTTCTTTGCTAATGACAGAAACTTCCTTTCAGATATTCCCACAAAAAGCTTTAATAATCCCACCAAGAGCCCAAATATAATTGTCCCCAGGACCAAGATCTGTTCATGGCATGATTTGAAATCCACTGAACTGATACTCTTTCTGTATTAGTTAGGGAGGTTGCCGTAACAAAACAGCACAGGCCTAGGTGGCACAAACAACAGAAATTTTATTTTTTCACAGTTCTGGCGACTAGAAGTCCAAAATCAAGGTATTGGTAGGTTTGGTTTCTCCTCAGGGTACTCTCCTTGGCTTGCAGATGTCTGTCGTTTGGCCTTATCTTCACATGCCTTTTCTCTGTGCAGACACATTCCTGGTTTCTCTTCCTTCTTAAAAGGACATCACTCCTTTTGGATTAGGGTTGAATCTTGATGACCTCATTTAATATTAATTACCTCCTTAAAGACCCTATCTCCAACTACAGTCACATGGGGGGGCTTCGACATAAGAATTTTCAGGGACGCAATTCAGTCTATTATACCTCCTAACTTCTATTTTGTGAAATATTAAAAGTTATTAATTCTTTGCTTTGCAGCATCCATTCCATGTGAAATTGGACTACTTAAAAGTTTTAACCTAAATTTTCTAAGTGCTATTCAAAATGTATAAACAAATTATCCATAATTTCAAACCTGAACTTAATTTTTTATACATGTTTTATTTTTCTTTCTCAGCAATGAATAAACTGTTTATAATTTTTGGAGACCCTGAAAGTTTATTTGGCTTTAATATGGTATTTTAATCCATTATGTCATTTCATATTTAAAATAAGGTCTAAGAGTAAGACAATACAGTAAGATAATATTAGTTATTCCTTACCTTCCATAGCATAATAATTTATATCTAGCTATCTGATTCAATGTATCTCATGTTTTAACTCTTCCTTGATATGTTGGTGCTTTATAGATACAATCTGCATGGAGGAAAAAGCATCTACAATTTTTGAGGGAGTAGACATTAGGAAAAATAAGTAGTATTCTCTGACTTAATTTAATATTATATGCAACCCAAACTATAAAATACAGTTAATGATATCTGTCTGAAAATACTGGAAAAAAATTCCATTTCCAAAATATTGTTGCACTTAAAGGTGAGAGATTTGGAAGCGAGAGAAGCTGTCAGGGTGGCCGTCTGCTCTCAGTTCTTGGTGTGCTCTTGGCCAAAGAATGACCAGACACACCAAAGTGTCAAGTCCAGACTATTATCCTGATCCTCTGACTTCTTGCTTGGAAAAATCACCAGCAGGGCAAAGGAAACAAAATAACGTCAGGCAGGAAGCAATTTCATATGAGCAGCTCTTTATTGTAGAACAAAACAGGTCTGTCTCGACAAGTGGAGACAGACAAACAGATCAAACAACTAACCGACTGACCGACTGACCAACTCCCTTCCTCCCTCACTCTCTCTGAATTCTTGGATAGTTTCCTTTTTTTGACCCAGTCTGGGGCAGGGCTCTTGGGAGGTGTGGGATATTACCAAATGATCAACAGGTGTCCTCAAAACTCCATCTGCCTATAGGAGCTCCCACTAAGAAAACCCACTGGGATGCGGTGAACCACAATGTAGATATAGGTAAATAATTACCCTTAGGTTATTCTAGGTCACTTTCCAAATCCTATCACGTCTGGCGGGGGAGTTCCCACATTGATAAGGCATTCCCTCCTTCCCTAGGTGTAGCAGTTGCCTGGAAGAGGATTAAGGGTGGGGCAAAATCAAAATAGAGCACCTGCCCTTAGCCTTCTTCTCAGGTGAAGCAAATTGCTTGATAGCACCGAAGCAGGGCACTCTTGTCCCTAGAACAGCCTGAGATCGTATCTACTTAAATGATTATAGTTTAATAATGTCTTCAAATTAATGTCGGTCTGTGTAGTAGGCCATTAAAATTCAGAAATATTAGCTATATCTTACCACAGTATAGGAGCAAAATAACTTTCTTAATATACTTTTCAAAATAACTTTCTTTAATATTCTGAATTCCAGCATAATGAACACAGACTATGATATTATGTTACTGATATCTTTGTCTCTTCAAGGCAACTACAATGATCCATGATTTAAAAAGTTTTATTAAAGTTAGTATGTATACATTTAAGCATCATATAAAACTAGATTGATAAATAGATATATGATACATACATACATACCTACACAGATGATAGATGATGATGATAGATAGGGAATGAGACCAGGGGAGGATTTTTTTTTTTTCAAAACAGGATTTTTTAATAGGTGAGAACGCATGCTACAGTGAGAGGTTACCAGTAAACTGCAGGAAACTGTCAAGGGATGGCATATTTCCTGAGTATTTCTGCAAGAGTAGCATAGTAATTTTAATGTGCAAAGCTTCATTTTAATAGCCAATTGAGATGGTTATTAAGATATCACATTTCACATTATCATCGCTGCTATAAGGAAGGCTGCTGATGACAGCTCCTCCAATGAAAGCTGTCTCTATTCAGTTTAACAGCATATTTTTTTTTTCCTCAGTGGCCCTTTGATAACCTGTAAGTATCATTAAAAAAAAAACATTAAATTAATTTCTCAAAATAATGTATATACTCTGCCTTCTACTCCATCTCATGTGTGCCCCTAACCATTACTCTAATGAAAACCAAAGCAACTTATAATGCAGCAAAATGCATGTATCAAAAGAAAATACATATGCCTACAATACTTATTTATTTATGTTTATGTAATAAGATAGTTATTTTATGGATCTTCAAAATAAGTTATAAATATCAATGAAATAATTTATAGAATTGTCAGTCCTGCAATGTTATTTTCCCTTTATACAAGAGAGAACTGAGGGCACAGGATGAGACCATTTAAAGCCAAAATGAAAACAAATTGGAGATTTGGGAATTTCACCAAAGTAGGCTGGCTACCTCCTAAACAGGAGCTAGGAATTCTGGTGGAGTGGTCAGGGAAAGTGAATATAAATGAAAAATAGCACAAAGTGGAAAAGAGTCTTTTTTGAAGGAGAATTTAAAAGTTACAAACAAATAAGATTCTTTTTCTAGCTATTCCTAAGAAAATTTCTAAGAAAATGGCCATAAATTTGTTTTGCTTGCAATATTCAGTTGTTAAAATAATTCAGTCTCCTAGATAAGGAAGCAACAAAATTTCTGCTTTTACGGTTTATATTTGCTGTGTTCTAATAGATTATGTCAGCTATTAATTCCAATAGAAAAATTAAAAAATAAAGTCTGAGAAAAGTAGTATAAAATAGAGACTATAGGATATATATTGTAAGAACAATAAAAAATATATTTTAAGAATTATAATTTTTCAAAAATTACATTTACTTTTCATATTACTAAAAATTCTAATAAAATTTTATTTTATTAATTGTCATGAAATACTGTCACAATTTTGATTGATGAGTTAGTTATATTCCATTATATATTTAATAGTCACGCCATTATAATGAGTTTTGCTATAAAATATCTCTTGAGGGTTTAGGGTCAGGAAACAGAAAACCTGAATATAAAAGCTACCTCTGCCCTTATAGTATGGGATGTTGACCTAAATGGGTAAATTCCTAGAGGCTTAGTTCCTTTGTTACACAGTATAATTTACAATAATTTGAATTGAACTGGTTGTTGTAAGGTTAAAATTAGTACTATACATAAAACAACACAGCACTTGGCACACAATACATTTTCAATTAATATTAACTATTATTGTTATAATTATTACTATTAATGATTGTTCACAAATGCAGCTTTCAAAAAATTCTGTAAAACATGAATACATTTCAAAAAGTTCTTAAATTGCCAAGCTATCTGGTGAAATATATTAAATATCTTTATATACTGAAGTAGTCATTATATATATATGACAATTACATGTATTTTACTGTTTTGTGCATATAAATGCTTTGAAAATAAGCATTTTAAAAATTGCAGTTTAAAAATTGCAACATGTGCATGAGCTTCAATCTTTTATTTAAAAATAATTTTTATTGTTATTGATTTGAATATGTAAGCATTGATGTTTCGTTCTGTACCACTAGAGGCCATAATATGCTTTCTTAAACAAACAAGTGGATATGCAAATTAAAAACTTAATTTGAGAGGCACTTATATATAGTCTAGAAGAATTCACATATTATATAACATAGTAGACACCATACGGAGTCTGGGTGGGTTGCTCTCCTTTACAGGACTATTCAACACTCTAGACTAGATTGGTAACTATAACTGAAGGCAACTTGAATTTCTGGTTGATATTCTTGCTATAGCAAATACATGGAGATAAATAAAGGTAGCAAGAAGAGGAGAGTATTTAAGATTTCACCGAAGATTTGATCATGTAAATTATTTTTGCTGCTTTCTTTGTAATATGTTGAAGGATAAAATGCCAATCAAGTAAATGAAAAACACTTGAATTCTTGAAGTATATTAGGCATTTATAATGTAAAGTGATGATAGCCACAAATGACGGCATTTATTTTTCTTAGGAACAAATGTGTGAGATATTTTTAAAGAAATACATAACAACTTCATGCATATGTGAAGAAAAAAAAAGTATGAAAATACTGAAATAATTCCAAAAGTTAGCATGTGGGTTTATCATAAAATTTCCATCTTATTTTATTTAGTGAACTTAGTTTTTCATGGTTTGCATAGTAGTCCCCCAAGCCATTCTTCTGCAGTTAGAACTCAAAATCAAAAAGGTTTTGGCAATTATGTCTTTATCATTCAGTGACTCTCACAAGCTACTCTAAAAGGATTTACATAAATAAATTATTGTCATGATTTACATTATTTATTTGATGATGTAAAAATTATATACATTTATTATGATGTTAAATCTTTCCATAAATGCTGATGGAAAAAATAACATAGTTAAAAGTACTATCCGTAATAAAAGAATGCATATGGAGTATATTTTGAAGATTAGGCACAGAAAACTATAAAATAACCCCTATAATAATTAAGACTATCTTTTGAACATGATCTATCATTGTCAAAGTGTGAAATATCATTTAAAATCATGCTATTCTTTTTAGAAATTAATGAGAAGTGGTATATCATAATAATACAGAAAAATTAGTTTACCACCATAATAATTTTATATCTTATGGTATGTAGAACAACTGATGTGAAATATCATTGCAGCCTTCTTAGATAATTATATGAGAAGCATAAGCTTTTCAGAGTCCCCAAAACCTGCTCTTTAATTCAAGAAAACAGAACCAAGTCATTTACAAGCACAATCTATTAATAAATCACATATTCTTGAAGTACATCACATATTTAAAGAGCTGTATCTATGTTAATGGGGAGAGATCTCATAGGTTATTTTACAACCCACAGTAACAGCAGTAATGTATATTATTTTATTAGCTGGTAGATAAAACTCCTAATTATAATCATGCATGTTTATAATGGTAGTCAGAATATTTTATTCAAACTGAACAAATATAAATTCTCATGAGTTCATTGAATTTGGCAGCATACTCAAATCCTAAAAATTAGATCAGAGAAGTTTTGTTTAAATTTTTCTAAAAATCCAACATAAAAAATATAGCCAAATCGAACTACAGTGTTTTTTTTGCAATCAAGAAAATATTCTTTTTCATTTCTAATTGAGCTTACTTGGGTCTTTTCTCTTCTGTTCCTGGTTAATCTAGTAAGATGACTATCAATTTGGTTTATCTTTTCAAAGAACCAACTTTTTGTTTCATTGATCTTCTGTATGATTTTCTTGTCTTCAATTTCACTTAGTTCTTCTCTGACCTTAGTTAATTCTTTTCTTTCACTGGGTTTGGGATTGGTTTGCTCTTCCTTTTCTAGTTCCATGAGACTTGTCATTAGATTGTTAATTTGTGATATTTCTGTCTTACAACTGATACCACAGAAATATAAAATATCATCTCTGAATATTATGGAAATCTCTATGCACATAAACTCAAATTGTAGGGGAAATGGACAAATTCCTGGAAATGATCAACCTCCCAAGACTAAGTCAGGAAGACATAGAACTCCTGAACAAACCAATAATGAGCAATGAGATTGAAGCAGCAATAAAAATCTTACAACAACAACAAAAAGCCCCAGACTGGATGGATTCTCAGCTGAGTTTTATCAGACCTACAATAAATGTTGGTACTCATACTGTAGAAATTATTCCATAATATTGAGAAGGAGGTAATCCTCCCCAACTCATTCTACTAAGCCAGTATCACCTTGATACCAAATCCAAGAAAGAACACAACAAAAAAAGAAAATTATAGACAATCCCTTATGAATATAGATGTAAAAAATCCCAATAAAATACTAGCAAACTAAATTCAATAGCACATAAAAAATAATTCACCATGAACTAACTGGGCTTCATCCCAGGGATGCAAGGATGGTTCAACATACATAAAGCAATAAATGCGATTTACCACATAAACAGAAGAAAAACAAAGCTCATATGATCATCTCAGTAGATGCAGAAAAAGCATTCAACAAAATTCATCACTTTACATGATAAAAACCCACCACAAACTTGGCATAGAAGGAACATATCTCAAAATTATATGACACACCCACAGCCAACATCATACTGAATTGTGAAAAGTTGAAAGCATTCCCACTAAGCACTGGAACAAGACAAGGATGCCCACTGTCACAACTAATGTTCAACATAGTTTTTGAAGTCCTAGCCAGAGCAATGAAGCAGTAGAAAGAAATTAAGGGTATCCATTGGGAAAGAGGAGTTCAAAGTACTGCTTTATGCTGATGATATGATCTCATATCTAGAAAACCCCAAAGACACCACCAAGAGACTCCTAGAATTGATAAATAAATTCAGTAAAGTATCAGATTACAAAATCAATGCACACAAATCAGTAGCTTGCGTATACACCAAATAACAATCAAGCTGAGAGTCAAATCAAAGATTCGACACCATTCACAAAGAAAATAAAATACTTCAGAATATACTTAACCATGAAGTGAAAGATCTCTACAAAGAGAACTACAAAACACTGAGGAAAGAAATCACATATGATACAAACAAATGGAAAAACATCATGCTCATGGATTGGTAGAATCAACATTGTTAAAATGCCTATACTTCCCAAAGTGATTTACAGATTCCACTCAGTCCCCCTCAAAATACCAATGTCATATTTCTCAGATCTAGAAAAAATAATTTCTATGCTTTGTTTGGAACCTGAAAAGAGTCTGACTAGCCAAAGCAATCTTAAGCAAAAGAAACAAATCTGGAGGCATCATATTATCAGACTTCAAACTATACTACAAGGCAATAGTAATCTAAACATCATGGCATTAACACAAAAGTAGAGACATAAACCAATGTAACAGAACAGAAAACCCAGATATAAAACCAGCACAGACAGCCAATTGATCTTTGACATGACAGACAATAATATATACCGGGGAAAAGAAGCTCTATTCAAAAAATGGTGCTGGGAGAATTGGATAGCCACATGCAGTAGAATGAAATAGGATCCATATCTCTCACCACTCACAAAAATTAATTCAAGATGGATAAAAGACTTAAATGTAAGACATGAAACTTTAACAATTCTAGAAGAAAATGTTGGAAAAACTGTTCTAGATATCACCCTAGGCAAAGAATTTATGATGAAGATCCAATGTCAATCAAAGCAACAACAAAAATAAATAAATGGGACTTGATTAAATTAAAAAGCTTTTGTATAGCCAAGAAAATAATAAGAGAGCAAATAGACAGCCTACAGAAAGGGAGAAAATATGTGCAAGCTATACACCTGATAAAGGGCTAATAATCAGAATCTGCAAAGAACTCAAGCAAGTCAGTAAGAAAAAAATCAAACAACCCCATTAAAAAGTGGGCAAAGAACATGAACAGAAGTTTTTCAAAAGAAGATAGACAAATAGCCAATAAACATATGAAAAAAAAGCTCAACATCACTAATTATCAGGGATATGCAAATTAAAACCACATGAGATTTCACCTTACTACTGTCAGAATGGCTTTTATTAAAACGTCCAAAAACAATAGATGTTGGCTTAGATATGGAGAGAAAGGAATGCTTATACACTCTTGGTAGGACTGCAAATTAGTGCAACCTCTATGAAAAATAGTATGGAGATTCCTCAAAGAACTAAAAGTAGAGCTAGCATTCGATCTAGCAATCCCACTACTGGGTATTTACCAGAAGGAAAGAAACTAATTTTATCAAAAGAGACCTGCACTTGAGTGTTTATTGCAGCACAATTCACAATTGCAATGATGTGGAAACAACCCAAGTGCCCATCAATTCATGAGTGTATTAGCAAATTGTGGTATATGTATAATATGGAGTACTGCTCAGCCATAAAAAAGGATGAATGAATGCCTCTTAAAGCAATTTGGATAGAACTGGAGACCATTATCCTAAGTGATGTATCCAAAGAATGGAAAGAAAAAAAAAAAAAACACCATATGTACTCACTACTAAATAGGAACTAACCGATGAGCAGGCATGTCCTTAGAGGGAAGTATAACTCAATGGAAATCGATCAGGGAGAAGGGGAACAGAAGGGATTGGCAAAACCTAACTGGTACAATGAACAGTATGTATGTGATGGGCACACTTACCATCCTGACTGAAGCATTACAAAAACGATCCTTGTAACCAAAAACATTGGTATTCCTGTAATAATTTAAAATTTTTTTAAAAAAGGGAAAATATTCTTTTATTGCTCCTTCATGGATTAGCCTTTTACATCTATGATAGCACTGAATGATAAAATGAAATCTGTGACAGCTCTGAGTAATAAAGTCAAGTAAAATCTGTGGTATAATTTAAATAGCTTAAATAAACATCATTTTCCTACTATGATACAATAGTCTTTATTATTTAAATCTATATTCTAAGTATAATAAATTAATATTAGTAGATCTATATTTGTGAAATATCTCAGTTTAAACTTATTTCATTTTGAAATATGGTTTAAATACAATACAATAATTTTAATACTAGGCATATCAATTGTAAGTATAATATGCTAACTAAATGTATACTACCAGGAAATAACCTTTAACAGGTAATATATTTAGAAAATTGTTGAAAAATTACATAAATTTATAATTAAACAAAGCTGTGGCTCTAGCATAAAAAAGACCCTACCATATACTAAAAAATACTTTACACCAGTACAAACTAGCTCCTGACATGAGATATGAACAGGGAATCATGTCCTTCAACATTAAGAATATCAAATCTTTTCATTTATTATGTATGTTTCTGGTTTTGTGACCTGCTGAAATTTATCTAATAAGGACCAGAATAGTGCTTCAAAATTACATTTTCTGAAATATTTAGTCTCATTTAAATCTCTATGTTGTGAAGTGAGAATTTAATGTTAATCTATCTCATTTTTTAGTTTAGTACACATAAATAATAATACTTATTATTGAATAAATACATTTATAATCTAGTAACTAAGATGTGTGTCTTTGTGTGTGTGTATGCAAGATATCTTTAAAATTTTTTTCACATGACTGATGAATAGATTTCACAAACCAGAACATTTATTAAGGTATAATGTGGGCTTACTTTTAATTAAATTTCAATCACTACAATTGCTCTATATTTTAATGAAAAGAGGAAGAGTGCAAAAGAGATACGAGAGAAAAAAGGTCATATGTAAATTTGTTTATCTGCTTTCCTATTTCAGTATATTTTTTTATTTTCCTATATTTCTTAATATTTTCATTTTTGGTCCAGTTAGTAAACAAAGTGAAAATATAATTCAAAGAAGCTGCATGTGATGATATGATGTATTGATGTTTATGTAATTACTTTGCACTGAATTTTAGTTTCAGTTGCAAAAAAATTTCTCCTTGTGTCATACTTTTAAATGATATAAAACAAAATAGATTTGTTAGTTAATACAATCTAAGAATTAGCTTTTACTTATATTTAAACACTAGCATAGTATTATGTAGTATGGTACAAAATAAGTGCTGTTTCTCTTATTTAGGACTTTTGATTTAGAATTGTAGTTTCCTAAATCAAACTAGTCTCTTTATAGGTCCATAAAAACATATTTTTTAAAATGCTATCTTTCAGAGCACATTTCTAGTTTTATATTTTGCTTATGATGACTCTGTAAAGAGATATAGTCTGTAAAGATTTAAAAATAATAAAATAAATACTTTGTATATTTTAATATTAATGGAAGCTAAATCTTCAAAAATGGGTTATTCCATTCTACATGTCAGCATTATCTCCTCCCTTTATTTTTAAACTGTGAAGTTTAGCTTTCCTGCTAAATAATATAAATCATCTTAGTGAGCAATCTACTAGGGAAACTAATAGCTAAGACTTTCAACAATCAAATCAAATCAGACCAAACAAAATAACAACAAATGATACAGCAGGGATTGAAGGTTGACAAGAAGAAAATATAAAATAATTGAGGACTTCGGTGAAAAAATTATATCAATAAAATAAAATATTTAACTTTTTAAAACTCCCAAAAAAGAGAAAGAAGAAAGTTAATGCATGAATGTTATCTATATGAATTGCCAATCAACCACATATGGAACCTAACTTTTCTCAATCTAGCCAGCAAATATTCATTGCATGCTACATTTAAGTTACTGAAATTTTCAATTATATTGGTTCATAAAATCATTTTACCTTCAGTTATTATATGTAATATAAATGTCATCTGTTTTCCCTTTACCTGCTACTTCATTTTAGAGTAAGTAAATATAAATAAACCTTTTGCTGTGCTAACTTTGTGTGCTTAGAGAAGTAATTTTGACTACTGATCTAGGTTACCAAGGTACATATAGAATTCTCATATTTATTCTGTGAGTCGGCTTGCAGATTAACTGTTAACAATTTCTGTAAATCTCTACTCTCCCCAGACTAACCTTATTAGCTCTGCAGAGACCTGGAAGAATTATTTATTTGGAACTTAAACTTTGATAAGACTCCAGGTGATTTTTCTTCTTAATATTAGGATATAAGTCTGATAGTCATCAGGTGGCCCATCTAAAATACGATATAAAAGTCAAAGGTAGCATTAGTTAAAACAATTAAAAATGTACAGTGGCTAACGTACTGATTGCCCCTGCCATCTTTAGCCATTTATTTAACTTCATGTGAGCATTTCTAAATATTACTCTGAACTGGGAAGTCAAGTCAGAGCTTAGAAAATAGATGATATTTTTCATGATACTTCTGTATTTTCTAATCTAGTCAGGTATTATCCCCGATGGAAAAAGAATGACCTAGTCACCATCTGCTGCCAGAGCCTTGTCATTCACTATCTCGGGCGTAGAGTGGTCTATGCTCTTTTATGGATTTGTCTACATGACAGCAAACTAACACTTGGAAAATTAATTAACATGAACATATGGAAGTGGGTGTCAGTTTCATAACATACAAACTGGTTCAATTTTACAAAATGCTCCATCCAAATATTTCTTCTACTGTAGTTATCTAGAATTATTTGGAAACTTGAAGGAGAGTATGCCTTAGTGATTCTGACTTGCTGATTATGATAAAGGATAATGCATCTACATGAAATTATTTTCTATTTTAGAAACTGAATAAGAAATTATAAGACATAAAAAGTCCACCTTGAATTACTCAGATTTACTTTTATAGATCAATTCCCAAGTTGTACACTAACATACTTTTTCATGGCAAATAATATAGTTTAAATTTTGCATTTGTTTCTTTTTAATTAGGCAAAACTATTATGTGTAATAAAGAAAAGCCATTTAAATTGGTAAAATAACTACAGGATATTTTTACTTCTACATGATTCTCAATACAGTCATGAATTGCTTAACAAGAGGGATATATTCTGAGAAATGTGTTGCGATGCAATTTCGTCATCATGTGAACATCATAGAGTGGACTTCCACGAACCTAGATGGCATAGCCTACTACATCCCTAGGCTATATTGTATAACCTATTGTTTCTAAGCAACAAACCTGTACAGCATGTTACTGTAGGCAGTTGTAACAGTGGTAAGTATTTGTGTATCTAAACATACCTAAACATAGAAAGGGTAACCTGTTTCATTATCTATCACATGACAACTACGATGTCTCTAGGCAATAGGAATATTTCAGCTCCATTATAATCTTATGAAACCACTGTTATATATGTGGTCTGGCCTGATGTTGACAGAAACGTTATGTGGGGCACAACTGTAACAGATTTGATTTGGCTGGGTATTTATCTCCAAAATCGGTATATTTAGAAGAAAAGATAGCATTAATTAAAATTATAAAACCATTGCAGAGTATCATGCATTTGTACACCAATCCCACATGTAATACAGTTGGATGCATAATCACCCACCAACCTTCCTTTGAACGTATTTGTGGGAACTTAGCAACATTCGACCTCTGCATGGATCTAAGCTGTACCTATAATGATTATGGCAAGTTTTGTACTAACATGATATTTTCAGAGATATTTCGATATCTTTGCAGCTAAAAATATAGTATTTAACATGAGAGAATTAGAGAGAGAATATTCATTTTTTAAATTTCTTTATTATTTTACTTAAAATACCTTTGTGCAGTGGTTCAAATATATTCTTTTAGTGTGATTTAAAAAAGAAAAGTTTTTTAAGTAGCTGTTTTTATAACAGAAATAACATATTTTAAATCCGACATTAGAAAAATGTATTTTTCTTTAACAAATTCTAAAAACATTTATTTTCTTATACATTAAAAATAAATACCTGATTATTTTATAGCTATCAGAATCTACTTCCACAATTTTTACCTAATATTCTTGTTCAGTTCTAGGATCCCATCTGGGATATCACATTACAGTTAGTAATCATGTCTCAGGCTAACAACTCTTGGCTGTCAAAATTTCTTAGACTTACCTTGTTTTTGATATTGACAGAGTTTAGGAGTACTAGCCAGATATTTTGTAGGATGATCCCATATTAGAAATTGTCTGATTTTTTCATGTTTAGACTGGAGTCCTGAAGCCCAAGAAATTATTCAAATTAACCAATCCACAGGGAGCCTATGAAACCTAGCTAACCTTTCCCAGCTTAACCTTACCCATACATGAACTTTACTCTACAGCCCACCTTGTCCTTAGGTCCAACCCTGAGTATGGCTTTATGTGTCGATATCATTACCGACCCTAAAGACAATAAAAATGGACAGAATTGAAAGACTAATATTTGTTAACATGCTAATTCTTCACAAATTCATATATAGATTGAAAGCAATTCCAATAAAAATCCCAGGATTTCTTTTTTGTTAGAAATAGACAAGCTTTTTCTAAAATTATGTAGAAATTCAAAGGACAAAATTCACCAACAATGTTAGGAAAAATGGATTCTAGCTACCTGATTTCCAGACTTTCTATAAAGTTTCTGTGACCAGGATAATGTGATATTGAGGAAAGTATAAATATACAAGAGAATGGAATAGACTAGAGTCCAAAATCAGAACCCACACATCTGTAGTAAATAGATTTTCAGTAAAGTTACAAAGGCAATTCAATGGAGAAAAGATAGCCTTTCAGCAAATGATGCTGGAATCATTGGACATTAATATATAAAAAAGTCCCAATTCATACTGCCTTCTCCTTCAAAAATCAATTCAAAATTGATTATAGACCTAATGTAAAATCTGAAATTTACATATTTTAAAAGAAAAACATCTTCAAAAAATGGTGTGGCTTTCAGTTAGATTACAGTTTATTAGATATGAAAGAAAAAACATAATTCAAGCAAAAATTTGATACATATTTGAGTTTATCAAAATTAAAAACTTCTGCTATTCAAAATATACTCTTAAGAATATGAAAATACAAGCCACAGACTGAGTAAAATTATTTGTGAGATATCTATTTGATAAAGCAATTCTATTATATGTATCCATAATATATAAATAACCCATAAAACTAAAATATAACTAAATCATTAAAAAAGTGGGCAAAAGTTTTGAAGAGGCATTTCAAGAAAGACCATCTAAGAATGGCAAATAAATATGTGCAGAGATTTTCATGATTGTTAGTTGAGAAAATTAAAATTAAAGTTCCCCCCAAATACTACTTCAAATCTGTTTGACTGAATCAAATATATAGAATACATATCTACATATTATATATTTACCTATTATGTATTCTAATATATGTATGAAGGTATATGTACTAATTAGTCATATGCAATAATTTAGTATACATATCATTAATGAACCTAAGTGCTATCTAAGATGCCCAAAGCAACTAAAGCACTCATAAATTACTGATGGGAATAAAAAATGTCACAGGCTCTTTGAAATACAATTTGGTAGTTTTTATGAAGTTAAACATAGATTTGTCATATATCTCAGCTATCCCAAGATATATGAAAATTGTACACACATTCTAATAATAGTGTTAAAATTGCCCACAAAAGGAAACAACTCAAATTTCCTCATTTTGTGAATGAATAAACAAACTGTGGTATCTTTATACAATGGAATAAAATTTAGCAATAAAAAGGAAGGGTGTTGATTCAAACAACATGGATAAATTGCAAATGCAATAAACTGAGTTAAATTCACAAAACTACATAGAGCAGTTATTCCATTTCTATGACATACTGGAAGAAGCAAAATTATAGGGAAAGAGGACAGGTCAGTGCTTACCCATGGTAGGGCAAGAGTACAGGTTTTTTATTATAAGCAGCATGTGGGAATCTTTGGGGGTGAGGAAACTGGTTTATACCTTCTTTCTAATGTTAGTTATATGTTGTCAAATTTTAAGAATTGTACACTAAACATACTAAATTGTATTGTACATTTCCTTTTTGAATATTTATGACATTGAAATGATGGACATTATAATAAAAAGTGAGTGTAAAACTGCTGCAAAGTACATTTTGCTGAGAAAAATATCTTTATCTGTGATAAAGTACAAAGATTTGTAGTTTTAGAGACCTTTAGTTCACATACATAGTAACTGGAAATGCTGGTTGTTGCCTTTGTTAACTAAAAATCCAAATATTCAATGTCTGACCTAGATCCTTTAATAAGCACTGACAATAATATTAATAATTAAGGTGAATGATCTTTTCTATTTTGAAGCCATTGACAATAAAGTGAAAAAAATAACAAAATATAAGTTTATGAGTACCTGATTGGATTGTGTTCATTTTCTTAAATTCACCTTTTTATTTATTAATGCTACATAATGTAATACAATAAAAGGTATATTTTTGCTAGGATTTTAAATTGATAAGTAGAAATGATAAGAAGGAAAGATTATTATTTTATCTTTGTTAAATTTATCTTATACTAGCTCTTTACATATTACCAATATATAATGCATATTTATAGATTATATAGGATAACCATCACTCTATATTATATACTTTATTTTCAAAGCCAACCTCACCCCTTTTGCCAACAAATCAATGTTAAGAAACACTTCAACTTCATGAATTGCTATAGTTAATGTCTTTTTTTTATATTAACAATACCATGATTCCAATGATAAATTGAATAACTTACATAAAAGTTATTTTAATTACTTTATTTCCTCAAAAAAATTGAGATTATATAATACTAGAGAGTGTATGAGTGCCAGAAGAATTAAATTAAATTTAAAAAGACTACTACTAATACTGACGAAATATAAAAGATACCCTACTAAAACATCATAGCTTCTCCTCTGAAATTATTTTCATATCTTTAAAGAATGATGGCTGACTTCAAAATGTTTTAGTCAAGAAGATATTTTTGAGGTTAGACTATCATAATTTTATCATTTTTTCTTTTTCACTAATCCATTAAGGTTAAGAATTCTCCTTTAAAACTCATGATGGCAAAGATCGAAATCAATTTGAAAGAAACTGAATGCTATTTTTAGTGAAAATAACAATGTACTTGAGTTTAATAAAGTTTTTTTAAAATGCTCAAAATATTATTATGCATATAATTTAAAGAATTCAAATAAATCTTTAAAGTGCTAAGCTATGAGATTTGCAAAATTAACTTTGTAATTTCTGTGTGTCACAAAACACAATGCTGATAGGCATTTTCCAACTGAATGAAGTGCAATTTAAGAAATGAACACTAAGCACAGCAGAACATCAACTGATAATTTTGGCATCACCAAACCTTGCTTATAGGAATGCAATAGCAAATATTCAAAATTTTTGTGCAAAATTCATATAATTTATTTCATTTTCTGGATATCCCGCTAAAATATCTACACTAATTACAGCACGATTTTAGAAGAATGTGTTGTTGGAATGACAACAAAATAGTTTAATTTTCTTTTTGAGATTTATTTTTAGGTGAATTTTTATAGAAAAGTATATCTAAACACATTTTGTTTGTAGTGATTAGGATATTGCTATTTATTTATAAAGCAGATAATGCAAATATTTATGTTTCAATAAGATTTTACTTTATTATTATTTATTCCATCTTGGAATAAATTTGAAGCAAAAAAGTTAAAAGTTTAAAAATGCATACTTTAGTGATTTTAATATATTTTTATATTTTACTAAATACTTTTGCTATATCACTATACAATGCTACTTATTTTTCAAATGTTGTAATAAATGAGCAATTTTATGATTTGGAATCCTGATTTTAGGTCTTATAGCCTTGTATATTAAAATAGGACCTCTACTACTACACCATGAAATTAATATAGATTTCAAATTTAGTAATGAAAATCAGTTTAAATTGGACTGTTGAAGCAAAATGACATTATTCAACATTAGTTTGAAGAATCTTAACTAATTTTTTGTTGTCTTATTTTCAATGTTTTGACAAAATTATAAAGAAAGAATTCACCATTACATATGCTTAATATCCATTTCTCCCCTTATCAAAAGTTGGACTTTATATTTTAGTAATGGTTATTAACACAGATAATATCTTTTAATCAATCTTCAATTAAAGATTTTGATATGAGCTGTGTAAGCACTTTATGTGAGCCTGAAAAAAAGTGTAGTATGGTATTACAAAGATTTGGATTAGATACTGATATATAGTTATCATAAGAACACTGCAACTACTATTATCATTTTATCCTGACCCACATCAGAAAAATGCAAGTGCATCAACAGCCTTGACTATAAGCTCAGGTCATTTCTGGAACAGAGCAATGCCCTTGTCTAATTCAAGACAACTTACCAAATCCTGAATCGAACTTGAATTCATCAGGCCTTTTCCTCTACACCCTGGAATTTACAGGCTTAAACATTCTTAATTGGTGTAATAATGACTAAAGGTGCATGGCTCAAAATTGAGAAGGCATAAAGCTTAGAGTATAGATGTAATGTGATTTTTCACTAGGAAAAATGTCTCATTTCTTGTGTAAAAATGTTAATACATTGTGTTATTCTCAAGTCCACAACTACAAATGCAAAGAAATGAATTCAAAGAAAGAGGAGGGGACATTTTCTTATTTGATGTTTGTGATCATACATATATTCTCAGTGTGTGTTCTTCCTTCATTTTTATAAAATAAAAATCATTTTCACACTGAAGCGGGACACCTTCCACTAGACAGTAATTACCTTTAGGGACACTCTGCTCAGAAAACACTGTTACACAATAAATAGAATGAGCTGTAGAATTAACTAATTTAAAAACATTCTTCTCCTTTCTAAATTCCTTCTATTTTTTGAATAAGGCCTAACAGATGCAAAGTTGCAAAGAAATGTTCTTCAAATGGAAATATGCAAAATTTTGTGACTGAAACAGTAATTCATCTACTGAGAGGGGTTCTTTTATTAGTTAAGGTTTAAACTGTCTTGTTCTGGGTGGGTCTCTTCAGAGCTGCCATTAGTTGTAACAGGAGTAGGGAAGACTCCTACAAAGTCAGAAAACATGGGTTAAGGAGTGGGATTTATTGGGATAGGAGTGAACTCACAAAGGTAGAATCAGCAAGATGAAGAATTATGTAGTTCCTCAGTTTCCACATCAGCCAATGGCGTGATGTGCCAGGGCCAGGGGTTCAACTACAGTTGGGCATGGTTTGATTCCAGTGGGGGGACCCCACATTGTTCTGTGTGTCTTCCTTCTTAGAATGTGAAAAAATGGCCTGCATGGCTGCTTCGTATCCTTTAGTCTGCAGACCCTGCTGTTTATAGGTGTTGCCTGGGAACTCTGGCTCCAATGCACCTGAGGAACTAGGTGCTGTGGCGCCTGTGGATTGTCATAGTCCTGCCCATGTTAGCCCCCCTGCTTGGCAATGGTAGTTAGACACAGCTGGGAAAATGTACTGTTGTCCACACCACCCAAGGTCATTCTTGGACAATTCTGCTCCTGGCATAATTAATGTTTTTCCTAATTTGACTAATGAATAAAAGGTACATGCAGCACATTGGAACTCCCAGAACCTTTTTCTATGACTTCTTATACTTTAGTTAAAAAAATACATATGATTCATGAATAGCATCACTGAAATTTTATTCACACTACAACTTAATGGAAAAATAAATTAGAAATTTTATTATTTTTATACATCTGATCTACCTGTTGAGCCATTCACTACCATGATTTGTGGAGAGAAAACATGAACAAATACAGTCTTAATCTGGGCATAAAAATTATTTTGATAGGGTAATTTATTCTATTTAGTTTTAAATAAGTATATTTGATATGTATAACAGCTTTTCAGGTCTTTCTTCTTCCTCACATGGCATCTGGACATATGGGAAACTGATTTATATGAGCTCTTGATTTTGGAGGCAAGAGGAGACTTTGGTTTCATGCAGGTACCTGGTTACACACTGCTGGTAAACTCCGATACGTGATTATTGTAGTAATGTACTCGGGTGTTAAGCTGTTATCATCAGCGAATCTTTTGCTAAAGAAATCAGTTTCCTGTTTTAGTCAGAGTTTAATCTGACTCTCATGGTGCCACTGGTGCTTCCTGTCTTAAGTGGCATATTTTCCTTCTCCTGTGTTTAGCTTAGGCTCTCTCTCTGCTTCCTTGATTACCCAGGACAATAGGCCCGGTGGCTGTCCATGTGCTATCTCTGCCACACAGGAGGTGAGACAGACTGACACAAACAAACAGGACTTTCTTTCTGCCTGGTCATATTCACTGTGCTATAGCTGCCTGGGAGCAGCCTGCCCAGAAGTCTCACTCAAGAGATCCAAGTTAGGAGTAAACCGGGAACCCCTTTGCCTCTTGAATTACCCACAGGATATAAGTTCATTATGTTTGTGACATCAAATCCCCAGGGCAGAAAGTCTGTTGTTTTACTGATCTTTTCATTGTTAGTACAGACCAAAATCTCTTTTGTTGAGAAACACCTAAACATCCTATCTTCTTCATTTCTTAACTCTTTACTTATACCTTTCATATTCCCATAAGAGGCTGGAACATTTCTTTTTTTTCTTTTTTTTATTATTTTATTTCAGCATACTACAGGGGTACAAATGTTTAGGTTACGTACATTGCCTTTGCCCCACCAGAGTCAGAGCTTCAAGCATGTCCATCCCTAGACAGTGCGCACCACACCCATTAAGTGTGTATGTACCTATCCCCTCCTTGAACATTCTTTTTCAAAGACTTTTCATAAAATACTACATTTCACTTGTACTTGAAAAAAAAGAAAAATATTAGGAAGTAAATCCCAAAGATGAATCATTTTTCCTCTGACAGATTAGCTCAACTCAAACATATTTTGTTGTTAGCCCATCAAAAAACTCAAAGAAAATCCAGTCTAGTACAGTCATATTGTTTAGAAGAGACGAAGACCTAAATAGATCAACTCCCTCAGAGAAGAAAAAGTACTGAAATACACATATTTTGGACTATAGCCCCAATATTCTTCCCTGACTCTCAAAAACCTCTAGGATCCTACATGATTAGATAGAGCCTATTATTACTAGAACAATAGTAAACTATGATGGGAAACTTTTGGAAAACATTTATATTTGAATTTTTAGGTAACTACATGCACTAGAGATGAGTACACTTAAAGAACACTATGTAATGTCTGTGCGTAGAATTCTGAAGTACATATTTCAGAAAATAGCAAAAAATCCTATGTAGCACTAAATAATCAAGACAATGGAAAGTTCATGGACATGAAAGAAAACTCATTTTCCCTTGTTGCAAAATCAAAACTCTAGAGCCTTTCCTTATGTGGAAGGCTTGAGTGTTTTCTACCGTACTAACACAGTAAATAATGGAAAATAGATTTTTACTTGTGCGATGGCAGATACACAAACTTTAGCATTAGTGCCAAATAATAAAATTCCAAAAGATTATGCAGTTAGTCAACAATACATGTTTTCTTAGACTATCTTTAAATTATCATGATGCATTTCAATACCAACATTTGAGAAATTACCTATCAAATATTTTTTTGACTTTGATAAATAAAAAGTAAGACATATAAATATAATATTAGGAATAAAATACACATTCCAAAATGTTCACTTCTTTGAAAGACTTTTATTTTTCATTGTTCAACATATTCATAATTCTCTTATTACTACTAAGATCCATTTAAATCCATAATTGTCTCATTTGAGCTCAGCATGGTTACCATTTAAAAGCTTTCTTAAAAGGTGTCCATACTGCTCTAGTGCATAATAAACTGTTTACAGTCTTGTGATAACATGATGAAACCCTCACTTGAGCCTCGAATGATTGCATCTTAGCTCAGTATGAATGCCGTATTGATGCTTTGTATTTCATGCTTTGGAAAGAAGAAACAATAAATTAAAATGGCAATAGAAACCCAATATATCATTTCAGATTTCAAACCACAGGTGTTCTGTGTTTCTTAACTAAAACGTGCTAAATGAAAGTTTATTTTGTAGATAAAGAATGATGTAATTAGAATATGTCTTTCATTAGGAAATTATAGTCATTTATGATGGTATAAAAGCAAATCGTTTATTTGGTTTTATCTTAAGTAATTTTCTGGTTATTTAGTTAAGTCTATTTGAAATGTTAACTACAGTTTCAGGGTATTTTACCTTTTATCATGGAATTTCAATGGAAATATATCATTAAAACAAATACATGTATTCAGTTCTATGATAGTAAACAAAATGAGTATTTTGTGTTACAAAGATCACTAGCACTACATATTGGTGTCATTTCATTAATCTATATTTTAAGTCATTCTAATTTTGCACTAGTATATGATTTTCAAGCCAATAAATCTTTTAAAATATATTTCACTTTTCTCAGAGATCTAAAACTTTGTTTTCTGTACAATTACTATTCAGAAGATGGAAAAGATGGGCAATTTGATGAAGGAGTATTCCATTTCCACTTGGTTGACACTTATCTATAATTTTGTAGATGGCCTATGTGTCTTGCATAAGTACTTTTTCAGAATATTTTCAGAATAGCAATATCTAAAGAAACTGAATGACATTATTTTAATTTAGGACTATGTAAGGAAGTCATATAAAAGAAAATACAAAGTTCATGACTTAGTGTAATCCTTTTAGATCATTAAAATTATATGTAAATGTGACATCCATTTAGACAACTTTCTCTTTATCTGGACCTTATTCATGAGATGACTCAGTGTATGACTAAGAAGATAAAAATCATACAAGTAGACTTATTCAGTATAAAGGACTGTTTTTGGAGAACACAATTTGTAAGTCTTACCCAAGCATATAACATAAAAGCACTTTCCAACTATAAATTTTATGCAGTATAGTTGCAAAAGTGTTTCAGCTTATCAAAAGTATCTTACCTTCTGTTTTAAAATATCCTATTCAACACATTTACTAAGTTTGGCATCAGCTATTTATTGCATAACACATATATTTTTCTCCTTTAATTGTCTTATGTTTACATTTTCATTACTCATAATTCACTCCAACTCCTTTTTACCCTTTGTCGTTCAGATTTTGGTACATATACCCTAACTTGATTTATGTATGAGACATGTAAAATGCTGAAAGTAGTTATCAGAGGAATCTTATTATTTTAGAAATTTAGTAGTCATGTTTCTAAACTGCAAATAACAAAATCATATTTTATGAACTATATACAAATAGTATGGGGATGTATGTTGAAAACAATTTAGAATTTCTTAAGGCTCAGGATGTTTAATGGAAGACATATTTTCACATATTTTAATGGAAAAAAATTAAGATAGTAAAAATTTCTTGTTTTATTCTTGTTCAAACTGTTGCTGTTAATTTAAATGTGACTTTGTAGTCCTTTTGAGAATTATTGAACAAGGTTATGTACATTTTCATTCAAAGTATAAATAAAAGATATGTTATATTCTTGTAAATTTTCTTTGTGATTTTGGAAGTGTTTATATTGGTCTCCATTCCAAATACAGATCATTCTGTTTGATTAATAGTTTGATAGTAATACTATAGGTACACAAGTTTTACTCTTTCAAATATATAATTTTTACTGTAACTTAAAAGACAAAGAAAATGAAGTGTTTAGTTAACATTCTGTCTTTCAAAGTAGAGAAGTGGAAAAAAGGAAACACTTTACTATGGAATGGATGGTTATATTTTATTTAGCATTTTGCAATCTTGCTTTCATTAAAATCTGTTAACAACATAAAACAAATATTCCTTCTAAAAGAAACACTCTCTGCAATAACTCCATCAGTATATTTTAAGAAAAAGAGCTTATTTGACCATATAATTTGAAGATTTTTAAAAGATAGTAAAATTAAATCCCAAACCAAAATTTTAGATACCCTGAAACATTCCCTATTTCAATACCTTATGTGTAGAACTACTGTGATTTTCAAGTGAGAGTAGTTGTTATGATATATGAATAATACTTAAAATGAAATATATTGCTCACTAAATTATTTCACTCATAAAAGTTAAGGTTTTTTTCCCTGTAAATTTTGAAATTGCTTTATATTTATATTATACATAAAAGATATATGCAACACTTTGGAGAGTGATATATTCCAAGTGACATCACAAATAAAATAAGATCATTTTTAACTACATGTCTTATTATGCAGTTAATTTTAGTATTGATCCATGGTTATATTAGGTAGACAGCTAGGGACCTCCGGCCCCTCCTGGGGACCAAACAGGAGACTGCCACACCTGGGGGAGGAGGGAATGCCCTACAAATCTGCCAATCAGAACTTAGGGTGCCAACTACAAAAGAAGGCAGAGCACTCTGTAGCCCATGGGCCAAGAAGCATAGTTACAATAGAGTCTGGAAAGTGACCTGGAACAACTGGCTTTCAGAGAGGCTCATGGGGATCCACATGCGTAGTGAGACTCAGGTCATATAAGCCCCACTGTCCAATCAAAGTGATTCCATAGTGACATCTCAGCCACAAGGAGGGTCCAATCCAGACACTATAAAACAAGACCCAGACCATAACCAAGGCCTTTTTGTTGTGACAAGGGGTCCTGGTCCATTTGTCCTCTGTGGTGTATGCATCTTGCTATAGCTCTCTAATCCTATCTTTTTCTCCTCAATAAACCTTGTTTCCTGCTTACCTTGCTTTTAGTGTGTCTGGTCATTCTTCGACCAACAGGACAACAAGAACCTAGAACAGACAAGATTACAGACCCCAAACTCTAACAGTTAGTGTGAGGTTTTTTAATGTGTTTCATATAGGATTAAACCTTATACCGCACGCCAGATGTAAAATAGCATTTTTCATAATAAATCGCAGTTTATAGGCACATTTTATTTTTTGCTTATTGGAGTACCAAAATTGCTATGCATAATTTCTGCATTGTGTCTATAACTGTATTTTAAAATTTAATTTAATTCCATTTGATAGTTAAAATAAAATATAATTTTTTATACCAATGGAAATTAATAAAACTCCAGATATTAGTGAAGGTAACTTTTAGAAGGGGTGGAATTATACAAAGTCTTATAAAAACATATCTAGATCTATATATAGAGAGACATAAATTCCTTCTATGTTTATATTTAGAAACACTTGTAGTCATTGATAAACCAATTTTTCCATTAAAAAGTGAAATGCCCCATCCAGTTAGATTTTAACTGGTGATTTCTGCGGGGAAGTAGTTGAAGCAGGCCCACAAAGAGATTAGTTATTTCTCCCCGCGGAGCCAAGTCTCTTAGATAGGGGTCGCCACAGAGGATAAGGAAATTGATAGGAA
>VBSM01000483.1:17672577-17686031 GCA_008086735.1 Cheirogaleus medius
AAAAGAATATATAGAGACTAAGTTATAGTTTATAGTTTTATATAAAAAGATTAGGTATAACAGTGGGGTTATTTAGGAGACTGGACATATTTTTGTGAATGTCCAGCAATATGGTTAGATTTATATAGGCTTTTATAATTATAGATGTCAATTAATAATTGTTAGGGTAACATATTTATATATCAGGGAATGTAGTTGTTAGGGGAGATAGGTAGTGGGTTGGGGTCAAAAGTCTTCTCAAAGGGTTTTTAATTTACTTAGGTGAACAAATAGGTATAAAGTATTTTAGGGATTAACTTTAAGTTTTAAGAGGTAGTTGTTAATTAATATAGTATATAATAAAAGAGGTATAGTGACCTTATATTTCTTTGAATTAGTTATTGTGGACTTACAGGTAGACAGACAGGAGAGAGTAGGAAATCCATCTCTATAAAATAGGTTGTTTATAATCATTGGGGCATATCTTTGGGCAAAGGGCATTTATTGTCTCCAGCTCCCATCCTGTGGGCCATATTTGCCTTGTCTTGTCTTTCAAGACACAGGGAAGCTCACAGATTTTGAGATACCAGGAAGCCTTCCTGGAAAATATCCCTACGGAGATTTGAGAGCGCTCCCATGATAGCAGTCTCTAATAAGTGAACCACTGAGTTCACACATTCCTTCAGGGCAAAACCCTGCAAACTCCTGTTTCTGTCTTTAATATAGTAATATAGGGTGATACAATAAATTAACAACCTTATGAGCTACAACTCATTAATTCCTCAATCATATTTTCCAAACAGATTTCAAAACTGTGTTCTGCTTTTTTGATATGTCACAGTTCCTAAAAGAAAAAAAATGCAGTTATTCATTATCTATACTTTAAATAATTTTATTTTAATAATATATAAAATAAAGAATATTTTGAATTTGAATAAATCATTGTAAACAACTATTCTAGTGTTAGATGAATATTTCATTAATATGTAATTTGCTGTCACAGCATTATTACATTTTTAAATTAACTCATTATCCCTATTTTTATATTAATAATTATACAACATATAAATGGTAGTTATAATTCTAACATGTGACTTAATACGTATGTTTGAAAATATCTTTGTCTAAGGATGCCCTCTTATACTAAGTGGCTTTGCATTTTGGAAAACGATGTAAATGTCAATTTAAAATTAATTAAATATATGAGTAAACTATTAAATAGCATCTGCTTCCTGATAGATAAGAAAGAATAAAATTAAACTAAAGTGAGCCAACAGATTAAAATTGGCTACTTTCAGACTTTAACATTCTATGTATCTGAGAAAAAAGAAACTAAAGAGAACCTAAATGATTCTTATTGGTATTAGTTATTTTCAAGAGGTCATATCAAGTTACACCACTGATTCCCATATTACTTGATCTCTGTTTGCCATTGGTCCCTGTTGACCATTTTCTATGACTTGAAATTCTTAATTCTTCTGGTTTCTAAGATAACATTATTTCCTACCTCACCTTCTTTTTCTTTTCTGTGTTTCATGTCCCTTTTCTCATCCAAACTTTAAATGGTATTTTTAAAATTTTCTTTACTACTTCTCTATGAGTTCCCTTAAAGAATGTTTCAACCAAGCCCTGTATTATAACTCATAAATGAATCTTGGCTGAGATTAAACACACATTTTTTAAGTATTTGTGGAACGTGTATATAATATCCCCCAAATAACTCATTATGGTTCTCCCCAGAGCTTTTTCTCATTCTATATTATCTATTTTGGTTAATATAGCATAAACACTATTGGATCAGTTACCCAACAAAGAAGCCAACTATGAAAATTAATTATAAAGATCATTGCATCAATACATACATTCAGTTGCTCACTAATCCTGTTGTCTTATTTGTGCTTAATATTCTTTACTTCTCCTTTTATCACTAGTACTTCCACTTGTTTCAGATCATGAGTTAATTCTGCCTTTATACAAAAATAAACAATCACAAAAATAAATCCTGGCTACAAAATACAAATAACACCTCTAATACTGGCTAAAATTTATTGAGTGTACTATGGCCAGGCACTTTCCTATTGCTTTATATAAATTATCTTGATTCAACCACACAGCTGTCCTAGAGTAAGGAAACTCCCACTCTGAATTATTAGGTAACCTGTCCATGGTCATTCAGATGACAAATGGCAGAACTGAGATAGGAAAGCAGAGTCTGGGATTCTGGTCCTGAACTCTTGAACTCTTTTCTACATTATCTTTCATTAAGAAAGAATTAGTTTCCTTTGTGTTGAGAGCTCCAATGATTAAATGGCTACTTCCTTTCATATACCATCTGATAATATTTTCTCTTTAGGTCTGTATCTCATGCATTCCATCCCCATACATTTCCCTGAGTGTGTAACATTCTTTTCTTGTTCTGTGTATTTATATCTGTGGTAGCCTATGAAACTTTTTGCATTCTCTCCCCTTTCTTCTACCCCCTGAACTCCTATTCTCCATACAGAATCCTGCTAAATTATTCCCTAGTCTGTAAATTTATTTTTGACTTACTGGAGCATGGTTTATCAAGGTTTTCTTTTGCTATCACCGTATCATTGACCTTATAGCAATGGATTTGCAAATTTTACATAAATTGCTGACTCATCTACTACAATATGGTGCACGGAAATGTATTATTTGTTTTTGTATTCTTACAAAATATAGCAATTCAATGATATTTCTTAAATGAGTTTCAGATTTCTCGATTATAGTTTTTTCCTCTGGAAATAGAAGAGACACTATTTAAGAATGGGGCTCATTAGAATTACTATAATTATTAGTATTTTGATTACATAATAATCTCAATTCATGAATGCCAAGCTATGTAGATAAATTATTAAGAAGCTTTAAGCTGAGTGGATCTACACATCACACAATGAATCCAAAGAATCCCTCATCTGGCACTTTCCTGGCTATGTGTATTCATAGTCTACCTAACTTCATTGTTGTTTTCACCTCAGGTCCAGATATGACTTGATTTAGTTGATCTGTCAAATGATTTATTCTTGCTGGTTATGACCATTTTGAGCCATACTTCCCTCAATAAATTTCCAAAACTTTATCTTACAGCCAGCAAACAAAGGCCAAATACAATCTCTTTAAAAATGCACGTCCTTATTTGAAGGAACTGGCAGCTTTAAATGTTAAATAATTCAAATTTCATAAAATCCTTAACTAGAACTATGTCATCAGGAAATAAATATGTACACTATGAATAAATAAATGAATATAGAAATATACATTTTTTATACATTAAATACAAACTCATTTTTTTCAATTGTTATAATGTGAAATTAATAGCCAGGCATGGCGATGTGTGTTTGTAATCTCCGCTACTCCAGAGGCTGAGGCACAAGTATTGCTTGAGCCCAGAAGTTCAAGGCTGCAGTGAGCTATGATCACACCCCTGTACTGCAGCCAGGGCATCAGAGAAAGATTCTGTCTCTAAAAAATAAAATATATAAATAATAAAATAAAATAATTATGATATATTAATGCTTTCATTTCCTATCATATCAAGCATTTATTAATACATAATTAATATTGACCAGCTAGAATCTATTTTCCATCAGACCATAAATATATATTAAAAATAAACAATTAAACAAGGAGATCATTTGGATATTGTGGTTAAACTTCTTTTGCACATCAACTTGAGTTGCAAGTATGCCCGACTAAGACAGTTCACTTAATCATTCCATTAATTTTGTAGTTTGAATGTGGATTGTAAAAGCAATCAAGTGATTGTTTGCTTTGTTAATGTTTTGGTTATTAATTGGTGCACTAAAAACTATGTACAAATGTTTTGAATTAAAATATCATTCACATTAATATATTTCATAATTTTATAGATCAGAAAATGGAGCAGAGCTCATTGAGACAATTCTATTCCACATAGCAAAAGCTGGGTTTACCCAGCGGTGTTCAGCTGGTACTTGGTCTGCTGCGAGGGTCAGAGACAGATTAATTCCCTTGTCTTGATGGAAACAACTGGATGGTTAGGCTCAGTTGGGACACTCCTTCCTCGTTGTGGTGTCAGGGTCTCTCTGTGTATTCTTTCCCAGGTATGGAGGCCTCTTATAAGGCTCAGGGATACAAGAGAGAATACCCAGGTAGAAACTGCAAAACTCTTATGATCTAGACCCAGAACATCTTACCTGTGACATGCAGTTAGTGAAACAAGCCCCTAATCCAGCCCTGATTCAAGAGATAGGCAGGAATAGACTCAATTTCTCAATGGGGAAATGACATAACATGTTTAGGAAGAGAAAGAATCGATAACCGTCCTCTTGAAAACATGTTATTGTAGTCAGTTACTCACAGCAACAAACTTTTAAGAACAACAATCCAAATATTCTAAGATTCCACTGATTATCTTATAATGTTATTTTAATTTTTCTATGTAAAACCATGTGCATATTTTACTAGTTGTGTTATATATTCATATACATATTATATCCATCAGGTCTGTTAATAGAAAATATCCATCCAGGACAGGCAATAAAAATTTTATTTTGAAAAATATGCTTAGAATTTGATCTACATTAAAAATATATTGAATTTTGTATATGCTCAATTTCTACTAGCAGCCAAACTTCAGTCTTTATTATCTGATATACTTCTATTCTCCATCTTAGGGACACAGATGGCTTAAGTTTCAGGAATAAAAATTTGTGATTTTTTAAATTTTTCATAAACAAATGCAAGCACATTTGGAATTAAGTCTGGAACAGCAGATATAATTTTTTTCTTCCTTTCATCTACTAAAGCCAAAAATACTTTTGGCCACTGAGAATATGTTGAGGATGGGTATAACATCATTGGAGTGGCTTCTTAAAATTCTTCTTTTTTCTATGCTTTCTAAAATATATCATTTTACATATTGTTAGTTTGCATTTGCTACTAAGCTTTTTGGTTTTTTGCTCCTCAATATTTTCACCTCTGGGTCTTAGAATTTCTTTTGATAGATACTATTTCAGACAATTATGACAATTATCACTACATTTAATATCATTTTAATTTTTGTCAATAAAGTGAAACAAAACATTGTTTCAATCATTTTAATATATTTCTTAATTAATAAATTAAATGTGAGGAAAAATGTGCCTTAAACAGTTAGTTTTGGAGTGCATTGATCTTGGACTCTACATCAGAGATGTATCACTTAAGAAATTTGAAAATTTATTCTAAATACACCTTTATTTATGCTGTAAAAATGTTAACATCAACAGGATTATTTTAATAGAGTAAAAATATTTATGTTAGTAAATTTCCAATGTATTCATAATAAATTCAACTTGATCATATTGCTTTTTCCTTTTCTTAAGATTTACACAATGATGACTTCAATGTGCAAAATTTTTGTTTAGAAGTTTTTCATCCATTTTTCTGAGTGAGATGGTCCTTGTCTTCTTTTGATTGAAAACTTATATAAGTCTCATGATAAAACATGAATGCTGTTTTTTTCTTTTCAGTGCTTGTAAAATATTGGCATTATTCATTTATATATGTAGTAGAAATTTCTATAAACTTTTCTTAGTCCCAGTTTTAATTTCCGTTTTTAGCTACCAAACCATTTTTTTCAAAAAAAAAAAAATAGGGGTACAATGTTTTTTGTTACATGGCTAAATTGTATTATGCTGAAGTCAGGGATTTCAGGGTACCCATCACCAGAATAGTGTACACTGTACTTGCTAAGTAGGTTTTTATCCCTCATCCCTCTCCCATCCTTCCACCTTCTTAGTTTCCAATATCATACTCTCTTTATGACCATATATATCTTTGATTTACCTCTTACATATAAATGAAAGCATGTGGTATCTGCTTTTCCATTCCTGATATACTTCACTTAGGAAAGTAGTCTCCAGTTCCATTCAAGTTACTGAAAAAAACATCATTTCATTCCTTTTTATGGCTTAGTAGTACTCTATGGGGTGTGTGTGTGTGTGTGTGTGTGTGTGTGTTTTATTTACAGACACACATCCCCCACAATTTTCTTTTTCTACTCATCAGTTGATGGCATTTACCAATTGAATAATATTCCCAATCTACTGCACAAAAATGTATTTTTCATGACATTTCTTATGATATCACTGATATTTTTCATCTTATTATTTTACTTTAGCCTTTTAATATCACAATTTTTCTTGTTCTTCTCCGATTTAGAAATTATTAATTGTCTACCTCTGTATTCATAAAAGGGAAGTGGTTGCTGGATGAGTGGATGAAAATCCCCAAGTCTGTTTTCTTTAGTGTTGCTGTTGTTTTTTGTTTACCTTTCTTTAAATAAAAAAAAAATACATACATCATCAATACAGGAATTGTGGAAAGTATAAAATTTTTTAAGACTATAACTAACAAAAGAAAATAGTGTACAATTTTTCTGTTTTTAGGTACACCTAAACATTCATAAAGAAACAAATAACCTGCAAAATTATGTTAGTATTTAGTCATTTATTAAGAATATTACATGGAAATATGTTTCTGAGACAAGAATCTAATATAATTAACATATGACAAAACCTATATATGTAATTAATTTATTATTAATACAATTTAATTATAAGAAACACATTTGACATTTAACATATAAGCTACCATGCTATTCATATCAATTAACACACTTATCAAGTGTCAATTAGCAGTTTAAGGATTAATTGCTATGAAATTGATTTGTCAGAGACTACTATTTAAATGGTAATGTATCAAAATTCATTGCTATTACAAGGCAAATTTAGTCAAGTGAACATGTATTATTTGTATTATGTGTGAAATAACCAATAGTAAAATAATTTTCTGAATATATATGAATCAGTAGTGGGAATTGTTTCAAAATAATGTATGTTATGCAGGATAATCAAATTTTCTGTTTTAAAAAATAATTATCTCATTATTGATAATATTTCAGAACTTTTAAGTTATTCATTATGTTATATATCTTTATTATTCCAATTGTTCCAGAGATATTTAGAGCAACACTCTAGAGTGATCATAAAAAAAATTAAGATGGAGCCCAAAGGCAAGATTACATAGCAAAGGCAGCTAATAAGAAACAGAACATAACTTAGATTTAACTTCTAATCCCTTTATTATGTTTTATTTGTGGCCTACCAAACAGCTGTTCTGTATTGAGACATGCATTTCATTGAAACCATTTCCACTATAAATAAGAACCCAAACTAAAATGGGCTTGGATGAAAAAGCATATGTATTGTTTTATGTATAGTGAGGGTGTGTGTGTGTGCGTGTGCGTGTGTGCGTGTGTATACACATATCTGGCATGTTTTATATATATATATATATATATATACTATTTTCCTGACTGTCTGTATGCCACTAGTAGATTATCCTTAAGAAACAGGTACCCCAAGTTAAGATCATTCCCTCCTAGACCTGCCTCTCCTTCCTATCTCTTGCTGACCTGCTACACATACTTGGTGCTTCATTTTAGTTATTTATTCTCTCAGCAATCACTGGCATATTAAAACACCATGCCAGGTACTAGAGATCCAATACTGAATAGAAATAGAGAAGCCCCTACCAAGGAGCAGAGAATCTATGCTAACACTTTAGCCAGCAACTGGATAATGACAGGCATTGTGATGCGTGGTTTGAATACAGTAATTCAAATGTCACCATAACAAGCCTCTGAGTTGCATGCTACTATCACTGTAATATTACAGATGGGGTAAATTAGGTCCAGCAACTTGCTACCCTTACTAAGGCAGGAAGTAGCAGAGAGGCAAATTAGGCTGAAGCAGGACAAACTCTCAATGACCCCACCATCAATACACATTTCACCATTTCTTAAATGTTTTCCTTCTGCCTGGAGTAACATTTTTCTTTTTATTCTTGACAGAATCATCTTCATCCTTTATACTGTAGGCTCAATAAATATAAGTAAAATGAACAAAATGTGTTTATCTCACTGTTTATATCTGTGCATTACTGTATGACTGTGAAATGCATTATCTGATTCTAGGCAGTGTCTCAGCCTTCCTTATAAAGTTGCATTTCCTTTTTGTTTCAAAGGCCCCGAATTATTTGTGCCAAAGCATATAGGTCTCTAACAGAGGGGTTTCCAAACTTCTTTTAACATGTTTTTCTATTAGTAAAACATAAAAGAATTGTATTAATTATATAAACTACCTAATGAGCACAACACTCACATATATGTTTATTATAAATTATATACATGTAAAACTATAATATAAATGCAAATACTCATTTTCAAAAACCAAGATAAAGTTTTAAAAAATATATATAACTGCCTTGCAAATTGTGAAGTTTGATATCATAAACCAATTTGTCAATGTGAAATACACTTAGAATGAGATTCATTAATAATAGTGGATATAAATTTATATGTTAAATAATCATCTTAATTGTTTGCGTTTCAGATTGCAGTAGATCACCATTGCTTTTACCTTGTAGAGAGACCAATTATAAACTCACAGTTAAGTAAAGAAATGTCAGCCCTGTAATTATTTTGTTGTTTGTTTGGATTTATATGTGACTGTTATCTTTAATCCACAATTTATATATGAGGATCTTTATAATCATTGTTGCATTGAATGGGGTTTGGTTTAGTTGAATTTAAAATAGGTAGTACAGTACATATTAAAACTGAGGATGTCATTGTTGATGTATGCAGTGGGGAAAACTTCCATTCTTCTCTCAGATTGCCTTGTGTGCTACACCAGAAAAATGGCTGTCTGACATACAAGTCCTGAGGGGCCATCAATGCTAATCTATGTCTTAAATATTGAAAAGCTTTTTCAATTTATTTTTACTATAAACATTACCATAAATATATAAGTTTATTTATAAAAATGAGGGTAATACAGGAACTCAAAGTTTGCACAGATAAAGTATTAAAAAAGATAGTCAGGGTATGAGATTAGCAGGAGCTAGACTGAGCATATAAGGGGAAAAGAGAGGAATCATGAATAATGCCTGAGTTTCTTGATATTTCTTTTTAATTTGTCTGAAAACTATTTGCAAAAATAAGACTATATTATTAAAATGCAAGTATTTTGTCCAATTATGAATGCAAATTATTTTATGCCACTATTGATAAGCTCATGCATCATAATTTAATATAACTTTACCTAGTTATACTAAATATATGGTGTGTATTTAGCAAACATATTGTAAATTCTAAATCAATTTTGTTTGACAACGCATATGGACATACATCCATTTATTGCATTTCACTTTATTGGCTTTCTCAGATATTATTTATTTTATAAATTGAGGGTTTGTGGCAATCCTTTTCAAGCAAGTCTATAAGCACTATTTTTTAAGAACATGTGCCCACTCTATGTCTCTATATCACATTTTGGTAATTCTTGCAATATTTCAAATATTTCATTATTATTATATCTGTTAGGATAATCTGTGATAAGCAATCTGTGATGTTACTATTGTCTTGGGGAACCACAAGTCATGCGCAAAAGCAAACTCAATCACTAAATGTTGTGCATGATCTGACTGCTCCAGCCACTTTCCTGTTTGTCTCCTTCTCCTCAGGCCTATCCATTACCTGAGACACAGCAATACTGAAATTAGGCCAATTCCTAACCCTACAATGGCTTCTTAGTGTCCAAGTGAAAGGAAGTGTCTCATTTCTTTCACTTTAAATCAAAAGCTAGATATGATTAACCTTAGTGAGGAAGGCATGTCAAAAGCCTAGACAGGTCTAAAGCTGTACCTGTCATGCCAAACAGTTAGCCAAGTTATGAATGCAAAGGAAAAGTTCTTGAAGGAAATTAAAGGCACTACTTTAGTGAACACACAAATCATAAGAAAGTGAAACGGCCTTATTGCTGATATAAAGAATGTAGTAGTGGTCTGGATAGAAAATCAAACCAGCCACAACATTCCCTTCAGCCAAAGTCTGATCAAGAGAGCAGTGCCCTAACTCTCTTCAATTCTATAAAAAACTAAGTTAGGTGAGAAACTTGCAGAAAAAATGTTTGAAGGTAGCAGAATCTGGTTTATGAGGTAAGGAAAGAAGCTACCTCCATAACACAAAAGTGCAAGGTGAAACAGTAAGTGCTCATGGAGAAGCTGTAGCAAGTATTTTATATCTAGATAAGATCATTGATGAAGGCAGCAACACTAAAGAATAGATTTTTAATGTAGACAAAATAGCCTTATATTGGAAGAAGATGCCATCCAGTATGTCCATAGCTAGAAAAGAGAAGTCAACGCCTGGCTTCAAATCTTCAAAGGCAGACTCACTGTTTTGTCAGGGACTAATAAATCTAGTGACCTTAAGTTGAAGCCAATGCTCATTTACCATTCTGAAACTCCTAGGGCCCACCCAAGTGCCCATCAATTCATGAGTGGATAATTAAAATTTGGTATATGTTCACAATGGAATATTACTCAATTCTAAGAAACAACAGTGAGGTAGCACCACTTATACTATCCTGGATTAAGCTTAAGCCCATTATCCAAAGTGAGGCAACACAAGATCAGGAAAATGGGCTCCACATGTACTTGCCATCAAATTGGTACTGACTGATTAACACTATGGTGCTCAAATGGTAGTAGTGTTCACCAGGGATTCGGGGGTAGTGGGGATAGACCCACATCTTAGGGATGTGGTGAGCATTATGGAGGGAAAGGGCATATCTCTAATCCTTCCTAGGGAGAGGCAAAGATATAAAATGTAACCAAAATGTCAAAAAAAAGAAAAACAACAACAAAACAAAAAAACATTTATTGAGTGTCGAGCAGGTGGGAGGGGGGAGGAGGGAATGGGTATATACTTACATAATGAGTGTGATGCACACCACCTGGGGGATGGACATGCTAGAAGCTCTGAGTGGGGAGGGGAGGCAAGGGCAATATATGTAAACTTAACAATATTTGTACCCCAATAATATGATGAAATAAAAAAAAATCCTAGGACCCTTAAGAATTATGCTAAATATACTCTGCCTGTGTCTAGAAATGGAAAAACAAAGCATGGCTGATGACACATCTGTTTACAGATTTACTAAATAGTTTAAGCCCATTATTGAAACCTACCGCTCTGGAAAAAAGATTCCTTTTAAAATATTACTGCTCACTGCTAATGTACTTGGTCAGCCAAGAGTTCTGCTGGAGATGTACCAGGGGATTAATGTTGTTTTCATCACTGCTAGCACAACATGCATTCTGCAGCCCAAGGATAAAGGAGTCATTTTAATTTTTAATTCTCTTTATTTAAGACATATGTTTGTAAAGCTGTAGGGTAAGAGTGATTTGTCTGATGGATCTGCTCACAGTAAAATGAAAATCTCCTGAAAAGATTTCGCTATTGTAAATGCCATTAAGAACATCTGTGATTTATGAGAGGTCAAAATATCAACTTTACCAGGAGTTTGAAAGAAATTGACTCTGACTCTCATGGATGACTTGGAGAGGGTCAACGCTTCAGTGGAGGAAGTATCTGCAGATGTGATGGAAATAGCAAGAGAACTAGAATTAGAAGTGAAGCCTAAAGATATGACTGAATTGCTACAATCTCATGATAAAATTTTAGTGGATGAGAGGTTGCTTCTCATGGATGAGCAAAGACAGTGTTTTTTTGAGATGAAAACTACTGCTGGTGGAGATGCCATGAACATTGTTGAAATGACAACAAAGGATTTAGAACATTACACAAACTGAGTTGATAAAGCAGCAGCAGGGTGTGAGAAGACTGACTCTAATTTTGAAAAAAGTTCTACTGTGGTTAAAATGCTAACAAACAGCATTGTATGCTCCAGAGAAATCTTTCAGGAAAGGAAGAGTCAATCAATGTGAAAAACTTTATTGTTGTCTTATTTTAAGAAACTGCCACAGCCACCCCAACCTTCAGCGACCACCACCTTGATCAGTCTGCAGCCATCAACATCGAGGCAAAACTCTCCACCAGCAAAAAGAAGACAACTCACTGAAGGCTCAGATGACTGTTAGCATATTTTAGCAATAGAGTATTTTTATTAAGGTATTTACCTTGTTTTTTAGACATAATGTTTTTGCACGTTTAATATACTATACTATAGTATGAACATAACTTTTATATGCACCGGGAAACCAAAAAATTCCCATGAATCACTTACTGTGATACTTGCTTTATTGCGTTGCTCTGGAACTGTTCGCACAATATTGCCGAGCTATGCCTGTATTTTCAGTTTTCAGTGAAGAACATTTTGGCATTAAGTAAAAGATGTTTCTGTTTAGCTAGATGTTAGTATATTTGATAAAAGTAAACAATTAGAAAATCTAATTTTAGGCTTCAAACTATTGTCACTTCTAAAGCATTGACAGAGTAATTCCTTTAGCCTGAATCATTCATGTAATTGCTTCATCTCTTCAATTTAACTGTGTAGAAATAGTTTAGTTTCTTGTGCTAGGATTTGAACATTAAGTTAATGCCTCTTTCCAATTTTAGAAATCTCCAGATACAAATATTATATATATATATATATATACACACACACACATATATATATAACTGTTGAGTAAAACAGATTGTTATAACTATACCAAATATATTAGTCTTAAAAAGGGAACCCCACTGATATAAAGTTAAGGAATAATATTAAACCTTCAAATCTGCAAAGCTTTTCTGTCCAACATATTGAAAGTATGTTTCATCTCTACTCTGGAGTATTTTTTGGAAATGAAAAATATTATGTTGCAACTAAAATTAGATACATTCAATTATAAAGATCCAAAACCCAATAAATGCCAAATGATGTAGTGATAAATCAAAATTTACTTTTCTATTCCATATGAGAAAGAGAAGATAAAATGAACATCAAATACTAAGTAATTCAGGATTTTCAAAAATGACATGGTTTATAATATAAAAACAAATATAGAATATGTATTTTTAAATGTAGGTATATTAAAGTAAAATATACATTTTTAAATGTAGGAGCATTAAACTTATGTTGCTTCAAAAATATCCAGGTCTTCATAGGAACTTGAGGATATTAGTAAACACCTTGTAAGATGGCATGCCATGCATTTTGATTTTATTATATAAATATGTAGGAATAAATATGGCAGTGCCATTCTTTAGATATTTTAAATTTTAGAAATATTTTAGTGAAAAATATATATCTTTTTTAATCCATATTTTATAATATGCTTTGAATGCTGAAATTCCACATTAATCTATATTTTTAGAAAATTATATATCTGAGTGTTAAAAATATGTACATTTTTTCTTAGATAATATTATCTTCTGTGTTTTGTTAGTAAAATAAATACATGGAAGTTCGACAAAGTACTTTAACTCAATAGCACAATTGCACATCAGAAAAAAAGATATATGTAATTGGTCAATCAAGTTTGATTGATTGAATATAATTTTGATAGTTTCTAATTTTATTATTTTTTTTTATTATTTTTTTTTTTAATGAGGTGAATTCTTTTTTTTTTTTTTTTTT
>VBSM01000483.1:17686131-17702298 GCA_008086735.1 Cheirogaleus medius
CAGAGACGCTCTAACTGGCAGTGTTTCTCGTCCGCCATCTTGCTCCGCCCTCTCCAGTTTCTAATTTTAAATACAAATTGTCTTCCTAGACTCTTGTGAGAAATATCTGAAATTCCTGATGTAAAATATAAATTGAGCAAGTATATTTTCCCATTTCTAGTATGCCTTTCATTGATCAAATAATAATAAAAGAAAGAGCACATAAATTTGGTTTAGGTAGGTTTTCTCAAAGTTATAAAAATTTATCACTGGATTTAGAAATAAAGTTCAAAGTTTGGGGGGTATACAGAGATATTAGATACAACCTCTAAAAAGTCTAACACTCTAACTTTTACTCTTTATTTATTGTTCTCACAGAAATAAGCATAGTAGTTCTGGTGGTATCTTTACTTTATAAGCGCCAAGAGAAATATACAAATCAGTTATTCATTCATGTTTGCAAAAATATTCACTATGCAGCCTACTATATATATGAAACTGTTCTAAGTAATATTGTGGATATAATAAAGATTAAAACATATGCAGCAAATAGAGAACTCTAACATATATATGTCTGTATGTTTGTATATGTGTGTGTGTGTGTTATTACAAGAAAATGTGCAAGAATGTAATTCTGGAAATTTCAGAATTATGTAAAATAAAAAAGTATTATAAAACTTTGCTCATGAGACATTATTTACTGGTATAACAAAATATATATTTATGAATAAGTTTTCAAACCAAGTAAGTGTTTAAATCAAATGATTACATTTCCATTAATCTGCATTCATAACTTCCTAAACACTAGAAATTAGTTTATTAAAGGAGTTTCCACATTCTCCCCTTTCTTCTGATTCCACAGTTAGCACCCTTGGAAGAAAAACTGGGAATCAGAAAGAAATGAGGACATTTGAGATGAACCATGTTACATTACATAAATTAATTGCTTTCTATGCATTTTGCTCTTATGGTCTCTTCTACAAAATGGTGGAAATGAAATTTCATTTCCTTCTAGAAAAGCCACCCAGATCATTATGATCTTGTTTTAATATTCTTTTACTTTGTTTTACATATAAATGTAAGCATTGTATCAAATAATCATATTTTTCAAAATTTAGATGGTATATAATTAATAAATGTTTTATATGGATTATTTCATTTAATCTCCACAAGCACTCAATGTGCTATTACTATCCCTAATCAAATATGAAAAAAACTAGATTTAGAATTTTTTGAAAATTTAGTCACAAAGCTATACTGTCCCCTTATTATATTGCCTTCAACATTTTACACACCATCATTGTTATGAAAAAAATTAATTACAGTATATGTTTCCACTATTTAATAAAATGTATCTTTAGTTAGATCTCATTTCTACAACAAACGGCAATGACAAAGTCCAATATTATACAAATAGATTATTTATTTTGATATCTTTCTTTGTTATCAAAGGAAACATGGATAAAGTGATACGAGAGATAAAAGCCTATTGTTAAAATAAGGTGACTATCTCAAAAAATGCAGCATTTGAAATGGTTCTGAAAGATGATAAAAAAAAAAAAAACAACAAGAATGTATGTAACTCCACTTCTAAATCCAAGAGCTTTAACAGTTATCAAGAGAGACAAGAGAGTGTCGACTGAGTGAGCAAAGTTTGTTTCCATTGCAATTTAAGAAACTGATGCTAGAGGTTAAAGAGAAAGTACCAAGATATGTTAACTGGTGAAGAATAATAATAGGTAAAACAAAAGTTAGAACTAGGAAGTTCATTGCAGTCTATACAAGTGTTCCAACCACTGGCAACATTTCAGAGTCTCCCCTCCAAACACAGCTAAAACCAAAAAGAGCTCATTTCAAGGTAAGTGCATTTCTACAACAGGCATTTAGCATAGGGAATATATTTTAAAGTAATGGTGAACAAAATACTAAAGACACAAGGAAGCTAAATCTGCCAACTTTCAAAGAGCTTTTTTTGAAGCTTTATTTGGCTTCTGCTTGCATTACCTTCACCAAAATTGACCACTGCAAGCTGCCAGAAAATTTAAAAAGTGAGTGTTGTGATTGAACAAATTCCCGCATCAGAGAATATTTGAGTTCTGTCACAAGAAATAAGGAGCAAAATGATACCAGTAGTGTCTACCACAATGGGTTGTGAAGAGCATTTACAATTCAGACGATGCATGAGAAAGGAGAGAGAATTCTTACAAAAGAAGGAATGCAATATAATGAGGAAAAATCCAAAAGTATGGCGGGCAAAGGAAGATACACTATCCCCATTTAAAGCTAAGAAAGCCTAAATTTCAGGCTCCTCACTAATATAGTTCCTTTCAGGGTCTTAGGAGGGGATTTAGCAGTGTGTTCTCATTGTTGTGTGTTTTTATAAAATTTGCAAAATCAATATATTTAAACAAGAACTGGTTAAGAGTATTGTATTTTTCTGTAATAGTTTTCCTTCTATTATGCTTCCTTTTGTGTAGAGTGGCATTTTTGGTACTTGGTTAAAGAAAATTTGAATAAGAAATATGCCATAGTAAAAATATTTTGGAACCTCTCAATAAAACAGTGGAAAAATCATAGATTCCTGATTTTTTCATTATAAAGGTTTACTCATTTAGCCACTGTTTAAATTATTTGTTATGAGGAAAAAATACGTTATTCATTATAAAATTGATAGGAAATTAATATTTAAAATGGAATATTAAATTGATAAAAACAAGCAATGTCATCAATAGGCGTTATTTAGAAATAAAACAAATTGGTATATATATATATATATATAGATTAGGCTAGATTGAAAACAGTAATTAATTAGTTGGAAGTGATAAATTTTTTAAAGATGCAACAAAAAATTTCTCAGATTATTTGATAATCCAAATAGAAAGGAATGAATCATATAAACACATTAGAAAAAAGATTTACATTTCTCCCTGATTTTACATAAAATTCCAAAATTGATGAAGATTATGTAAAACTATATCAAAACACTGGCATAAGAACGCAGACAATAAATTGATTAATAAGTGTCAAAAATTCAAACAGTATTTAAGATTTGCCTCTGCATGAGAAAATTTGAAGTGTCTGAAATGGAATACCTAACGTGAAAGGAGCTTGGATTTTTTATAAATTTGCCAACACTTCTAAACATATAGCATTACCAATTATGAATTATGAAGATAAAAATGAGTCATGAAAAGAAAAACTTAATAAAAATCAAGTTTTGAATAACTTGATGCAAGAAAAGTAGTTGCCTTTCTGTTCTTTTTATAGAAAATGATATCATAAAAACTTTTTTATATTAGTAAACTATCAAATAGTGTGCACCAAAAATAAATGTGTGGAGGGGAAGAACACTATAGAGTCTTAGCCCATTTGGAGTGCTAGAACAAAATACCTTAGACTGGGTAATTTATAAAGAATAGAAATTTATTGGTCACAGTTCTGGAGGCTGGGTAGTTCAAGATCAAGGAATCAGTAGAGTTGATGTCTTGCTCTTTCTTCCACAGATGGCACCTTGTTGCTGTGTCTGGAAGGGGCAGTGTAGCTCCCTTCAACTTCTTGTATATGGGTATTAATACCATATATGAAAATAGAGTCCATGTGAATTTATCAGTTTCCAAAAGGTCACCTCTTACTACTGTCACAATGGTGATTAGATTTCAATATAAATTTTGGAGGGACACATTTAGACCATAGCATACAAATGCTTGCCCAATTTGAATCTTGGTTCTGCCCCTAATTCCTGCAGAACTGTGTATATTATATGTAATCTTTTTGAATCTCAATTTTAATGAGACAGGATTTGATTTAATTTGCCTTTAATTTGCTTTCATTGCCTTTTCTGAATTGTTTTGTGACAATTACACAAGGAAATGTATATGAAACACATAGGTCAATGTTATCTGTCAAGAGCGAGACATTCTAAATGACAGTACATATAAAAATTATTCAATCCTATGTTTAATGCCACTTCTCATTTGACCTGTAGTTGTGAGGTTCCTGGGATTGTGTGTCTTTCGGGGAGTGATCAACTGTTAAGTTTTAAATGGTGACCACAGTTTACATAGCAGGTATCGGTTCATACTGGTTTTCATTTTTCAGAATGTGTTTTTTTGGAGAGTAGTTGGGAGAGATTCCCTTTTATTCCTGTCCTATACTATGGGTAGGTCAAGGTCAAGATTGTCAATATATAACAATAAGACCTTTGTATGCTCATATAGCATGTATCACACCTGAGGAGCAATAGTTCATTGGTAAAAACTGAGGCAAAATAGTTAATTGCTAACACAAGAACCCACTCAAAGAAGGGTGATAATATTTTTATTTTTCCTTCTTTAAGTAGGTGGAAAATATCTCTACATACAAAAAGAAATACTTGGTCTTTCAAAATTCTTTTTCATAACTTCAGATTTTATAATCATTATTATATTATAATCTGAGTTCTGTGAACCCTAAGAGAAAGTGGCCTGGAGATTTTTTTCCATGAAAGGGTTCCTATGTTGAGCGCTGTCTATAGTCAATTGTAGTTTCCATTAATGCTCACAGAATTACAGATGAAGGTGAAAAAAGAAACCTTTGGACTTTGCCTAAATTTGGAGATATTAAGTTAAATAACACTGAACAGCGCCTACTTTTCGAGTTGATAGCATTCATCTTTCCAGAGGAACTAAAATGGATGTGCTGCCACGAAGAAACGGTCTCTATAATTTAAAGAGAATAGGTGGGGAAAGCAGTTTATGTGAATCTTCCAAGTCAATGTGGAACAGAATGGGGTCTTAATCATTTCAGTTATATAACATTAATTTATAATCAGTTATATAATAGTGAACTAATCCATTTAATCAACTCATATTTACTTCGTGGTCACTCTTCTGTCTCTGCCAATGGAACATTAAATAAGATATAGATTTTTCTCTCATTAGGTAAGAGAAACTGCTAAAAATCAAGTAGTTACAATAAAGTACAGTAAGTGATGATACAAAATTTTAAAGTATCATCTACCTTTGTTGTTTTCTTTTCTTTTCCCTATTACCCTATTCCAGAAACCACACAGGTTTCTATACTTTGCTTCAGTGGAAGTCTAGTACCATGTCGGAAAGCAAATGGCATACAAGTCTACAGGTCCCTTTCTAAACTGTTTTTCCTTCCAAAATCCAACATCCCTAGAGAAATATGTGGTGGAGGGCAACAAATCACCTCACAACATAAGATAATATATACAATATATACAACATACCTGGAGGGAAATTTTTAAGCTTGCTCATCTTTCTAATTCTGCAATCATCAAAATTAGAAAAAAAATATAGTGGCTGAGAAGGAAGCAAAAGATAGGGAAGCTAGGGAATTATGGGTTGTCTGAGAGAGAACCTGAGCCCTGCATCAGAACAACGGTGGGGACACAGCAATAGCTTCAGCTAAGTTTATGGGATCATAGAGCGCATAAACCTATATCCCATTTCTCAGATCTCCATAACCAGGCTTAGCCACATAGAGAACTAGCTAAAGCCAGAAAGAGCTTTAGAAACCTCTCAGCTTAACATGGAAATGGAATTATCAGGTACCCAAGATGGCATTAAATGAACAGAAATTGCTATCAGTCCCGAATGGGACTCAGGGACATTGCATTGTAGAAGTTGTGGTCACAGGTTCTGGTGCTAGACTTCTTAGTTTCAAATCCCAGCTCCATTACTTATCAGCTGTGTGACTTTGTGGAAGTTGTTTAAAATTTCTTATTTCTTTGTATTCATGCTTGAAAATGAAACCACTAATAGTACTTACCTTGTGTGAATGTTGGAAGAATCCAGTGATTTAATGTTTGAAATTAAAAAAAGAAACTCAATGTTAATTATTACATGGTAAACCTTCTATAAGTACTAGCTATTATTAGCTCCATGATGAACTTAGTGGTCTATAGATAAGAAATACAGTAAAATGGATAGTTCGGAAATTACTTCAGGGAAAGATGTTAAGTGTCAGTCCCAAGTTAAGAGGAAGGAGGCTTTTGGTAAAGTTTATGCAGAACTCATGGAATGGTGGCTGAAACAAAAATTCAGTTCAATAGAAAAATAAAATCTATTTTCATTCACCTTTGAGTTTGTGGACAGAACTAGTACCTACCAAATATTTGTGAGAATTACAGGAAAATCATAAATTGCACATCAGAGAACTCTGGCAGTCTCAGATGCCTGAAAATGTTTCATGAAGGAAATTTTTTAAACTGAGTTCTAGAGGGTAACTAAAATTTCTCCAGGTAACAAGAAAAATGTTTTTGTTTTCTTTTAGTAAAAGAAAACCCATAAATTCTTGCCCATACAAAGCAAAAGAATTATGAATTCCAAGACATGAAAAGTCTAACACATTTTTGGGAAGAGTTTACTATACTTTGTTTTTCCATTATTTTTCAAAAAACATTTGTGAATATTTCATTATTTGCATAAAATTTAATTTATAATATCAGTAAGATATTAATATTTAATGACCAATTTAAAAACAAATCATGATGATTTGCACTGTAGGTAATGGAATAATGTGAAACATTCATTTATTTATTTAACTAACATTAAGTAATCATCATGTGCTATAAACTATAATATATTCATTGGGTAAAAAGAATGAAATAAAAGATCCATGTTGCATCGGCATGTGCTTACTACTTGATATTTTATAATCATTTTGCACAGCAAATTAAAAAATATCAACACAGGCATATTCTACTTTAATAATATTCTTTAAGTGACTGATATTTACTAAAGTTGACTTTTTGATCTCTCAATTTGGAATAATACAAACATAAAATTTGCATATTTTATTTACATTATTCTTAAAATACAGTATTTAAGGTAATGCCATTTTTGATAAGAGAAAATGATAGAAAAGTGATAGCTAAGAGACATAAATACAGAGAGAAATGAAAGTATACATTACATTATTATTTGTGTCTGATTATTTTCCCCTTCCTGTGATGTCAAGCCCTAGCCAGTCTTTATGATTTCATGCTTTGGGAATTTGGGGCAGCCAGAAGGCCCAAATTGCCTGAAGTAAAGGTATCTTCAAATGCTTAGTAACAGTCAAGCCCAAATGAATGTATCATTTTTCCCAGACTTTCCACTGACTTGGTCATACTTAGACCAGTTCGGGATTTTGAGAGAGAAACAGAGATCTGTGAATACCAATAGTAGCTATGATCAGAGGGAGCAAGACATCTAGGGTGAATGGCATCTTGTTAAGGTTACCATATTTAGCAAATAAAATATAGGATGCCTGACTAAATTTGAATTTCAAATAAACAATGAGTAATCTTTCAGTATAAGTATGTCCTATACAATATTGGGATGTACTTGCACTAAACAATATTTGTTGGTTAGCTGAAATTCAGTTATATCTGCATGTCCTGAATTTTATCTGCCAACCTATTCATGGTTCACCTAGAAATTTTAGATCTTATACTCTGGAGAGGACTTTCACTAAAGATTTATTTATTATAAATTTGGAATAACAGTAATGACAACTCATAGAATACTTTTAGATGGTAGGTATTTTTTAAGTCACATATGCATTATATCCTTTCATTCTCATAACAACCCTATGAATATTTATTAATATCTCCCACTTCATAATGAGGAAAAGTAAGGAAACCAAGAAAAAGAAAAGCTTGGAAACTTGCAAATGATCAAGTTGCAATCAATATTTTAAGGTCCCTATATATGGCTCTGGACAAGGGAGAGATTCAGGCAAATAACCAGGCAGTCTGACCACAGAGCCAACTCTCTGAAGCAGGCACTACTTGACCAGCAGGGGGTCAGGGGAGCTCCTGGCACCATGGGACCTGTGGGCTGGGAGAATGGCTGAGGTAGGTCTCTAACTACTGATAGCAGGGCCCTTCCCAGAGGCCTAGAGCTTCCTGTGATCCTGAGATCATGACATAGCTAAAGAGCTGATCCACAAAAGCTAACATTTCTGTACTTTGTACTGTTTTTTTCTGGTATTGAAGCATGTAATTCCTGAAGTCATTATCAAGCCTCTGTCAATCAATTGTCTGCAGATATCTTATGACTGTGGACTCTCAGAAGTCATTGCTGTTAGAATCTCAGTGGACTGTGAAAAGACCCGCTTTAAATATAACTGCAAACTGCTTTAGACGGGGTAGCATTGTTTGACTTTGCTAGCAAGAGTAATTTCTCTGAGATTCCTAAAAGATCATTGAGAACTGGAATGAACATTTGACTTTCAGATGTCTTCCTCCAAATTCCTAAGGAAAAAAAAAATCCCTCAACAGTCTAAATCTGGACATATCGCTGGAGGCTGGGCAATCATGTTGAGACAGACTGCAAGAAGTATACATTGCATATGCTGAAACAGTAATCTATCAAAATTTAGTATGCTCTCTGGGGACAAGACTATTGTAATAGAACATGCGTTCTCCCTCCCTCCTCACCTTCCCTCTTCCCTCTTTCTTTTTTCTATCTTTCTTCCTTTTTTTCTTCCTTCCTCTCTCTCTCTCTCTTTCATTATTCAGTAAACATTTGCCAACCTCCTCCCATACATTAGGCACTGTTTTAGATGCTAGAAGCACTTAAAAGCCAGGGAAGGAAACAGACCAAAAAAGCCAGGGAAGGAAACAGATCAAGATTCCTGTATTTGCAGAGCTTACATTCTAGTGGAGAGAGAAAGAAAATAAACAATAGATATTATATGTGTATGGTTTTAAAAACTAATAAAGGCTAAAGAAAGTAACACTGTAGGGAGAGCAAGGATGATTGGGTGTCGGTAAAGAGAAAGGTTACCAGTTTTTAAAGGTTGGTTTAGTTAGGCATCATTGTGAAAATAATATTTCAGTGAGGATAGAAGGAGGTGAGGAAGTTAACCTTGTGACAATCTGAATCTGGTAGGACACTCAGAGACTCATCCAGAGTAGCAAAAGTTGCATCTCAGGTTTAGTCTGTGGAATGGGATAAGATGGGATGAAAACAGAAGGTGGAAAATTCACCAAGTGTGCAGACTCATCTCCTTGGCCTTGAGGATCCTAAGGAAATATTAACACGACACCTATAGGCTACCATGTATGGGAGAATTTCTGTCCTGGAGTTGGGGAATTAATCCCCCATAAGGATCCACTTTTCTGTGAAGAGCATGTGGCAATACTCATGGAACTAGAAAGCACTTTGTCCTCCTGTGTTTGCCCGGGCTCCTCATTGCGTGCCAGTACCAAGCTTTAGAGTTCATTTTCCCATATGATTAGAAAGGAGACAAAGGTAAAACAGTCTGAAGTCTTACCCATTGTTAAAACAGAAGCTCATGAAGAGAATATGTTAGGGATCCTGGAGAGTAAAGGAGAATATGAAAACACCTTTGAGTAGCAGTATGTTTTTTGAGAATGAATGAAAGGAGACCAGAGTCTTGATGGTAAGGATTGTGGTGACATGAACTGACGTCTTTTAAACACTCAAGACATCAAAAGGAAATGGTTTCAGCATACTCTTAGAGGGTCCATTTTGGGGGCTGACTCCAATGCCAATAAGGGTAATAGCTTCTTGTTGTTGTAAATTTCTGGATTGCTTCACCATCTCCTGCTTAGATTCTCATTATTTTTATCACCTATATAAAATTTTTAAAAAAATATTTATAATTATCAGGTAGAAATATTTATAATGTTTTAAAATTTTTGACTCACTTTGACTTATACATTGGCCAAAACATCAGTAAAAAAAAGTGATGGTAATAGTTCTGTCTGTGATGATTTTTAAAGCTGAGAAATATCAACACAAAGAGAAACAAGACAGGCTATGTATAACACCACTGGGTTGCCAAGATCATACTCAGCTGAAGGCACCTTAAAGTGAGAGTAAAACTCATTTCCTGATCTCAAAAACTATGTAAATTAAATGCCTGTAATATTAATAGATGCTAGAAGCTTAAAACAGGTGGACAACAAATTTAAGGTTGAATCTGAGCATCTCCTGAGGAAACGGCAAAAGAAAAGCAAACCCCACATCAGTTTTTGAATAGATTTTTAGTAAACTGGAAGGACTGAAGTTCTAGATGTAGAATACAAATAATTTTAAATAAATCATGAAAGATTTAGAAACTACGTCAAAAGGAATTGTCATACCAAAATAAATGTGAGTAAATAAATTTACTCAAAAATAAAATTGAGCTCCTTATTTAAATAGAAATGATTATTGAATAAAAACAGAACACATAAAACTTTATAAGAATTATCTGAGGGAGGAGAGTTATATAAAAGACTATAAAATAATAATATTATTAGATATATATATATAAAACTGGCAGGTGTTCAAAAATAAAATTCTAAAATCAGTATTAATTTATTAAATTGTAAAGCAGTTTTGACATTGCTCACACAGTCTAGATTATCCAGTTCTTTATATATGATGAAAAAGTCCTTAATATACTTGAGAAAAATGTGTCCTCATTATAAAAACAAGATAGATGCAATAGCTTGAGCCATAATTTAAAAAAAAGATTATATTGCTAAATATAGATTATAAACTAAATACTGTAAAATATGGTAGAATACACTAAAAATAATATATTCTCTTTAAACTTCTTATAAGTAAATTTAAAATAGCAAGTTATGAAGGAGAAATACTTTAAAATTAAGTGATCAATAGTATTTTCAGTTTCATATACCCACCTCATTTATTTCTTACTCTTTCCTTTCTGATGCATTCATTCTGGAAAGAAATGATTCAGAGGTAAATGTCAATTAAAATGACTAATAAGTGAATTTTTTAAGGGACTAATAAATTAATTTTATGGCATTTTTGCCATGTAACTTTCTTACTACAAAAGTACCCAGAATATTTATGGCTACTAAGCTTAAGATATTGTTTGAATTCATTATACATTTTGAGAATTCTTTTAAAGTTGTGCCAACCAGTCTACATTACAAGGTAGCCATATGTTCTTTCTTTGGATTTTTTCCTCACATAAAATTAAAATGTGTACAGCTTTTAATCTGAGTGTTATTTTCCAAAAGTTAGAAAGATAAAAATCTATTTTGTTTTATGCAATCTTTGATAACTTACTGATGCACATACACACATACACACACACACTATTCTTGTTAATTATCTTTTCCCTATTTCTTCAAAAGTAATGTGTGTAGTAATAAGCATTTAACCACTGGCCTTAACAATTACAAAAATTCAGGCAAATCTTTCCCTTAAAGCTTTAGCCTTTAACATACAAACTCTGTCTCCATTCCTCTCCAAGATATTTGTGTTGTGCTTATTTTGCATGAAAAATTCCTATATTTACTTCATATTGAATTTGAAGCTTTACCATCAAATAACAAACAAAGGAGAGCTGAGAAAGAGGAAAAAATATGACTAAAAATATAAATATTATAAAAATACATTTTCATAGTTTTATTCTAATTAGGCTAATAAGAACATAAAATATCAAAACCCCTCTATCTTATGTATATGTGTATATATATAAATATATAGAGATAGATATTAATATATCAATAATAGGATTTGGCTATAGATAGTAAACAAGAAAAATGATTTTTTAATCCAAGGAGGATTGAGCATAAAGAATTATAGAAATGAGCACTTACAACATATAAATGGATATGAAATATATCATAAATCCATATTAAAAACTATCCTTGAAATCCAAATTTAATCTAAACCATTTCAATGTAGATGATATGGTTTACAAAAGATAATACAGACAGATAAAAATGTAACCTTGGAATTTTCATGAACGTTCTAGTTTAGAACATCCTTTAATTGTCTCTGATGTTATTTTTCACAACTTTCCTCTGAAATTTTATTCAAGGCAAACAAAAGATGCCAATCCATTAAAATCTTTCAAATTAAAAGTTACAGTACTCATATACCCAGGAACTAAGAAGAATTTTTCAGGTCATATGCAGACAGTAAAATGGACTAAAGAATTCAATAAGTGGTTTGCTTATGGTATGATGAATTTTTTCCAGAGGTAGCACAACAAAAAGTTTGATTCTCTCACTGCTAGCTACATGGCTCAGAGATTCATATCTGTACCTACCAGAAATGACATGTTGCTGATCTGTGAACACTGTTTGGGGTTAGACTTCATTATTGCAATTTTGCATCACTTTCTTCTCCCCATCCCTGAAAGTATGACTATATTTATTTTAATTCAGAATTCACAAAAATCAATGATTTAAAATGTAGAGAAGCACTCACATTTGGAGAGGAAATTTCTATGAATAAAGCTTTGACATAAATGGGCCTGAGCCCATAGAGAAATGCATCCTGGAGTTGAGAACGAACAGGTGCTCAATCAGTTCAGAGGGTCAGCCATTAAAGCATTTGTTGTAGGAAAAAATTGGAGCATGCAATCCAAAGAAATTTACTGGATGAATTTTTGCCAGGTATTGGAAATTTGTCCAGAAATTATTCACTACTACTTTCTCTTCATTTGTAGATCAGAAAAGGACATTTAAACAGCACTGAAAAGTAAAGTGAGCATGAAAAATATCAGCTCTTATATGTAAAAGTCTTAAAGCACAATAATAAATTTAGCACATGTATATTTGGAATGCAAGTCAAGCAATATAACATTAACCCCTAGAAACACCAATACACTGTTTTCATCATGTCAAGCCTTAGAAAATCTTAGCCTTTGGTTTTTCATAATAAGTTTTGGATAATTTTGTTATCCAGCACCCAAGAGTTGTGAATTTAATTGGAATAATATTGAACTGCAGATAAATTTAAGAAAAACTGATGTAATAATATGAATATTGCTATTCATGAACATGAAATGCTTTCCTATTTATTTAATTTTAATTCTTCCAAATAAGGCAAAAAACATGTATTCATGATAGAAGGATTATATGTTATGTGCTTGATTTGTTTTTATATAATATAAATGTTATGTTTATTTTAGGGCTTATCTTAAAAAATATGGTTTGTTTTTCAGAGTATAGAGATTATATATATATATATGTATTTATCATTGAAGTTAATATGAATTGCAGTACCTTTTTTGAGCTATCACATTGCCAATTTCACCATGTTATCAAACATAAGAATTACAAACAGTAAATGTGCAACCCTGAGGGTGATTTAATAGTATCTAATGAGATAATATGCATACCCTTTGTTGTCTACAGATATACAGCTGATAAAATTTATTATAGCACATAATGGGGTATTATACAGTCATAAAATAAATGTAAAACTATCTTTGTATACTGAGAGGAATCTCCAAGATATTAATATATTATTATCTGAAACAATGAAATAAAAAGCAAATTATATAACATGCTACAGTTTTGTGAAGACATTTTAATTTCCTTTGTGTATGTAAAATGTAATTGGGTTACCTCCAGGGAAAGAAATTCCATGACTAAGGAACAAGAGTAGGAGAGAGGCTTTTCACTATATATTTTCTTCACATCCCAAATGTTTGATCATTTGAATACGTTATCTATTCAAAACATATGATATGTTTTCCATTAAGCTTCTATTGAAAATTATTTTTTTAAATACAAAGATGAGATGATGTCAAGTTGAAATAATAGAGAAAATAATTACATAAAGTAGTATGGATCAAGAATAAAGAAATCACTGTGAAAGAATTAATACCATACAAGAACAGCACAAAATAGAATTAATACTGTAAAATATTGGGTCAGGATTATAAAAGACAAACTGTTATACTGTTCTAAAAAACTTGACAAAAAAATATAAAGACATGGAAAAGTTAAAAATAGTAACAACTGTTGAGTGCAGAAGATAGACATATGAACACATTTTATGATTGTTCACAAGTGTAACAGATTATAAAGCAGAATTTTTCTATTGTCCTGAAATTGGCAAAGAAGCTGAAGATAAAAACTTATTACTTATTCTACATGTATGACAAAGCTGCCAAAGAGCCACTAAAAATCAGAGATACAGGGCCTTGTCAGGGCTTTATCACAATCAGCCTTCCCTTGTCTACCTATCCCGCCACCACCAGTATCTACATACACAAGGCCCTGGAAAAGAGCTGGGAGGCAGGGATGGGGGGTAGGGGATATTTAGAATTATGTCATTAGCCTAGTTGAGAAGGATATGGTTTCTATAAAGAGAGGTTCCTTTTTAGACACACCTTCAATTCAGATAATGTTGGCTACCCTCCAAAGAATCATTTGAAGAGATTTAAGTTGCTTTCGAGAATGGAAGCCTTGCATTTCATTTCCCAGAGTACAGTCTAGTTACTCATCAGTACTGATTAGCTGCTTTATATCTACTTGAAAAGGTTAAAAACATAATTGAGAGCAGGGGGAGGGGGGCATGGGCAATGTATGTAACCATAATATTTGTACCCCCATAATATGCTGAAATTAAAAAAAAACATAATTGAAGAAAGATAGCAAAATGAAGACAATGATTAGCTTTGAAATGTCCTGCTTTCCCTCACTTTTTGTAAAAGAAAAAAATATATTATTTTCCTTTGGCTCTAGTGATTCTGCAGAAGAAAGCCTAATTGAGCTGTCTTGCTGGTTATCCAATTCCAGAAGATGGCCTACTTGGTAAGGGGGAAAGTCAAAGGGGTGGGGAGTAAGGAGAGAATTAGTGGTGGTATGATACCTGCAGTTTCTTTGCCAGGGAACTGTGCAGTTACCTGACCCCGTGGTGTCACATGAGAGAGGTAGAATTTAAACACCTGCTGTACAGATGACACTTATTAACAATCAGTATTAGCTAGAGATGCAAGACTAACAATAAAGGTCATAACTAAAAGCAAAAATAGTTAAGTGAAATAGTGCTTTTATAATTAAGGCCATGAGAAAGGAGAGAATATAGATATTCCTGAAGCAGCCCACACTAACATCTATTCCAGACTAAAGGGGATTGCACTGGCAGGAAGATTGAAAGGACAGAGAAAACACCCCCTATTACTCCAAGTCCACAAGATTACAAGTGTCGGCAGGGCTTGGGAGGAGAAGAAGGGAAGGATTAATTTTAAATAGGACATGAATTTGACGTTTTAAAGTGGTTGGATGTTTTATCACTGAACATTATCAAGAAGTATGGAATCTGCCCAAAATATCTCTAGGGGTCAGAAATTAACATTCTGAAGAGCATGCTTGAAAGCAGTCACTAGAGAAATATAAAACCGTTTCAAGTTTATATCTCTCCAAGTTTAGACTGCTAAATAAATCAGTTACCCAAGGAAGCAATAGGAACAATTGGAGCAGAAATGGTAATACAACCATGTCTGAAGAGAATAATTCAGACCTAAAAAAAAAAAATAAAATCACAAGTTTACATTCCTGAAAGAATCAGGGATCTCTTAAAAAATCAGTGTAGTGTACTTGAAATGTCCTTTGGTGTTGTCAAAGTCTGCAGATACAAACATGAAATCATATAGGGAAAACTTAAAGGAAGAGGTAATAATAGTCAGAGAATGTGGGTTAAAAACAGAAAATATTTGGTAGAGACCATCTATGGATAATTAAGTTTGTGAAGGTGACAAAAATTTATTGGAGGATGTGTGTAGCAAAATGTGAAATATGACATATTTAGTTGTTTAAAACTTTTAGTTATAGCTCACCGCTGAAAATTTTGGAGAAAAAATACTTTCACGTTTTAGATCGAACCACACCAGACATAACCTCTCAGGAATGACCAAAAGGTGGCAGAACTGGTCCTATCTTACATGAAGATGCACAGTGTACATGATGAAATACAATGATAATTATTAGAGCTGTGAGTCATTGGCTCACAGTTTTTAGGACAGGAATGTGCTGTGGCTTTTGACTCTCTTCTCCATCCTATGCCCCTATTGCAGACACCAAGTGAGAAGAGCTCTTGAGAATCAATTGCAGAGATGCTGAAGTCTTCATCAGGAAGAAGAGACTGCCTTGTCAAGCCCTCTGTAGTTATCTGCTTGGTCAACAGCTGTTTGATGATTTTCTCCGTGTACCTATTTGAGGAGTTGGTAGAAAACTCACAAGAAATTTCAAGGCATAGAAAAGAGGCAAAAGGGCAGGGAAAGGGGTCAGCACACAGGCAGCGTGTCAAATGAGCAAGGTCACAATTAGAGGCTAAGATATGAATGGTGGAGTGGTGGGTAGGAAGGTCCAAAGCATCTCTCCCACCAGACAGCCCTGCAGTGGGAAGTGGGAATCCCCTAAATCTGCTCTGGCTGGTTTAGAAAGAGGAACATATGTCTGGAAGA
>VBSM01000483.1:17710855-17730829 GCA_008086735.1 Cheirogaleus medius
AAAAAAAAAATAGAAAAGATATTACGGAAAAGAAGGGTCATTGGTGTTAAGGATTAATGACTCTCGTAGTTATGAAACATTAAAATCAATCATAAAGATATCTGATATCTTGTGTGCTAGGTTAAATGCCATGTATTTTGAAATTTTATGAGGTAAGTTCTTAATGATTATAATTGTTTGAATAGAGGTCAAAATACAACCTGTTTTAGGCTTATGTAATAACTTTTGGTCCAGGTAGTGACACATCATGGATCAAGAAGAGATGAAGGCTGCTTGCCTGAGCGCAGGACAGGGGGTGTGAAGGTGGAGTTATTTTTGCCATAAAAGGAAACTGAGAGGTCACCTCACAATTTTAACGTTATTTTTTAGTAAATTTATTATTTTGTATCCTATGTAAGAATTATCATCAAATATCTGTGTATCCATTACTGAACTTAAGAATTCAGAGTCTGTGTCCTCTTTCCAATTCAGAATCCTGATCTCACACCCCTTTCCCCTGTTAAAGGAAAAAACAAAATCTTTAATTTAAAGTTTATCACTTCAACACATCTTTATATTTTTACCATAGGTAGCTATATCCCTAAGGAATGCATTTTTTCTGTATATTTTAAAACTTTATATAGCTCGTACAATTACCTCCGAATTCTTCTGCAAATTGCATTTTTTCTCTCTGAGAATTACTTTGTTAGCTACATCAGTGTTAATATGTGTGAGTCTATTCCATTCATTTTTGCTGTTGCATTCCATTATATCCAATCAGCTGTTGTTGTCCACCTTTGAAAATTTTTCCAGGGTAACTCTTAAGAGTAAAAATTTACTGATAATTAAATAAAAGATGTTTTCAAATTCAGTAGATCTTGTCCAACAGTTTTCATAGGTGGTTGTATTAAATTACATTCGCATCATCAGTTTATAAGCTATCTGATTACATTACGAGCAATGTCATATGTAGTATTTTCAGGTTTTTCAAGTGTCGTCCATACCTTGATGTGAAATTTTGTCTTCTTATTTTAGTTTCCATTTTTCTTGTGTAATGCAACTTATTTCACAATTTGTTGATAATTCAGGTTTCCTTTTCTATATACAGCCTTGTCATACATATCTTTTGTCTGTTTCCTGTTGTATTTTACCACTTAATTTGTAGAAATAATTTTTCTTTATTTTTATAATTTTTATAAAGATGCTTCCTTATAATTTATTTGTATTTTTTATTATTTATTTTTTTTATTTTTGAGACAAAGTCTCACTCTGTTGTCCGGGCTAGAGTGCCGTGGCATCAGCCTAGCTCACAGCAACCTCAAACTCCTGGGCTCAGGTGATCCTCCTGCCTCAGCCTCCCGAGTTGGGACTACAGGCATGCACCACCATGCCCAGTTAATTTTTTCTATATATTTTTAGTTGTCTAATTAATTTCTTTCTATTTTTAGTAGAGACAGGGTCTCGCTCTTGCTCAGGCTGGTTTTGAACTCCTGACCTTGAGCGATCCTCCCGACTCGTCCTCCCAGAGTGCTAGGATTACAGGCGTGGGCCACTGCGCGCAGCAAATTTGTATTTTTTAATTGTTCTTTTTTAATTAAGCATGTATCCAATAGAAACTGATTTTTGTGGGAGATAAGAATTGATTTTATTTTTTGACATAGATAACTAAACACCCCTAACTAATGTATTGACTATCCCTTACACATCATGGTGCAATGCTAATTCAGTTGGATAAGTCCATCTTTAGGCATGGGTTTGAGAGTTCTCTCTTCTTTTCTGTTGATCTGTTTATTAGTACACCAGCATCACATACCCTTCATTACTGTAGCTCTTAAAATATCTTTATTATCTTGTTCTACAGGTGCTCCCATTGTTTATTTTATTCACATCTGTTTATTCTTGCCACTTGTTATTACAAAGAAATATATAAATTACTCAAGTGAGTTATCTCCTATTTTGCCATCTTGCTCAATGTTCTATTTTTAAATTCTGTGGCATTATTCAGAATGGCATGGTAATTCAATAGTAGGATATTTCTATGCAAAGGAGAATTGACCAAACCTTATTTCTGTGGAAATAAAGTACTTATAGAACATAACTTAAGGAGCACATGGTATAGACTTTTTATGATTCTGATTTTGTTGTTGTTGTTGTTTTGGTAAATGTGTCTTCTACCATATATTGCATTGCATTTGTTTCTCAAATAGAAGGTAAAGATTGGCATATAATAATGATATCTTTTTTGGCTTTAAGTAATTTTGAACAGGTCACTTTTCCATACTGACTAAAACTTAGCTTTAAGCTTCAAATCCAAATTTGCATTATTTTCAAAATGAAAAGGGAAGGCTATAAATTGTATATATGGAAAAAATATCTTTTTGAATTTTGCTTTAAAAAATAATTTTAAGTTTAAATTTTTGGCAAAACTTTCTTTGAAGTAAATATAAAATATTCTTTTAAAAAGTACAAACCAATCATAACCAGGATGCTAACTTGCTAAAATACAAAATGTAACACATTCATTTGTATTTGTATAGTTAATTCAATGGTAAATTATATGACCTAGTTTCATGTATGCAATTAGCAGTTCAACTAAATCTCTTACTCTGAATTACTGAAAATATGTTGGTGCCCATGAGAACCAGCAGGGTACTATCTATTTTAAGAATGTCTTAATAGCAAGTTATGATCAATTTCAGAATATTTTCATTTATTTAGTAATTTATAAATTTTTGAGAAAAGTAAAGCTGTCTAATATATTGCATACATCACACCTAGTTTCTAATTCGTATTATATAATGGGCAAGGGACAGTAACGGTTATTTTTTTTCTCTTTCTCACTTTCGAAGTTTTTTATTTATTTATTTATGTTCTAATATCTTTTTTTTACTTCAGAATATTATGGGCGTACAAACATTTAGGTTACATTTATTGCCTTTGCACCACAAAATGAGACCTACAAGTGTGCCCATCCCGCAGATGGCATGCACCACACCTACTAGGTGTGAATATACCCATCCATTCCTCCCCTCTCCCACCTGCTTGACAGCTGATGAATGTTACTTCCCCTATGTTCACATTAGTGTTGATCAATTAGTACCAATTTGATGGTGAGTATATGTGATGCTTGTTTTATTTTAAATACCTATAGCTCAATTTTTCCAACTAAGAGTCAGAGTCTTCTGTAATGATTAGCATAGGCTCCAATTGTCATCAAACAATTTGGCAGGAAATAACATATACAAACTTTTTGACCTGATCGAGGGCAGAAGAGAACGTGTCAAGGAATTTCAAAATCAGAGGGTATGAAATTAGAAATTTCAATAATAAAGGTGGCTGGATTATTACTTATTTTAGAATTAAGTTTTATTCTAAAAGTAATTCCTGTTCTCCACAATGAAAAAATGACTAGTATATATTGTTCTGAAAAAATAATCCTTTGTTTCTATTTCTATCAAGTGCTTTTCTTAGATATCTCTTTAAAAAGTGATGTCTGAGGAACATAATATAATACTTCAGATTGAACTAAATCCCTGAAGTCTTAATTATATGTAAAATTCTGTAACAAATATTGTGGAGATATCAAAATATATCTGTAATGCAAGGTATAATATAAAGTGATTATTTTCTCTGAAAATGATTTTCTATTTAAATGCTGTTTTATTACTGAGATATACACATCAATTATCCACTCATGAATATCTACTCTCATGAATATGTTAACTACTGAAATCTCTATTACTTTCTATATCAAATATTGAATTAAGTGCTATACATAGTAAATTCAATAAAGTCTCTTCAGAACGTAAATCATCACCCACTAATTCATACAAATTTATACATTGTATATATACCCTTTCTAATCAGAAATATAATAAATTAAATCTAAGTCACTCCTTTTGGCAAAGGCTACTATATAAACTGAATAACAATGACATTATCTGTAGAGTGTTAACATAAATTTAGATCATACTGAAAAGTGTATAAACCTCTGAAATTAATAAGTTATCACCATAAAAACCTAGTGACTTTCAAAGCTTCCAATAGCATCATTAAAATAAGAAGCAAGCTTTCAAAATAATTTCAAAATTACAACCAGTAATTGTTGAATGCCACATAGAATCTAAATGTTTAAGATTTCATATCATATTAGTAACTTTGAATAAAGATAAAGTAAGGCTTGATAGAATATACCATTTTGATTATTTTCTTAAGCAAAAGGCTATGCATGGAAGGAAGCAGGATTAAGAAGTATTTAATCATTTGTCCTAATCATAGTTGGCCCAATTGTCTATTACTTGATAGAGCTATATGTTCTGATAAAACCTATGTTGGAATGATGACAGCAAAGGAATAGGGGAAAGTTACCTATGTGATGTGATTTAAAAAAGTTTAGATGGATGTGCCAAATCTAAGTATTATCCAATTCCCATCTAAACTTCTGAGCATTTTTTTTAACTTAAAGAATGGCAATAACAAATAATATAGAAGCTTATCTTTAAAAGCATATAAATGAAATAAGACAAAAGGAAAGAGTAATGAGCTAATCCTTTTCCATTTAACATGGTACCTCACATCAGTTTATTAATTTAGGGAGTTGTTAGTTTTGAAAGTTAAGAGAGGGTGTGATGTTAATATCTTAAGGAAAATTAAAAACAGAGTGATTTAGATCAAGAGGCAGAAAAAATTTCAAAACATTGTACAACTTTAAATATATTTACAGGGAAATAAAATGGAAACAAAGTGGATAAGAGAGACTTTCAGTGCATTTTATGTACTTCACCAGTCTATTGATGCTATGTTTAAGTTCCACAGCAGGCTCAGACCTTACTTTGACATGTGTCATTGGAGAGCAAATGTCAGGAGAAAAGCAAGGGTGAATTTTGCATGTATAAAATGAGAGTCCAACAGCCAAACAGTTTCCCAAATATAATCAATGAATGATAAATGTTTTATTTAATATATTACTTTTAAATACTAATCTTTCTTCCTGAAGCAGTATTAATTCAATTTATGACAAATATTTTTCTAAAGCCATCTACTTCTTCTGGTAAAGGTTAAACAGTTTCTTGTCAAATACAAGCATGCTATTTCTTAAATAAAAGGGCAGGTATGTTAATATAACTTGGATTTACTTGCGCATATGTCTTAAGTTTTACTGGATGATTAGATGAGATGACCTTTGTGTCCATCGAGTCCTGAGGTTCTGTGATTGTAGGATTAAATAACTTTTATTTATTTTTATTAGATACAATAGGAAGGTGATATATCACCAAGTATTCTAATTAAGTAGTACTTTTCTAAACATAGAGATTTCTATGCCAAGGACTCAGTTGTAAAATAAGAATAAACAACTCTAAGAGAGCTTATTTTGATCATGTTAATGAGTGATATGATTAGGCCTTCAGGTACCAAGATCAAAGCCTCAAACTAATTGGAAAAACAGGTGAAAGACTCAAGTTAAGCCTGCGGATATGGACCAAGAATTCACCACTACCTGAAATTTATTAACTGTATAACTTAGATCAAGTTGGAATAGTAAGACTTCCTCTTATTGCAGCAAAACATTTTATGAGAATTAAAGAAAATATTCTGTATTAAACTACTTCTCTGATTCTAATGGTATATAAATTTAAATATTTTTACTCAACTAGTATCATAACTATATTTTATATTGATGTACTAAGAATAGATAGATATGTAAATAGATAGATACATTTTCTATATGCCTTCTGCATTTCTGTAGTTCCTTTTCTTCCAATCCTGCAGGAAAAAGTGCCTTTTCTAGGAAAAAAATTGTGGTAAAGGACATGAGAAATACTTTTTCTGGATCTCTAGACTTCTAAATATTCTTGACCACATGCAAATGTACAATATGATGCACCTTTTAGCTTTATATTATAACTTGTGCCTTGTTATTTCAGCTATAAGTTTGTGATTCAAATATATTAATTATAAATTTGCATAAGTAAGTTTCAATGTAAGAACCTCTGGAGAATACAAATATATACTTAGTGATTAGTTGATAAAAGTTAATGGAGAAAAATAGAGTCAAAGATTATTGGAAACACAATAATTAAAGCCTTTTTCTTTTAACAAACAGTCCTTAAGTCTTCAGTTTTCACCCCCTCATCACTTTGGTGGACTGTGCAACTCTGCTGTCTTTCTCGTGATGTCCACAAATTAAAAATATAGGAATATTTCATATGCAAAAGAACTAATTGGTTATAATCAAGTTGCACCTTCATATTTAATAGAATTCTTATTAAACTCCATTGTTTTTGTGAATTTTGGTCCCTTTCAAATTATATTGCAATAATAAAACCTTCAAGATAAGCAAATCAAGGTGCTAAAACCTGGGGCTTAAAACAGAAAAAAAAATTATAGTTGGTGCAAGAAATTATCAAAATTTAATTTATAAGGCACAGTGCTGTTTAATATACAACACAGACTGAATAATATTAAAATAGCATATTGATTTTTTTAGACAAAGTCATTTAACACTTAAAGCTAATTACTAAATAGGTCACTTAGAATGCAATAGTTAGTTGATGACTAATCATCTCATGTAGCAATTTTAAAACAATATTTTCACATATACAGATAGCTTAAATACTTTTTCTAGCATATATATGTAAATTATAAAAGAAAATTATTAATTCCATAGACTGTCTTAGTTTCATCTACTACAACACATTTCTGTAGACTAGGTGGCTTAAACAAAAAGCATTTATCTTTCATAGTTCTAGAATCAAGATCAAGATGCCAGCAGATTCAGTTCTTGGTGAGGGCCTTCTTTCTGGCCTGCATACAACTGTCTCGTCTTCTCATTTTATTCTCAAATGGTGAACAGCACAGAAAGGATGCAAGCTATCTTGTTTTCTGTTTTATAAGGGCACCAATTCCATTCATGAGGGCTCTACCCTCTTGACTTTGACTCCAAAGACCCAACCTCATAATAGCATCACACTGGGGATTAGAATTTCAACATATGAATTTTGGATGGGCACATTCAGTCCATAACACTGTTTTAATCACGAAACTTCTAAAGACTCATGAGATACTAGTATTCCATAACACTATGGATTAGTCAAGGTTCTCCAGAGAAACATAACCAATAGGATAGATAGATAGATAGAGAAGAGCTTTATTATGGGAATTGGTTCACATAATTATGTATGATAAGCACCTGCTGTCTGCAAGCTGGAGGACTGCAAAGTTGGTGGTGTAATTTAATCTGAGTCCAAAGGCCTGAGAACCAGAGAGGATATTGGTACAAATTTGAGTCTGAATGCCTGAGAACCTGGAGTTTTGATATCCAAGGACAGAAAAAGATATATGGTACAGCTCCAGAAGAGAGTACAAATTCATTTTTACTCTGCTTTTTTGTTCTACCTGAGCCCTCAAGGAATTGGGTGATGCTCATCCCACCCATATAGGTGAGGGTAGATCTTCCTTAGTCAGTCTGCTGGCTGAAATGCCAATCTCTTCTGGAAACACCACCACAGCATATCCAGCAATCATGCTTTAGCATTTATCTGGGTCACACTGACACTTAAAATTAGCCATCACAGCATCCTTTGGGAATGCTGCATTGGTTGGGGATATAGTCTTTTTTATAAGTTTCTAATATTCTGAATGCCTGCTGTTAAATTATAATTGAAAGACAGAAACTACAATCGTGAAACTATTACATAAATGCTTTTTTCTAACTGTATTGTCTTATACTTAATAATAATGAAAGTCAACTGTCATTACTATCTATTCATATGATCTGAGAGATACTCAAGTTTAGTATCAGTACTTAAATGTCTTCAGTTGCAGCCTAGACAAGTGTAATCTGAAAGCATGATCATTCCATGTGTTTGGCATTTTCCTAATTACCCTCTCTATAATTTCATCTCTCCAACAAGTCATTTCTTCTTTGTTTTATAATTTCTCCTTACTATTTGTAACTAAACACTATGTATCTATTTGATGTCCCCTCTAAATTGTGATGTCCGTGACAAATTTTTGTCTGTTTTGTTCACTGCTGTGAAGAGTGTCAGATGATTAACAGTGTCCAATAAACATCTGTTGAATGAATGAATGAATAAGAAGAATGAAAAGGACACTAGTTTCCAGGAAATCATTTTTATTTTATTTCCGGTTTTACATCCAGAGATATGTTTATTTGTTCCTACATGTTATATGATAGATAAATGTCTCCTCCTGATACATGACAAAAATCAATAAATATGAATGAAATTCAGTGTTTTATCCACCATTAAACATTATACACTGTTGGAGGAAAAAGAGGAAAATTTATTTCTATTCCTGGTAAATTTAGATGCACCGTAAATTTCTTCACACATAATAAGTCGTTCAAGTAAAATTCATTATATTCAGTTATTTTCTAAGTAGTAGCACGAAATGCTTAGAGCTAGAGTTGGCTTAATTTCAACAAATTAGTTTTACTTTAGTAATCCAGAAAATTAAGCAAACTTATTTTTTCTCAAGGCTTAGCATTAAAGCTAAGTTTCTATGTTTGAGAGAATTATTACCCCTACTTAATAAGAATTAGTTATTTAGACATTTTGAAAAATAAAGATTTATATTTTCATAGACATTTCAAGATCATTACAAAATACTAGGATTTTAACAATCAACTTCAATTAGCACTACATAGGATTTTGAATTATAACTATTTTTTCCAATAATGGGCCTAGTGAAAAGTTTAAATTTCTATTTAACTTTTTATTTTTTCATTTAAAATTACGTAAGTTATGTTGCTTCCATTAGATATTTCTTTCAGAAAGTTAATCTGTTCAAGCTCTAATCTTTTTATGCCTTCTGATAGTGACACACAAAGCAAAACAATGATAACCTTGTATGATTCTAATGAAGAAACTTAGGGCAACTAATTCTACAAGGCTTTAGCTTAAGTTTTCTTCGTTTATAAGTTTTTCTCTTTATCCAAATTTATTGTGTCAAATGCTATCCTAGACATTAGGAATTCAGCATGTGGAATTTATAATCTCATGAGAAAATAAATATAATAAACAAGAAAATATACAACGTTTGATTATTATGAGTGCTGTGAAATAAGGTATATGAGATGATACTGTCTGGTGAAGGGCAATATATAGGCAAAAATTTAATAGATGAGAAGGAGGTGACTATCAAAAAGTTATTTAGACATCTTAGAAAAGAGATACGGGTAGAAGGAAGCTCAAAATTGTGCATAGAGAGATGTTTGTGAAAAGGATGTAGGAACCCTGTTCTTTGCGATAACAAAAAGAACAGTGTGGCTAGAGTGTGCTATCCAGGGAGAATTGTGAAAGGTGATGTGGGAGAGGGGACAGGGACAAGGTCTTGTGTAGCATAATAGGCACTGTCTAAAAAAGATATCAAAGTGCATAAATTAACCTCTTGTTCCTGATCTCACTTTGATCATGCTTATGATCAATTAATTCATTGATAGTTTTGTATACATTACTAATAAACTGATTTTCAATTGTTTGTTTCTTACCTTTTACAGATAAGTAAATACTAATATATATAATGTATATAAACTCTTTGAAATAAATATATTTTGATACATATAAGTTATATATACATATTTGATATATATAAATTTTATATATTATTTATAAAACACCTTTCCTTTTTCATAAAAGTGATTTAAGAGATTTATGCAATAACAGAGATTTGCAAGGAATAGCAATAAAAACGATCTTCATCTCACATTCTAAATTAATAGCAGCCCTGGCTGTGGCTTAAGATATTGCAATGCTGGAACTTCTAAGGGGCTGTTCCAACAGATTCTGTATTGCAATCTACACAAAGTTGTCAATGTCAAAAAAACAAATATAGGGAAGCAGATAGAGGTCACTCACTGAGAAAGCAGAATTATAACCATCACCACACGCCTCCTGCCCCCAAACACACCCACGGTGCCTCACAGTGTTCTGTTGGAATGGGCTTTGAAAGTAGGGAAGATGCATGTGTCCTTTGCAGTTTGGCATTTTACTGAACACACAAAACAAAACAAAACAAATCTAATTTCTGTATCTTCTCATGTGGAAATGTCTGGAGTTGAAAGACTTACCGGATTATCTAGCACTGTGGTCCCCAACCCCAAGGGCCATCAACTGGTACCAGGGGTAGCCTGTTATCGACCGGGTTGCAGAGCTCTGCCACCTCCCAGATCTGCCTCCCTGACCAGGTCCGGTCCTTGGAAAAACTGTCTTCCATGAAACTGGTCCCTGGTTCCAAAAGGTTGGGGATCACTGAACACAGACCAAATGGTAACCATAGGCACTGAGAGGGTGAAAAAGAGGCCACCTCTATTTCCTGAGACTCCTTGAGGGACCCTTGGAGTTCATGGTGGACAAAAATGGCAGCAGTTCAGGAGACAGGCACAGGGTGTGTCCTGTGCTAGCGTGCTGCAGGGAGGAGACAAAGGAAGATACAATTGTCACTCTAGAGTCTTCAGCAATAAAGAACCAGTTGCTTTTTCTCTTTTTCTTTTTTTAACATATGGATATCCTGTCATCTCAGCATCATTTGTTGAAAACAATATCTCTTCTTCCATTGAGTTGACTTGACATGTTTGTTGAAAGTAAATTGACCATAAATATTTATTTCTGGAATTTCAATTCTGTTCCTTTGATCTATATGTCTATCCTATGCCAATACAATCCTGTTTTATTATATAGTAACCTTATAGCAAATTTTGAAATTGGATAATTTTAATTTTCTCCAACTTTGTTCTTGTTTCAAAATTGTTTTGGCTATTCAAAACAACTGTTTTGGAAACAATTTCAAAACCAGTGCTTGGCATTGTCATGTATATTTTAAGATCAGTTTATCAATTTACACAAAAAAAATCCTACTGGGATTTTGATCAGAATTACATTGAATTTGTAGATTAATTTGAGAAGTATTATCATTTTAACAATATTGAGTCATTCAGTCAATGAACATAAAATGTCTTTTTATTTGGATACTTTAAAATTTCTCTCAGTAATGTTTTGTGGTTTCGTGTACAACTCACACTTTTTAGATTTATTCCTAAATATTTCATTCTTTTTGATTTCCCTGCCAATGAAGTTTTTTTTTTAATTTTATTTTTGGAATGTTTGTTGCTAATGTATAAAAAATATAATTGTTTTTTGTATGTTGAAGAGAAAAAGCTTTTAGATCCTTACCCTATATCATAAAAAAATATTCACTCAACATAGATTATAGATCTAATATAAGAACTAAAACTATAAACCTTTCAGAAAAAGAAATTTTCTAAAAAAATTATTGTGGCCTTGGGTTAGACAAAAATTTCTCATCTATGACATCAAAAGCAAAATCCATTAAAAGTTAATAAATTTTATTTCATCTAGAAAAATAGCAACTAGAAAAAGAAATAATGTTTACCTTATTTAGGTATTTTTGAGATATATATTTTTATTTATAATTCAATATTTCATATATATAAGTAAGGTACAAAGAATAAAAGAAAACACCTATGCCCCCCCTCCCACCTACTTAAGAAATAAGGCATTACCAATCCAGCCCCCAGGTATTCATTCTCAATCACCTCAGCCTCCCTGCACCTCAGAGGTAAACACCGAATTTGCCTTTTCCCATCTCCATGACCTTTTTAAATTCCTTTTAATATAAATGTATAAATCCCTTAAAAATGTGGGGGCATTTTTGCATGTTTTTAAACTCTGTGTGGTACATCATACCAAATATATTCTTCTATACCTTGAAAAAAAGAAAAAAAGAACCAGTTGCATGAGAGTACTGTTGGATAATGCTGAACAGGTCACACATATGCCTTGTTGAGACCACCTGACTGGCTCTAAATCAGGCTGAAACCACACACTGGCCCTGACTTATGTGTCTTAATCAGCCTGAAATCAGGTAATCAGACTCCTCTTTTTCATGCCTGCTTCCAGGCAAAGTCACACTCTTTCCAAAGAGCAGGGCAGGAGATGGGATTGGAAGGGAGTTAAAGAAGCTTGAAAAGGAAGACTTGATATTGAAATAACAGGGCCATTGGAACACTTGGCAGCAAATGGAATTTTAATTCCTAGTGAGACTTTACAATCACTGTCTCTAAGGGAATGGCTATCACCAGAAGCCCCCTTGAGACAAAAAATCAATGCAAACAATTTATTTGAAAGGTGAGAAGAGAGGAGTGGAGAAGGATCCATTATTAAGCCAGCTGCCACTAGGGACTGCTGGTCTCCACTCTCACTGGCGACAATGAAGAGCACACAGTCAGATTATCCTACCTGAGTAGCGAGAGAGTTGGGGACTTTATACACTGACTCTCATTGGTTCTGTCTGAATTTGTGTGTGTAAAGGTGATAAAGATTATACAGCATATATTACCTGCTGCAGGGGTTTTGAAAATGATCTAGAGGTCAAAGTGCCCACAGGTAAAGAGGTACAACAGACATCTGGAAGTCAGGCATTGAAGTGCTAAGGTTAGACGTGGGACACTTGACAGCATGTTGTACTACAATTGGCAAATGAGAACATGACTACACCAGGAAAATGCAGGTTGGTTCAATGCCAAGAAAGACATATGTACCTAAGAAAAGAAAATAATTTCAAGTATGCACATATTTGAGTAGTAACTGCCTAATCATATTTGTTGTGCATATTATTATGACTATGTAGATTTTAGCTGTGAATGGGAATTGTATTATAGAAACTTGAATTCATTAGGAAACAAATATGTGCCAACCATGCAACTAGACCAAATTATCTCATTTAGTTTCACTATAATCCTTAGGATCTTATTATCCCTATTTATAGGAAGAAACTTTGAGTCACTAAAAAGCTAACTTTTAATTTTTATGTATTTAGTGTATGATAAAGATGAGATTTTAATAATTGGATTCCCAGGAGAGTGCAATGTGATACTTGGCACATGGTTAATAAATAAATACATAACAAAATGCTCAACATGATTAAGTGAAAAGTTAAAAAACCTTCTAAAATATGAATATTTAATTCAAATAATTACAATAAAGACAGCATAATTTTGAAATGTTCTCATTCGTTCTCATACCATTACATTCTCCTGAGCAATAGTAGTTTGAGATGTTAGATTTTAACTATTTTTGTATCCAGGTGTCATGCAGGCTAGGATATTCTATTCTCAAACTAGGCTTCGTATTTAGGGGATTTTTGTTTGCTTTAAGTATCTTAGTACGCTGTCCAATGGAAACATGCCTCTCTCTCCTATGGCAAAACATTTTATCTCCCTTAACTCCTGCTGCAAAAGGTACCCTTCATCTCCAGATCCAGTGAACAGCAACGTTTCATGTCCCAGTCCCAGTATATTACTTTGTCATGTGCCAAACATGAAAACAAGAAAAAGAAAATCTAGTTGTCTGGATGTAAGGAGGAGACCTACTATTTCCATCTCATGCCCTTCCTTATTTGGATGCTTCATCTCTCTTTCCCCATTCATGTGTTATTTAGGAGAAACATCTGCATCTTGAATATTATATGTGCTTATCACTGTCTTGGTTTTCTTCATAAGTCTATCATTAACACACTTCATGGTTTCAGAGAATTCAATAGCAAATATTCTCCTAAATCTAGACATATCTATAACTCAGAAATCTGACCAAAGTGTGTTCTAAAACAAAACTTCAAATAATACGATAATGAATATTACTATACTTACTTTTTTTTCAAGTATAAATTGTGTGTCAGATACTACACTATGTATTTATATAAAAATTAGCTGATTTACTCTTCTTAAAAACTCCATAATTTTGATGTTATCATCCTTATAAAAAATCGTACAATATCACGGTCTTTTCTTTTTTTTCGCATGAACTTATCTTGTAAAATAGAAAAAAGATACTGAAATGTTTGATTTTGAAGAGTGAAGCTCAACTTTAGCATACAAACATTATAGCCCTAAACTCTATTAGAAAAATAATAACATCTATAACTCTATAATCATAAAATGAAGACCATTAATCTAAAAAATAAATGTGTAATAAGAAAAGAAATATCATTTTCTAACCATCAGTCATATTTTAGGTTATTGACATAGGCACAAGCTGTCATCTCCATTTTTATAAAAATTCTACAATATAGTTATAATTATGTCCATAGTACAGAAAAGAATCTAAACTTCAAAAAGATTATATTAACAATGAAATAAGAATTATGCAATGTCTTCTTTATAACTCTGGAAACTAGGAGACAATAGATAAATATTTTCAAAGACTTTACTTAGTTCTCCATGTTAATTATTGACATTAGATACAAATCTATTTTTTCCAAATATGAGTAATGAAAATTTGAGGATGACAATTAGAAGATTACAAGTAAGACATACAGATATTGAATAAATAAAAGAGGGAAGGAAGAAAATTCATTTTATCTTAAAAGATGGTGGGAAAACAAAGTAAAAAGGGAAGAATGGAAGGGAGGAAGAAAAGAATAAAAAGGGAAAGAAAATGATCAAGAAGTTTTGCCAAGTAGAACACATAAAATGAGATGGCAGGAATAAGAAAAAAGTCTTAATATATTAGTTATCAAAATGCTTGGATTAAAACAAGAAAAAAAACAAAATAAAAAACTATATACTGTTTACAATCGCCATATCTAATAGTAAAAATGATCAAATGAGAAATGATAGGGTATTAATAAAATAAATGGCTCTTCAGAACGTAAGGAAAATTAATGAATCCAACATTATATGTTTTTTAAAAATTTCTTAAAATGAAAATATTGCATAGCTTGAAAGTGAATGAGAGCATAGAATATGTGAATAATTTCAAACCTACATACTGCATTCACAATTAACAAGCTTGACCACATGTATTATGCAAACAGAAAATTCATATTTTTCAAGCATCTTAAAAAATTATCTAATTTTACTCAATGTGATAAATTAAAAATAACAAAGTCCAGATTAAATTCTGATAATACTGTAAATTAGAATTTAAAGGAAAATATTTAAAAATACATAAATAATACTCAGCAACTGAGACCATTTCTAAGCAATAAGATTATATAAATAATTTATTAAATTTGTGTCTAAAAATTAGGAATACATATATTCAGTGCAGTAGTGAAAACAACCCAAATATCTGTCACCTGGCAGAAATGGAACAAATTATGCCACATTTAAGCCATAGATATAAAATCTAATCTATAGAATATTATTTTACATTTTTAAAACAGTTGGCTAGACATAAACAGATTTAGAAATATCTCCAAAGTAAATATTAAGAATTGTCAAATAAATATTTAGAGCCAAGTGCCATTTATGTAAAACTTTTATATATGAACATCTACAGTTTTTTTGTTTGTTTTTTAATTTAATACCAATTTTTACTCCTTCTAGAGCCTTTACTTGCTTTACTTGCAACACAGAGACAACTGTATTAACTATAGCCTTGCCGGGGAAATGGTCTTATCCCTTTTAACTTGCTCTTGTTTTTCAATATCAGACGAGGGAGCTCTCATTAAGACAAATTTTAGGAATTTACCTAAGTTAACAGTTAACACTGTGTGCAAAAAATTTCACTTGACAACCTGCAAAAGTTTAACTAATAAAAACATTTTAGAGAAATTATATTTGGTTTTCAGTAAGTTGTGTTTTAAAGTTTCTTCTCTTTTAAACTTGAGTCCCACAATTTCACTCATATGTGTGTGTGTTGTGTGTGTTTGTTTACACACGCACACAATATACTTGTAAAAGATATATAAATCACTTACAGAATTTTAAAAAATTGTAAAAGAGAACATATATATTCCATTTCAATTAACCTAATTTCATGGCAAATATCTATCCAAACTAAAACATAGTCAATTATTAAATATAATCAAGATTTAGAATATGGCAATAGATACTGAATTTTTAAGCCTGAAGTCTTCTCTGCCCAATGGACTTAGTTCTTATTGAGGACAGTCATAAATAACTTTAAAATATTCCAATGTGATACGAACTAACTGCAGATTAGGTCATTGTGGAATTATAGTTCCCTTGCTTAATGATTGTAGAAAATTGCCTGGCAATCGAACAAAGAGAAAGAGGGCGATGTGGTGAATGCCGGCTAATTAAACCAATAATTGCTTCTTCTTGTGTACCCAGATAATGTGCCCCTGATAATTTTAAATGAAGTCTTGAAGCAGTCTTCTTGAATGAAATGCTGTGCTAGTTAAAGCTCTACTATATGAAATTCTCCTTGTGCTTAGAAGGTGGCCTACTTCTCTGAGCTCCTTGCATTGTTTGATTAAAAAAAAATCAGTAGCCAGGAAGACTTCTCATATTAGATATGTTTATGTCAGATAACACTTTTATGTTGATGTTTTTATTTCTTATAGCATATTAATGTTATGCAATTTGTATGAATTTGAGGATTAACTGCTTTAACAGTGGAGATGCCTCAGTCATGTAATTTTCTGGAAAGAATTTTGAATGTTAAAATTTGTTGATATCCCAAACCCCATTATATTAACTATGACATATTTTATATACTTGACCTGATGTTATTAAAAATTAACAAAATATTGAAACTTTCAAGTCATAAATATCTCTTACTTTGATATTTTTACTCTGCAATATCATTTAAACTATTTTTGAGCCTACATCATTCAACAATTTTGGTTAAACTATAGTACACTAGTGCCCTTAGGAAAATAAATTCAAATTTGTATAAATTTTTGTTTAATATTTATATTTTATGATAAATATTCTAGTGAGCTTATTCATTTTTCTACATTGATTTTCTATATAACCATATTTTTCTCATTTATGATACTAGCATTAATAATACTAATATTACTTTTTTATGTTTAGTATAAGAGAAAAACAGAATGACAGTTTTATCTGAGTTATTGGATACTATACATTGCAATTCTGAGGCTTTCCAAATTTTACCTTGTATTGTAAATTTTTCTTGTAATATGCTTGGTTAGTATCTCATGGCTTTGATAAATGAATCATTGATTTTCAACCAGTTTCCTACAGTGAACTCTAAAATTCTGGTTTTGGCATTTATATCTACTTATTTGTCATCTTTTACTTATTTGTCATCTTTTGTAAAGATAGTTATCACATGAGGTAAAGTGAGATGTTATAAACATATACTTATTTGTATATATTATTCCTTTAATGAAATATTTAATCTAAAGTTAATATTTCCCTAAGTATCAGGATCTTCTCAAACTAAAGAGTGCCCCATATTCACAGATGCCATTTTCTTAAAACTCTGTATGTAGTTACTACATAAAATATCACATTTTTGGATAATAAGCATGTTTAAATGTATGTGCTTCAGCACTCCTAAATGTCCGTATATGGGAACAATCAAATTGTGAATATTTCTAAATGATTCATGGTTTCTTCTTTCTTCTCTAAATAAAAGGTTTTGAAAATCAACATACATTTAGTCTGGACATATAGACAAATCATACAGTATATTTATCCCAACCAATTGAGAGGCTTTTCTGAAAAAGCATGCAGAAGGCAGGGCTCATATCTTCTTGATATTTTATACATCTTCTTTGTTCATCTGTACAATGCTTCACAGATATTCATGAATGTGAGTGCTTACTAAATAGTTTGGAGCAGTACTGTTTAGGTTGATCTATAAGTTTATATTATTTTATGTTTTATTCTGCTGTACATAGATAATGCCAAAAAATAAATAAATTTTAAGAAGAAAAGGACTGGTGAACTTTATGTATTTATATATTTAATCTAATTATATAAAGTTAGATTAAAAATATGTATATATATTTGATCTAAATAAAATTTAATTTATATATTTAATTAAAATTCTACAAACATAATGAGTGAGATGTGCAACGTTTGAGGGATGGTCATGCTTGAAGCTCTGCCTCGAGGGTGGAGGGGGGCATGAGCAATATACTTAAACTTAATATTTGTACTCCCATAATATGCTGAAATAAAAAAAAATTCTTAAAACCAAAGTCTTCATTGATTGCAAACATCTCAAAATATGATATTAAATAGAACAAAATTAATTTCAGGGTTGTCAGGATACTAGATTATTTAACAATACTCTTGGTGTGAAATCAGAATCACAAATAAGGGGAGCCCTTACTCATTCTGAGAGTCTGTCACCCTGGTATTGCCATATTCTTTTCACACAGTCAGGCATCTCCTGAGATCCTCCTGTAGACATTATAATGCTGCCAACACACAAAGCAATCTTCTCTGTCCTCTTTCTCATGTCTCTATATAATTCCCTACTTGTGTTCCCTATACCAATGTTATCTAAGGGGGCCAAAATAAACTTAGGGCTTTTCTATCTATCAAATTTGTTTGATAAGCTTCTGAATTTATGAAACTAACCACTATAATTTAAAAGATATGCTGAACCTGTTAGAGCAAAACACATATACACACAAACACACACAGACATTTGCCTCTGATTACAAATTCACAGAAAACAAAGTTATACCTAAAGGCTGCTAGACATTTTTTCTCATGTGTGTCTTTAAAATTTTCTTTCCAGATTTTGTGTAAAAAACTTACAATACTGAATAGATTATAGAAATCTAAAACATTTTAATGCAATAAATTATTTATTTTATTTCAAATCTAGTGGAGAAATTGTATACAATCTTAAGAGTTTCTATTTCATTATATAACTCTCTTTCTTTATAACAGGAAGAAACTTTTTGTTATATCTCAATTATGTTTACATAAGACCAATATTTCTTAGCACTTTTTTTCAAATGTCATGTCAATGCTTACTTAAAAAAAAATTGATGCACCATTTTATAAAGCAAAATGAGTGCCTCCTAATAACAAAACACAACTTTTTCTATACATTTAATTTCTTAGGAATTAGGGGATATTAAAGCTGGAAGATAATTTAATACCATTCTACCTTAGTTGTTGTATTTTAGAGATGAGGAAGATTGTAATTTGTTTAATTGTAACATAAACATGTCCTTAATTTTCCTTGTCCAATTATGATATAATGTATCATAATTTTATATTCTTTCATAGATATGCAAATCTTCCCATTTTATGCTAACATTTCACTGGTCTAATCTGTCTACAGGTTGCATCTAGATGCTGTATACTCAAAACAGAACTGAAGACATAAGGTTCAGAATAACCCATTTTTCTAGCAGAGTGTACAAATTCAGTCATTAAAAAGTAAGTCTTGCATAGTGATTCCCCCCAAGGGAAATTCTGGCAACCTATTTTTAACATAGTAATTATCTTGAAAATTCATGCAAAATATGTTAACAAATAGGTTATCATAAAAAAATTCAACTTTTTAAAAATGTGCAAAGCAACTGCAGTCTTTGAAACTGACATATACACATTTATAAGTTGTGAAATAAAATTTCAGAGAGAAATACATTCAGTATGTTTGAGTTGGCAGAAATTCACAGTGAAAGACAATTTGGCCATGAAGAACTTATTTCTATTTGTTCTCTGTCTTTATAAAAATCTCTGATATAAAACCATCTGTTTAAAACTTGTAAAAAATGGTCTGTGAATGCATGTAATTCTAAGCATCATAAATTACTTGAGTACTGATTCTGAAGTGTTGTGCTGATACAGACGATTTTCGATGATGAATGAATATACATAAAGACAAAGTATGCTTATCATGAAGGAATAATTGTATATCATTATTGTTTTATGCACAAATTATCCTACCCTCTCATTTTTATTGTAATTTATGCAATAATCATTTGGGCTTATATTAGAATATTTTACATTACCCAAATCACAATAAGTATGATTCCATTTACAACACAAAAACTCAATATAATGGAATAAACTAATACCAAGAGAAATAAAAATAACACAATACCTGAGAAAATAAATTTTACATAACACATTATATGGTTAACTATTTTTTCACATCAACAAAACAATACATGGTAGATTAATGGTATAATCACAGCAAATGACTCAAGGATAACTCCCTATTTTAAAAAGGAAAATTTCAATATTATATGTAAGAAGTAGCAAAA
>VBSM01000483.1:17733205-17870501 GCA_008086735.1 Cheirogaleus medius
TCGGCCTCCCAGAGTGCTAGGATTACAGGCGTGAGCCACCGCGCCCGGCATAGAAATTAACTTTTTAAAAGAAACATGCTAGAAAAAAAAAAGTTTTGAAAATAGCTGCTCACGGGTCATCATTATTTAACTTGCGTTGCAATACAAGATCTCACACATAAAAATGCTTCTATTTTTCACTTGAAATATATGAACAAACATTACTTTATCTAAAAATCTATTAGGTCTTCTTACTTGTTAATTAGGGTTATTTTCTTTTTATATTTAATTCAATTTAAATAAGACATTCTAGTAAGGTTGATAAAGATATAAATAAATAAGCATCTATAATTTTTGTTCATAAATACGTGTTATCTCAAACTCTTATAATTATTCTATAATTTCTTGTGATATACCCCTAACTTAGTTATATTTACAATACCCTTTTAATTACTAGGTTTAGATATGACAATACATAATTCATTAGTTTCCAGCAATCGAAATAAATTTTTTTTTAACTACCTCCAAGCTGGTTTATCCACATCAAAGCAAGCATTCTTATATCCCCTGCTGAGAGTTGTGTCAAGAGACCATGATCCTCCTTTCATTCATGGTCATAATTCTCTATGTTATTTCCTACTATGTTAATAAGCATTGGTTCTGAGGGACTATAAATTCCTCAGTTTTATAATCATCAATATTTTTAATTCATGGCTAGAATAAATTGAGTGACTCTACTGTTATTTTCTTATAGTATGAGGTGTTTGGTGGCAGCTGGACTATCTAATCTCCTACAATGATCCATTAAAATTTTGGGAACTACTCTGTTGAGGGCTTGACATATAATTGTGCAGCTTAAGAATTAATGTTAGGAGAAGGAGTACGTGCCCAGCTCTGAGCGCCGTGAGAGTCATACATTCCAGCCAAGGTTCACCTAATAAACAGGGTTGCTGCTTGAAGGCATAACAAAGGGTCTGAGTTTCTGCAAATAGGCAAGAGCTGCCCAGCCCCACGTTAATAGGGACCTGGAGGCCACATGATAAGCACATTGTTCCTCTTATTGTTGCTTGGCCCTGTAAGATGGCTGGATAGCCAGAGATGGGTGAGATTCCTCAAGGAGGAACAACCTAAGACAGGCACAGTCACCGGGGGGCCAGCCAAGAGGAACTGGGGATGGAAAGTGCCCCCTGTGGCTGCCTTGCTTAACCTTTGCTTATCTCTGACCTATGCTTTGAGCAACTGCCTGGAAACCTTGAGTCAGGGAACATCTGTGTCCTTAGGCTACGTGTTCCAGAATTTATGGCCATTGCTGGAATGCCTGGATGGTCACGTATAAGGAAGTAACTTTGATTTTTAGGGTATGAAAATGAAACAACTGGTGCGTTCGGTGCTGCAGCTTGTACCGTCTTTATGTGTGTCCATGTCTTTCTTTGTGTGTTTCTTTTGTGTTTTGTGTTCATCCCCCATCCTGCAAATGGGCCACGACACTACTCCATGTTTCTCATGCTATTTTTAACTAACTCTTTGAATATTTCTACCATTTTAATTGTCCTGAGTTTTGGTTGTATTTGTTTTTTCCATTTTGATCCCTTTTATTGTTGTTTTCTTTCATCTTGATCTATTCTTTTTCCAATTATGCAATTTCACTTAGTTTTCTTGGTGAAAAGCTATACAGCAGCCATTCTCACATTATCTTGCCTCCCACCTGATACAATAAGTCATAAAATGAGTCCAAGTTGAATTTGGAACATCGTTTATTACAGCATCAATCATTATTTGGGACAAAGGCATAGAGATTGTAGAAACTTAAATATTATTATATGACCAAACCACAGTTATTCTTATTTGCAACCTTTCAGAAGCCTCAATGTTCCATTTAATATCTAAGAGTAGAGTAGAACAATCCTGTTTTATCCAAAAGGAAAATTGACCCATCTGCTCACATTTCTGCAAATGACACTACTATCTGAAAGTCTCAAGTAAGACCAAACATGGCCTTTCATTTGACAGTAACTAATGCAAGAACAATAACTTCTTTTTCTTTCAAAAATAAAATCCACTTCAACTGTGGCTAGGAGTGTTGTTTACTTGGCTTCATAGATGCTCTTATGTTTTAAATGAATATGAAATGAAATGAAATATTAAATGAAATGAAATGTTTGTGCTTTCTGTTTAAGTAGTTTCTTGCTTCCCTTCCCTTAAGACATGTATTATCTTTCCAGTGATTTGTGATAGGATGGGGACATCATTCCAACCAAAACAGGTATCTGCTAAACTCCCAAGTGATGTTACATCCCTGGTATGTACAGATGCATCACTGACTGTCATTCAGATCCAGCAGACTTAGGCTGCTTCTTAATTATTTTTATTTTCACCAAGGAGAAAAATACAGCCAAAGTACCATATTATTAGCTGACTCACCCCTTGTTTGAATTTATTCTATAATCCATTAGTAATTCCCTCCCTCTCTGCATCTATGAACTCTGTTTCCTATTATAAAGCTTTTCCTCCCTGCAGTGGTCATAGCACTCAAGCAACCTCACACCAGAGATGGCCAGGAAGACATCCTGGCAACAAACGATTCCCTCTTCCTTATCCTTCTTTCTTTTAAACCAAGCCTAAAATATAATTTAAATTACAGATTTAAGGTTTCTTTTAATTATTCTGTTTACAGTGCCAATGGCATCAATTACACAATTATAAAATCATAAGGATTTGTAAGACTCACTGAGTATGCTTACATGTAACTCTAAGAAAGATAAAAGATATAGCATAAGAGAAAGAGAGTACATAGAAAAGTGTGAAAACTTACAAATATGGACCTCCTTTCATCCCTGCTCCTTCATTACTCCTAGATTCCACAGGACATCCTTTGTCTTTGAATTTTGAAATACCATGATATGTGAGAGGTATCTTTATTTCAGGGGAGTCTGAACAGAAGATTGCACAGGATTTATTATATGCCACTGGTTACAGAGATAAGCAAGGTTACATAACTGTTTAAACTTAGTACTCAGTGTAAATCGTCAACCTCTCAGGCGTCCTCAAACTACGGCCCACGGGCCACATGCAGCCCGCCAAGGACATTTATCTGGCCCGCTCAGTGTTTCTGCCACCGCTGCCTGTCCTGCTTAGCAGCTGACTGGTCCGGGGCCCACAGTGCGCATATGTGGAATGTGCGCTGCACTCTCCAGCGACCCTCCAACGGTCTGAGGGACAGAGAACTGGCCCCCTATTTAAAAAGTTTGAGGACCCCTGCTTCATTAAACAGTGTAGACAAGCTAGTCCCACATGCTTTTCAGGGAGTTTCAAGCTTTAAACAGCACATTGCAAATTCCAAATTAGCACTTGTCATCATTATCTTGGCCAAGGGTCTGTACTAGACTTCCAGGAAAGTATAGAGCTGTCTCATCTCAGCTATAAGATAACCTTGTCTTATACACACTCAAACATAACAGGCAAGGGGATTATTCTTCCTTCCAAAATTCATACCCTCTGATTCTGAGGTTCCAACTCCTGGGCTGCAGACTTGTACCTGTGTGTGGCTCATTAGGAAGCTGGCCCCACAGTAGGAGGTGAGCAGCTGGCAAGTGAATGAAGCTTCATCTGTATTTACAGCCACTCCACAGAGGTGGCATCACCACTTGGGCTCCTCCTCCTGTCAAATCAATGGCAGCATTAGATTCCCATAGGAGCTTGAACCCTACTATAAACTGTGCATGTGAAAGATCTAGGTTGTGTGCTACTTATGAGAATCTAATGGTGATGATCTGAGGTGGAGCTGAGGCGGTGATGCTAGCACTGGGGAGCAGCTGCAAATGCAGCATATTGTTAGCAGAGAGGTTTGACTGCACAGAGACCATAATAAATCAATTGCTAGCAGACTCATCAAAACCCTATCAGTGAGTGGCAAGTGACAATTAAGTTTCATCTGGTGGCAGGCTTTATAGTGGCAAGTGAGCATCTTACTTCAATTGTGAAGCTGCTTCTGGTGGCAGGCTTTAAGTCAGAATCCAAAACTTATTTTACTCTACCTGTGGACCACCCATTATTTTATTTACCACTTCTGTCTGTGCCTCTTTCCTGCAGTGTGCACTTGTCTCAGTCACAGTTTTGGTAAGCCCACAAGCTAACCCTAGCAAAAATGAGTAAAATACAGATGTCACTGGAGAGCTTCTTTGTAAAGGGGAAAAAACACAATGAAGGGGGAAAAACCCAGTGATGAGACAGCAGAAGACTCTAAGATGTTCAACAAAATGAATGCTGCATTTAAGAGAAAATACCAGGAGTCCTACTCAAATTATGGGTTCGTTGCAACAGGTGGTTCACATTATCCAAGCCCACTTTGTGTAATATGTGGTGACCGGCTAGCTGATGAAACCATGAAACCTTCAAAACTGCTTCACCGCATGGAGATCAAGCACCCTGCATTGAAAGACAAACCTTTGGAGTTTTTCAAAAGAAAAAAAAACATAAACTCAAAGAACAGGAGCAGTTACTGAAGGACACCATTTCATCAAATGTGTTTGCACTGAGAGCATCATTCTCAGTGGCCAACCACATTGCTAAAACCAAGAATCCCTTTACTATTGGTGAAGAGTTGATCCTGCCTGCTGCTAGGGACATTTGCTGTGAATATTTAGGAGAGGCTTCAGTTCCAAAGGTGGTAACTGTTCCTCTTTCAGCTAGCAACATAACTAGATAAATTGAGGAAATAGCAGAGGATATTGAGGTACAATTGTCAGAGAGGATTAATGAGTCACCGTGGCACACAATCCAGGTTGACAAGTCTGATGACATTGACGACAAAGCAACAATGCTTGTTTTTGTGTGATATATTTTTCAGGAGGATGTGCATGAGGGTATGTTATGTGCACCTTTGTTGCCAACCAAAACCACAGCTGCAGAACTATTCAAATCTAGGAAAATTGAATTGGTCATTTTGTGTTGGTATATACCAGTGTATGCTGCCATGACTGGATGCCTTTCTGATTTCACTACTCGGGTCAAGGAGGTCACTTCTGAATGTGAGTCTACGCACTGTGTCATCCATACAGAAACGATGGCTAGCCAAAAAATGTCTTCCGAACTAAACAACATTTTGCAGAATGTGATTAAAATTATTAACCACATCAAAGTACATGCCCTTAACTCACATCTGTTGGTGCAGCTCTGTGAGGAGAGGTACACAGAGCACACATGTCTTCCCTTATACGTAGAAGTGAGATGACTTCCTTAAGGTAGATCACTGGCTAGAGTTTTTGAGTTATGAGAGCCAATCCAGAGATTTCTTTCAGAAAAACAGTCACTACTGGCAGCACATTACAGTGACACAGAATGGGTCTCAAAACTTGCTTACTTGTGTGACATATTCAATCTGCTCAACAAATTCAATCTGTCACTTCAGGGGAGAATGACAACTGTGTTCAAGTTGGAAGATAAAATGGCTGTAATTTGGGGCATGACACATGAACATTGAGATTTTTGGTGTTTCAAACATTAGCAGAGATTTTGAAAGAGACTGAGCCAGGGCCTTCTTTCTCCCAGCTGGTGTGTGATCAACTATCTCAGCTTTCAAAAGAGTTTCAACATTACTTCCCAACCACAAAAGACCACCACAGTGGGAAGGAATGGATCTATGATCCATTTCTGAATAAGCCGGGTGAATAGATTTTGTCCATGCTAGAAGAGGATCAACTGCTTCATTTGAGACTGCAAATGATAGTGCCCTTAAAAGTATGTTTGAGACAACTTCAAATCTCCCTATGTTCTGGATTAAAGTCAAGGCAGAATATCCTGAGATTGCGACAGAAGCACTGAAAGCCTGTTTACATTTCCAACATCCTATCTTTGTGAAGCAGGGTTTTCTGCAGTGACAGTTACCAATACAAGATTATGGTGTAGACTGAACATAAGCAACACACTTCAGGCATTGCTATCTCCCATCACCCTAGATGGGACCATCTAGTTGCAGGAAAACAAGCTCAGGGCTCCCACTGATTCTGCATTATGGTGAGTTGTATAATTATTTAATTATATATTACAATGTAATAATAATATAGTGCACAATAAATGTAATGCACTTGAATCATCCTGAAACCACCAACACTCCCCACCCCCTACCATTCCACGGAAACCGGTTCCTGGTGCCAAAAAGATTGGGGATGGCTGCTCTAATTCACAGTATGTCACATATGTTTTGTATTGTCAAATTTAATATATTTACTTTATGTTAGTTATTCATGATCTAGTGATTTTTCCTATAGCTTGATTCTAAATATGGAATATAAATAAATAATACTTAAATACGATAAGGTGATTATTGACTATACTTGTAGTATGCTATACGATGTGACAACAGTTAAAATAGTATTATTCAAAGGGAGCTCTACTAAAAATCAAGATCTTGTTAATTCTTCTTTACTTCATCTGGATAATAATTGCTTAAAATATTTTCTTCTATATGATTCTTTTCTTTAATTACTTTTTCATTTTGTTGAAATTATTTTTCCACTTGGATATATTCATAGATATCTAAATGCTTTACTGGTCATTATGTCTAATTGCCTCTCACACTTTTAGGCTTGGTATGTAATTTTTTTTCCCCTGCATATTTGAAGCTATTGTCCCATTACATCTCAGATTGCAGTGCAGGTGAGAAGTCTGAAATCAGTCTTATTCTTTTTCCTGTATAGATAGGTTGGATTTTTTTGTGAGAGTTGCTTTTTATTTTTATTTTCTTTCTGAAGACTGTCACACTTTTGGAAATGTCATAGGGTTTGCAATGGATGTGGATCCATTTTCAATTATACCTCTTGGATCCCAGGTGGGATTCAGCTCTCTTAGGTATTATGATCTGAGTTCTGTAATAAAAGATCCACTGCAATGATGTCTCTTGGGCCCTCCCTCTATTTGTATTCATCTACTGACTCCTGGATTGTAATTTCTCGGTTAGCCTTTTTGAATCAGTGGAATGAAGCATATTTTAAAACAAAAGATAAGCCTATATTCATAGAAATTATTGTGACACTTATTACATACATTACCATTGCCTGGAAAGCATGGGAATTAAAATGACTGTAAAGATTTTTCACAGAAAATTGTGTTACTTTTAATTCATACTGTCAAACAATTATTTATGATGTAATCTGTAATATGTTAATATAATTGATTTATCTCTGTTTGTAGTTATATAAGCTTAGAAAACAATTTTAAATTCTACCCAATAATCTAAAACAGGAAATAAGACAGAAAAAATAATTACACAATGGTGATCAGTAGAGGAGTGGTTTTCTAAGTGATGCAAAATTTCCTGTGAAAAAGCAAGCATAAACATTAGAGCCATTAAAATCTGATCAATAATTTGTTTTCAGTAATGTGTTGCTAAAATCTACTTTCTCTGACCACTTATTCATTGGATTTTTTTCCCCACAATAAAACAGTTATGGTTGGGGAATACATACTATCTGTGCATCCTATATAAGTGTCATAATATTATTTCTTCTATAACCACTTTGCGATTTAGTAAAATAAACTGTACTTTAGATATACCAAGGTCAGATAGTTTGGGGTTTGACTCTCGGCATCACTACTTAAACCTTAACACCTTGATCTACTTAATCTCACTAAAACTCAGGTTTGACATCTTCAAAATGGGAGAAATGACACCCTTACTGCTGTTGCAGTGATAAAATGAAATGCCCTCTATAAAATGCCAGGCATTTAGTGGTTCCTCAATAAATGTCAGTTCTTCAATCCTCTTTTACCTCCTTTCTTTCTATATCTACCAGGCCAGTCAAAAGGAAAATTTGACTGTCTTCATTCTAACAACTCACATTTGTTTTCTTTTTTAGTTTATTTACTTCTTTTCATTTTTTCTCTTTAGTAAACATTTTTGTTTTCCTTTGTAAAAGAGGCATATGTACTGTGTTGGGCTGTTAAAAAAAATCTTGAGATTTATGTGTTTAGTGGGTGAACACTAAAGCTTCCTGAAGATGATGAGCACCCAGATGTGGCAAACATATAAAGATTTTGTTTGGCAATTAGAAGGGGGTGATGCTATTAGGATGTATATTTATAACATGTTTGCATATCTTCAATGTCTCACTCGTTAATTATTCAAGGAACTTATGAAATAAAAATTATAAACTGACAAAACACAACAACATTAGTGTTCTAATATAGAATGACCTACTAAGGATTTAAACAACATTCTTCTTTTTTTTCCATACAATCAACACTACTAAACTGAAAAAAATAAATTTAGTTTCTCCTAGAACTTAAACTCTTTGACCTGACAACTATTTCAGACAGTTATTCTCCTTGACATGTTCTTTTCATCTTTTTTCTATGCAGGGTAGAAATTTTATTAATTTTTTTTATTTTAAATGTATAATATATGAAGAAAGTTTATTAAATTATTTAAAATGATATTAGAAGATATGACAGAAACAAAAATTCATAAATATCTACTATGTGCTAGTGATTTATATGTAGTTTCTCTGAGAAGAATTATTTATCTCATTATAATATGAGGGAAGGGATGTTCCAGAGAGTCTAAGTGACTTCTGTAAGGCCACAGAGTTGATATGTAGTATGGGAGGATACAGAGTAGGCCAGGTGATTGTATGTTTTTAATTACTTCTGGCACAATTTTTGGTTGAAAGTAAGTGGCTTGATAATTGTCACCAGAAGACATGGGCCTTGTTTGACCCTTTGAGATGTAGCATGAAGGAAAACATGTTATATGTCAAGGAAGATGAATATAGTTTTAGCATTCTCTGAATGGCATAATGTCATGACATGCTAATTCTGTAACTGTGTAAAAATTAAAAATGCCTCTTGTGTCATGAATCTGTGAATAAATGAAATAAATGTTTGAAATTTTAATTTCTATTTTTTTGACTAACCAATATGACATTGGCCTTTTGAATATTCAACTTCCCACCTAATATTTTAACTTGGATATCTAATATAGATTACAATTTACCCATTCAAAAGCAAAAATGTTAATTAATTTCTCTGAAAACTCACTTCTCTCTTAGTTGTTTCCCCATCCCAGTAAATTTTACTAACATTTATCTAGTACGTAGTCCTCAAATAATATCCACTCTTGACTTTTCCCACTAGCTTTGCAAATTCTATTGGCTCTAAATACTGTAAAGATAATTATATTTCAGTATCTCACTTTCAACATTGTAGTATAAGACAGTATCATAATTTTTACTTGGGATTGTTTAAACGATCTCTTACCCAGTCTTCTTATTGTTGTTTTATTTTTCTACCACCTGTAGTGGGTTGAATAGTGCCATCTCAAATTTCATGTCCACCTGAAACATCAGAATGTGACTTTATTTGGAAAAGGAGTCTTTGCATATGTAGTTGGTTAAAGATCTCAAGATTAAATCTTCCTCCATTTAGGGTGGAATCTGAATCCAATAGCTGATGTTCTTACAAGAAAAGGAAAGGACAGATAAATACAAAGAGAAGGAAGCAATGTGAAAACAGAGGCAGAGTGAGGGGAGTCTAAAAGTCAAAAAACTTCAAATAGTTGTGGATAACCACTAGAAGCAACGAAAGAGGCATGGGCGGTTTCTCTCTCAGAGCCTTCAGAAGGGACCAACCTGCTGACGCACACCTTGATTCTTGGACTTCTAACCTCCTGAACTGTGAGAGAGTCAATTTCTGCTGTTTTCAGCCATTCAGTTTGTGGTCATTTGTTACCATAATCCTACAATCCTAGAAACTAATACAACATCCTATTCTTCTATATTCATGTCTTCAAAAGGCACGCAAAGGGCTTAACACGAAAGGAAAGAAAGGAAAGAAAGAAAGAAAGGAAAGAAAGGAAGGAAGGAAGGAAGGGAGGGAGGGAGGGAGGGAGAAAGAAAGAAAAGAAAGAAAGAAAGAAAGAAAGAAAGAAAGAAAGAAAGAAAGAAAGAAAGAAAGAAAGAAAGAAAAGAAAAGAAAAGAAACAGAACAAGTCATTTATATCCTAAAACCCCTTCAAGGATAAGCCATACCATTTAGAGGAAATACGTAGTGCCGTTCATGACCTACAAGCGTCTACAGGATCCGGTCCCTAGGTTTCTAACTTTATTACCTCTTTCCATCTCCTCTCACTCTCTCTGAGCACTTTGCCTTTCTTGTTCCTTGAATGTGACAAATTTGTACCTACCTTAAGAACTTTAAACTTATCCATCTCTTTGTCTGAAATATTCCTCCAGTAATATTTTCAGGTGTCTTAGTATCTTTTTTCATTCAGTCTCAGTTATCACAAAGAGGTCCTGTTTGGACCTTCTATCTAATACTGTCTACAACTGCATCTTACATTCTAACTGTCTTAAATTTTCCATGGTTTTATAAACATTTGAAATCATTATTTTTTTCATTGCTGTATTGTATTTCATACTGCAATATAATTTAAGCTTCATCAAGACAAGGACTCTTTCTATTTTTCATTATATGCACAATGATCAGAAGAGTGGTACATAATAGGTGTTCAATAAAATGAATGACTAATTGACCAAAGACTGAAAATAACTAATGAAAAAAGGCATAGCTTTGGTTAGCTGAACTGGGGCATGTGGGAACTCTGAAAACTAATCTCCATTAATAAAAAGAGTGACTCTGCTTTCTGAATCCATTCATTGTTTCTTTGTCTCACACACTTAGATTTGGCATTGATATAACAACTCTGGAATAATGAACTCAAGGAAAAAAGAAAGACAGCGCTCATTTAACTTATGAGTATAACTCATATAAGTATCCTGGCAGAGTTTGAAATTTCATATGCCCCATGGTGCTATGGCTCCATAATAGTAATTACTAATAGTAGTTGTCCAGAATACAAAGATTCACAGCAATGTCAGCTAAGTTCAGTAAATGTTAATACAAGATCAATGATTTATAAAACAATGTAATGATGCTTTATTTTTATATTATCTCAATTAATAGGAACAAGAAAGAAAGAAGGTATCATCTGAAGACTTCTAAAAAAGTATTGACCTTTATGTTGTTACCTGACTTTGAAGAGGACTCAAATTATTTTTGTTTACCCTGATATATATTAGATGTTACTTTTAGAAATACTGTCAAAGTACCAAGATGATTCCCTTCTGTTTGCCAAACTTTTTCTAATTAAATTGTCTTTATATACAGTATGAAGTGGACATCCATAACAAAAAGAAAGAGATATCAGTCAAAAAATTTTTAGTTTTCCTTAGGTTTTGACAATACTCTTTGATTCTCTACTAAATATAGTATTAAAAATAGTCAAATATTACCTAAACTATATTTGTTTCTTTGTTTTAATTTGAAATACCTGAGTAGTAAAAACTCTGCCCAACATCCTAGAATGGAGGAGGCAAATATACATTTTGCTTACAGCCACACTTTATGAATGTGATTTAAAAATCAGAGAGAAAATATTATGACATCCTACTTTATAAGCAAGATGATTTGAAAATGATAATATTTGATTGACATTTTTCTCCTTCAGAGCACAAATAGTCAACTTTGTCTTTTCTTCAACTGAGTCATTATGAATAACCAATATGTATATTTAATCATGTTCCAGAAAATAAAGCATAAAATTGTTGAAGCGCATTATGCGCTTCCATTTTGTTTGCTTGTGGTCATTTATTTAAAACATCTGTTGTGATAATATGGTAAGGATCTTGTGGTGCCAAAATCAAGAAATACTGTGACACTATCAATCACGTGTCTTCCCAAGAGAAGGAAACTCTCTAGCAATGGTAATGTGGAAAAGCCTTGGATTCAGAAAGGATTATCCATGAATAAACAAATACTTGTTGTCTAACAGTGCAATCCCTAGCAACATCAAATGACTGAGATCATCATGTGGTTTCCAGGGAATTAAGCAAAGTGAAAGACTTTAACACTTTAATCACTTGCTCTTCACTGGGCCTTCTACTCAGTGATATTGAGCTGATATCTCCCTACCAATCACAAAATATCCCGTATCCTTGTCTACCCCTCCATTAGTATCATTTTCTTCCACACCCTGGCTAAATATCTTGAAAAGTAGTCTATGTTTGTAATTCTTACCTCTTTTCCTTTCACTATTTCCATCAATCAATGCAATTTTACTTCCAATATTAAGTTTTTACAGAAAATTCTCTGGGCATCAATGTTCACTTACTGGAAAATTAAACTAGGGTCTCATCCTTTTATATTTATATGCATGATTTCATCTCTCTTGAATACTCCTTCATTTTTTAAACTGTTACCTGTTTATTTCTTCATTTTCTGTTCTTTGCTAATTGTTTTCCTCTTCTTTATCTGATCAAACTTTCTCAGTCTACTTATCCTTATCCTCTGCTTGTTTCTTAAACATTGGTGACATTGTGTATTCATAAATTTTTACTACAATGATCAGCTTGCTAAGAGTAAGTTCTTATATAGACCTACTAGTTTACAAACGTTCGTCTTTTACCCTTCCTTTCATAAGGATAATTTTGTAAACAGGCCTATGATCCACACCCATACACAAAGCAAACTGCAAGCCTCTCCTTAGAAGGATTGCCTCTGGTATTGTTTTTTTTATTATTATTTAAAGGGTTTAGGGCAGTGCATGCAGATAATTATTTTTGTAAATATAGATAAATAGATAGAAAACTGTATTTTTATCTCTTATCAAACTATACATAAAATATCTGCAAATTTCTTGATTATTCCTCATCTTGACTAATTCCATAAGGTAAGCATGAAAAATTACCAGGAAGAAGAGGGAATTAGGGATGCAGATAAAGGGTTGGCTAAAATAAAAAAAAAACATAGAATAAGAAAAAAAATGGTGATAACAGCAAGTGTGACGGATAGTATTTAAAAAAAAAAAGTGAGGATCAGTAGTTTTCCATGTCACATTGAGTATGGAATAACTGAGGGAGTAGGATTAGTCAGCGGAGTGAGGTGGGAATTAAGGATGATGGTCTGAGAGCGACATTGGCAGGGGGCATCCTGTGGGCAGCCTGGTCTCAGCCTTCAGTGCAGATTTCAGAGGGCAGCAGATGGTCCCTTGATCAGTTAACTCACCTGCTGTTAACTTACCTGCTCTCAGAGATGTGGGAATCATATTCTCATAGCCTCCACATCTGATAAAATCTCTTAGTTTAGTTTATAGTATATAATCTTATGGAAATCCTTATCTACATTCACCATCTAAGAACAAGAAAATTCATATGGAACCAATAGCCTTAAAATAGCCACATAAATAATAAATCTTTACTTTGTGGATGTTGAAGTCCCTCCTCGGTTGCATTTTATGGTTATGTGTTTGCTAAGCCTTAACTGTAGACAGGTCTAGTAGTGGAGGAACTAGGAACTATTTGGAGGAACTCTTTGAAAGTCCCTGGGAATTCTTGTCTGCAAGAAAACAATGTTAATTGACCAAACCGTGTTAACATGATGAGCTATTGTGGAGGCAGGTGTGCCTCTGCACTGGGGCTTCTCCTTCACTTAAAAAAAAAAAAATTGTATTCAAACTGAACTATAAGAGTACACAGGATTTTAAAAAATGATTTAAATCCCAGAGCTTTGCTTATCCCACTATAAGAAATTTTATAAATAAGGTAAGATATTATTCTAAGCAGTTATAACTTAATGAAGTTAAGTTTTCAAAAATAAAAAGGGTAGAATTTTAAATTCCCTGGTTCATGAGCATGCTTTCTATCTGCCTTCAATGTGTTGACTTGGGAATTTTATGGAATTTGATGTATTGTTGTGTTGAATTAACATTTAGAAATTCTGCCTTTTAAAAATATAAATTTACTGAAAAGGAGGAATGACTACCACAACTGGGGAAGGAAAAAGTTAGTAACTTGCTAATAACATTTTTTTGTACTAATGAACTGACCTGAATTCATATTTTTTATTGAGTAGCTAAAATTTACTCTGCCTATAGGAACAGCTGTTATGTACCTTAGCAATGCTGTTCGCCCATTCAGAATCTTAGAGATCTTGAATCACACTGCTTGCTCCACAGTGGCTATACTAAATCAGCATCTCAAGAACAAGCTATACAAGTTTTCTATGAAAGTACCTGATTTCTGCCTATAAAATAAACTAACAGAATAGGAGCCACCAAGGCAGTTAATTTTTCATCACATGGTACCTCACTTATGAAAAAAACAAAAAGAATTACAAAGAAAAAAATATACTATTTAATTTCACTAACCTAAAATCCCATATTAAGTATTTACATTACAGAATGTCATTTACTTTTGCATAATGCAGACTTATTATAGTCTATATAAATCAGTGATTTGAGTTGCACAATGATTAAGTCTCATGGGTGAGACTTAAGTCTCATGGGTGAGATAAAGTCTCATGGGTGTAGAATAAAAGCTTGCAAAAATATTTTGAAATAATTAAACTTATAGCCTTCTTCTAGCTCTGCAGAATGTGAAATAATTGGTTATCTTTTAAATCCCTTATAGATGCTAATTTGCTTCTATTAAAAGAAATTCCTAATCCTTGATTTTCATTTACATTGAAATTTTACATATTGTTATTTTCTTCCTTTCTGTGGTGAAGGACTTAACATGCAACAGTCTTCATACTGAAACAAATACCAAATCCCCAAGGAAATTTCTCATAACACGATTTGGTCATTCATCCATGACAGTCTTTTTTCTCTACATGAGTGGTTTCAATGGAGAATGGCAGTGTTTTCTGAAGTATGAACTGTGGACCACCTACACCATAATCTCCTGGGACACTTGTTAAAAGTGTCACTTCACATGTACTAAGAAAAAAATCCGGGGGCACTCTAATAATCTTCATTCTAAGCCAGCAACTGTGGTGAATATTTTGGCCAAGATAGATTGATATCCACTAGTATATGATATGAATTCATTAATTAGTAATACTTGATTAAATAAATTTTTCCAAATATTTATTTATTTGGTTAGTTGTTGGCATGGTAATAATAATGCTAAAATGTTGATTTTCAAATATTTTTAGTTTTTATCATTACAAAGTAGTGGATGCACTGTAATTGAGACAATCTTATTTTATATGGTCTCTTCTTGCACACGTTACCTCCAAAAGTGTACAGCTCTTTGTATATTTTAATATAAAATTATTACAGAAATGTATTGTAAATGCTGACATTTGGAGGAAAACTTGTTCAACTGGCAAATTAATCATTGTTTTTGCAAAGTTTGGAAAAAGAGAAGAAATCTTCTACTGAATGATATGGAAAACAGGAGACCCCACATTTTGTTCATCTGTCACTAAGAATTTTTTTTTCTCCATGCCATCATCTATAAAAGAGTTATATCATATAAAAATTTAATTTGTCCATATTCATTTTAAAAATAATTAAATATAATTTTAATAATTCCCAGATTTTAATAATCAAAGAATGATTTTAACATACTAACATAAAATTATTCACTAATAAAATTAAATGATCTCTTTTTCATTTTCTTTTTTATTTAGTTAGCTTTTCCTATATGATAAAACTGCTGTTCAGTGTAAATCAGGATACCCGCTACAAGGAACGGTCAATTGGTTTGTATTCATCGTGCTTTAATAGAGTATAGTGATATCCACATGCCTGTTGCCAAGATTTCTGCTGCTTCTGTGGATCCTACCATCACCTTCACTCCCATCTGATATGCACAGTAAAATAACCTGACAGTTATGGGCAGACATGTAAATAACTAAACAACATTTCCAAATACACTGTGCTGTATCTTTCTTCCTATTTTTAGAGTAACACTCAATAAATGCTGAGCAGGAAGCCATATTAAGTACTTATATTACAGTCTGTCATTTACTTTTCTAAATATATGTGTAAATACAGATCTGAATTCATCATATTTAATTGTTTTATTGCTCACAACCAAAACAGTTACAAGATTTTAAATTCTGTCATGAGTTTGGATTCCAGAAGTACTTTACAATGACTGAGAAGTTTAATGAAATAATTTATACCATAATCATGAATAGCAGAATTGGACTGCTATGCCTTATAAAAATATATGTTATGGAGATGAGCTAACATTCACTGAGAATTTACAATTTGCCAAACAATGACTCAATTTTGCTTATATATGTCACCCCATTATTATTTACAAAAAAGCATAAATATACATGTTATACTTTAGTATTGCACCAAGAAAATATTTTCTTAGTATCATCTGTTTATTAATGCATTAATCTATGCATTATTTCATACCTAAATATACCTAAAATACTTATAGAGGAAAAATATAGAAAAGATTAAAATAAAATTATATATGATCATCAACTATAAATATAAATATATCAGCATAGTTGCAAATACATCTATAATTTGTCTAATGGTTTTATTTTAGCTTTGATGGGTTACAAGTTTTAAGGATAATTATTAGATGAAACATGCCATGGAATCAAAATATGAACAATTTAATTGTGTGTCCCAAATAAATAAATTTGGAATTTTTAAACTCTAAATAAATGTGTCTAATAATAAATCTTATCTCCTTAACTCATGATAGTTAATATCAGTAGTGTAAACATGAGCAAGTTATCACATATTCTAATTCATTATTCTGTTTTGAACACTCTTTTTCTAATGTATAAGCATATCTACACAGGTTAAATAAAATATAAATAAATATAAATATAGCACATACTCAAAGGCATGTATAATCATCTAATATTGATTGCCTATATCAAATTGCTAGTGTCTAGGAGTCTACTTTATAAACTCAGAAAATAAATCAGCCTTAATGTTATTATAATGAACTATTTTAACATTTTAATAATTCGCGTTAGAGATACGTATAATTCTGAAAGCAATAATCGTGACAACCTCACTACAGTTGGATATTTGGGCTGGAAAATTATGATAAATGATGACTGCTGTGTGATTAAATTTAAAAATAATTGCCCACTTCTTCTTTCATTCATATATTTATGAAATATTTATTGAGGGTCTCCTATATGCCATGCCCTTTTTTGCATACTGAGGATAAAAGCAGTCAACAAAATAGATCAAGTCTCTACTTTCATCATTTCATGGAACATACATTCTGATCAAGGGCAAATGTGGAGACTAAAATTTTTAAAAACTAAATAAATATAGAATATGTCAGGCAATAGTAAGCATTTTAATGAAAAATAAAGCAAAGTAATGCAGTGGCAACTTGGATCGGGTTCATACTGACTTCCTAGAATTGATTACTATGTGTTCAAGAATTTTGCAAGTTATTTCAATTTTCAACCAGCAGTAGCTTGATGTTAGCCAATTTGGGAGTATTTTGCACCCTAGAAATCGGAAATTAACAAAAGCCATAAATCCAAGCCTCCCTCTCTTCTATCCTTCCCACAGGCTGTTATTAAGCATTTACTACTGGAGTAAGAAGTGGCAGGTGTGAGGGGCAGATATGAAGTGAAAAGACGGAGCAAGCCATGAAGGTAATATTGAAAAAAATCCTAATGAAAACTGTTCTTCCCTTTCTCAGTTTGTCATATACTCACTTTAGTTTCAATACTGCTCAGTGTGCATGTGTCATGTCTGTGTGTGTTTGTCACATATACAACTGGTCTGAGGGATCAGAATAGTATAGTTAAAATCAAATTCTAAAGGGAGTTCTTCCACAGTTTTAATTTTAAGTCCTCTTTTACTATGTTATCTTTAAATTTCTGTTTTCTTATCTGTGAAATGAAGATATTAACATAATATACTGCAAAAGCTGGCTATAAAGATTCAGTGACACAAGGTAGATAATATACCTTTTCTACACTGATTGTATAATAAAGGTCAAATAGTATTGTTTTTATTGATGCTATTATTATTCTAATTATTACTCTTACTGCAAGAGAACATAAGTGCAAGGATATAGATTTACTTTTTTACTTTTGCCAATAGCTATGAAATTTTCTTGGACTCCTTTTTCAGAAAGATAATAATAATGAATATATAATTTTTAATATTTATTAGTGGCAATTTTGTGCCACATGCAAAATGATTTACTTACATCGTCTCATTTAGTCCTCACAAGAACCTCACAAGATGAGTATTATTGTTTCTTAATTTAATAGATAAAGAAGCTGAGTTCAAAATGATCGTTGGCACCCAAAGTAAAGATTCAAATGTAGTCCTGATGTATTAAAAATTCTGTGTTCATAGTCTGTGTGGTATGCTGTCTCAAAATTTAGTTGCAACTGTACTTTGTAATATTTCCTAAAAAATTAAAAATATTATTTATTAATGTTTATTAGACAGAGCAGAGAATCAATCAAAATTAAGAACACACTCTTTAACATTTTTCATTTTCTATTAAAATGTTCTAAGCTTGTGGGTATAAAATATTTAGGATACTTAGTGAGAATTTTGGACAATATATTGTGTCTGACAAAGGGAAAGAATTTATTTCACCATATAAATGTATTAAATGTATTCTAGTTCTGACCTAAATTTCAAGTCAAAAAAAAATTTAAGGGCAATATTAGATTGATTGGGCTGATTCCCAGAGCTTTGTTTCCCTTAATACTCTTTCTATTTCAGGAGAATTGGCAGCATTGTGAATCAATACCTCAAAGAATAAAGTCTTATCTTAAACTGAAAATATTATTTTTAAAATGTTTGTGCTTAAACTTTCTAAATTATAAAGTGCTTATGAACAAACATGTGCCACATGAATCATTATTTAAAATCTTTAAATTAAAATGTTTACTTCATAAATCACTATACTCTAAGGATTGATGAAAAGACTGCAAGATGTATTTTTACATGTAACATTTTAATAAAATATTCAAAAATTCAGAAAACATTAAAGTAAGGCTTCCTAATTTGTATATATGTTATACCCTGTGTTATTTTGGTATACACATAGACACACTTGCATAAAATCACACACAGCTTTTCTATTTACCATAGCTTTGAAAGATGATGTTTTTCAAATTGAATTATTCATAAAATCCTAAGGCTAATTTATACATGAAAGAAAAGAAAAATGTTTCTCTTGCTCATAAATCTTTATTTATGAACAGAAATCTAAAAGATTTATAATCACTACATTATGGCAAGTTTCTATCATATGATATATTAACTTGCAATAGTACCCTTAAGTAGAGAAGTCCTGTAATAGTATATAAATCACAGGATATTTGGTTTGGAAAAAATCTCTTGGGGTGATCATATTCACAACCCTGTGGGTAGGATTGCTGATCTCAATAACCTGCTAGAGTTTCCAAATAGGCTGAATGAGTTTTATTTTATTGGGAGTTATTTCACCCTCATTCTCTATCCATAAAAAGATATGTCATTATAATCCATTTGAATAGATATACAAATTTAACAATTAAGAACCAAAATCCGGTATTGTCATGTGTATGAAATGCTACTTGACATTAGAATTTTAAAAAAATGTCATTCTTTATCTTTCTAAATAAAATTAAACTTTCTCTGCCTATATAACTTGAATTGTTGGAAATTATATTTGTGTGGAGCCATTTCTCCTTTCCAATATGATTATACAGAAATACCATGTTACATGCAATAAAGGTAAATTGGAGAAGAGCATTTTCTTTCTAATTTAGTGTGATTTATTTTAATACATTTAGTACGTGAGTAGTTCTAACACTTATTTGTTATGTGATTTTGGTCAAACTGTTTTATCTCTCTGTGCCTCAGTTTTATATTGTATAATGAAAACAGCAATAGCCATTACTTTATAGGGATACTGTAAAAATTCATAATTTAATACATGTAATGTATTTAAAAAGCTTTTTGCATAAAGTATCCACTGAATAAAAGTTAGGTATTACTCATCAAAACTAGGCCATCCTGCTGGAAGAATCCACTCCCTGTCTGCCAGCTTGGACAAGGATTCACAGATCTGTAATTCTTAGGCATCATTTGTGAAGATTCCACAGAGCTTCCCATCATGATTTCTTCTGCAATTTGGGTGGAAAATATTGGTGAGGTCTAATTTTCTGCTTCTCATAAATATTCTTCCTAGCCCCATGGCTTTGCATATGCTAACCTTTTTATAGTTTCTCAATTATTTCTTCTGTTATATAACATTTGCACTATTGTTTACTAAGAATTTTAAGTCATTAAGAAAGGTCTTTAAACTTTCTGAAAGAAAGTAATATATAAATGATTTTTAAAAACATAATACAGTTGAATCTTCTTAAAAAGTAGTTCATAATTAAAAAGGAATGCTGAAGAGGTAGCTTGGCAAATTTTTAATATATTACAAGTTTATATATGCATATATTAACACAGATATCTACAATAACTATATTAAATAAGGTGTGCAAGTGCTTTCTTCAATACAGGTGATGTTCTGAAGAGATTTAATTAAATATAATGATATAAACACAGTCTCTTCTCATTTCCTTAGTCCTTGAGAAACATTTTTATAGCTCTTTAAAATGTAAGAGTATTTTATCATGGATAAAGAGTGTTTCATTTTTTTGAAGGATAAAATTTACTAATCCATAAAGAGTGATCAGGAATTTGTTTTTGCTATTGTTCCTACCTTGAATTCCTTCTTTGCTCTTAGACCACTATAGGGTGTGATGACTCTGACCCTTTGCTTCTTAGAAGCCCTCTTCCTTTGATCTCTAACCATCTGCTATTGTTGGTCATTTTGTCTTGTCATGTTCCCCTAGAGGAATCTTGTTATTTGCAATGGAGATTATTTGAAGTTCTTTACTGAAGTTTTTTACTGAAAACAGGTGGATTTCCACATACGTGCACAATGATGGAACAATAGATATATAAATGGTTATCATACAAGATGAGACCCTTTCTAATTATGAACATCATCTACATTTTTGTCTCTCCATATTTTTTAACCAAGTTCCCACCTCCTCATGAATCCCATTTGTATCTCTGTCACCTTTTGCTCTTAAAACTAAGTTTCTCAAGTGTTGGCCAGAAGCTACAAGGGGTCCTCTTCTGAACATTTGTCCAGTCACTCTGGCTTGATAGAGTCAGGGATTATAGCCCCTTGGTTAGGTAAAGGTAGGTGTTCACAGACAAAATAAAAAGAACTAAATTTAACTGAATTAAATTTAATTTACTTTAAGGAGAACATAGATAAATGTATAAATGACTTATTCTTACACTTGAAGAATTCATGCCTACTTTCTCTTAAAAAGAGTCAATATCATAAACTGTTTTCTGCTCATTTTCCTAATTATCCAATATGTTCCTTCCTGCCTCTGTCTTCCTTGTATCTTTCTTTTTATTAATGTAACTCTAATAATTATTGATTTGCATGAATCTCTTGCAAATTGTCTTTGAAGTAGCCACACAGTTATTTGTGAACATGTCATAGATTTTTCTTGTCTGGGGTTGGAGATATTCTGTTGGTCTTAATAAATGATTTCAACCATTTTTTAAAAATTTTAATGCAATTCATAGAAAGAAAAACATTTTATGTTGGCTTTGCCCTTACACAAACACATCTATCCACACACACAAATGTATGGATGCATGCACATGTATGTATTTATGTTTGTGAACATACATATTTTATATCTGAAATGAAAAGTAATGAACTTGCATATACTGTTATTCCCAATGCATTCTATCTTCTTTTCTTTTTTAGTCAAATAGATTTCAATTAATGTAAACTAAACTTTTAAAATCTAGCATATTCCTTTATATTCTATCTTATTCTTTTAAACGCTGGCCAAAATCAGATATATAGATTCCATAACCCATTATTTTCTACAGCCTATTTTGAAAACAATATTCCTGATCAATCTGGTAGAGAGAGAAAAAAAGTTTGTTTCCATTTAAACATAAAGTGGTCAAATTGGAACCAGTGACATCAAATTCCTTTAGGAGGATAGTATGCAAAGGAGTGAATATTATAAAGTACTAAATACCATGAGAAATATGTATATAAATATGTATATAAATTTTAAATTCTTATCACACCTAATATAGAGATATTGTGAAAGTGCAATGTTTTCCCATCACAAAACAAAAACAATGAGAATTGCTGTTATGAATTACTGTTTTCTTACTGTTAAGAAAAACTAGACTTTTAATAACTTATCTCTCTTACTTTAAGAGGTCCTTAAGTAGCTACGTTGATCACCAAATTAGGGTTTGTAAAAAACAGAACCCCGTTTCAGACCCCATTTCTGATTCTTTTTCTCTGATCCAAGCGCTTTCCCTGGCACATATTCAAGCCACTCTTGGACGTTATGCAATACTGATAGTTTAGCAGGAGACTGGTTTTGAATTCATTGTTGCCTAAACCATGAAGAGATTGACAACTAATTTAGAAAAGCATTTTAAAAACAAAAATAAGATACTGACTTCTAAAATCATCACAAAAAACTTATACTTCAGAAAGAATGGTACAGAAAAAAGCAAATGTGCTCATGTACTCATACACTCACACACAGACTCACACACCTCTGACATTTAAATGAAGAAAACCTCACATTCTCAAAGTTGAGATTATAATTATAATTATTCTGTTTATGATTTTAAAAACCCAGGTTTTAGCATTTAAAAATTAGCAATATAGTTGTTCTGTTCCAAAGTCAATAACTTAGAGGAAATATTCAAAGTTTTATATTTTTAAGGAGACTAGAAATAGCTAGTTATTTTTAGTTTTTCTTGATGTGTCACTTTTTTGTTTGTTTTGTTTTCTAACTATGGATGTGATGCTTATTTTGGGCAGATAGTTTCACTTTTACAGTTTCCTGAGCTACCTTGATTAGAGGGAGAATTTACCTTCATACCCTTTTCTCCACGCAAGGTGTCCATTCTTCACCTTTTACAGGAGAGTGGACCTGGTTAATGAGCAGGACAGCCAAGCAGAATCTTGAGGGCAGTGGACATTCAAAGACTGATGGCTACCCACCGTAAGCAGTCTATACCACTAGAATTCCCATGTTTTCTACACAGCAATTGGTCTTGAGTACTAAAATCCCTCTTTCCTCTTACATGCAAGACACTGGTACCTCCATTCCACCTCCTTAGTTTGAGTCTCCCCTCCTTACCACAATCCAAGCACAGTCTCCAATCTTATTTAGTTTTGAGGAGTTGAAAATCCCCTCTGAAATTTTACCACCATAGTCTTAATGACCCACACTTTAGCCAGAAGTGCCTTCTAGTATTTGTTTCTTGAATAACGATCTAACTTTTTTGTTTTGTTTTGTTTTTCTTTATTAATTGATTCTCAGAGTATGACCAAAGGAACAAAGCAGCATAGAGAAAATATAAATAAATAGGTTTTGATGTAACCTTGCCACATCTATTTTATTATCTTCATATTACTTCATGAATTAAATTACCTTATTTATTATTTGTATATTATTATATGAATTTGCATATTTATTTTCTCTTATTGTAAGAGGGTACCATTTAAAATAGAGTACACATTTTTGGAGGTAAGAAACTTCTTTAAGTATCTCTAGAACCTACAATAGTACCATGTAAGCTGGATATAGTAAGGTTGATGGGTAACAGTGTCATGTTCTTTATGGAAAATATACAGGGAAACATCTGCTGTGACCAGTATCTCCTCCTTGTTTTCCTATTGAGAAACACAGTATAAGATAAAGAATAAGTGATTGAACATAATAGAATACATGCATCAAAGTGATAAAAACCACGTTTAGTTTATTGTTTACTTCTGGAGAGTGAAGAAGGAAGGGAGAAGTGATAAGAAATGGTGTTTTTGTTCACTCTTTAATGTTTTAATTAATTAATTATTTCTAAAAGGATAAAACCAAATGATAAAAACAGTACTATCTATTAAATCTGGGTGTTGATAAAAACACAGTTTACATTACATTATTTGTCCATTTATTTAATATATTTCAAAATTAAAGACTTAAACATTTTACAGGTATAAATGCATGGCTCACTCAATCTAATCAGTAAAGAATGTCTAGATACAAATCCAGGCCAAATGGGAAATAATTTTAGGAGAAGAAAAAAGAGAACTTTTTTTTAATACATCACAAATTCAAAACTTTGAAATACAGATTTTCTGATAGTAACTATCTTACCTTCAAAGTTCACAGATATACAATGATTCATTGTCTAAAGTAAAACACCTAAGGAGCCAAATCCCTGGAGGTGGTTCTTAACTTAGAATTTTAATAAGATAACAGAATTATTGAAAGTAGCTGATGCTGCACTATGAAAAAAAAAAAAAGTAGATTTCTTAAGAATGTATGAAGCCCTTGAGAGTAGGGAGAATCACATTTTATTTATGCTAATTTCAACAGTGCCCTGCCAGTACACATTATGTCCTCAATTGTATTTTATTGCAATTCTTGCAGGAACAAGATTTGTAAATATTGTCATGTTTAACATAAGCATGACTATGTAAAATGAACTACAATTGATAGAGGAGTTGTTTTGATAAATATTTCTCCCAGTTAATCGATGAAAATTCTTAGGCAGATGTAGTTGAAAGATTTCTGTTCTAATCTAGCCAATAACCTTTTTTGTTCTTATATTACCCAAATTTTGTTAGTCTTCTTCTATATTACCCATATTTTCTTCCTCACATCAAATGATTTAAAAACATCATGTTGTTATCTTTAAAAAGAATATTTAAACAGTTATTGGTGAAAATTTTTTCATCTGCCTCTATAAATCATTTAGAATATTTTAAATAGGGCAACTTTATCGATATTATTCTTATACAAATTTTACTTTCTTCTAACGTGCTTTTCAAAATACCTTCCTCCCCAGTTGTACTGCTGCAGATAAGTTTTGTTTCGTTCTTCTTGTTACATACATGACCCTGCATGTCCATGGCTCTGGTCTGTCATAGGGCTATTCATTCTTTTAAATTCTGGACTTGTTCCATGTTTCCTCTAAGGTACTCAGTGTAATCTCCAAATTGAAATCTCAGTTAATATCAGATGTCCTTGTTATTCTTCCCATACTCAAGAATATGCAAAAATAAGGGCATCATGATATTTTCTGAGTACTCTCTTCTCAGTACCCCTTCTCCCATGTCTCTTTAGTTCATGACCATATTATATGTATATGTATTGGTGTTATACTTTAAAATCAATGTTTGTTTATTTTAGTCATATATATAATGCTTCTCAGACACAATGGTTATACAAATATTATATATTAATCTCACTATCTATCCATGCTAAATACTATAAAATGAACATCTTGTAAAGTCTGTGTAAATCAATATACTTCACTATGAGAATCCCTAAAATGTGTAAATAAAATTCATATTAATATTTATGTGCATCAAGTACTTGGTAAAATTTAATAAAAGTCATGATAAAATAACAGCCATAAAGTAAGGTACTCTAATACCTGGACAGATTTTTTATTTACAGATTTATACAGCAGTGAAAACAAATGGGCAGATAGTCAAAATAAATATATTTTATTGCATTGCCTGTTTTTAGAAGATTTGTTGCTAGACAACATTCCTATTTACTGATAGTACTAAAAGTGAAATGGATAAATAGAATATGAAAGTATTTTTAACAAGGTTTGATTATTTATATAACATTTGGATTTTAACATTGTATTATTTTATGGGTTGTAAGCCCTAACTTGCCCAATAGCATTATAAATACAGAGCAAAAACTTTAACATCATGTCACAGAAATGAACAAATGCTTATTATTTATTGAAATACAGTATTTGCATATAGTAATTCCAGAGGATAATGGTATTTCTTACAAATCTTATTTTTTGTGTGAACTTTAACCTTGAACTCTGACTTAGATTCTTGTACAATTATTTTATAATTTTATAAAAATTCAGATTTTCTTACTTAACAACAACAGTTTTCAAGCATTGGCTTAATATCAAGTTTCATTGTGCCAAGTTTTTATCAGATAATTTATGTAAGTAATCTATTTTATCATACCCACTCTATAAGACAGGCATTATTTTACTTTTACATATGTAATATGTGCTGGTTAGATCTACTTTATCTTGGCCATGATCATACTAACAGTAAAGTGACAGTGCCAGAATTTGAACTAAGTTCTACCTTTCTCCATAATCTTGAGCTGTTTCCTAGTCCAAATTTCTTTTGATCAAAATTTTTACTTTTACAATACAGCTTAAATACTTTACTTAAAACAGGGCATTATTGTATTGATTAATAATACCTAAAGATAACATAATTTTTAAGTATCTCAAGAAGTAATTCCTAAATATTTTGAATTCTAGCCACCTATGTGTTATGGAATGAAGAGTTCAAAATAGCACCGCTGAGAAATGATTTCTGGACAAACATTTTCATGCTGACTGTCTGAGTTAAGACTCTCCAATAAACTGATTAAGAAAAAGGATTTTAGGAACATTTTTAAACAAAGGGAAAACATTTGTTAAACTTTTGGCTATTTAAAATATAGTTGCCCTGTGACTGATTATGTAAGAAGACCTTTGTCTTTCCTTCTGTCTCTTTCTGTTTCCTATCAGGGGATCTGGGCAGAGGAAGTATCTCAGAACCTGGCTGTGTTCTCCTCCAGACCAACTAAACAAGGGATAAGGGATAAAGGAAGAAGTTACTGAAAACATTTCCTTAAGAAGACTATAAAATGTAAAGAGATGTAATAAGAATACAGTTAATCTAGAAACACCAATAAAATAGTTTGAGGAAAAAATAACCTAAGTACTCCACATGGTGTATTTTCCAAATACCGTATAACAGTTTGATTGAGTTCCAATTTTAAATAATATTAAAAGTAATGAAGCATAATAATAGGTGCTATGAAAAAATATGGAGTAAAGATGATTATTACCCTCTCATAGTCATATTAATTATACTTCTATATATAAGAATTTATCAATTTATCATGAAAAATGTATTCATAATTTCAGAATATTACAGGGGTACAAATGTTTTGGTTACATGGATTGTTTTTGTACTGTTGGAGTCAAAGTTATAAGCAGGCCCATCACCCAGTAAGTGTACATTGTATCAGTTAGGTATAATTTCACCCATTCCCTGCTCCTCTCTCCCACCTACATAATTTTTGTTGAGTTTTAAATTCCATCTGTGCACATGAGAGCTGATCAGTTAGTTCCAATTTAATAGTGAGTACTTGTGGTGTTTTTTTTTTCCCATTCTTGCAGTACTTCACTGAAGAGGATGGTCTCCAGGTGCTTCCAGATTTTTGCAAAAGGTATTAATTCATTTTTTATGGCTGAGTAGTACTCTATAGTGTACATATACTGTATTTTATTAAGCCACTCATGAATTGATGGACACTTCAGTTGATTTCACTTCTTTGCAATTGTGAATTGTGTTGCAATAAATATTCTAGTGCAAGTGTCTTTTTGATAAAATGACTTTTTTTTTCCTTTGGGTAAATACCCAGTAGTGGGATTGTTGGACCAAATGATAGGTCTACTTTTAGTTCCTTCAGGAATCTTCATACAATTTTCTACAGAGTTTGCACTAGTTTGCAGGCCCATCAACAGTGTATAAGTGTTCCTTTCTCTCTGCATCTATGCCAGCATCTATTGTTTGGGGACTTTTTAATAAAAGCCATTCTCACTGGGGTTAGGTGCTATCTCATTGTGGTTTTGATTAGCATTTCTCTGATAATTAGTGACACTGAGCATTTTTTTCATATCTTTATTGGCCATTAGTCTATCATCTTTATAAAAGCTTTTTTCATGTCTTTTGCCCACTTTTTAATAGGGTTGTTTTATTTTTTTCTTGCTAATTTGCTTGAGTTCCTTATAGATTCTGGGTATTAGCTCTTTATCAGATTGATAGCATGTAAATATTTTCTCCCATTCTGTAGGTTGTCTATTTTCTCTGTTGATTGTCTCCTTGGCTGTGCAGAATTTTTTTTTAATTTAATCAAGTCCCAATCATTTATTTTTGTTTTTGCCGTGATTGCCCTTGGGGTCTGCTTCGTGAAGTCTTTGCCTAAGCTTATGTCTAGAAGAGTTTTTCAAACATTTTTTTCTAGAATTCTTATGGTTTCATGCCTTAGATTTAAGTATGTTATCCATCTTCAATTAGTTTTTATGAATGGTAAGAGATATGGATACTGTTTTAATCTTCTATATGTGGCTATCCAATTTTCCCAGCAGCATTTATTGAATAAGGATTCTTTTCCCCAGTGTACGTTGCTGTCTACTTTGTCAAATATCATATGACAATGTGTAGATGGTTTTATATCCAGGATCTGTGTTCTCTTCTATTGGCCTATGTCTCTATTTTTGTGCCAGTATAATGCTGCTTTGGTTACTATAGGCTTGTAGCATACTTTAAAGTCTGGTAAAGTGATGTCTCTTGATTTGTTCCCTTTGTTTAAGGTTGCTTTCACTATTCAGGCTCTTTTCTGTTTCTAAATGAAGTGTAGAATTATTTTTTATAGATCTGTGAAAAGTGACATTGGTATTTTGATGAGGATTGCACTGAATCTGTAAATCACTTTCCGTAGTACTGACAGTTTAACAATGCTGATTCTGCTGATCCATGAGCATGATGTTTTTACATTTGTTTACATCATCTACAATATCCTTCTTCAATACTTCACTTCTTCAATAGTTCTCTTTGTAGAGATCTTTCACCTCCTTGGTTAAATATGATCCTAGGTATTTTATTTTCTTTGTGGCTATCGTGAAAGATATTAAGACTTTGATATAATCCTCAGCTTTACTTTTGTTGGTGTATAGGAATGCTACTGATTTGTGTACATTAATTTTGTAACCTGAGATGTTGCTGAATTTATTTATTAACTCCAGGAGTCTTTTGGTGAAATCTTTGGGGATTTTTAGATATAAGATCATATCATCAGCAAAGCACAATAATTTGACTTCCTCTTTCCAGATTTGGATACCCTTAATTTTGTTCTCTTGCCTGATTGCTCTGGCTAGGAATTCCAGCCCTATGTGGAATAGAAGTGGTAACAGTGGGCATCTTTGTCTTGTTCCAGTTCTGAGTGAAAATGTTTTCAACTTTTCCCCACTCAGTATGATGTTGGAGGTACATTTTTCATATTTGGCTTTATAAGTTTGAGGTATGTTCTATCTATGCCTATTTTGTTAAGAGTTTTTGTCATAAAAGGGTGCTGAATTTTGTCAAATGGTTTTTCTGCATCTATTGAGATAATCATGGAGAATCTTAAGGCAAATTCTTAAAAAGGGTACATTGGCAAATCCCTTTTCCAAATTTCACAGTGAGAATATGGAATGGTCATTCAAAACTTTAAGTTTACTCTACTTTTGAGTTTGTGAGAACCTTCCTAACACTTTTGGAATAAGATAATGGTGTAAAAGTATAGTAGCTTATAGAGTAAGAGAAACCAGAAGAAAAGAAGGGATTTCAGTGTCTTGTGCCACTTCAACCTGGAAAACTTAAATAACTCATTTCTATGTGAGGAAAAGTTAGTAAGATTTGTCACCAACCTTGGAATTGTAGCTAAAATCCAAGTCAGAGGACCAGGGCACTTCATACTCACACCCTACAAAGAGCCATCAAGGAGCCAGAATGCACCCCCACCACTCCCTTACCCATGCTTATAAAATAGATAACAGACCCTTCAGTTTTTATCCACTACTTTGCCAACTTCTCATCCTGTTCTCCTAAACAAATCAGGTCCAAAAAAAGCAAGGATAAAAAAGACTATGTTAAGTGATTTGAAGAAAATATAAGATATCTATTCAATAGGAATGATTTAGAAATGATAATCATGAAACTACTTAATCACAGAGCTGCCCAACTTATTGTCAAGGAACAAAATAAGAAATCTCCCTATGAAAGATATTTTAGGGAACAGTGGGAGACTAAATTAGTTCATAATTAATTGTGTTTCACAAGAAATCTCACTTTATACCCTTGTTACATGCACTCTCCTAAACCCACAAGGTCCAAAGAGGCAACCAGCATTGGAGAGGGCAAGTGACGGCACTGAAGATGGGACAAGGATACCTCCTGTCAGCAAGGTATGATTATGTATGTATATAAGGGGATCCTCGTGTTTTCTTTTACCCTGTGCCCTGTACTAGGAAACCTGGATATAGCCAGTGTCCATTCTCAGAGCCAGGTAAGGGTCTCCTCCTTCATTTCCATAATGGGTGTGCTGTGGAAATGGAAGTGAGTAAATTCTGAACTGGATCTGGAATTAGAGTTTAAAACTGTACTGGACTAAATTTTAATAAACACTGTAACCAAAAAATAACAGAATTTAAGTATTAAGAGAATAACATCTTGCTATAAATGAAGAGTTCAAACTAGTACAGGCAAAGGGTGCTGTTTTTAGAAAAAGGCATTCTCACTTGAAATTACCCAATAAACTGTCAATAACTTTATGTATATTTTGTATATTATGTATATTTTGCCACTTTAGAATTCTTGAGTGAGATATTGCTACTGAGCAGAGATAGTTTAACTTTTTCTATGAATATTTTGTATGTATATCTGTACTGAAAACAAAAATGAATATTAACAGTAATTCTCTTATACCTGAAGGTAAAACTCTCCTGATATTTTACAGTAGCATATGTTTTCAGCTCAAATAATGATGTCTGCTTTAGCTGTTTGAGCAGAATATTGCCTTTCTCTAAACAAAAAAAATTATGGAAAAATTTATGCTATTTCACATTATCATAAGATAGTTCACTTCAACTTTGATTGTGAAATTTTATAGCTAAAATTTTAAGTGTCTGTTTTATTGTTCTCTTCCAAATTTATGTTTGAAGCAATATTTTCTGAAAATTATGTCTACTTATGAATTATTCTGTCAGAAACAACTTGCTTCAAATTATTTACAATCAATTTTGTTGAACAGTTGAACTATCTAGATATATTATGTTTGATTGTATCTAGACATTGTGTTTGTTGAGAAATATTTTTTTGTTAAGTATTACTTACTGTTTTCCCAAGAACAGGCAGTACTATTTATATGATATATATGAAATAATATAAGCCAAAGTTACAAGCATTAAGTTATCTTAGACATTTTACTACCCTCAAGACATCTTATTTTTGATTCACTGTTTTCATTAAGTTCTCTTTCCAACAATAGTGTTTAACTTTAATGCCATTTATTTTTACTTCTGTCTGCTCTGAAGGGAATCAATTCTTTTTGGTATCTGACATATAGTCATCTGATAGTTTTGTTTTGCTTTAACTTTACAGAACATTTTTTTCTCTAAGTTCTATCCTGAAAAATAAATAAATATATTATATAACCCCCCCAAATTTACACAAATACACTGAATAAAAAACTGTTTGGTATACAGAAATGCCAATGTAACAGTTTACTTCTATATGAAATTATTAGGACAAACTTCTCAATATACGAAACAAATTTTGCTCTGTTTATTCATAACTAAGAGTAGTGAACTAGATGGGGATAAATTTTCAACAGCTCTATTAAATAATAAATTGAAATTATTTTTACTTAGGATATTCTGTTTCCCTGTATAATATTTAAACAATTACATTTCCTATACATTAGAAGAAATGAGCCAGGGTAAAATGCATCTTTAGGAAAAAACACATTTCATTTTATTATAGCCAAATACTTAGAGGAAAATAGTGTGCTGTTTTGTAGTTAACAGCAGTCTCACATATTTCCACGCATGTTAATACTTTGTAAAGCTCAATATAATTTAAAATATGTAATTGATGAGATAGGTTACTATAAAAAATAACTCTTTTCAAAAATCAGGGTGACACTGTCAGGTTCTCAATGACCACTTTTTGTGTTTATTTCTTATATTCAATTTGTGATCAGTTTGGAGGTATAGGAAACAAAAGAACAGGTTACCAATTTCACCAGACTACATCAAATAAATTCTCATTGTTATAACTATTTCACAGTGTGTAGATACTCTGAGTTGAGTTGTTAACCCAGTAGAGACACCTGCTCTGTTTTTGCTAACAGAAACTTGACTTTTTAAAGGGGTCTGTGTGCTCAAAGGCAGGAAATGACTCATGATTTCTAATCACTGTGAATTCTATTTGGCCCCTTTGCTAGATCTTGGCCATTGGACTTATGAGAAATGATGCTGGGGAGAACTGGGAAGGATTTTACTTACCTGGCAAAAAAATTGCTGTTCTTTCCACTTTTTTATTTTCTTAAAGCTGTCATTTATTCTAGTTGCAGAAGCCATAGAATGATCATGCAAAAAGAATGTGAAAAACAAAAGTCAATATACTAAGGGTGCTAGAGTGTTCAGAAGAGAATTGGTTAGGGTGTTTGGTAACTTCGTTATAATTTAAACTAAAAAAAAGAAAAGAAAAGAAAAAGAGATAGAGTAAACATAACCATGATTATGGTAAAATTCAGAGCAAATTATTATGTGATAACTAGAAAGAAAAAACAATACAGGTTAGGACTGAATCTTGTTCCCTCCAAAACAGTATCTTGGCGAGTACTCCAGTACCCCAGAATGTTATCTTATTAGGAGACAGGGTCTATACAGAGATAGTAAAGTTAAAATGGGGTCAGCAGACTGGGTTCTAATGTAATATGGCTGGTGTCCTTTTCAAAGAGGGAAAATTGAAACATATACACAGACAAGCAAAGAGGAAAAACACAATCTTAAGACTGGAGTTATTTTAGTATGTTGCCACAAACAAAGGAACTACCAGAAGCCAGGAGAAGCCTGAAACATCTTTTCCTAGCATCTTCCGAGTAAGCATGGACCTACCAATGTCTTGATTTCAGCCCTCTGGTCTCTAAAACTGTGAGAAAATAAATTTCTTTTGTTCTAATCCACCCAGTTTATGTTACTTTGTCACAGCAAGAAAATACTATACATATAATACTTGAGATTTAAAAGTGAAAAAAATGTATTTAGTCCCTTAATGAATAAAGTGTAAAGTTTTTAAAACAAATATTACTAGTAAAAATTTAGATGAACACTTTATTCTATATATAATGAAAATGATAAATATATATAGACTTTCTAAGATAGGGCTCATTATTTCTCAGTCTTCAAGAAAGTGTGTAATAGAAAATCAGCATTTGTTCATTAGATTCCCACAGACTTAGGTAGCAATGAAGTATCTTTAAATTTCAGTCCGTTCACAGCACACCCTTCAGATAAGTTTACTTTGATGTCTTTATAATGCAATCATCCAATCTATTCTCAATCCATGCTTTCTTATTCATTCAGCATAACAATATCATATGATTTATCTTTTGAATAAGGTGATGCTTTTTTCAAACTGTATATGATTCACAAATTGCTTTCTTCAGCAGAGGGAAATGTGAGCTCATTTCCTGCCAAACAAAGTAACTGCATAAAAAGGGAAGATACATATTAAGATGGTGCAAGTTTTACCATTTTACAGAAAAGAATATGGCATTAAAGTCATTTTTGTTATGGAAGTTGAAAAGGCAAAGGTCTAATGTTCATCTCTTCCAGGATGGCAGGCTAACAGTTAAACATTTAAATAATCAAGACATTCTATTCTGTCCAGCCCTGGCTAGAACAAATTCAAGTAGAGTTTAACAACAAATCTTATGATACTAAATAAATTAAAATTTTGTAGACAGATTATTTTGTTGAGTGACTTTTCTTGACAAGAAAAAAAATCCTATTACATCATATTAGTATATAAAGCATATTAAATTACTCGATGAGTTTTGCAAATGCATTATTAAATGCTGGTAAATGAAGAGGTACCTAATCAGATGAGATATTTTCCCAAATTGGAATTACCAAAGCTATAATGATATTCATAACAGTTAAGGATTTTGCTAATCAGCTGTATGCTATTTCTAACTGTTTTAAAAGATAAAAATGGATGAATCCTCCACAGGCTTTAGTTTTCCTTGTATTCTCTGGGCTTCTCAGGAGGATCCCACAGTATATAACATAACATAACAAACTGGTTAAATATAGTTAGAAATGCTATGCACAATATGCCCCACTGAGAATTCACAAAATATATGAGCATGTTAAAGGCAATGAAAACTTGTGTAACCTTGCCTAACTCTGAACTTCCCAAACTCACTCTACTAAGAAACACTTCATTCTGCTAAACATTTTCCAAAGTAATTGTTTTAATGTGCACTCTCACCCAAAATACAAGTTCCAGCTGGTCCACATTCTCCCCAACATTTGTATGATCTTTCTTTTTCACATATAACCATTCTGATGTGTATCTATTAATATTCTGCTGCGGTTTAATTTGTATTTCTTTGTTGAAAATGTTTATGTTAGTTTTGGCAATTGTTTAATTGGGCTGTCTTTGTGATTTTCTTACTGATTTTCAAGAGCTTATGTTTTCTGGATGTAATTATTTTGTTATATATATGCACAGAAAATATCTTTTCAAGTATCAATTTTAACAAAGTCTGACTTATCAACTTTTATTTTGATGGTTAATGCTTTTTGCATTCTGTCTTTAGATCATGAAAATATTATATTAATACTATGCTTTTTCTAGAAGCTTGATTGGTTTAGCTTCCATCTCCATATTTAGCTCTTTAAACATCTTGAATAAATTTGTTATGGGATAAAGTTCCAATTCTTATTTTTTATTTCCATTATGGATAGATAATAGACCCACCGTCGTCTATTGAAAATACTTTCATATTGAAATTCAGTAGGATTTGGTTTTAAATTAGGTAAATAAATGTGTAGGTCTATTTCTGGGCTCTCTATTCCATGCTGCTGTTCTGTTTATCTAACCTTTCAATAATACACACTATCTAAATTATTGTAACTTTATAATATTAGTAACTCTTGATATTTGGTGATGTAGAGCTTATTTTTTTCCTCCAGTATTGCCTTGGCTATTCTAGTTCTTTTCTAGTTCTATATGAATTTAAGATTCAGATCATCCATATATACTAACTTTCTGATATCTGCTACTCATATCATTTCTGTTAAGAACCCTAGGGAAAATGTAAATATCTTTTACATAAAACACCATAGAATACTCTCAATTTCTGATACCTCATTGTTTCAATGGCCTTTCTCAATATGTTTAGTAGCTGGCTACTTGCATGCTTTTAGACTTGCAAAAGCCAAATTCATAACCCCATTTTTTTTTCATTTAAAAATGGAAGCTGAGGCAGGGTTCTTTAAAATTACCTTTCATTCACCTGTTTTTCTTAAGTATGACATTTCATTCATATGTCAATATGGTTGCATTTATGTACATATTAAATCTTAGGTTGACCACTGTATTTCTGATAATGAATTTTACAATATCTCATGGTATCTTTTAGAACTAGGTCTCATCATAGTCTACTTGTGTCTCTAAAATCAGTTATTAATTCTTTACATCCCTGTACAAAAGTAATCCAATTGCACATGCTACATTTTTAATATCAGAATGTTCCAGTACTAAGATTTTTAATTGAGCAATGAGAATTTGCAAACATTTTGAATTAAGACCCTGAGAAATTAATGTTCTACAGTCTTTTTGTAAAACTCTTATTATATAGCAAAATTTTCTGTTGATTACCCAGAATTCCAAATGTATAAAAGCCTTTTTTGTCCCTATGATTCCATGATAAACATCTGCCTACTCACCAAAAGTTTTCTTAAGTAAGAAGAAGCACTCAAGAGATTATTCACTGAACAAGATAGTCTATTATATATAACTGTAATCTCCACCACTGGACATAAAATAAGAGTTACTCAGTTTAGTATATTTGTGTTAATACTAATAAAATTGGGAGAAGAAGATGTTTAAAATAAGCATGGACACAAATCACTATGTGTCCATGAATGCACACATTTTGAATGCACCATTATTGTGGAGCCTGTATAAAGGGACAGAAGGCACAGCTATTTTGGGGGGAACTATCACAAGATTAGTTTTTAAGAGGATGGTAACAGATCCATGTGAATATGTTTAGGAGGTATTTAAATATAGAAATGAAGCTTAGAATGTGATATAAATGAAAATGTACATCAGGTAGTTATCCCTTAAAAGATGAAATTTTTTTAACTCTCTCTTTTATTTTTTAGATCTTAGGTCTGTTTCCTGCCTTAATTTTTTTTCTAACCTTGGATAAAGAAAATGTGTTTGGATGCTGCATGTTCTAGACTGAAAAAACTATGTAGACTAAGGGCCTAAAACTACCATTCTGGGGCATATGTGAGAAGATCTAAATAGGCAAGTATGTTTGCCAAGAAATAAGATATTCAGAGAGAAGTAAAGGAAACAAACTTGCAGGGTGAGTAAGAGCAAGAAAACAAATTTTCTTTCCCCAAGTTCCCAAGTCCCAGTACAAAGTTTTTATGAGACCTAGTTGTAATTTCTTCCTTTATTTAGGAGAAAAATTTCTTAATTACTATAAATTTCCCCAGCAAGAAGGATGTTCTGCAAAACACAATTTACTGACCTATATAATTCCAATGTTTAATTAGTTTCAAATTGAAAATGATAGGTGTTATTGAATAACAACATTTTGGGGAAAATATTTAATAATAGATGATCCTTCTTAGAGTTTATACCCACACACTAGTCCTGAAAGATACCTTCCCCCTGAAAAAGTGGGTAAGTTGTTTAAATCAATGGTAAGACATTCCATACTCATGTCATTTCTGGAGACTCTGAAGTGACTAAAACAGACATGATAGAGGGTCAAGAATTGGCAAAAACAAACAAACAAACAAAAACTTCATCTGCCCTTCATTTGTCTCCTCTTTTTCTTTCTTTTTTGCTGTGTTTCTCTTTTGCTCAGTGAATTTTGACTAGCTGACAAATTATAAAACTTGCTGAAGCATTTCTCAAAACATTATTTTGATGCTTATTGGGACCATAAGCAAGTGGCATGAAAACAGGATGATCCTAAACCATAAGTTTTGCTCTAAATGAAAAACCAGAGCCTAAGCTAAAACTGCTAGGGCACATAGTCTGCTTTTCCTTATCCTATAAAAAAACCTTACTAAATGCATTGATTCTTTGCACTCATTTTCATGATTTTAATTTTGTATATGCTTTATGATTTTCTAGATGATTATCATGTTATTAAAAACATAAGGACTTTGCTAAAAGAAAGAAATGGTACACATATTTACAAAGATGAATATATTAACAATTATAGAAGAGGAGCTAAATAAAAAGGTTTAATATCTAAAACAGATATCTTTTAGTAGAAATAAATATAAATATTTTATATTCATATAAAAAATTTGGCATTTTTTATGAAAAAGCAAACATACACATTTTGGTAGACAATATAAGCTAATTTTTGCTATTCGAATACTTTTAGTTATGTTTAAAAACTAGTACTATGTTACTGATATCTACAAGAAAAATTCCTAGATATCATCGTGTTTCTTGCTACTTTAAACAAACAAAAAAATTAAGGAAATAATTATTCCATTTAAAGTTGATAAACTAGAGAAAGTACCTGTATGAGTTAAGGAAATTAGGAAATAAGTAGTTATAAGTAGATCAATTTCCCGTACTTGAGTCTGAGGTGAAAACATCCTTTTTCTCTAAATTTGCACCAAAAGAGTTGAATTGCTGTATTATTCTATTAGTTTCTAAACAGATCTTAAGTTATTGTTTTTTATGGTGTTGCATGTTTCAGTTACACTGAAGAGTGACAATGAATCAACAAGATTCATCAAAGGTGAAGAGTATAATCATACTTGATTTTATTGTGCACCACTTTATTGCTCTTTCAGATACTTTGTCTTTTACAAATTGAAGGTTTGTGCCAACTCTGTGTGGAGAAAGTCTATTGGCACCATTTATCCAATAGCATGTGCTCACCATGTATTTCTGTGTCACATTTTGGTAATTCTCACAATATTGCAAATGTTTTAATTATTATATTGATTATAGTGATCATGATGAGTAATCTTTGCTGTTACTATTGTAATTGTTTTGGGGCACCAAAAATCATGCCCACATAGGAAAGTAAACATAATCCATAAATATTATGTGCAATTTTTCTGCTTCACTAACTAGCCATTCCCCCATCTCTCTCCCTCTCCTGTGCCTCCCTATTCCATGAGACACAGCAATACTGAAATTAGGCAAATTAATATCCCTATATTGACCACTAAGTGTTCAGGTAAAAGAAAAAGTTACATATCTCTTACTTCATATCAAAAACTAGACATCATTAAACTAAGGGAGGGCAGGTTAAAAGCTAGGCCTCTTGGCTAAACAGTTAACCAAGTTGTGGATGCCAAGGAAAAGTTCTTGAAGGAAATTAGAAGTGCTATTCCAATGCACACATGAATGATAAGAAAGTACAATAGCCTTATAGCTGATGTGGAGAAAGTATTAGTGGTCTGGACAGAAGATCAAACCAGCTACAACATTCCCCTAAGCTGAAGCCTAACCCATAGCAAGGCTCTAACTCTATTCAATTCTTTAAAGGCTAAGAGAAGTAAGGAAACTGAAGAAGAACAGTTAGAAGCTAGCAGGCTGGTTCATGTGGTTTAAGGAAAAAGTCATCTCTGTAACATAAAAGTGCAAGGTAAAGCAGCAAGTGCTGATGTAGAGCCACAGCAAGTTAACCAGTAGATCTAGCTAAGCTCATTGATTGAGGTGGCCCCCACACTAAACAACAGATTTCCAATATAACCATATAACAACCTTCCATTGAAAAAAGATGCCATGTACTTTCATAGCTAGAGAGGATAAGTCAAAGTTTCAAAGGACAGGCTGACTCTCTTGTTATGTGGCTAATGTAGCTAGTGATTTTCAGTGGAAGCCAGTGCTCACTTACCATTCTGAAAATCCTAAAATCCTTAAGAATTATGCTAAATCAACTCTTCTCATACTTAATAAATGGACAACAAAGCCTGGATAGCACATCTGTTTATAGGATGGTTTACTGAATATTTTAAGCCCATTGTTGAGACCTACTGATCTGAAAGAAGACAGTTCCTTCTTTCAAATTGTTATTGCCCATTGACAATTCACCTGGTCACCCAAGCACTCTGAAGGAGATGTGCAAGGAGATTAATGTTGTGTTCTTGCCTACTAACACAACTTCCATTCTGCAACCCATAGATAAAGAAGTAATTTCAAATTTAGAGTCTTATTATTGAAGAAACATATTTTATAAGGCTATAACTTCCATAGAGAGTGATTTCTCTGATGGATATGGTCAAAGTACATTGAAAGAAGTGTTTTTAACTCTCATGGATGACTTTGAGGGGTTCAAGACTTCAGTGAAGGAAGTAACTGGAGATGTGATAGAAATATTAAGAGAACTAAAATAAGAAGTGGAGCCTGCAGATGTGACTGAATTGCTACAATTTCATAATGAAACGAATGGATGAGGAGTTGCTACTTATAGATAAGTAAAGACAGTGGTTTCTTTAGCTGGAAACCACTCCTGGGGAAGACACTGTGAGCATTTTTTGAAGTGACAACAAAAGTTTAGAAGAGTATATAAACATAGTTGATGAGCAGTGGCAGAGTTTGAGAAGATTGACTCCAATTTTAAAAGAAGTTCTACTGTGGATAAAATCCTTTCAAACAGCATCTCATCCTACAGAGAAATCTCTCCTGAAAAGAACAGTTAATCAATGTGAAAAACTTCATTGTTGTTTTGTTTTAAGAAATTGCTTCCCCACAGCTTCCCCAAACTTCAGCAGCCACCACCCCAGTCAGTCAACAGTCATCAACATCAAGGCAAGACCATCCACCAGCAAAAAGACTGCAACTTATTAAAGGCTCAGATGATTGAATTTTTAGCAATACAGTACTTTCAATTAATATATATTGTATTTTTAGACATAATGCCATAGCACACTTCATAATCTAGAGCATGATGCAAACACAACTTTTATATGGACTGGGAAATCAAGAAAATTATATGACTTGCCCTATTGCAGTGTTCACTTTATTGCAGTTGTCTGGAACTGGACCCACTGTATCTCAAGGTATGCCTCTAACAGGTTTGGTATCGATTACTTGTGGTATATTTACCACTGTCAAAATAGCAATTGTCCTTTCACAGAGAACCCCTTTCTGGAGTCTTTCTTGGAGGAAGAATTATTCTCTATCCTATTGATGTCAGGCCTAGGCATGTGACATGCTTAAACAATAAAGTGTAAAGAGATGTAAAGTGTGGACCTCTAATTTAAGAGTCAATGTGTGATTCTCCACTTGTTCTGTTTCCACTCTGCCTTTTCCCAAATATAAGCTGCTCCTAAAGTTTTAGCCCTAGCCTCTGTGAGGAAAAGCTGAAACTGAGCCAGGAAGACCATTCAGTATAAAAAGGGAATATTTTTTATTGGTGCCCCAATAAGACCTTGAACTTAAACAGCAACATAATGCAGAGTAAGTAGATTGATAGATACCTCAATCCAAATAATTAACTTATCTTTCCAGTGATTTATTTAGGAATCCACATCTGATTCCATTCAGGAACTCTACTGGAAGCATTCTGGGAAAAGTATCCTTGCTACACTTAGGAGACACTGAAGATGAAGGAAGTGGCCTCTGTTCTTCTTTTGATGTTCTTGGTAATAACAAATGCAACTGCTATAGCCATCTCAGAATAATCGCAGAAGACAAAGCCTAGAGATTCATAGAAAACCAGAATCAGAGCTCTAATTTGCTAGGCTTGAGGTCTACCTTATCTCCAGACACATTTGAAGAGAAATAATCAATCCCTTTATTTTTAACTTCAATTTGATTCAAGTTTGACTGCTTTCTTAGATTAGAATGTAATAGGAGGATCATACGTATTCTGACTATAGTAATGAAAATAGCTGTATTTGTGCAATAGAATACATCTTAAAATATTACTTTTAGATCTATTGTTGCATATTATATTTTAAAAATAACAACAAAAACAACTATTTCCACGAAATACCACTTTACCTCCATTCCTATGCCTGCGAGTCTGCTGTTTCTATTGTACCTGGATGCATAAAATCTAATAGCTCTGAGAAAGCAGCTTTCAGAGAAGCTGAGCAGCATTGCCAGATAATTTATTTCTGCAAATAGTGTGCAAAGTCACTACTTCTTTCTTTCTTTTTGTTCTTTTGTGAGGTAAACACTTGAAAGGTGTTCCTATTTCATAATCACAGCATTAAGGATTTTGTTGGTGGAACTCTTTGTGAGGATTTTCAATTTTACAGCAGCTTATAAGTGATTGGCAATGATTCGTGCAGAGCCCTACAACTTTGAGAATATGCAGCATTCCGCTTGGCAGAGATAGATGCTATACTTCAAAAAATTTTCCTGCATTAAAAATGCAAATTAGCATAATATTTTTCTGACTTCAAATTAATGTAACAAGTTGTTGAATATTCAAAGAATAGATATAATGTAGAACAGAGTTTGCTTTGTAAAAAGCACAGAATTCACCTAAATGATGGTTTTCTATATGCCACCTATTTTGTTTTATATTTGTATAACACATGTGATTGGTGACATTTGTGTTAGTGTTTATGCACACACTTACACGCATTTCCTATGGAGGATTGTAATAGGAGCAATTTGGATATCCTTGAAGTCCCTAGAGAAGTAAAATACAATCATTTATGAAAGGAAACTTATTTCAGTTTATTTAGAAGTGAGTTGCAAGGACAATATTCTGGAAAGGAGTACTTCGATGGTAATTAACACCAGCCATCAGCAAGCTAGGAAACTGCCGGAAGAACGATGTGCTATTCACTGATGATAAACCACAGACAATTTCTGTCACTGTCCATAGCTGTGAAACCTAACTTCCATCTTCATAGGTGTGCGAGGTGTGCTGTCTCACAGGGCTCCCCACTCAGAAGGGCTCATGCATAGTCGAAGGCTCCATTGTTGCCATCTTGAAATTCGTAATACTTTCTGAATCTGGGGTCTTGCATTTTTATTTTACAGTGGACCCCCACATTTTATAGTTAGACCTGCTTGGCTTTGATACTTTCAGGTCTTAAAATGTAATGATCAAGAAATAAAGTCAAAGGCTGGGATAAGAAGGAAGTATTGCATTCAATATTGTGCTTTAGCTAAAATGAAAGTTAATGTTTATATTATAATCTATGATATAATTTCTAAAAATACATATATTATAGGTTCTTGGATTTCATTCTAATAAAGAGGAATAAAGTGTTTACATAATAATCCTGAAGTTTTTTTTTTTCTTATTGCACTTATGGTAAAAAGCTCACTTTAACTTTTAATATAGATATCATTTTTTCTGAAGTAAGCATTTTTCTAGCAAAAAAACAAACAAACAAACTAACAAAAAATACAAAGAGAAGCATAATATAACATTTTATTAACTAAATATTTATTAAATGACTTCTATATTAGTTTTCTAGGGCTGCTATAATAAAATATCATAGACTGGGGGACTTAAACATATATAAATTTATTTCTCACAGTTTTGGAGGCTGGAAATGCAAGATCAAAGTGTCAGCTAGCTTAGTTTCACCTGAGGCCTCTCTCTTTGGCTTGCAGATGACCACTTTCTTAGTTGTACCATCACATGTTCTTTCCTCTGTGCCAGAACATCCCTGGTGTCTTAACCTCTGTATTCAAAGTTCCTCTTCTTATAAGGACACCAGTGCAATTGAATTAGGACCTGCCCTAATGGCCTCAATAACTGAACTTAATCACCTTTTTAAAGGCCCTATCTCCAAACACAGTCCACATTCAGAGGCACTGGGGGTTAGGGTTTTAACTTACGAATAATCCTGGGACACAATTTAGCTCATAACAACTTCTGTGGGGCAAACACTTTTCTGTGTCCCATCAATAAAAGTAATAATGACTATAAAAATTTATAAATGCTCTTTAAGGTGAAGCATACAAGGGGGAAAGTATATTTTTTCTTGGTGGATCTAAAAAGCAGAATTATTTGTACCCCCATAATATGCTGAAATAAAACAAATAAATAAATATTAAAAAAATAAAATAAAAAGCAGAATTTCTGAAGACGGATAAATAAAATATCTTGAAAAGGGGAAGCATCATATCTATCAGAATTTATAGAAGAAATAAGCAAAGTATAAAAATATGTGTGTGTTTTAATGAATGACCATAGATTCTCTGTGATCAAAAATATAGCTCACTGAAAGGAAAAGCATGTATGAAATGAAATGTAGGCTATAGTCCTAATTTATTCAGAATTTCACCTAAAATAAGAGATTACATGCTGCAGAAATAAGAACAAGGCTGTATAGTTAGAAAACCTTAAATTGAAAATTAAATGCTGCTATTCAGTTGTGTAATATTGAACAAATAGTTTATATAAGCCTTGGTTTCCTTTGCTGAATAAATCAATACAATAATACTGTGACAGAGGTGTCTCTTCTTTGAAATATCCATTCTCCTGCCCTTCCTCAGTAATAACAACTTCAATTTTTAGGTTGACAAATTTCTGCCCAAGTATAACACTACTTTCTCTAGGTTCTCCTGCAGCTGTGTTTGGTCCATGTTTAAGCTTAACAGTTGTTTCCAGATAAGTGAAAGTGCTTTTTGTAATCTCCTGGAAGAGTCTTCAAAGAAGAGGTTGTACTGTTTGCCTCTGCTTTCTATCTTAAAGTGTAAGACAGATGTGATGGCTGGAACTCCAGCAGTCATCTTGGACCCATAAGAATCAAGGCCATATCTTAAGGATTGTGGATTGGAGAAATAAAAGTAGCCTGGGTCCCTACAGAGTTTGTGGAGCCATGCTAGTATACCACAATACACCGTACTTTCCTTGTCTACCTCTGGATTTGTTTAAGATAGAAGAGATATAAACTTTTATCTGTATTAAAATTCTATTATTTTGTATTTTTTGGCACCTCAATAATATCAAATCTTTTTTTGGGTGTACATTGTTGATACAAGGGTATAATAGCAATGAAAACTGGCTAGTGCACAATAATCATTTTTAGTTTCTTTATAAGCAAGGAGGGCCATCAAAATATGATTTTTTTAGGGCAAGATACTAGCCTATTAATACATTAGTTAAAGAAAAATAACTTTTGTAATTGAACACTATATCCAAGTGGGAAAGAGGGAGGAAAATGGATCTTTAGAATATATCACAGTCAAAAATATGAGAATATAAAATAGTATATTTTTATATGGATCACTCAGGAGGTGAGATATTAAGACCAAGTGAATTATACAATATGGAAATAAGATAGGAAAGTAAATTGTTAAGCCAGCAACAATTAAATGCAAAGGCTGAGGGGACAAATGACAGAAAATACTCAGGTGGCACAAGTACTTCAATTCCTCAGGCAGCAGGGACAAGGACCAAGTCAGGGGAACAGAAGCATCAAGACTGGCTACATTCATTTGAAAATCCATTTTTTAAGTGGATTTAGGAAAGTAAGAAGATTTTTTTTTATATTTAATGAATGGTAAATGTTTTTATTACTCAAGTAAACAGGCATTTGAAATATTTATGGGCATGATTTTCCATCAGGATAAAAGTTCATTTTGGGTGATTTGGTATTCTGGAAGTTCCCTTATTTTCACCTTTATTTCTCTCTGGTTTATTTTATATAGGACAAAAAATTTTTAAAAACACCTGAATTTGTTTTTTCTATATTTATTTAGATGCTTATGTTATTTTTTGTTAATGTGTAACTCTTAGTTCCTTAAACATTCCACCAGCACTCACAAAATCAATGACAGGATCAAGACAGACAGTAAGTTAAATTGCTTTGTAAACTATAAAGTGCTAAAATAAAATAAAATAAGTCTATTATTATCTATCTCTTTGAAATGTAGCTTTCTCATTGTAACCACTGATGAGTTCAATTAGTTCAAATCAATGTTTGTGATTATCATTATGTCTATCAAAGTGACATAGAATACTATGGGATGTTAAGCAAATGCTATGAATATTTTAAAATACTTGCCAGAATTTTTTAACACTTGATCATGATGATTTATTCTTGCCAAATGTATAACCTTTTTGTGTTTTCCTTTACTGTAATATATTATAGTCACCATGTCTAAAAAGAGGGAATATCTATTAATTAATCTAGTCAGGGGTGATGATTTACAAAGTTTAGAGTAAAATCCAGATACAATACTACTACTAGACTTTTGTTAAAAGGAGAGGTTTATCAACCAAGAGGGGGATAAGGGATTTTTCCATCATTCCTCAAGCACAGCTACTGATTAACCTATGTTTACAGAAAGCAAAAGGACTGTTCAAGAAATTTTTGCAAAGCAAACATGAAATTTAATTTGTGTCTGCACTTCATAGAAAAAGAAGGCATTCCATCAAAAGGGTTTCACTATAAAGAAACCTATAGAATAATGAAATGGAAAAAATATAAAGACATAAAATCATCAGTAAACTTTATTAAATCTAAGATTCTGCACAACATTCATTAAAATATTTCAAAAGTACTGAAGGACACAAAAGTTAGATCAATTAAACTTCATCAAAATTAAAAAGTATTGTGCTTCAAACACACCTTCAAGCAAGTAAAAAGACAGCTAGCATATTTAGAGAAAATACTTACAAATGATATATCTGATAAGAGACATACATGTAAAATATACAAAAAAATCTTACAACTCAACAATAAAAACACAAACAATTCAATTTAACAAATATATAATCTGGAGTGATGATTCTATAAAGAAAATATACAAATAGCCAACAAGAACATGAAAAGATGCTCAACATCAGTGGCTTCAAGGAAATGAAAATCAAAACCACAACGAGATACCACTTTACACCCACTAAAGGGCTATCATAAAAAAGATAGATAATTTACAAGATATCTTGTGATATAGAAAAAACAATTGAAATAGGTAGATAATAACAAGTATTAGAGAGCATATGAAGAAATAAAAACTCTCATAAACTATTGGTGAGAATATAAAAAGTGGATAAGATAAAAATTCAAAGTATTCAGTGAAAATATAAGCCAGAGGATAATCTGTTATAGTAAAAGCAGGAATGGGAATAACCAATTTTAAATGGATCTTGTTGAAAATAATTGGCAGCTAGCTTAAAATTCAGAAATTTCAATTTTTGAATATATCTTCATATATAATTTATTTCATATATCATATCATATTGGTATGATATTCTTCATATATCATATCTATTATTGGTTGTATATTCTTTATATACCATAGTGGCTATGACATCTGAAGAATATTCAAATAAAAGACCAGCCTCCTCCCATGTAGTAGAAATCAAAGGTAGAACCAGATCAGATTAATCCTACCTTGACATGAATGGTATGAAACAAATTAGTGGGGCAGTTGTTAATAAACTGTAACAAGCTGATGATAACAGACATTTGCACATTGATGAGGTTCTGTAAAAGAGTGAAGATAAATTTCAGGAACATGGTAGTAAAGAAAATAGCAGGTCACTGCACTCCTAGTTTATTAAATAACATTTTTAATTGAACTTTCCATCCCTCAGTTTTAAAAAATTCTTATTTGCAAGAATGTATTGTCTTTCTAAAACTGTCTCTTCAATGGCCAAACTGGGATGTTGGTGGATTCATAGCTTTACAAACTATCCAGTTTCTCCGCCTGGTTCTTGATTTTACGTCAATGGCTCAGAACTAAAAATAAAATAATAACTAATGAATCATCTTGACAGGTAAAAATGTCATCCAGTGATTTATAATAGTATTTGTTTATGACAAATTCTTTCTAGAACTTTCCCTTACTCAGTTGTGTTGATTGTGCCAAATTTCATGAAGAAAAACAATACTGCTTAGAAACATTATCTTTCTTCATACAGAATCTTTATGTCCTCAAGTAGTTTTTACAAGACTGAGAATAACTGGATTCATATTACTTATATTAATAATACTTGCTTAAGTAGCACAGTTCAAAAAATATTTTAAAAGAAAAGCCAAATAATAACTTTTGGTTTATTAACATATCAAGTAACTGTGACAAATGAAGCATTTAATATTGATATAACTATTATATCACAGTTAAATTTGAAGTGCTTTCAACCTCATTATTATGTAGTATTAAAACAAAGATGTCTCTCTTCACACTTCCCAGATGTCATTTGAAAAAAGTAATGGCATACACGCATAAGGTGAATCATAAAAAAATCATTTGTATTCATTAGAAACCTTTCCATTTTAATTGGCAAAGATAAATCTTGAACTAAATTAAGCAACAAAAAGGAGAAGTGAGTGGCTCAACAAAACTAAACCAAAGGCAGAGATAGATATGGAGGCAGATTCAATCAGTTGAGGGATCTGAATAGTTCCAGGATTTCTCTTTCATTTCTTATATCTGTTGTTTTATGTACTTTATCACCTTTCTGTCCTGGTAAAGATAGTCCAGTCCTACTCTACATGTATAGCGATGACAACTCAAAGCTCTGGATTTTTATCAAGCCAGATCAGAGACCCAAAGTAAAGAAAACTTCTCTCTTGAAGATTTAATACATAAAATTCCAGAGATGGAGCCTGATTAGCTTTGTAGGTGTTATGCTTCTCAGTCTGTGTCAATCATTGTGTGTTATAGTGTTTGTCACAGACTAGACTACCTAGAATTCATATGGAAAAAAAAGGGGCTCATAATAGTCAAATCAATTTTGAATTTTAAAAAACTGGATTTCCTCACTTACTACAAAGCTACAGTAATAAACACGATAAGGTACTGGCATAAAGACAGAAATATGAATCAGTGGTGTAGAATTGAGAGCAAAAATAAGCCCTTAATTTATAGCCAGCTGATTTTCAGCAGAGATGCCAAGAAAATTCAGTGGGAAAGAAATCATCTTTTCAACAAATTATGCTGAGACAATTGGTTATCTACATGCAAAAAACAAAGTTGGAGCTATGACTCACATCATGGGAAAAAAGTTAAAGTGATGGCAGACCTAAATGTAAAAGCTACTACTATAAAACTATTAGAAGTAAATATCTACGACCTGGTGTTAGGCAACGATTTCTTAGATATGACAACAATAGCACCAGTGATAATTTAAACTACTGAAGTAGACTTCTTCAAAATGAAATATTGCTTGCTTTTTCCAAGAAAAAGAAAACACCCTCAGGAAAGTGAAAAAATGGCCTATAGTTTGGGGAGAAAATATTTGCACAATATATATTTCACAATAGAGTTATATCCATAATAATAATTTTTTAAAACTCTTATAATTCAACAATAGAAAGACAAATAACTCAAATGAAAATGAGCAAAGGATCTGAAGAGATATTTTCTAAAGAAGATACACATATAGCCAAGAAACACATTAAAGAGATGCTCAATATTGTTAGTCATTAGGGAAATGCAAATCAAAGCCACAATGAGATGCAACTTCCCATGATGGCTACAATCAAAAAGACAAATAATAACAAGTTTTGGCAAGGATGCAGAGCAATCAACACCTTTATACACTGTTGGTAGGAATATAAAATGATGCAGCCACTTAGGAAAATAGTTTTACAGTTTCTCAAAATGTTAAATGTTTACTTACGAGAGGATCCAGCAATTTTACTCATTAAGTATACAGCCAAGAGAAATAAAAACATGTCCACATGAAGACTTATACATGAATGTTTGTAGCAACATTATTCACAATAAAACCCAAAGTAAAACAAAGCAAATATTTATCAATTTATAAAGTTCAGAACACCCATCCAAACGAATGATATTCAGCAACAAAAAGGCAGGAAGTGTTAATATGTTTACAACATGGACGAACCTAAGAAAACATTATGCTAAGTGAAAGAAGACACAAAAACACAATAATATATGATTCATTTATATGAAATGCAAAAAACAGGCAAACATATAGAGACAGAAAAGAGCATAGTGGTTGCCTGGGACTATGAATGAACATAAACACATTCTTTTTTTTATTTATTTAGGGTGATAGAAATGCTATAAATTTACATTAATGACTGTACAACTCTATTAATATTTTAAAATGCATTCAATTGTTCTTTTAAAATGGGTGGATTGTATATGTTAAATGTATCTTAATAATGTTAAAAAACCATAAAAGTTCTATATGAGACAATTTTTACAATATCTATCACCACGAGAACTTTGAATAAAATACCTCCTCAAACTCAGTGGCCTAATGCAATAAGCATTAATTTAGTTCAGTAGTCAGTAGGCCACCTCTGTGGATCCTCTGTGCTTAGATTGGTTATTCATTCATCTGTGGTAAGCTACAGTCCAACTAGGTGGCTCTGTGGATTTTGGCCAGGTGTTCAAATCCACGTCTGGGGACTGAGTAGCTTTCAGCTTACCTAAGATGGACTCAGGTTTGTGTTCATCCCCCTGCAAGCTAGCAAAAGCACATTTTCATGACAGAGAGGTGAGCACAGAAATAAAGATGCACAAAGAGCTTTTCAAGCTTCTACTTGTGTTACAACTGCAAATACCTCACTGACCAAAGCAAATCACATGGCCAAATTCAGAAATAATTGGGTAAAAAAATATACTCAACTTTCTGACAGAGGAAGCTGAAGAGTAACTTGATAAAAGATAATGTCATGGGCACAAAGAGATGTAAAGGTCATTGGAAATCAACAAGGGGGAGGGGGGAGAGAAGGAGGGATAAAAACCTACCTATGGGGTACAATGAACACTATTTGGGTGATGGGCAAGCTAAAAGCTGTGACTTAAGCATTATAAAAGGTATCCATGTAACAAAAACATTTGTACCCCCTTAAAATTTTGAAATAAAAAAAGATAATGATGTCAGATAAGACTGAAAAGGTAGATATAGGCCACACAATGTGGGACCAAATTACAAAAAAAAAAAAAAAAAGTCTAGTCTCACGTACACCCTTGAGCAGGTTGCAAAATAACATTACAATGTACTTTCTCGTTTATAAATCTCTCTCTTTCTCTCCTGTTTCTTCTCTTCCTTTCCCTGCTCCCACACACAGACATAAACACACACAGACACACACACACGCAGAATAAAAACAAGTGGATGGGAAGAATGATGTATCAAAGAGTGGTCAATTCCAGTGACAGTATCCGGGATGATTCTATATTATTAGTACAGTATTATTAATTTTCATTATATTTCTATATACCCTGTGTATTTCTATACATTTCTACATGTATACATTTTTTACACATTTATATTATATATTTTATATTTTCTTCAATGAATATGTTACTTATAAATTTAATGAATCAACTTTAATTTTAGCAATGGTTTTAAGTAAAAAGAATCAATGTATAATTATCCTCAATGGCTTAAAAATCACCAAAAATATTAGATATAGAAAGAATCACAGCAATGCTGAAGTCAATAACACAATTTATAGGTGAGGAAACTGTACATTAAAAAACATCAAAGATTTCACTTGAGCAAGATAACTAAAAATATTTCACCCAAACCATCTGAAGTTCCAAGTAATTGATTGTTTGGGTTGTCAGTAATATTGTTGATTTTTCTTGTCATTTGACCACCTGTAAGGATTAATAATAACACATAAAAACAAGAAAAGTTAGTTAAAATATGATATACATTTTCTATACATGTTCCTGTTACTATGTTGTCATACAATTCTAAATAAAGCAGATCATTTTATATCTTAAAGTTTATTTATCACTCTTATGCATTTTCTTAGTATATTACAAAATAAAAAAGTCACATGATATCTCTTACATTTCCAACCTAAACTGGGAAAGAAATCCAATAAAAAACTTAGTGTATAATCCTTCTTATTTTTTAATTTTGGGTATTGGGCCATCAAAACATCTGATATAATATGCAATGATTAAAATCAGTGGTTATATACTAAACAATAAGAATGGTTTCATAAACATATGTGTTTTATGCATTTTGTCTTTTAGAAACTACCAAGAAATTATTAATGGGTCACAATCATTCAGCTCTGGTATTTCATTGGTAATGTTTTCTTTTTCTTTCTGCAACTTGGACATTTTAGAAACCACTTATAATTTTTATGCAGAATTACAATAATATATTTATTACATGATTAATTCATTCATTTGTTCCACAAATATTTATTAGATACCTACCATGTTCCTGGCACCAGGACAGGACCTGAGTCATGAACAAAAGACACATAGTTTTATCTCATAATGTTTATATATATCACTCAAGGACTTCATAAAGAGAAATAATGTATTCAGTTAGTCAAAAAGGCTGGAATTTAATGGAGTGTCAGGGAATATCACAAGTCCCCTGATACTACTAAAATAAAGATTTTAATAACCATGTAGATAGGTAGATGATTGACAGATATATTAGACATAGAAAATATTAGACACAAAAGAATGACAGCATTCATTATTATTACATAATAATAATTATGTAATATCTATTATGTAAAAATCATCTCAATATTAAGGCTATAATAATGAAGTTTAATTAAAGTAATTGTATTCCTAAATTCACATATATCCAAATATTTAATGTCTTATTTCTATTGGAGCTTGAATTATTGTTTATGTTTTAGAATTATAATACTGTACCTTCAATGTTTATATTTTAAAAAACAAACTTTTACAAAATATATAATTGAGTATTCTCTGAATACAAACTAACCTCTTTAGTATAAATGAAATCAACTCTGCCAACTCAAATAGTATCAACTCTGTCACCTCAGTATCTAGTACAATATGATGACTTCAATACAGTTTTTATTTTTTTTAATTGAAAGAATGAATGACCTTCAATTCCAGGCATATTTTTGACCCTTAATATTGATGAGGTTATGCATTCTTAAAGCAGTGAACTAAGGTCCTTTCAAATCTTCATACCCATGGCTACAGATCCAAGAAAAAAGTTTAAACTAATCTAGGAAGTTAGTTTTTTCAAGGTTCCAAGTGAAAGTAGCTTTGTTCTTTCATTGCATGATCCTAGCAGAGTTCTCTTCTCAGACAACACAATAGGAGGTCCCATTATATGGACTTATTGCCTTTTGAGCAATGCCCCAGGCATTGGATAATTGCTCGTAAGATAAAGATCTACATTATGAATACACATAAATCTTTTGTGTAATATTTTATAAATTATATTTTTGTACTTTATTATCTTTGAACAACCTACAGATGATTTTCAAAACATTTACTTCCCCTTATATTTTCAGGGATCTAAAGTATAGAAAGGCTTCTCTGTTGGATATTCACTATAGAATTCTCATTTAAAATATTTTTTTTCATTCCTGTTTTGATTTATTTCAAGTCACCTATGTATCAAATGACAAATCAGTTGGTTGCTGACCTTTAAAAAATCCTAAAGCTTTAAGAGAAAACTGTAGGGAACCTGTTCAAAATATTGTTCATTTTATAATAACACTGCAGAAGTTTTCTTTTGCAAATTATTTGTAAGTAAAACTGAAAGCATTTTCAATAAAATTATATAACTGGAATTCATATTATATAGTTAATGTATACTCTATCATTTATATTTCTGACTTTTCTTTTTCCGGGAATGAGTTTTTTATTTATTATTATGTAATTGAAAGAATTAAAAGGAGATATTATACATTTATAAACTATATTAACATAATTCTAAAATAACAGATATCTCAAATTTTAAAAATATTTTCTTTAGAAAACAAAACAACTTCCAGAAAGAAGTGAGGACTTTGCTAAACCAGGCTCCACGAAAGTATTTAAAATAATGTCAAAACAAATAAAACTAAACATTTCAGAAATTCTGAAATTAACTAAGCCATAGAAGAAACTGAAAATGGAAAATTGTCCCTCCCACAGAAATGACTTTATTTCTGTAAGGCAGCAGAGTTTGTGATGATTTAATTTGGGTCAATTTTTATCCCCCTTTTCTGCCCAGTGCAGTGGTGTGCCAGCTGTGAAAAACCATCAGTCTCAAGGTGAACAGAGGAGAATGACCTCTTTTGGAACTCCACTAAAAGCATCTTCCACAACCATTATTTCGTCCTGATTATTTATATAAGTACAGCAAGAATAGTGATTAACCATAAAGGCTCTAAGTCTGCTTTGCTGGAACTTTAAATGAGGAATCTCAGATTAAACTTTTAAAACACCCTTGAGGTTAAGAAGCCAAGCCTGGAACTCACCACTAGACTTTGGTTTCAGTACTTATACATTTTGGTGAATTTTTCTCTTCTAGAGGTCCCCAAGAGATCTTTAAGTTCCTCAGCCTTTCAAGAAGTGACTTTCCTTACTCACGTGTAATGCTGGGAGCCCTGTAAACCAGGTACCAGGCCAGGTTTTTCTAAGAGGGCTTTTAAGCATTGGCTCAACTTTTATCTATCTGGTCATATCTGATTTTATGCATCATTTTAAAATATGATATTCAGTCAAGGCCTTGGTAATAAAACAAATTGACCTAATTATATCCTTTTATAAGGAGAACAGATTCTTATTGAACTTGTGCAAATAACTATATTATCATGAACATAATAGTAAGGGTTTCTAAATTTTGAAGGGATTATGTAGTGAGGAAAAATAAATGACGGGAAATGGAGGAGGTAGGGGCTTGAAGGGGAGCATATCAAAGGATTCAAGAGGGAAGATAGCTCAAAAAAGAGGAAAAAGCAGAACAATAGGAAGAAAGAGGTCTTAGAGGAGCCAGTTTTGGGAGATCTTAAGTTTCCCAAAGTAGCTAATAAATTTCTGCAATAAAATCATGCCAACAAGAGGGAAATGGACAGCATGGAGTATATAATCATCAGGAGTTTGAGAATGGGGTTTGAGTCAACTGAGAAGTTCCCTTCGGAAGAGCAGGATCAAATAGGAAGAACAGACAGGATTTTAAAAAGTAAAAGTTCCTATTAGGTTCTGAATATCAGCTTCCAATTAGGTCAACTTCTAACCATAGATCTCTTTTCAAAAAATTCTTTAAAATATCTTATTATCGGGTTTCAGCCAGGAAAATGGCAACTATTTCTGGCAATATTTAACTCCCTTTTTCTTTCTTAAACCAAGAATATACCTATTTATTACAAGTGACTCAAAAATAAAACAAATAATCCTTTTATGACTTAACCATGGATACAAGAGACATCCCTAAAGACAGGTGCTGAACCAGTCCCACCGATAACCAAAACAAAGACTTAGACAAACACCAGCACTGCGTTTTTCCCAAGCCCCCCAGAGCTGGCAGTGGTTAGTAGGACATTAGCTTCAAATGAGATGTGCTACGGTTTAAATGTTTGTGCCTCCTCAAAATTCATATACTGAAATCTTAACCCCCAGGGTGAAGGTATTAAGAGGTGGGTGCTTTGGGAGTGATTAGGTCATGAGAGTGTAGCCTTCCTGAATGGAATTATAAAGGAGCCCCACCTCCCCAGCTAAAATGTGCCATCTATGAAGCAGAAAGCAGGCCTTAACCAGACACCAATCATGCCAGAGACTTGATTTTGGATTTTCTGTCTCCAGAACTATGAGAAATAAAGTTCTGTTGTTTATAAGGTACCTAGTTCATGATGTTTTGTTAGGGTATCCTGAATGCACTAAGACAGCATGCAAACCACGTTTCTGTCTGGCAATATTCTTGGGGCCCCCAATATGACAGTTAGTTCCTTGCAGATACAAGCCTGACAACCTCCATGCCTCAGCAGGTAGACAGCCAAGCCAGCCTCTTAGGACACAAAATGAGACAAACAGTAAAGCAAAATCTGTCTTTGGAGGAGAAAAAGGCACTAACCAATGGGTACCCAACACTGAGTTCACAAAGAGCACAATCCAAAGAACTAATTTTTATAAGTATCTTTTCGTAGAGCATATTACCTACCTGGGGAGATGAACATTAATGGAATAAATTATAAATTGCATGTATAATTTCAAATTTATATAAGAGCCATAGAGGAATAGACACTAGTTCAATGAGAATAAATAACAAAAGAACTTGACTTAGAATACAAATAGAGTCTCACAAGTGCATCTATTTGCACTTGAAAGGTAAGTAGTAACTAAAGGAGAAAGATGAGGAATCTTTATAGGCAGAAAGAAGAATCTTGCAGGTAGAAGCCTCCAAGCCTGGAACAAACACTGTAGTATATCTGAGGAGCTGATAGAAAGCTGGAGTCGTGTGTGGTGTCAGGTAAGGACTGCAATGTCAGCAAGGGCCAGAGCATATTGAGTCCTCATAGTCCTTGCTAAGTTAGTTTAGCCTTTATCCTAAGAGCAATGAAGAACTTTAAGAAAGATGAATTACAGGAGGCTGAGGCAGAAAGATGGCTTGAGTCCAGGAATTCAAGATGAGCCTGGGCAACATAGTGAGACTCAAATCTCAAAAGAAAAAAAACAAAAAAAAAAAGAAGGGGGAGTAATACTCAATTTTGCATTTTGAAAAAATCACTGAGTAAAAGTTAATCTGGAGGGGGTTTTGATAGCTGTAGCCAGGTAGAAGGCCATTACAGTGGGCCAGTGAGTGATGACACTTGATTTCACTATGGGTATGGAGGAAAATGGAGACAAATTTGAGCTACTTTTTGATAAATTCGTATTGGATTGGGTTTCGGAAGTGGAGAGAGGCCTGTTTCTGACTCACACGACTGGATGGTGCCTTCCATTGAGACAGGAAAAAACATAAAAGGAAAGAAAAAAATAAATTTTAAGAGGATGTAATTTAGGAAAGAAGATCACAAAGTCAATTTTTACCAGTTTTTATCTTATCTGTTTTTTTTTTTTTTTATTTTGCTACTCATCCACCTCACCACCTGCAGGTAAAGAGAAAATATTTGTTAGTGACAACTTTGTAATTAACTCTGAAATAGAACTGTAACAGCAACTTCTCTGTAAGGCAAGAGACAAAGAGAGAGCCTGCATAATGTCTCCAGATCTTCATTGTCTACAAATGATAAAAATAGTCTGAAATTCTCCAATTGTGACTTAAGTTAGGATCAAAAAACAATACAAGAGGTACTTTCAAGTTGCTGCCCATTAAACACGTAATCATATATTTTCCTCGGCAGTTGCCTAGTTATCTATGACTTTGAGCTTGGCTCTGGAAGATTAGTGTGAGCATGCTATTTTAACATGCAAAAATTTGGGAATGGCCACATGGAAACTCCGCATCAAAAAGATGTCCATCAAAGTGAGGAACAGAGCCTCTAGGAACCCTTTTTTTCTTTTTCTTAGCAGCACAGAGAGCTATGTCAATCACTATGGATGTATGCTAGAAGCTACCATTTACCTGACAGAGTGAAAGACTCTGCTGAATGCTGGGAAAAAGCAGGGAGTGAATTGAATGTGGTTTGGGGCATGTTGAGTTTGAGATGCATAGAAGATATAATGAGGGAAGTAAACACTTGAAATAATGTGCTAAACAGTAAGAATAGACAGATAACTAATTATAAAAAGAAAGAAAGTCCAGAAATAAAAACAATGTTATGGAAGAAGCCAATATATAATAACTATGTCATTTTAAACATTAAAGATGGAATATTTAAATAAGAAAATCCCTATAATTAGTTAATAATTTCATCTGTTGAGGGTAGGTACATTGAGATATTTACCTTAACATCACTTCACTATAATTTTAAATAAAAAAAAAATTCCAAGACAATTTTAGAAAATGTCTGCAAAATATGAAGTTGTTTTTGGATGGGAAAGATCTTTGTGTGAGAGGCACTTATAGTAGAAATTAAAGAAGAAAGGTTTTAATATTGCAAACATATTTTAAATAAAACAGATGCTATCAACAAATCACAAATTTAGAAATCTCATAGGAATAATTAATATAGTGACAATGTCATTTTTCCAGTAACAAAAAGAAACTAAAATATAATTTAAAATATATATATCCACAAAAATTTACTTGAAAAAAGTAGTGATTTGTGATTTGGATAGTTATCTTTTGAAAATCATATGTGAACAAATTAGCAATGCAGATTATGCATTACAGTGGAAGGTAGAAAATACTTCACTTAGGACAGCATGGATATTTTCATGGAAAACTCATTAGTTCTCCCAACAAAAAGAAACATTTCCAGACAACTTGGGTGGAAGTGCAATAAAATCAATAATTAAACATTGCATTTTGCCTATATTACTTTGACACTTATCTACATAATAGAATATGTAAAGAATTTCGTAAGCAAAGATTGCATTTCCTTAAAAAGTTGATTCAGTATACATATAGCTGAAAATACCATAAGCATTTACACTTCTAACTATAATTGTAAGGGTGTGATACTGGAAAGAAAACTGAAAATGATTACTGGAGATTTTCAAAAACCTGGGTATTAGGAGAACTGTCTTTTCTTCACTTTATTCTTTATAACATTTGCAAAGAACTTAACATGTTTAATTCTAGGAATAACTATGTAAGCCAATGTATTGATATTATACATACACACACACACATACACACACACATATAGCTTTTCTAAAATTACCAACTGTTACAAAATTTAATAATTTTTTGAAATTACTTAGGGCCTAACACTTATTACATCCAATTTGGTTATCTTTCTAATAAGCCATCCTATTTCCAGAATTTGGCAGGATATCTCTTTTTCTTTCAATATTCTTTTATCTCTGTGTATATTTAGCCTGCAATAGTTATATTATTGTTCCAAAAAATGATCTTTTCCAGGTAGACTTTTGTGTTTTAGTAGCCATTGCATGAATGCATAAGAATCAGGAAAATAAATAAGGACAATGACCAAGTGGGTCACACACAAGTCCTGTTGGAGCAGTGGTCATTGAGGGAAACACTGAGAGATGTAAATGGCATCAAGTGTGAAGGTGTCCCTTTGCCGATGGCATCCTAGCACGACACACAAAAGTCTAGCAAAGCCAGGCTAATCAGATTTCAGAAGAGGAACTATCCTAGGAGTTTGGTCGAGGAGCTTTAACTGCAGGGAAAGAGGAGCACTGATGTAGTTCTTGGGATCTAGAGCCAGATATACCAGCAGTACGTTGTGGAGAACTGTGACTTGTGCTCTATCACATACATAGCTCAGTGTTTGTGATTGGATGTGGCAATAGCCAGGCAGTCACAACTGGTTTCCATGGAGTTTTCAGTAGAACACTCCTTTGTGAGTAGTCCAATATGTATCCACACTCTCAATATGCATATGATGTATAAATGTAGAGTCCACACCACATATGCAAGTATAGGTGTACATGTGTTGAGATATGTGGAGTATAACTGAAAAGTGAAATCATTTCTTTCATCTTAATATATACAGTGTAGAAAAGTGAGTTGGTCTTCCTCTGAGGACTTGAGTTTTTGTTTTTTTTTAATTTTAATTTAACTTTATTTCATTTTTCAGATGAGGTCTTGTTCTGTTGTCCAAGCTGGAGTGATCATAGCTCACTGCAGCCTCAAACTCCTGGGCTGGGAGTAGCTGGGACTATAAGAACACACCGCCAGGCCCACCTAATATTTTTCTTTTCTTTCTTTCTTTTTGTTTTAATAGGGACTTGGGACTCTCTCTATGTTGTGTAGGCCAGTCTTGACCTCTTGGCTTCAAGCAATCCTTCTGCCTCAGACTCCTAAAGTGGTGGAATTACAGGCAGCTGGCCTTAGTTGAGGTCTTTTCAAAGGTAATTCTTAACTTCAACTCAGAAATTGCAGTTAACCCTATCATTGCTTTTAGGGGCCTAAAGGTTGTGGCTACACTTACCCTTCTGACTTTACTTTCAACCCTTCACTCTCATTGATTCCATTTCAGCCACACTGGTTTACGTTCTTTCTCTTGGACAATTCAGTTCTTTTTCTCATCCACAGAGAAATTCTAACACCTGAAAAACTCGTTTCTGTCATTTTAACGTTTCCTTCTGTGTATCATTTAATTCTCACCTTCTATATAATCTTCACAGAGACTCTCTGCCAATTTTTCTTAACTCCTTTAATGTTCATGATTGTGCTTGTTGTTATCTGAAATGGTCTTAAATATTTACATATTTTCTATCTTCATCCTCAAAAATATTAATTTCACTAGGAAAAAGATGCTGTGCTGTTCATTATTTTGTCCCGTATGATCTAGAACAGTGCCTGAGACTTAGTGGGTACTCAATATACCAGTAAATATTAAGTGAATGAATATGAAAGTGTTATACAGGACGGTGAGGGGCTGAGGGCTTCACATTAGGGCTAATTACTTGTTGAGGAAGAACATGCTATGAGTCCCTCACAACAGCGATTGGTGTTTAAACTCACAGGTGGCCAGGATGATCAGGTACCTGTGCATAAAGCAGTGGGTACCGAGTGCAGAACTTTGGGGTGATTGGAGACTTTCTGTTTCTTCTCAAATCTGCTTTACGGGGAAGAGTATTTGTAGCTAAGGAGGACCAGGAGCAGGAGCTACATTAGGAGGCAGAAATGGGAGCTTTCAAAGTTCTTTTATAGCCAAAGAGGTACAAAACATCATAAGCAACAAATAATAAAGAAAATTGTTCTAAACATACGAGTTTTTCAGTTATTACATTCTTTGTTCAGTAAACAACATGAGAACCTATTATTTTAGTTATTTTTTTCCCTTTAATTCCTCTGGTGATTTTTAAAACAATGTAAGAAATAAAGCAGCTTCAGCAACAATATCCAAGGAGCTAACAAAGCCAAATTATTTCTTATTTGCAGTTAAATGTAATGGAAATAATTAATAGCTGAGCAAGAATGATAAATTGAAGTAGTGACTTTTTTAATCGTCAGTTGCCTTCAAAAATTCTTAAATATAGCCAAGCACATTTAACATTTTTTCATGTTAACAACTTAGAAACATAGTGTTTCTGTATCTAAGGGTATTTATCAACACATGTTCAATTTACAGTGTTTTATATTAGCATACACACAAAAAAATCCCACTAAAAATTATAGTTCTATATAATGCAAGCAGAATAAATGCTAAATAGTTACATAATTTATATATTGATTAATTAGCTTTTTGGTACAAATTATAACATCTTGCACTTTTAAAAAGTGTGCTAGATACACACTTTTCTGTAAATTTTTATTTACAGAATTCCAATGAGTAATTAATTGAGAAAATTTTCTTTGGTTTGTCTACTATCTAAATATACCTACAGATTTTTTCTTTGCTGTTTGCTTACTTTCAAGAGTAACATAGGAAATTTAATTGTAAGTTGGTAAAGAAAATTTTGCACGTCTGATTATAATTATTTTTCATTTTTTCTTTAGCATTTGGTTAAAATAGTAATATTTCCCAATGTTATGAAAACAAGCATTAAGGATCTTGTTATATATGGTATAATAGCAACATTATTTTGGTCTGTAAACCTTTATTTTATACATCCTTTTTATAAATTCTTGTTCTACCATAGCCTACATGCAATGAGAATAAGACTGTTAAAAACCCTTAACTTCTGTGGGAGAACAGAGAGAAATTTTACAAAGTCTTCAGAATGAGAGGACTTTTCTTATAATATTTTATTTAGAAGCCCTTTTCTTTATACCAGGTATTAAGATGTTTTTTAAAACACTGCCTCATCCGCAAAAAATATGGTACAAACTATTCAGATTAGACAGAATCATCCCAGGAAACAGATGAAACTGAAATTGAGCAGAGAGGAAGGAAAACACCTTGAAAATATACTGTTGGGCCTAAAATATAAACCTTGAGCATTTCATATAGAGAATAACAATTCTTTCATTTTGCATAACAGCTCAGTAGCAAGAGGGCAACCATCGAAAGCAGGGAAAAATGCAACAGAGGAGAAAATAAAGAAAAGACCAAGAGTCAGGATGACAAAAGAAAACAACTTGGACAGAACCTGAATATTGATATTCCCCACAAAAACACTTCAACACTTGGATAAGTATTTCAAAAATGACATTCCTGACATTCTAAAATAACCTGCTTGCTTTCTAGCTTTCTATGAAGATCTGAAATAAAGATCAGCTCGAATCAAGTATCATGAGAGTAGAAATTATACTATTCTTTTTTTAGCATTGAATACTCCAAGCAAAGTGTCTGGCATGTAGTATATACTCAAGTATATATATGAAGTAAATACACAGACACTTAAATAAATGGATGAATTTAAAAACACAAATCCAGCAAGTATTGGAAAGAAAAGCATCTTTGTTCATCTCAACTAAACAATATTCCAGTTCCACAAATGTGCCAACTCTTAACAGTAGGATATTCTTATAGATGTTCTGTGAAATTATTATTTTGTTATCTAAGATTTCATAAACAAACATTTCTATCCCCTCTATCAGAAAAGAGATATACATATGAATTACATTGTTTATATTAATAACTTAGTTAACATAAATCATTTATGTTAGTAAAAATTGAAATGGTATGCTCCAAAAATAAGAGAGTTCAATGCAACCTTTATTGTTCTTGAGTCAAAGTATCTGGGTTCATATCCCAGCTCTGCCAATTAACTTAAAAGGTACTGTTTTGCTACTAATAAATCATTCTAAGCCTGAAATTCTTCATCTTTAAGATGGGAATGCAAATATGAACTTTCTAAGAGAGTTCCTGTGAAGAATAAGTATGATAATATTGGTAAAGTAATTAAATATGACACATATGTATGTGTATATCAGGAATATAAATATTAATACATAATTTTGTTGCTAATTTTACACCTTCATATCTAAGACAGAGTTGACTAAGGAATAACTAATTGGCTTTTAAGAATTCTAAATTTGTAGATATTTTCATGCATGCTGTTTAAGAGGTAAAAGGCTTTTCAAAAAAGGCTTTTCATGACTGAGTTGAATGGATTTTTTCTATGTTTCTAACCTCTACATTTATAACTGTTAAAATAATGCAGTTTTTCAAATATATAATCTGAGAGATAATGGGTAACATTTAAAAGTAAGAATATGGTTTGTAGATCATGTTATAAATCTGCTTAAAATTCAGTCATGATAAGGAAGAATTTATTTTACAAATCCTAGGCCTCAACAGATCAATCAAAAAGAATACTTTCTGAATGAAAATCATGAAAACAAATCTCAATGTAATGAACATTAAAGGATAAAACTATACGTTGATTAAAACAACATTTTCAATTTTAAATGGGCAAAACTTTATCATTTCCAAAAATTTTTATTTAATTTTTTGAAAAAATTTATTTTCCGAAATGGCAAAAATTCTCACATTTGTTGATTCATCTGTTTTAGGAGGTACCCCTTTGCTCACAAAATGTCCAGTTACCTTAGGTCTATAATCACTAAGTCTTCACACTACCCACTTCATATTAAGTGGTTATAAATTATCTGTTTTCTTGTTTATCCTAAATTTCTATTTGAAATTCAAGTGTCTAATATGATAATTAGTCACTTATGTAACAAATACTTATTGTAGTTGTAGGCTCTATATAGAGTCAATATCCTTAACTTTGTATTGTTAATGAGAAATTCTTAGTAGGTGCACCATAATAGATAGGTTTAGGTATATTAAAATTTGATCTACTTCAAACCTCATTTGATAAATTCATTCATAATCAAACATGTTATTCCCTATTGAGGCATTAAACTATATTGACTATTTACAAGGGCACCAAAGTTAGATTACATGGATTGAAATCCTCTATAACTTGGTATGCCCATGTCTCAGGTTCCACACCTGTAAAATGGGAATGATAATAAAACAGAACTCATAAATTTGTTGTGAGGATTACGTGTGTGAATATTACAAAGCACTTAGAACAGCAGCAGACTTACCATTAGCAATTAATACAAAGTATTATTGTTAGTAGATACTATTTATATATTAGATACTAGCAATTCAAAGATATTAATAAGAATAATAATGAAAATGACAAAATAGCACTACTATCATAATAATCACCCAGTCTAATGAAAAATTTTCTCATTTGTCTAGATAAAATTAAGACCTATAGGCCTATGATGTAAGTACTATTAATTTCTCTATTTTAGGGATAACGAATTTGAGATCTGAAGATGTTAAGCCACTTACCCAAAGTTGCCACTTAGTATACACTGGGGTCAAAATGGAATCTAATCATAGCAAATCTAGAGGCTATATCCTTAACTGCCTTCTTCCACTGCCTTCCCCTGTGGCCCATGCCTTCAACAAGTTCACAGTTTGTATAAGAGAAGGGGAGGCCAAATGAGAGATGACATTAGAAAGTAAAAAGGCACATAAGTTTCTGTTTCAAAGGCATACGAAGGAAGATCACTGTACGCTGGGTCTTGTAGGATGCATAGACATTCCCCAGATGGATAAGACAGATATTTGTACACCAGGAAAGGGAGACACACTGTGGAAAGCATATGCAAATAGATTGGATGCCAGAGTAAAGGCCCAAAATGATGTGAACTAAGAGCATGGCAAAAAAGTGCCAGAGGTGGCTAGGAAAACTATTTGGGGCCATGGCACAAATGACTTTGTGATCCATGCAATAACATAGGCTTATATATTAATATTACAGTACATTAGGAAAACCTCATAATCCCAGCATAAGAAATGAAAAGAAAAATCATATATGCTTTTTTCTTTTGTTTAGCAAAAATAATATTTTCTATTATTACTTAATTGGCAACACAGTGGATGGGATAAGCTGGAATAAAAGTAAGACTAAGGCAATTATTCAAATAAGTGACTAAAATACTTGCAGTACAGTTGTGGGGAAAAGAATAGGCTATAGAGCAATTTAGGCCACCATATCAGCAGAAGTTTCTATAGCAATGCTCTACACATAGTGAGAGATTGAGAAGTCTTTGATCACTCTGAGGTTTCTAGTACTCTATTCTGTTCTATAGTTTTCGATGTTTAGATGATACTGTTATTTATTTATTTGTGTAATAGATGCAATCTATAATAAGTATGGTTTGAAAAAGATGATGAATTAGGTTTTGAGCATTTGGATCCTTATGATCTTAGAGAATGTAAACACGGAATCATTGAGTACATAGCAGGAAACAAGCTTTGAAACCCAGAGAAAATAAAATCATAAAGATAGATGTTTTGAAATAAATTATCCATTAGGTACACACATAGAGTAACTCTAATAATTGGGGTTTCAAAAACATATTGTCATCTTCTATTTAGCAAAAACTACTAAATGATCCTTCCTACATAGCTTTTTTTCCCTACCATAATAGATCATTTTAATTGAGTAACAGATGACATTGTTGAATCTCATCTGAACCTGATAAAGGAAAGCAATGATGGTTGAGAAATCCCATCACCCTCTGTGTTTCAAAAAACAGCTCATAGCAAACAAACATACTGCCTTCCCATAGTATGTAAATTAACCTCCTCCACCCTTCAAATAAGCTTTCTTGTCCATCATTCCTCATGATTCATGTAAGACTTATTGGTGACACCCTTAGCTGCTTCACTACAACCCATTCGTCCCTCCTTTTCTTTCAAATGATACTCAAAAATGAGAGTTCTCCCTATTGTAACATCCTAAACAAAAGCATCTCCTTAACTGATTCATTTTACCATCTACATAGAAAAAATCAACAGTGATTAATTTCCATGGAAAGAGATACATCTTAATTCATCTCTTAGTTCAGCCATTTATTAGCCATGTAATTCTCAGAAGTATTCCCCAGTGTCCTTACCTGTAAGATGAAGTTTTATTGAGCCTCACATTTTAATGTTTTATTAGGTCATTAAATATGAAATGTCTGATTTCGAATCAAAAGTTTAGTTTATCATATCTCAAACAAGAAGCAGTACAATTAATCAAAGTATGTGCCTAAACTATCGACACAGTTTTGCCATCTTAACAGCAGTTTGTTTATGCCAACAGCGAAGAAGCCTGGAGAGCAAGTGGCAATGAAATCGCAAAAGGCATTACAAATTGAATATTTGCCCTTGCAAGAAGTGGTCCAAAGCCTGGATGAAGAGGTACTGAGTTGGTGCAAAGTCTAGTGAATATGGTGAATGACAGAGAGTTTCCAAGTCCAGCCTCTGTAGTTAGAGCAGCATTGTTTGTGTGACATGAGGTCAAGCATTGTCTTGCAAGAGGATTGGCCTGTCTCTGTTGACCCATCTCAGCTGCTTATTCATAAGCATTTTAATTATTTCATCCAATTGGTTTCAGTGGACATCTGCTGTAATAGATTGACCAGGTTTCATGAAGTTGTAGTGGATAATACCGGTGCTGGACCACCAGACACCATTAGGTTTTTTTGATGAATATTCGGTTTTTGGACTGTGTTTTGGCACTCATCTTTATCCAACCATTGTGCCAAATGCTTGCAATTGTCAAAAAGAATCCATTTTCTAATCACACATAACAATACACTGTAGAAATGGTTCATCTTTATGTCGTGACAGCAAAGAAAGGCAAGCTTCAAGATGATTTTTCTTCTGACGCTTATTAATTCATGCAGGACCATCTACGCAGCTTCTTTATCTTGTCCATTTGTTTCAAATGGTCCAATATTGTTGGAATAGTAATGTCAAACCTTGCTGCTAATTCACACATAGTTTGAGATGGATTTGCTTCCACTACAGCTTTCAGCTCATCATCATCCACCTTGGTGTCAGGTCTCCCACATGGCTCATTTTCAAGATTAAAATCACCAGAATGGAACAACTCAAATCATCTATGTACTATGCATTCATTAGTCACATCTCTGGCAAACAGTTCACTGACATTTTGAGCTATCTGTGCTGCATTGGTTCCGTGACAGAACTTATATTAGAAAATAACATGAATTTTTGACTTATCCATGATTTCACAAAAATTGCTCTAAAATAAAATTTGACAGATAATCCCAAACCAAACCAGGTATTTGAAAGAATGAGGATGTACCTTCCAAATAAACATAAAACAAGAAGTGTCAAAGTGAGATGTCAGAGATATCAACTGTCTAACTTCCTACTTAAAGGAAAAGGACATTTCATACTTATTAATAATTACCTAATATTTATTTTCAGATTTTTAATCTAATCAGTTATAGAAGCGAGCATGTCTAAATCTGCCCCCCACCAAATGAGGAGCCTGTTACGCACAATTTCCAAGACAGTTTCCAGGGGACAATAAGATTGAGAAAAGTATTCAATCCCCATAGCTTGAATTGCCAATGTTCAAAATCTGGATTTAATCCTTGGCTTCCTCCTTTCTCTCATCACTCATTTTAAATAAGATACCATGTCATGTTCTTGCTTAATTTTCAGACCTAATACAACAATCTTAGCACAGATCTTATAATTCCTGGTTTAACAAAATAGGCTTCTAACTGCTGTTCTTGCTGGAAAACATCTCATCCTTATCTATCTTCACATTCTTCCAAAAGATAATTTTAATAAAAGAGCAATATGAACTTTTAACTATTCTGCCACAGGTTTTTATGCTTTCGGTTAACTTTCAGGAAAAAGTTGACCATCCTTAACATAACATCAAGCTTCTCCTTATTCTGGCCAATGCTAACATTTTAACTTCATTTTTTACTATTTCCTCACCCATGATCTGCAACATCTAATCTAGTACATCTTAGATATTACAGTCTAAATAAACTACTTTTGGGTGTCCACATAAAAAATCTTATAACTCAACAATTTTATAAAGGGAGAAAAATAATTTTTCTTTCTAGTATTCAACTAGCTAACTCTAACTGGCTCTGAAAATTTTCAATGAATACCTCGCTCCTCTTCATTTAATACACTTATCAAATTGCATTGTTATCTTTTCTGTGTCTCTCAGTAAACCAAACGTACAGAAAGTAGAGCTTTTGCTTTATTTGTATTAAAGTCCATAATGCCTAGACCAGGGCTTGTGGCATAGTAGGTATACTCTGTATGAAGAAAGAAGTCATGATTTAAAATAAAGGGTTAAACAGAATGAAACCTGATTTACTGTCCATTTATCAACAAGTGAACTACCAAGTTAAAATTCTGTCTGAACATGATGTTGAGAAAATACCATAAAAATCCTTTATTAAACATTTGAATATTATTCATTATGTAAGGAAACTTTCAAATATTTGCTTGAGGTTTTAGTCTCCACACAGAACCTGCATTACTTTTGACATAACTTATGTAAACACAATTACATTCTCACTATCTGTACTATATCATATAAAACCACCAAATGGATTTTCACCAAATTTGGAGACTGTATTTGGTATCATTCAACTTAAACTACATATTAAATAAATTATACAAAATTCAATTTTTGAATACATGAGTAGAAACACATATTTGTTTCATGATGATTTATGATTGTCCTGAGAAATATGGCAGCTATTTATTCAACCCATGTTTGGTAACTGTCTGCTCTGTGAGGCCACAGAGGTTCTTAGCAGGCTTCTGGAGCAAGAGTCTTCCAGAGTTTTTAGTTCAAAACCCAATTCTTCCAGTAAGCAGCTGAGTGACCTCTGCAATTTATTTGACTTATTTTTGCCTGTAATTCTTCATTTTTAAAATAAGAATAATATCAGTATTCAGTTTATATGTCTATTGTTTTGAATAAATAAAATAACACACGCATGGTGCAGAACAAGCACCTGTGACATATTTATTGTTGTTTTTGGGTCAGATTGCTTTAGGGTATGAAGATCCAGTGATGTAAAAATACTGAAAAAACCCAGACCTCGTGAATTGAGTATATTAAAGTAAGGCTAGATATTAATAAAATATTTGTGCATACTAATGCAAAATGCCAATGCTGAAAAGTCCTAAAAGAGAACATTGTTCTATGAGAGCTTATTTTGGGCCTGAGGGCTATTAACTGAGTTCCAAAACTGCTTCCCTGAGGAAAATATGACTGACCTGAGAATGTAATTTGGTGAAGAGGAAAGGGAAAACATTCCAGATAGAGGTGACACTATGAGAAAGTTACTGTAATGGGGGAGAGAAGAATGGGGAACTGAATTGAAACTTATATTACTGTATGGAGGAAAGAGAACAAAGGAGTATAGGACTGATGACTCTAGAGATATGAGTAGGGGTCAAAAAATGCCATTGTCATCAGGGAAGTGTGCCAAGATCAGATCTGATTTATTTGAATGATTAATCTTACTTCACTGTGAAAAATGGATTAAGAAAGAGGCCAGAGGGTAACCTAGTTAGATACTTACTGCAATAGTCCAAGAAAGAAATGCTAATAATTTGGATTTTAATCACTGGTATTAAATATGGAAAGAAATGAATGGATTGAAGAGATATTCAAGAGGTGAAAGTTGTCATTTGCTAATGAATTGGATTTAGAGGGCAAGAAAGAGAGATCCATCCTTAGTTCTGTAGAAGGGAAAAAAATACTATGAGAATGGAATCTCTAGGTTTTGTCAACCTTTTTAAAGTATAAGTATTGGTGTCATTTTACCCATATTTTTAAACAAGAGTATTAAAATATATTCTTCCTATATGATCTTGGAGACATTGGAAACAGATTTTCACATTAAGAATATATTTGATTTCCTTGTTCCTGAAGTTAAAGAGTTTGAAAATCAATTGTCTAAAAATGAAAGAAAATGAAATGCTTTTGATGCCCCCCCAAAAAAGAAAAAAGAAAAAAGCATTAATTTTATTATAAATAGAATTCAAATATGAATGAAAGCATGTGAATGTAAAGATCTGACTTATCCATTTAATAGTAACTATGCCTGTTATCATCACAATTCTGATGAAGAAAAATGGTTTTATATTTATTTTAATGAAAAGTAATTTTTATTAAAATAATAAAGCAGTTTAGAAATAAATGATTTTAAAGAGTTAAAGAAAAGAATATGCAACCAACTGAAATGGCCTACATTTATGAATTGGAAGAACCCAACACAAATTTATCTCATACTAAATTTAAATGCACTGTCTAAATATGATGTATATAACATAATAATGAGTCTGTAACACTAGGGTAAAATGTTATCATTGACATAGTGCTTTCACAAAAAATTATTGTATTAACGTCTTACAACAGTATTATAAGTTGGTATTTTTGATATAATTTTAGCAATAAAGAAAATGAAATAAGAATAATTAAAATATGTCCAAAAAGGCCAAATATTGTATGATTCCACTTACACAAGTTATCTACAGTAGGCAAATTCACAGATATAAGAAATAGAATAGAGGTTGACAGGGGTTGAGGAGAGAGGAATGGTGAGTTATTGTTCAATGGGAACAGAATTTCAGTGATTTATGATGAAAAAGTTCTGCAGATGGATGATGGTGGTGGTTATACAACACTGTAAATGCACTTAATGCCACTGAACTGTACATTTAGAAATGGTTAAAATGATACATTTCTATGTATATTTTATAATTTAAAAAATTACTAACAAAAAAATGTCCAAAATCAAAAACTAGTAAAAGCAAATTGTCCCATGGATCTAAGCCTTCTGATTTCTGATGTATTACTTTTTCTTATTGTGTTAATATCATACTAAATGCGGTGGTATTAATCAGAAATCAACTGTTAACCATGAAAACAAGCTAAAGCTGTGACTGATGGTTTACAAATCTAGCAAATGCATAGTCCTGCTGGACCCTAGGATCACTAATTAATCACCATATTCTCTTTTGCTGAAACTAAAAGAAATGTGTCCTCACAATCTTTATCAATTGAGTTATCTTGGAAATAACTATCACTGGAGCAGAGTTGACACAAGGATGGGGTCTGTCTTCTAAGTTATAAAGAAGGATGAGAAAATTCCAAGTACTGTATAACTCTCATCCTTTACTTAATTGAATCTTAGACGTTTAATAAAATATTATTGATTGAATTAGGAGCAATTGGATAAGAATTTAAATAAATGTTTTCAAAATTTTCTATTTTCTTTAAAAGTAAGAAAGAACAAATGTAAAATGATCAGGATTTCATCTAAGATTACATGGCAATGTAGCAGCAAAGGTAGGATTTGAACTCAGATCTATTTGTCTTTATGAATGAACCATATCTTGCTTTCTACCCTGACTAGTGTAGGAGCAGGACAGCAAGTGCACAGCTATCGTAATTTTTTAGCATGTCTTATGAATTGCTCTTCCCAGTTAACAATATCGCCACATGTAAGATTGTACTTGGCAACGTTCAGCATAGTTATTTTCAAATAAGGCAGAACTGAGGCTAAAAGTAGCATATTCTAACAAAAATGGAAGATTTGTTATTTTCCACTAGACACAAAGAATATCTATATTTCCCAGCCCCAAACCTTTATGATTTCCCTTGCTTTCATTTTATTTGGAGTAATGGGCAGGTTGACTTATATTGTGAATAAAGAAACTCTAAGATAAATGAAATCTTAAACATTTAACTTCAAGTCATTCTTCAATACTCCTCTTTTATGTAATACACTATGAGTAGATTTTAGGTTAAGGAGAAATATGTATTTTTCAGTTCACTGTTTCTTAACAATAATACTCTTTCCAGAGATTGGCTGACTTCTAAGTATCAATATTCATCCAAAATATCTTTAAACATTTTATAACACTAGATCATTAAGTTTGTGGAGGTATCCAAGCCTAGAATATCTGCCTCATATTTGCGTTAAAATGCAATACAAATATAAAAGTTATATTTTTCATGTGCCAATTACAGAAAAATGAGAGTGCATGACAGCAGGCCTATTGGAAATCAAAAAAAGCATTTCATATTGCTCACATTGTAAATCAATACTATTTTTTAAAAAACAGACTCTATTTCAACACTCTAAAATTAACTTTACTTGACTTCCTTCTCTTTCTGAAATGATTTTTAATTGCTGGTAAAGGGAAATTTGAGAGTCCCCACATTGCACTTCCTTTTCTGTCTTTAAAGCTGTCTTGCATGTAGTATCTATAGTATTGTCATTATCATTGTATTATCATTATTAGCATTATTACTCATGTACTAAAATAATGTGCTTGATGTAAGTGCACACATAATGGCCAATGATTTTAATCTAGCAGAGCAAGAAACACAACTGCAAACTCACTCAAAGCAACATAGGTCATATTTAATATTTTGGATTTAAAAATAATACTGCTGACAATATTAGCACATGTGCTCACAGGAGTACAATTAGGGACAAAACACTTATGTGCGAACTATTATTCTTTCCAAGAACACTGTACACTAACAGCAAAAAAATTAATAAATATAATAAAATCATTATCAACAGAAAATGGTTGAGTGCACAGTATTGAACAACACAGGGGCAGCTTGCATAGAGGGAATCTACTGTATACAGAGAAGCTCAGTGATGAGACTATCAAGAACTTCTTGGCAGGAACCATGGAATAGAAATTTGGAGATCACTGTCTTGGGGAGCAGGCAGAGATGGGAAGTATGTAGATCACATCAAATATGAATGGCTTCTTTTTTCCTTCCTGTAGTCCCAGAGGGTTTGAAATCCACTGAGGAAGATTGGATCAAGTAGACGTGGGATAATAGAGTTGAAAGTCAAGAGAATACAAATTCTATTATACTTTGGAAAGGACTAAGGTCCTTTTATAGTTTATCAGTTTTAATAAATAACTGATATTCCCCATTGCACCACAAGATAAAACAAAAACAAAATTAAGGTTTATACGATTTGATATATCTTGTCATGTTTCAGATCGCAAAACTCCAGAGGTAAAATTTATGATCAAAATAGAAGAATGGAAATCACTGCTTTATCTTCGTTATCATTAATTCTTATATGACTTCCAGACATTTTTCAAAATACACTTCCCAACCCCATTTCCAATGTATCCTCAGTGGTCTTTTAATAACACTCATAATCACCCCTTACATAGAAAATACAAACACAAAAGTAAAATATTAAATAACGACATACATTTTAATAAGAGTTACCATTGTTAATATTAAGTGGAGTCCACTCTGTATTTCCAGTGCAGTGGCCATTAGCCATATATGACTTTGGAGCACTTGAAATGTACCTAGTGACACTGAAAAATTACATTTCTCCCTTCTTGGCCTCCCAAAGTGCTGGGATTACAGATGTGAGCCACAGTGCCCTATTATGTATCCATAATAATTAAAAATAAATAAAAATACTGCATTTCTTATTTCACCTAATTATATTAATTTTAGTTTAATATCTGCATGTGGCTTACAGTTATTGTATTGGACAACACAGCTCTAAATATTATTCAATAAATATATGCAGATGAAAATAAAGCAACACTTCTAAAAATAAAAGCATGTTATAGATGCTATTTCAATATAAGCATTCAATTTCTAGATAAAATTTATTTGGAAAAAAGAAGCTAAAATGAAAAGAGTAGAATTGATGATATTGAAACAAATAAGTCTACTAAATAAATAATATCACTTTCTAACATATCTCACTGAAGTTAAGGACTTTTGAAGAGCATTGAGGTGGCCCTTGTAAGCTCTGCAGTTTAGTTGACTCTTAATTAAGAAAAGTAACGACATTAGCAGTTGCCTAATTTTCCAATATCCTCTGCCCTCACTATCGTTTTTGCTTAGTTATGCTATTATTTGAACATCCTACAATTTCAAGTAGTTTAAATTCTGTTTTATATCCAGAAGTAAATTTCCAGTCGCATCATTATTTTTGAATAAATTCAATGCTCATAACTAGTTTTTCTTACCAGTGTTATTCCAATTTTAAAAACTTTAATTCAGTCTTGATTGGATAGTAGTTTTGCCAAGAATGATTAACAGGTGCTGAGTTCCTCCATTTAAAAGAAAATATTGGAGAATATCTATTTGTTGCTTTTATTTTTAAATGGCATTTTATTAGATATTAATATATTGTAAATATCTATGCCTAAATTGTAAAAAATCCTACAACTTAGTGGCTTAAGATAGTAAACATTTTATGTTTCTCACCCTTTTCTGGACCAGGAATGCAGATAGGTAGGATGGCTGGTCTCTGCTTCAGGATATCTGGAACTTTACCTGAGATGATTCGGACTACTGAGGTTGGAACGTGTGAGATAGCTTTTTGCTCACGTGTCTGATGCCTTAATGTCACTTCACCTGGCCTCTCTCTCCATCCAACAAAGTAATCTTACATTTCAACTCAAGAATCAAAGATGGAAGGAATTGTAACATCAGCCCTTGTTTAGGTGAGGTTCAGGTCTGTCACAACATCCCCTACCCTCTTGTTCAAAGGAAGGATGGCATAGACTTCACCCGGGAACCAGCACAGGGAATGGATTTATGGCAGCAAACTTAGACACAGGTACTCAAATATACTAATCTCCAGTTACATTTTTCTTCAGAGATCTCTAGGCCTTCTTACCTTTTCTTTCATTTAATGTTAAGAAATTTTAACTCAAGCCAAAATCCTTCTACCATACCACTTCCATTATGCACACATGCATTCTATTATTTTTCTTTTTTTAGTACATATATTTGGGGAATTATTCTTTTATCCTTAAAATTGTATAAGTTAATTAGTGTGTGTATCTCCATTTATTTTGGAACTCAGAGTGTTCTTATGTCTGCAAATTCTTCTTTTATTTATTTTTTTCATTAAAGCATGGAAATTCTCCTGCATTGTATCTTTCAATAGATCTGTTTCATTTGCTGATTTCCTAACATAGGCAAAAATTATGTTTATGTTGGATAGTATCTCTAAGTGCTTTAACATTTTTGTCTTTTTCATGTGCATGCTATTTATTATCTTAATCTTTTCTTATGTGATTCAATTGTAGCAGTGTTTTCAATTTATTCAATAATTGCATAATCATGCTGTTTTGGCCTCCTACTTGTTCTTTTTGTAATCTCCCTTTTTATCTCTTTCTGCTGTTTTATTATCACCTCTAATTGTTCTTTATATTAAGTTAATGTTCTAATTAAATAGCTCTTTGTATCACGCAATGATTGTAGAATTATCTTCCATACATTGAGCTAAGTTCCTTTCGTTATTTATTGCTTGGAGAGTATGTTACTTTCTTTCCATAGAATGCATGCGTAGCATTTATTTTCATCTTGCTCAGATTTAACTATTCCCATGGTATTTGAGACTGTTCCCATATCCACCTTCAAATTGTAGTATTCCTATTTTACCGATTTTCTGTTACCTGAAGGAATGGCATAGATTGAAAGAAAACTTGGAGGAAATAGTGTACTCTATTTCTTTGTGCTTTGCTTTCTTATGAAATTGTGTTAAGTCTTCCATACTAGTATTCACTCTAATCATTTGGCAAGTAGGCTTAAAATTACTTTCTAATTTCATCATCTCCATTGTCATCTTCTCTGTTTTTGCTTCACTTTTTTCTCCTTAGAACTTTTTCAACTACTCCCATATAAACAGAAAAAAAAAGTACAGATAACTACTGAGATTTCATATTTGCTAATTTTTTGTGTATAAGTAAAAATTCTGAGTACTATATTGACTTATCAGTACAGGCTCTGATACATAGAATAAACTAAGACCTGTTCCTCTATTCTCTACTATCTTCTGTGTCTTCACTTACTAAACTGGAATAATCTCTACTTTCTTGTATGGTTGCTATAAATTAGCCATTAGAGAAAGGTGAAGACAATTCATCAGGAAATTTTAATTCACTATTTTAATCCAGAAATACTTCTCCACATTTTAGCTGAATGGTTCCCTACATCTTTCAGAAGTCATGCTAGTGTTCACCTAGATTTCGTTCAATCTGGGTAGTGTGGTCTCTTGCTTCCACAGTAAAACCGACCACAGATATTCTGTTTCTTTACCAATCAATCTTGCACAGCATTCACTGTGAACATTTTAGGGTAAGTCCTATCTGTCTTTGGCATAGGTGTCTATTATATAATTAAAATTTGGTCTCTCTTTGTCTCTCTTTCTGTGTCCCTCACTCTGTTGTTTCTGAGGCCTTTCCTTGAATCCAAATCATGTACCTTAAAGTTTTGTTTCCCAAAGATAAATATTTTCCATCTAACAAGATTCCCTTGCAAAAAGGCTCTAGACTGAACTTTTACTCTGATATTGGGGTTTACAAAAAATATCTGAATCTTAAATAAATATAATTTCTTTCAAGATGAGATCCAATAATACTTTCATACATTTTCCCCTGAATATAGTAAGAATTAAACTGAGAAGTCTCCTCAAATTTAGCTCCAAGGCATCCCTAGAGATTTTAATGGAAATCCATCTAGAAATTTTTTTCATGTTACTAACTAAGCCCCTCAAGCAAATACCCAGGTAGTAGTAAACAGAAAGAAAGGGGTAACATTACCTTCTCAGTTTTTTAAATTGAATCCTAAATTTTGTATCTGTGGATCAGCCTGATAGGAATCATGCTGCTGTTTGTTCCTTTCTTTTTATCTGCTATGATAGGCTCATATTTTCAGCATCCCACTCCCAACCCAGGTTAGACCCTCCTTCTCAATGTGAAAATTACTGTAGATTTTTCACTCTCTGTACTGTCAAACTGCTCTAGGCAGAAAACATCTAGCAGCAGCTGCAGCTGTTTCTAACCAGAACAGTTTCACATTTACGGAGAGGTTGCTTTCAAATATATGAAAGCATATGCAGCAGTTACATATAATCTTTGCTCTGCTGACTGGGGAAAAAAAAAAGCAGGCAAAAAGCTTTTTATACAATTTTAGAGCTTTGGCTATAATTATGCACATATAGGTGTCAGACAGAATGACCCTTGTAAGTAACAATAAATGCCTCTGAATCATTTTGTTAACCTTTTTTTTTTTATTTGCCATTTATTGCAAAAGTGACCTTTCCAAAGCTGTTTAATTCATTTAAGTTATTATAACTTTGAACAATACTTAGGAAGAGAGGCATTTTATTACTATAAGATCATCTTGTTAACAATAAAAGCAATTCTCAGAGGAAATTGTGTAAGGATAGATGTACGTGACAGTCTTCTTACTACCTAATTCTGTTATACTAGTAGACAGTACTTTAAAAAAAATACAGGTACCCTTTATCCCTATGTCATAGTCTCACAAAAATCATAAAATCAGAAATGACCTTAGAGGTAATCTAAGCTAAGTGCTTTATTTTATAATTAAAGAAAATTATATCCAAATATATTAACTCAGTCAAACAGTTGGGTCTTACGGCATCACAAAGCTGCTTAATAAATTGTCATCACTAGAACGTGAGTTATTTAGTTCATCTCCCAATTTTCTCTCCGCTAATTTATATCACCTTCCTAAAACTCCTAAAACTCCTAAAACTCTTAGAACTCCCAGATTAGAAAATGTCTGTTTATTACTAGGAAATAATGGTAAAGAACACAGACTCCCACCCCTTACTGTCTGTGTCACTTCGGAAGAGTTACTTAATCTTCACATGATTCAATTTCCTTATTAGAAAAGGAGACAATAATGATATTTCCTATCTTTTAACTTGAAAAAAGAATAACTCAAATGTAGTTATAGTATATATCTTATTATCCCTTTGTGATAATTTTCAATATATTTCTAGATATATCAATGTTTTACTTTCACAGATAACCTTGCCTTTATTTCACAATAAAAATATCAGTTCAATAATGGAAGCACCCTCATTTCTTTGTCTTAAGATCTGCAAAATTTTATCCTTCAGCAAAAATCATTTCTTATTTCCTTTCTGTTACATTGGAAGGCAGCGCATGAGTTGTACTTTGGAGCTTTTGCATTTTCCTTTTTTCTATTAGGCCTTGCTAAATTGTGTTTTCCCCTGTTCTATCCTCTGGCATTTAACCCTCTCTGCTAGGTTCTTTCTAAAATAATTTAAACTTTTCTCAAAAAGTAAACAAACAAAAACCAATAAAGGATCCGAAATACTACCTTTTAGCTATGGGTTCTTTTCTTTCTTACAGCTAATGTAAGAGTTTTCCACTCTTTCTATGTCTACTTTAGCATATTCCTTCCATTCATGCCCCAATTCCTCTGCTATAACTCTCTTTGTTTAATCCAGTGCTCAGTTGACACATGTTCTCTCAGCAGCATTTGGTACTGTTGACCACTAAGTCTTTTTCTTTATTTCTTTACTTCTTTTTTTAAATGTCACATCCTGGGCAGAATATCTAAGTCACTAATTTATAGTACTTTTTCACATAAGTGTTCTGTCATTGGAGCCAGGATGCTCATTTATATGACTCTTTCTTCTCATTCAACACACTCCATTTGTGAAATGTTATCCTCTCCCATGTTCAGTTATTTGTTTTCCATTATCTAAATCATAGTCTGATATTATCCCTAAGCATCGGAACCAACTATCTATAAAATACTGTTCCTTAAATGTTCCTCATTATGGCAGGTAAATTTTCAGGCAAATTTCAGGATTATTTATATTTCAACAAATTATTATAAGGTTTCCTTCCTCATAATAATTTATTGAAATAAACTAGACTGATCAAAACTCAGAGATAGAAGCTACCAGAAATAATTTTCAACAAAGTTCCTCTGTTTTCCACTCCAACTAAGAATAAGGAAAATCAATGGTTACTCAGAACAGTTGTGATGATGTCACTCTTCCTTATCAGGTACAAAGTTCACAGTAAATCTGAAGAGATTCCTCTACCCCAACATTGAAGGAATACACCTAAAGATTTGTGCATCATCAGCAATATGGACACAATTAAGCCAATGCTTCCAACTTTGGGGTAACTCATCTCCTCTTTTATACTTAAGATAATTAAAATGGGGACATGAAATTGTAACTTTTCCATTCTCATTAAGATACTAAGGGAGACGTATATTATTTAACAGATGTAGCCCAAGACAATAAGTATGACAAATATCATGGCATAGTATAAACATGTAAAGACTCAAAAATAATCTTGTAATTTTACTTTCTTCTATGATTTGATCTGAATTATAATTTAACTTTTACTATGTTGTATATACTAATCTCTTGGTAACTTTATTAAGCTCATAGATTGAGCATGGATAAAGTTTTGAACCGTGGCACCATCCATCTACTAAAGCAAAATTACTACAAAGGACCGTTTCCATATTTTATTTGGTCCAAAACAGAACTTCTTCCTCTTCTTCTCTTATTCAATAGCATAAATCTCTATCAAGATATTCTAGCCATAAATCCAGGTTCTACCCTACAGTCTTTCATTTTCTTTGTCCATCAATTCAATCATGTATTGATTCAAATTTATTTTTGAATCTATTTTTTTCTACATTTTGTCTATCTCTTAATTCTCCCTTCATTCACCATAATTTAAGCCACTGTTAGTCCTTAATTGCCTAATTACAAAAAGGCTCCCTAAGTGGTCTCCTGACTTCACTACAGCACACCTTCTTCCTCAATGTACTTAGAGATAATTTTTGTAACAATTATTTACATAGTCCAAGGCTTTCAAATGTTTTTTTTAATGCTAGATCCTTATGACCTACAAATAAAATAATTCTTTTTAGTATATTTTGAAATGCCTTGTAGAATCTCATCCTTGTATACCGTAAAGCTACTTCCTAAATAACTCGCTTCCTCTTCTTTACTTCCCTGCCATAGTTCTATGTTATAATTGCCTTTGAATTAGAATTTAACCCTATGCTACCTCACTGGTCACAACAAATTAAGAAGTAAAACACCCAATTGAAGTCATTCTTCATTGTAAAATTGGCAACAAAAATATTCTTGAAAATAATTGATTGTCAATAAGTACTAAATGGTACTTCAGTAATAGTAATAAGGTAATAAATGGATAAATTTAAGTATTAATATAACTTTGAATTTAAAGTAAATTTATTAGAATTTTTTAAAAATAGTAAAATTTGTTGAAATTATAATCATAGAATTAACCACCTGCCTACTATGCACACAGTTCATGGCATATTTGTATTTTTATATTGATATTAGATCCTGTATGGGAAGAGGACATATTTCTTAGGATTGTCAAGAGACACTGAGCAAAATGATACTATGATTTTCTTGAAGACTTAATGTTGTACTTAAAACTTTATATTGTGTTAGACCCAACCTCTGTACATGTTCATGAGCAAGAAAATCATGACGCTAAATTAAATGATTACTCAAGATCCCAACTATACAATATTAAAATTTTCAATTGACAAAGAAGTAATCATTAACAGTTTAGCATAAACTTATAGGGCACAAGAAATAAGTTCTATAGGAAAAACAAGTAGTCTTCTCAGATATACTTATAAGGAACAATTTTTGTTATTAATAGCAAGGAAATATTTATCATAGAATAAAATAATTATCCTGACTTTAATGTAATGTTACTATTAATACAAAATTTATAATTTTCTAGAATCCCAGCATGAATAAAATACTATATTTATTTAATAACAAAGAGATAATGAGACAAAACTGACTTATTTAAATATATTCTTTTTAAAAATTATTTTGGTAAGAAACAGATGAGATCCACACTATTAAAATTTATAGTTACACTATAAATTTTACAGAATTACAATATTGTTGATTATAAGAAAAGATACAGCTTGTACAGCAGATTTCTAAAACTTTTTCATCTTGCATGACTGAAACTTTATATCCACTTAACAATAGCTCCCATTTTCCCCTTGCCCTAGCCCCTTACAAACCACCATTTTCCTGCTTACATTAGATTGATTACATTAGATGACTCATGTACTACTTTTGCTATATCATACATGTTTTGGCATGTTATGCCTTTGTTTACTACCTACTGAGGAAGAGGCCACAAAAACTACCAGTATTCTGAACCACTGTACTCATAACTTACTTGTACTTTCAGAATTGGGTGGGCCATTCTTGTAAATGTCATTTCCATTCTCAGTAGTCTGGCTATGAAAACTTATTGCTTAAATTTATATTAAGCTTAAACTGCTGTTGGAAAACAAGTAGATTGGAGGACAAGGAAACTGCCATTAAAAGTCAAAGAAGATGCCACTAAGATTAGAATCGTTGACTCTGAAGATCTCAGCATGACATACTGAAAAACGCGGTTGCCAAAACTTGCCTGGAAGTTGCTCGAATTTTCAAAATTCTTTGAGAATCTTCCAGCAACTACTTCATTCTATAGTGATAAAGAAGGTGGTTCCTAAAAGACTGTTTGGAATACTCTTTGAATCTCTTATTTGCCAGTCCTGCTGGCTGAATCTATTTCCAAAGAATAATGATCTATATTTGATTTTGCATTCTAAATCTGATACACATTCCTCTCATTGGCAAATCTAAGTTAGAACCATGCACAAAAATGGATTCCGTCAACCAACATATCAGCATGGGAAGGAAGTGGTGGTGGTGCTGGGTTGCTATCAAGCCATTCAAAACAATAAATATGCTTTATGTCTGCCAGCTTTATTTTTATGTCTCCCAGCTGTATTATTTTATTATTAACAATGGTTATCTGATGCTAACATTTTTTGTAAAAAACTGTTAAAATTTGCACATCGTACCTCCTTACTTATTTCCCCAAATCTCTCAGATGGTTATGGAGGCACATACAGTAAAATCTGCAGTTTACTTTATTACTTACCCATTAAAAATATGTTAATGAGAATACCTAATATGGCTCCTATTCAAAATATTATTTCTTACCCTCTAAAAACTTTCCTTAAAACAATCTACCATAAAATGATACTAGTTTGGGATACTTATACAAAATTCAAAAATTATTAAATGGTTTACATCATCCTAACATGGTCTCAGATTGAGATTTGCTAAAATATATTCTTATTGTTTCATTAAACTAAATGTTAGCATTTTTCCTGCAAAATTATGCAGAGTAAACAATTCATAAAAATTTTGCATACCAGTATTTAAAAGTTAGAAACTGAAGATAACAGAGAATGCAGAATATTTTTATAACTTGTTTGTATTCTTGGTAAAAATTTTATGCAGATTTTTGTATGTATTAGACCATGGAAAGAATATTTAGTATGCTCCTTATGCAATTATTCATACTATCTTGGACTATTGCGCAAGGACTATACAGCATTTAGGACTATTAAGTGTATTATTTTCCATGCTACTTGTATGTTATGAAGATCCTAATTTTTTGTATTTTGGAAGATATGAAGGAAAGGCATTCATGACACTACAGCAGAACTATAAAACTTTATAAGTGAAAAGGTAAATTAAATATTATATGCTCCAAACTTATGAATTTATAGTTTGTATTTGATTTGTATTATGAAAAGTCATAACATAAATAACAAAAATACATGTGCTTATTGTCATAAAATTAGCTGGGGCAAAAGTTATAGTAAATTATTTTTAGCTCAATGTTTAATCAACTGATATCAATATATTTTCTTATGGTGCATGACTGTTTTCTTTTGCTTATTTTTTGAATGAATAACATTCAAATGGCCAGAAAAAATGATGTAATTTGGGCATTTTTTGCTCCAATTTTATTTATGATTTTCTAAGATTATTCTAAAAATCATCATGTTGCCTATACAGACATTGAGGAGTTAGTCACTCTCTACTCTTCAAGTAAGTTTGCTTCATCATACATACACAACAACATTCCATCTGTAATATGATATTTCTGTTTCCTGTGCTCACATACTGAAAGATTTTATTTCCAATTTTCCCCTTACAGTTAGGTGGGAGGCCATTTTGTTGATCTGTAGCCAATGGAAGGTGAAGAAAGTTGTGCCAGTGACTTCCAAGCCTTGCCCTGTAAATATCCTGCAAGACACTTCAGTCAATTTTCCTTCTTGAGGCTGTGAAAGCCACATAGAGCAAGTGGTATAACAACAAGATGGAGATGACCTTGGTCTAAGGATGAAGGAAAGCAGCCCAGAAGAGCCAAACCAGACTGTAATCCGATTGACAAATAAGCTCTTAAAATGGTGACTCTTTGTTACTTCAGCATTTATGTGTTATGTCACATAGCCTAGGTTATCCTAATTAGCTCAAGAAGTAAGCAGGCTAAGGAACTTTCACAGGGCTTTGTCATAGTTATAAATGTTGACACGAAGAAAACATTTTATTCTTAATCCATTTTATTCAGGCAATTCAAATTTTCTGAAAAAATCTGAAAGGGGAGAAGGGAGTGGATAATACCTGATGTTAGAAAATAAATGAATCGGCAACCAATTGAAAAAGAGATAACTTTTGGAAAGGCAAGATTGACTTGGCTAGAAAGCATCCCATTTTTGGAATGGCAAAAACAACTTTGTTTGAAATCTATTCCAATAAAATTGAAGAAATGTATGATATTTTTTCTATATTGTAAGTATTTATTTTTCCTCTACAAAAGAAAGCGATATGTGACCTCATTTACTAAAAAACAAATATTAATTAAAATCATTTGGATGTTTACCAGTGGCAAAATGTACAGTGTCTTTCATGAAAAACATTCAAAATTACTGTTTGTCTTTTACTAGTGATGACTCTTTCCCCAAATTTAATAATTTGTTCTATTAATTATGAATATCAAAAATACCATCACAATATAACCATCCACAAAAGGACAGCATTTCAAACATAAAATGCAGTGAGACATTACAGCAGATTTCACAGGGTTTTGTGGGAGGACAAAGTCAATAACATGCTAATATTTTTTTCTGTTTCTGCCTTCTAAGCATAATTCACATATCATTGTTACAATATAAAGAAGTACTTTCTAAGATTTTAAAATAAAAACTATCATATTTTCATTTACCTCCCCTATTTATAATAATCAAAGTTTTAATGTTACAAATAATCAAAGCCTTAATGTTACATTATGACAAAGGTATCTAACCCCCTGGAAGGGGAAGGTGCTGTGTTAAGAAACAAAGATTAGGCTAGGCACGGTGGCTCACGCCTGTAATCCTAGCACTCTGGGAGGCCAAGGTGGGAAGATCGCTCAAGGTCAGGAGTTGGAGACCAGCCTGAGCAAGAGTGAGACTCCGTCTCTAATAAAAATAGAAAGAAATGAATTGGCCAACTAAAAATATATAGAAAAAAATTAGCCGAGCATGGTGGTACGTGCCTATAGTCCCAGCCAGAGAGGCTGAGGCAGTAGGATCACTTGAGCCCAGGAGTTTGAGGTTGCTGTGAGCCAGGCTGATGCCATGGCACTCTAGCCTGGGCAACAGAGTGAGACTCTGTCTCAAAAAAAAAGAAAAGAAAAGAAACAAAGATTACTATCACTCTCTCTCCTTATATTCTGCATTATGGTTCCTGGCTGGTGGCTGGTTGTCACAGTCACCAGTTGCCACTCTCTGTCATATTTCAGGGATTCTATGGCATTAAAAAGGCAGAGAAAGATGACCCCAAACTAAGTAACAACAAAATGACAGAAGCTTATTCTCATCCCATTTCTTCAAAACTTTTCTATAATGAGAGCTTCTACCCTGTGACTTAATACATAGAGCCAAGCCTTTCCCTGACTACTATGTAAACTTCTGAAAACTGCTGACAAATGGCATAAAGAAATGATCACAATGCAATGTGATAAATCCTATAATGATATACATACCCTTAGGAATAAACTATTAAGAGGTCAAAAATAATTGAGCTTTGGATCTTGTATATATGATCTAATTATCAATATAAAATCTATTGCTAATTAAAGGATAATAATTGTGAATATGGTGCTACTGGATAACTCCCTGAATTAAAGTTTCTTTCTATCATCTTTGCTTCTTATTGATTCAGTTAATTTTCTCTGAGTCATAAAACATTCAAACTGATAAAAGAAAATAAAAGACCCCTCTCTCTTTTTCTCTCTCTCTGAATATTTGGAAGTGAGTTACCTGTTTTTTTCAAGACTGTTTTGACTGTAGTTCTCCCCTTCAAGATGTTAACCATTCCTTCTAGGTCACTGTCCTTTATAAATTTATTTAAAATACATCATATTCTATCATAGAATTCACCGATGTAACTGTTTACAACACTAGTCCAGGACTCTCTTCTTAGAACGTATCCTGATTACCCTCCATGTTCGATATTGAACCAATAATTATCATTGAAATGACCCTCATCCTCATTTGGATACCACACAAAGGAAATTGTCGATTTGCATTGAATATAATGAATAAACATGTTTATGGTAAATCTGTTTTCTACTGACCATGGTTCCTTTTAAAATAAAATTATCAATTACTCTCAATCTATCAAGAATATATCATCAAATTATAGAAGAATTATTCTTTTTTTGGTAGTTATATAGGACTTGTTAATGCAAGTTTAAGAAATTACCCTTATAAGTGTTCAAGGAGTTGGGTAAAATTGGATTTTTCTGATTTAGGTCAGACTCACAATCTCTTCTACTTTTGTTTTTCTGTGTAATAAAAATCAAAAAATCAAAGAAGTCCTTTGCTGGTAATACTATATGTGAACAGAAAGCTGGTTTAGAAAGGTAAATATCCTCCACAATACTGTAAGCTTCCATTTTTACAAAACTAAACACATTCATCTCTCTTCCAGGCAACCTAATAGCTTATATGTAAAGATATAGTCTCTATATACTCTTCTACTTTCTATCATAAAAATATATGTACTGTTTTTAAAACACAATGATCATAATAAACAAAGTTTGGGATAGTTCTAGAGATAGACCTTAATTTTAGCTAAATAAAAACTAGAAAGTTTGATGTTCACCTAAATCTTATACAAAGTATAATCAATTTCTGAAGCTCTTAGCACATAAAGTCCTCTTATGAACCTTAGACAAAACTGAATTTAATTGTTTATAACTAGTAAACTTTCTTTTTTAATTTCATTTTTTATTTATATAGTAATACACTTGTTTCCTTTTCTTCTCATTTTATTTGCAAATATATGCAATTTTAGCAACCTTGTTGACCAGTTGCTAAACTGGGAAACCTAGAAAATATATCTAATGTTGTTTCTATGTCAAAATACATCCTAAAACCCAATCACCCAATTCACTAACACACATAGAAACATAAATCATTGGTAAATTAGTTCAATCATATAGTAAGATGTTGATGTCTTCTTCATGACTTTATACATTTAAACTTAATTTATTTTCTCCAGTATGTCTACAGAGGTAGAGAAATGGTCCTATAGTATTAGATATAATGAAATTGGTTGAGGCCAAACTTTGCTCAATTTAATTTGTCATGGCTTATTAAAACAATGTCCTGATAATACCTTAAGTGATCTGTAATTTCTCTCATCATCAACAAAATCCAAGATGACCACCATAAAGTTATTTCAAGATCAATGTAAAATAGTGAAAATTAAGTAGGAAATGAAACAAGAAATCCTAGATGTTTGCATACATATTGAAATTAAGACTATGTATCCAATGTTGCACAGTTCTGTATATACAAATATCCAGAGATAATTCATCTGAAATTCTAATTTGATGTAAAAGGAAGTATATGCCCTAAAAAGACAGATATTTTTCTACAAATGTTAAGCTTGATTCTTCCTTTCAAAATTGTGAAAAAAATTCTTCCATACCTTATTCTAAACTTTCTAGAAGAGCTTGAACTCACTTTTCTCTGTGTGTTGCCTGAGAAAAAGATTTTCTACATCTTGATGTTCAGACAATCCACCAAGAAAACTCTAAGTCATTAGGTAAACAGAGTCAACTATAATTAGTTTATGAGTGCTTCAGATCACCTTGCTGGTTCTGGTTTTCTCTACCATACAGTGTGCCTGGGACATTGACTGACAGGTTCTAGGACCTTTTCATGAAACAGAATATTTTCTAGAGTAGTCCTGACAATTCTTAGGTATGGAAATGTTTTCCTTATTCTTTGTAAAACAATGACGTGACTTCTATATATTCCTTGTTTTTCTCCCCATCAAGAATAATAATCAGGCTTTTAAAATTAAAACAATGCATGTATCCACATCAAAATAAAGTTCCAGGCAATATATTATTAAATATAGTATGTTAAGAAATATTTGTTTTGTCTCTGATGTGTTCTTTTTTTCCTGAATCTTTGAAACAAACAGGAAAAGGTTATAATTAAAACTACATTTATTGAACACCAACATATGCTAATTCTGAATTTATTCCCATTGCATCCTAATTAAAATACCTCTTTTATCTTCAAAGGGAGAAAAAATCAGAGAAAAGGAAAGAGTAATAAAATATTGAAAACATCATATTGGCATTCTATTGAATTATTTTTAATGCAAAGAGGAATAGTTAATGGTAATGAATGTTTAAGAAGGAAATATTAGGTCTTTCTGAACTATTTTTTTCTTCATGTCTTAGTTTCTGTTACTAGTTTGTAATTCTTGGATTATAACCCAGATGGATCTGATGTACTGTTATGTAAGTCTTTTTAGCAGCCAACTTTAAACAACACAGAAGGGCATAGTTTGCTAATGGAAGAAAATCTATGACTAGATTCTGAACTATATTCATAAATGTGTCATTGACAATAGAGTCAATGTGTGAGTAATCATGCCCTAGGGTGGTTGATTTTCAGCCATATCTATTGAGCTGATAATAAGAAAGACATATGGAAGGTCACTGTAAGCTGGGGAATGTAGGGCAATGGTTTCAGAAGCAAACTGGGATGGTTTGACACTGAAGGAATCAATAAACACCAGTGAAAATTTTGATATTAATGAAATTCTTCCAGTTTGCTTTTTGGACAAAATTAGCGTTTAGTGTAAGTTCATGACATTTTCCAACTTTTTAAAAATGTTTCCAATTATATTTAATTTATAATTTCAAGAAAAAGACAATTTTAGGATAGTGAATTGGAATGAATAAGAAAACCAGATTGTGATGAAGAGGCATGTGTAGCCAATGTCAACAAATGTGCTCTAAGTTCTTGATGTTTACCGGGTTTTGGGCTGTTTCTCTTCAGTGACTGCGTTTATCCCACATCAGGAACGTCCTTGATTTGCTGAAGACTTGGCATAATTTAGTTGCATTTTTCCTATTCAGAGGCTATTATCTACCAGCCTCACTGCGCATGGCATCCCAAATGATATTTTGGAAGATTTTCCTTTCCCAATTATAAGATCAGCTAACTGATAATTTCCTCTATGGGCCTCTGTCATTGATGTAGGCAAGACTGTTCAACACTTACCCAATAATTTAAATTTTTAATGAGGGTTAGTGAAGGACTCCATTATTAAACAAAATTGCACTGTAATATGATGACACTTTATCAATCCATACCTCTTTCTCTATCTTCATTTCCTTACCAGGGTTCTGATGTCATTTCTCAATATAGATCAGCTCTGAATGGGGCGGCAATTACATAATGGACTTCCTTTGTTGTGTTCGCAGTTAATTGCTTTGAAATACTGCTAATGTATTCTGCATTTTCGTCATTCATAAATGTATTCTATTAACAGCATTTGATGATTTTGTATTCTACAGATATTGTGCCTGTTGCTGTGGAAAAGTGATGAGCAAAATCATTAAAACCAAAGAGTCTCAGGAAGCCAGTTTCTTTTTTCCAATATGTAAAATTCTAGGTGCTTTTGTCTGATATGTAAAATTTAAGAAAGTTGAGTTGTTTAAAGTAGGTTGTTTAAAACAAATGGAAGAAGAACCAGGAATTGTGGAATAATTAAAAATATAAGAAATTTCAATTAACTATTGATACTTCTGTATCTTGCTATAAGAAAGAATATTTTACTCTGGAAAAAATCAACACTTTTCCTTTTGATATTTCTTCTAGGAGAAATTTCTGCAACATATGTGAAAGTAAAGATCTATCCTGAGTTAACTTCAAGTGTTTAATATATGACTTCTATTTTTTCTGTTATTTTATGAAGTTCATAAATGTGCTCCAGTTACTATAAGAACTATATTTATTTAACTTAGTTATATGTATTGTAAATGTTCACAGCTATTTTGTAAGAGTTCATTCAAGTCTCTTGGTTAATGTAATAGAATATACCCTATAATTTCATAATGACAACTGGATGATGTGCTGGAAACTGGATTCAAATTTAAAATGCCCTGGAATTATGAAAAAAATAGACATACATAAAAACAAACTCAGAAGGAAAAATGACAAGGTAGCTCAGTTTTGTATATTAGAAGCTAGTGCAGATAAAAAGCGTGGTTGAAAAAAAGAAAATAGGAACAGAGTATTGAAGACATAAACAGAATTATTTATCCATTTATTTTTGAAGCATAAAGAAAGAGAAAGTATCTAAAGTAAGTATATTTAAAAGGGGTTAAAAAGTTAATGCTTTCAATAAAGTCAACTATTTTTAAGAATAAATTCAAGGTTTGCATTGAATAAAGTGGCAGAACTCTATAGATATTTCTTATTTATATCCAGCACAAAGTTAACTTTATCCTTTTTATTTTTCAAAAAGTAGACCAATTAAATTATTCCTCTGAGAATGGCAAATGGTACAACTATATGTGGGACATAAGAAGTCAATCATATTGCCCTTTAGATTAGGTGTTCAATTTTTAATTTATGCTTTTAAAATTTTATATTGTTCTGTAAGCTCTGAAGTATATGCATTCAACATATGTCATATTATGTATTTAATATGCCACACTATTATTATCATACTATTATTTAATTCTAAATATTTTAGTTTCCATTAAGATTTATTCTTGAGTCCTGGGTTATTTTAATACTCTCATGGGCATTTCTTAATACTTGGATGTTTTCTAACTAAATTTGACTAAAGTTAGAGATAACATTCCTTATCATTTCAATTATTTGATATCTGTTGAAACTTGGTTTTTTGGCTCAGCAAATAGCCTATTTTTGAAAATGTTTTCCAAGCACTTGAAAAGAATATACATTAGAAAAAGTGAGTGTAGTCTGTAAGCTTCTCTAAGTCTCAGTTTCTTTCATATTAAAGAAGAGCTTTTTCATGAGGATTAAATATTATACTATCAGATGCATAAAACATTTATTTTCTAGAATAAAAAGAACTAAACCAATTCTTTGCTGTGGGAGATTTTTTAGATTTTTAGGTAGAGGGCCAGTCTAATATAAGATATCATGGCATAACTGGAGTCTGAGATATTTTTGAAAACATACTTATCTTAAAGTGTTTAATTAAATATTATGGAATTATTTTTTAATATAATAGATAGTAAAGAGATAATATATCTTCACTTAGTTGTATATATTTGGGGCCACAATTCTTTTTCCTTGGATATCTGAATTTGTGTTTTTATCTATCTGCAATCAGTGTTGTAGAAGAAAATTATGATGGAATTCTGATTCTATCGTCATTGTAGACGAAAGTTCTTGCGTACTTGATTTCTCTTCCAAATGTGGGTATGTATGTGTAGTGTTTACTTTTAAACGTTGATGTTCAGCAAATTCTTCAGTAATTCTAAGATAGGATTTTGTTTGTCATTAACATTGATTGACGCTCAGTATATTCTTTCATTTTTAAGGAAAGAAGTTTTTTCTTCAAGGCAGACTATCTTTGGAATGCCAATTCAGATATCTGGTGATTCTTTTTTCTTAGCACATTCTGATAGAAGGAACACTGATTTGTTCACTATTACTGACTAAAATGTCAATAATTTTATATGCTTATATACTCATTCTGTTTCCCACAGAATTTTTCTCTAGACCAGCTCCCTTAATCTACATTATTTTCCTTTGGTAATGTCATCATGATTGCAAGTATGTCCTATAGGGAAAAGATTATGGGCACATGCACATCAGTACAATATCTGGCAGAGTGCCAGTTACACATAAAAATAAATGTATGCTGAGCTCAGCTTCTGAAATTGGATGGAAATACATTAAAGTTATTGAGGCAGGTCACTTGTTCAATCACTTTGTCAATACAATACAGATACTAATCATAAGATAAATAATTGTCAAGCAAATTTTTTAAGGCAGAGAACAACAGTGACTATGTTAAGAAATGAATTTAAAAGGCATGAGTGAGAGAAATTCAAATCAATTTTAAAAAGTAAGAAATCTAATCAACACTATTCAAACTATTATTTCTAAGCTAATTGCTAGTTTCTAGTCAATGATTTTTTTCACTACAAAAACATCTACAGTTTCAAATTAGTGCTTTAATAAATATTTATGTCTAAATCTATATTAAATCATGAAATATATTTTTAAGATAATATGGACACTGATATGTAAGTAGAATCCCAGGTCCAAGATTTTAATAGAAATAGTACAAGTATATTCATTTAGCACAAAGTAAAAAAAAAACAAACACTATTTTTGACTAGATAATACAAAAGAAGAAAAAATGTAAAAAGAAAGATTTATAAACTTTAAAAATAAGATAGAATCATCATATTCTTAGTAAGTTCCATTTCCCAGTAGATTTATTTTGGTTTGATTGATTTCATGTATCTAAAAATTTCACTCTGTCATTCCTATTAACAGATTTAAGAATACAACTTTTACTTTCTTTTTAAATATTTCATAATTCTCAGCTTCTAATATTTGAAATGTTTCACCATACCTCACAGATGGAAGTACCAAACAGGATGCTATAACCCTCTGTTTATTCCTATTTCATCATTACTAATGCCTACAACAATATTAAAAGGAAAATGAAATGTTTACATTTAGTTTAAATTTTTTTAAAAAACACAAAGATAACATCCCTATATCAACTCCGATTTTATGTGGCTACTTGTTCATGTATTAAGCAGAGTAGTTCGTGGTTACTTAAATTGCAATATGTAAATTTGATGCTTAATGTAATTATTTTATCTATTATTCAAAACAAGAGAATATTCCCTGCCTCTTGTGAATATCCCCCACCAATTAGCTATTATAATCTTTTATAACAGCCTTGGGAGGTATAAACATTCATACAAATTTATAAATAATTTATATTAACACATTTATGCATATTAATAATGATAATATGTATATAATATAGCATGATCATAGTAGGAATCTGTACTTTATATATAATAATAACAAAATATGTATAGTTTACATGTGTATGCATATTTAATATATATAATAATAAAGTATATTACTATTATATGCAAATGTGTACATATAGTATTAACATATCAATAAACATATACATATCAAAACTAGAATAATAATGCATAACTATAGCAGTCCTCATCTGTACTTGTCAGGCCCTTATGGGAAGTCAGTATTATTTCTTTTTGTCTTGTATCCCTACTTCTATTTTGACTTCAGCTAGCCCCTGATATGCTTATAATTATTTAACCAATCAGATAAAGACAATTTTTATTTCTGAATTACCTATGTTATTAGTGGTTTTAACTGTCTTAAGTTTTTGCAGCTTTTCAATATCTTTAACTTCTGGCCATGTTAGTGCTAAGTAGCAACTCAGAGAATCTCTCTGAATTTTATACATACTAAATCTTTCCTCTATTATGCAGTAGCAACCCAATTCCCAGTTGATACTTAGGGTCAATCGTCAAGATAATAAAGCAACCCCATTCTTTAGGGTTCAATAACATGTATATCCCAAAGTGGCCAGGAGGCAGTTTTTGCTTCTAGCTCAATGAAAACCATGTTTTGTCCTCAAGTGAAATAATGTTTCCTTTGAGAACTAAGATCTCTAAACCAATTTTTCTAGTGGATAATAAGGATTAATAATGAGAACCACTTCATCCTTTACCCTTTAATTTCTATACCTGTGGCTAAATGATATAATGATATATAGAGAAATGATAGGATGATAGGTATAGATCTCTCTCTCTTTCTCACTCTCTCTCTATATAAAAATAGATCAGAACATAAAACATACCTTATGAAAGAGCACACAAACTATACATGGTGTTCTAGTTAAGTCTTCTATGGGCTGTTCCAATGCCATATGAAGCCAGTTGCTTCAGAGTTACAGAGGCGTAGTGAGACCAGTGAATTTCATGAGCATGAAGCAACATGACATGCTTTTTCTCTGTAAAATAAGCTATATAATTAGAATTAATTCCATGTAATATTCTAGAAGGTAAATAAGGTGCCCTCTGAACCAAAAATGATATTGCTGGCAGAAGCATTTTGGGCAAGAAATGTGAATCCAGATAAAAAGTAAGTAACTCTTCCCATTAGGGCCAACTGCTACCCCCTTCCATAATGGAAAATATGTAATATAATCAATCTGCAACCAAATGGCTAGCTTGCTCCCAAGGAAAGCAGCCATATCAGCAGGTTAGTGTTAACCTTTGCTATTAGTAGGTAAGCAAAAGCCTTTGGGTGTGCATGCGCTGACTTCATTTTGCTCCCATTGCTTCTCCCACCCCCCTTCTTTTAAGACAAAGGTTCACTCTGTTGCCCTGGCTGACCTCAAACTCCTGAGCTCTAGCCATCCTCCCACCTCAGGTTCCCAAGTAGCTGGGACTAAAGGTTTGCACCACCACACCTGCTACCGTTGCTTCTGAGACTTACTGCAAAGGGCTAGAGTTTGATAGTAAAAGGGGGCTTGCTGAAATATACAGAATAATTTGTCCACTTAATTAATGGCAGCCTCCTTTTCAGTAGCTGTACTTGGTGCAACCATGAATATTCACATATTCACAAATATCCACAGTCTTGTACATTATTTCCAGAAATCTAGACACATATCATTCCCAGATCTCCTTATCATCAATTATACAATTTTGTATTTATTCCTAAACTTCTTTTGAAGCCTTTGACTATTTCCTTCGCATCAGCCATAGATCTATACCTCCAGCCATCTTTCCTTTCAGGAAAAGAGAATTACTAAGCGGATTTCATAGATACCTATCCAATGGTTAGAGTTCTTTTTCCTGAATTATTTTAGAACCGTCCTGAGCAATACTGTAATGCCACACCATCCACATTCAAGTCATGCCAGCAAGCTGTTTGAATCTATCTGTAAACTAGGCCTGCACTTTTTCTTCCTTCATCAATGAGTTTTAGGCAACTTAAGTTAATGTTATAAATATGGGTTTAGGAGAGGGACAATTGTCACTGGAGTTGGCAATTATAAGAAACTTGCTCATGAAACTTATCTATGCCTTCATAAACTGATCAGTACTTGTTTATGCTAATTTTGTTTACTAACTTTTGTGTTCACTCTAGCATACATAAAAAATTATGCTTTGTTATGTCAGACTTCTGATCACAATACACAGAGCATTTTTTCCATATACAAATCAAATAAAACTTCAGAAGGTTGCTGATTTATTTCACTTTCAGGACCAACTGGCCACTACCAAATATCTATTAGTTTCAAATGATTCTTATTACTTCCTCAGGCTGCTGTCCATGAGGGTGACCGTGCCCCTCTGTGTTTCGAGGTTATTTGCTATATACTATGGCCTCCATGACTCTGGGTCTCACCATTGCCACATAATTTAGGAGGCCGGTCTCATAAGCTGTTTCACAGGGAGGCATTTTAAACTGAGGGCATGCATATCTAAAACATTCAGGCAAGAGATATTATGATGTATTTAAGGAAGTAAAAGTAGTTTTCTACTTGGGTATTAAATCACTATATTAGTGGACGTAAAAGAATGATGGGGCATGTTGCTGAAAAGTAGCAGGTCCTTGAAGATCCTCATGTGCTATACTGCAAAGAGTTCAAAGCCTCAAATTTTAGAATCATATGAATGCTTTTAATGCCATGTATAGTAACAGAAAGAACTTTTTTGTTCTTTCTGGGACTAGAAGGAAATAAGAAGAATCCCTTGAAATACATGTTCTATGGGAAAGAGGAAATACAGTATTTGAAATGCTCAGATAGGCATCTCTAATTTCTACCAACAATAAATATTTTCCTAGGTCCAAGAATTATAGAAAGAAATATTTTAAAATACTGTTATTATTTATTTTTGTTTTGAGGTAAAATAGACACGACTTAGAATTTTAATGGATCTGTAACTCTCTACAGAAGCAAAATATTAGAAAATCAAGATTGACAATATCAAGTATTTGGCACAATATGGATATCTCTTTTAAAAATATCTATTTTGATCCAAATATTTTATGTGTAAAGCATTTTACTATTCATTGACTGTAATTCAGTCAAAAAGTAAAGTGAGCTCTTATTTTAACATTCATAGCACATAGCCATTACATTTTGAACTTATATCAAGAATAGCAATTATGGAATTGTCTATACACAAATTGTAGAGAAAAAAGTCAAATTCTCTAAACCGTTGTTTATTTTGAAAATAGCCAATTACTGTTGCTTGACTGGCAGCCATTTTCATATAATTAGCTGCTCAATTAAGCACAATGTGTTTTTATTCAAATTGCATCCATGTACAAGAGCAGTAGAAGCAATAGATTTCAGGAAGACAGAACATAGCCTCTAACAAAACATAAGAACTGCAATTTAGGTTAATATTTAGGATTCATAATTTATACTGACTTGAGAGCCTTGTTTATGACATTCTATTTCCATAATAAGTTTTTATCTTAGAGAAATTTTGAATGATTTGCTATCCTCTATATTACCGCATTTGTTACATGCAGCTAGAAGCATATTTCAAATAGTAGTTAAGCTGAAAGTCATTCATAATGCCATTTGCCTCAGATTTATGTTTTGGTTAAATTCCCTTTTGACTTAACATTTTCAATAGATTTGCTCTAATTTACTAACAAAAATGTTTTAAATATAAATATATATATTTTTTGAAACACTAACATTTAAATAAAATTTTCATTTGATTAGATTCTCCCAGTACTGTTGAGATTATGTTGGTATGTCTGCCCAAGAATCATTAGTTTACTCTCCTCTTGCTCATAAGTGCAACCTTAAATGGAATTAAATGAAATAAATATGGAAGATTACCAATTGCTGTTTGCATCCAACTATGTGCTTAAAAATATTTTCATTTGCTATCAAATTATTACATCCTGCTAACATTTGAAATGAGACGTAATGACACACAAAATCAGAGCATTTATCACTAAAATGTAAGCAGGCTGCCTCTCCTGGTTATAGAAAGCATGCTTGTATACGTTAGAAGTCCAATATGATTATCGAATTTAATCTATTTCAAGTAGAAATTTTTGCATGTTATGATTGCATCCATCTGTGCATCATGTTATGTGATTCAAAATCACAGAACGAAGTTTTCAAGTAACAATACAATTGTAATAGTTTGCATTAGTTTTTTTAGTCAATGCATTGTAATTTGGTTTACCTCCCATAAGCAGGTTGTCCCCTGTTTTCTGATTTCAGAGTTATTAACACCATAGACACCATATAAATTATATGTTACAGTATCTTAATTTTAATGGCTTATTCTATGACTTCATATGCTTTATCTTATTGTCAAAGTTTCTTTTCATAATTCATTTTTTATTCAAACCAACATTTATACAGAATTATTTCAATTAATTTAAAAAGAATTCACTACTTTAGTGAGTTCTAAACAATACCAGTTGATCTTTGAGGTAAATTTTTTTTAAAAGGGTTATCTGATTAAATATTTTCTATATTAACTCATGAATGGATTATACAGTAGTCTCTGGTTTTACATTTTCTTTTTCAGTTTAATCTACACTACACATAATAGCAAGAATAATGTTCTTAATTATTTCAATTCACAATAGTTAATTCTACTCATTTTCTAGACTTCATTTTTTAACACATATGTATATGTCACTTCATGTGTATCATGCATGTTCCACATGTCTTACAAATATTGACAGATTTGACATTCAACCCACCTTCTTCATATGGCTAACTTTAATCCTTCCGCTCCTTTTCTGATATGTAAATGCTTCTTTTCTTTCTACTTGGAATCTTCTTCTCATTTCATGTTCAGAACTAAAAAATTGGCACATTCCAGAGTTAAGTTCAGTTTTCTTGTATTAACTGTATGTCAGTACTACTTAAGGTGTATTTTGCTTGAGTATTTACATAGATGTGTGTTTCAATATTTGAGAGTACTAATACCTAGAAAAATTGGTTTCATATGCCATAGAAAGTTGTTGTTTTGGTTTATTCCTGAAATAAAACCAATCAAACTTATATTTATAGGGGTACTAGTAAAATGAATAAACTAATGCAAAAATATTAGATAACATACCAACAATGTAACCTGAAAAATACTTAACAAAATATAGTTTGAATTTCATATACAATTAGTTAATCTTATACAACTTACCCAAATACCCCTGTGTCAATCTGTACTTTTAATATGTAATTTTTAATGCATCATCTCCTAACTCTCAAAAAGGCAATTTATATACATACACTCATACTCACATATGCACATATATATAATGTATATATAGAGAGAAGTGATTTATATATTTTTATAATATAAGTGATTTATGTATGTGTATACATAAATTAACAGAAATATAAATATGAAGCAAATAATTTACCATGTTAAAAATCATGAAATTTCCTTTTGTTTTTATTTTTTCTAAAGGGAAATAAATAACTCCTTTTTAAAAGAGATTAGTTTAAACAGATCTATTGCTTAGTAAGATTACAGCAAATGCATTAGATGTTAGCTCATTAGTTTGACTTAATTAACTAAATATTATATATTTTAATTGTTTGTCATTACTAAGAAGTACTTCTTGTGTACTAATTTCTGAACACAATGATAGACATTATTTTAACAATCTGAGTAATTAAAAGATTGTTCTACATATCAGTCAACTCACTGAAGAAATATAAATTTCAACACTTCTGAAATGGCTTTATTTTAGGAGATCTGGCAAGCAATTATTTAAAATATGTGCTAATCACATTTGATATCTAAAAACACACACAGGTGATATTTCAAGCTGTTAGTAAATATTACATTTTTGGAAGTACTCTAAATAATTACTTTGAGTTATGAACTTCATTTTAACCCATTTTCTTGATTTTAATTATTTAACATTTTTCTAAGTCATGCCAAATGAGTAAATAGTGAATAAAACATAATGCAGTCTGTAATGATGCAATGAATGATGATTTCTGATTTCCCAATATTCTCTTTATCTCATTCGTATAAATTAGTTATTTCTTTATTGTATTTTTTTACTTTTCAAACACCATGAGTAAATTATTATTTTTATATAATGCAAGATAAAATGATTCAGAATTTAACATAATCTTAAATTTTAATTCCTTAAAACTCTTCATAAAATTAGTTTATCATTTATTATTTTAACACATTAGAAGACCGAAGTACTCAAAACACTTAAAAAATTTTATATATAGAACATTTCTTTACAATTTTCCTTAAATAATAAGTTTGTGGCAAAGTTTCAATCTTTTCTTCAAATAGCATATATTTACCTGTATACATATATCCATGTACTTTAGTCTATCATTTTCAAGCTCCCACATACTAATCTGCTAGAATCAAAATATAAATTGTTGGTATTTAATGTTTAATAATTCCATACACTGAGTTGCAATGGAATTGAAGGTGGTATGCAATATCTCATTTGTTTCATTAACTCCTTCAATTACCCTGAAGTATTAGGTCATTAAATATGAAATGTCTGATTTTGAATCAAAAGTGTCATTTATATTATATCAAACAAGAGGCAGTACAAGTAATCAAACTATGTGCCTAAACTATCAACACCATTTTGACATTTTAAAGGTAGGGTGTTTATGCCAGCAGCAAAGAACCCTGGAGAACAAGTGGCGATGAAATCACAAAAGGCGTTTTCCACAGCTTGTTAATAATCGAATATTTTTCCTTACAAGAAGTGGTCCAAAGCCTAGAAGAAGTAGTAGTCAGTTGGTGCAAGATCTGGTGAATATGATTGATGACAGAGAGTTTCCAAGTCCAGCTTCTGTAGTTTGAGCAGAGTTTGTTTTGAATAGTGTTGTTTATGCAATGTAGTTGAGCATTATCCTGAAAGAGGATTGACCTGTATCTATAGACCAATCTTGGCTGCTTAATAACAAACATTCTCATCATTTCATCTAATTGGTTGCAGCAGACATCTGCTATAATCAACCGACCAGGTTTCATGAAGAGGCACTAGGTAATATTAATACCAGCACTGGACCATCGAACAGACACCATTATCTTTTTTGGATAAATATTCAGTTTTGGACTGTGTCTAGCACTTCATCTTCATCAAACTACTGTGCCAAATACTTGTGATTGTCAAAAAGAATCCATTTTTCATCACAGGTAACAATATGATGTGGAAATTGTTCACCTTTATGCCGTGACAGCAAAGAACGACAAGTTTCGAGATGATTTCTCTTCTAATGCTTGTTTAATTCATGCAGAACCCATCTACCCAGCTTGTTTATCTTGCCAATGTGCTTCAAATGGCCCAACATTGTTGAACTAGTAACATCAAACCTTACTGCTAATTCACGTAGGTTGCGATAGATTCACTTCCACTACAGCCTTCAGCTCATGGTTTCACAAAAATTGCTCTAAAAAAATTTGAAAGATAATCACAAGCCAAAACATACATTTCAAAGACTGAGGCTGCACCTTCATAATAAAAGTAAAATAAGAAGTGTTATAGTGAAATGTCCGAGATATCAACTGTCAAACTTAGTACTTCAGGAAATTGGACATTTCATACTTAAAAACCAAATAGTTACTTCTAATATATGAAAAAAATGTGGAAGAGAAAGAGGAATTACCAAACGTAACTCAGATCGTCTCTTTTGAATACATGTATAGCTTTCATTGCTATTTTAGTTAACTTTTAAAAGTTATTGTTTCAGTTATCAACAGCTACTAAAAAACCACCACAAACTTGGGGCTCTATAATGATGTATTATTTCTCATGATTCTAAAAATTGGCTGGATCTGTCTCTACTGCTCTTGCCTGCTCTTGTCTTTAGTTGGCTGCATACAGCTGATGGTCAAGCTGAGAACAAACCTTAGCCAGACCAGATTGGGTGGCTATCTCTCTCTATGTCTCAGTCTCTCTCTCTCTCTTGGGTCTTTTATCCTGTGCTTCTTCGTGGCATAGGGGACTTATAGCAGTGTTGTGAGTGGGCATAATTCAAAGTTGCAAAACTTTTTGAGACCTAGGCTTTAGAACCCATCCAACGTCACTCTCAATAATTATTGGCCAAAGCAAGCTCAACGACAAGCCAATTTCAAGGGACAAGGAAACAGATTCCATCTCTTGGTGGGAGATCTGCCAAAGATAATTGTAGCTGCATTTAATGTATTCCCATAAATTAATTCTAATATTATGGTATTAATACCACATTTGCACTTTTACTTTGTTTTTATATCTGAAGATTGGATCCTCTAGAAGAGATTCCCATGGCTGTCAAAACAACTGTGTGATATTGGTGAGTTAAACCTATCTTAATTCAATTTCCATATCTGCAACACTGTAGATATTAAATGTACATAGTCTCTTTAAGTTACTCTGTAAATGAATTAAGATAATGCATTAAGTGCTTAGCTCAATATCTGGCATAAGATAAGCTCTAGTCAATTGTTTATCTTTAGCTATTTCTAATAGCCTTTCAGGTCTATAGAAATTATAATTATGAAGCAGACATGTCATGAACCATAACTTTATTCTTACTTGGCATGTTTAAGGGCTGTTCTTCAAAAGAAAATTCTTTTCATGTGCCATGTTTATCAATTTATATTAATGTTTAAGCGTTGCATCTTCTAACAACACTTTCCCAATTTGCTGAATAAGATCAAAGAATATCTGATATTTACTCAATGCAAATACATTTTTTTACATATGAATTTTAAATGTGAATCTGCTTGAAACTTTCCCTCTACTTCAATGTGATCTTCAGAGTAATAAACTTAACTTCGTCAATAAGCTACCCTCTGCCAAATCTTTACCCCAAACCCTAGGATCAAGGATATCTGGGCATTAAATTTATAATGAGCCCTGAGCCATTGCCTCTCTGGCTTGGCCTCAATCAAAATTACTATGGTTAATTGTGAGTAAATCTTATCAAACTATTTTGGACCCAGTTCCCAATAATTAAGCCTCTAGATTATTCACACTATCAGTAATTATATCCTGGTCTAGTTTATCATCCAAAACTTAATTTCCTATTTTTCTAAGAAGGATCAGGTCATCCACCTTCCTAAACACATATGTATGTATATATGCCTACACATGCATGCAATTCTGAAATCTCTGGCAAACTCCCACTTTTACTTAAAAATTTAGCTGTGGAATTAGATATCTGTGATTCCCTCACACAGATTTCTTGACTTTCCCACTTCTACTTTCGACACAGACCATTGAGGAAGCTGCAGAGTATTTCACTCAGTACTCCTGTAGTTATTTTCCCCCCTACCCCTTTTGAGACTATATAACACATTATATCTCTGCTTCCTTCACTATCTCTGATCCCTTTGTTTATAAGAATTTAGTTTTAACCACCATAAATCAAGGTCTTGGTCTAATACTTAAAACTAGAAGCTCCATAAATGACTAAAGAAAGGCTTTATTAGCATTTTATTTATTATTTCAAATGTTGTTAGGTTAAATTTCTATTTTAATCATTATGTGCTACAAAAAGATTTTGTGGAGTAGAAAAATACTTTATCTTTCCCCAATTCCAATAATACAATTTTTGAGAAAAGAAAATGAGAATTTAACTAATCTAACTATTTTAAAGAAATCCAACTGCTTCATCCTAACCACTTTGGAGAAAATATATCTCCTGTGTGGCATTTCCTTCCCAGTATGTAGGAGAAAATGTCATCCTAAGTCACCAGAAGATCTATATATAGAAAAGATACCTTTAACTTCTAAATCCTTTCCTTTACACAACATGGCAATATTATTTTCCCAATATGAACTACGTATTTTTATTTCCAAATGAAATAAACTTTAAAGTGGTCACCTCTGTTATTTCCCTGGAATATCAATATATTTGTATATAGAAGGTCCTCAAAGGACGTCATTTTGTTCATTATAACGTTGATAAGAAAAAAAAATGGACTCCTGGCCAAGGCCTCTGTGTGGATTCTGCACATTCTTCCCATTTGTGTGGGTTTGTCCAGGTACTTCAGTATCCTCTCGCATCCTAAAGATGTGCACATGAGGTTAATTGGCATGTCTACATTGTCCCGGTAAGAATGAGTATGGTTGTGTGTGTAAATATACCCTGCGATGGAATGGTGTTCTGTCCAGGTTTGGTTTCCACCTTGCACCCTGAGCTGCTGGGATGGGCTCCAGCCAATCAGAACCTGAAATGGAATAACTGGGTTGAAAAACAAATAAATGGATGAATACAAATAATTGTAGAATAAAAATTCACAAAGTATACTATAATCACACAAACGCACAACAATAGAAGTGTTTGGATCTTTATTTAGAAGTTTAGTGATGTTTTGTGACCAGAAATATGCCAAACAAACTTAACACTTATATATATCAGATTATGGTAAAATTAGTTTCATTGTACAAAGTTTGGGGTAAAGTGACAGTTTCCAAGAATCTACTGATCACGTTAAGTGAAGATTTACTCTAACGCATCTCTACTACTCTAATGGCTAGGCAATTTTGTTGTTTGGACAACTCTGACAGTCTAAGTCGTATGTTGTAGATGATGTGCCAGTGAATTAGAGTAAGCAACATAAAGATATTCATGTTTATAGGTTTTCAGAATAATCAAAATATATCCGTTATACTTATAGACATTCTAATATCATAACTAAAAATGACTAATCTATAGAAAGACTAATAAAACATAAAATAAAACATATACATAACTAGAAAAAATGTATATTAATTAAATTAATTTTAAGCATTTGGTTCAGTTACCACTGAATGTTTTAATAAAATAAATTGGTAGATTATTTTTGCTGAATTTCTCCTCTATTCTAATTTACCAGAATTACTATAAAAATAGCTTTAATATGCATTCTATCCTATGGGTTTAAATATGCTTTCAGCAATATTCTCTAAAGTAATCCTTCCAGCGTTAATGTAAAATAAGTGACAAAATTATTTCTTTCCTTTCCTATTAATGAAATAGAGTATCTAGATTACATGAGTTAAATCTAATCACACACATTGTAAATGTAAGTAGACTGAGTCTTGGATCTATATCTACTAATACCACAGCTTTCACACACACAAAAATATATATGACTCAAGAATTTGGAGGAAAGTAAAAGAATATAGTATATGCCTAATATATATATATAATTTATTCATATATGATTCTAAAGAATTTAATTTATTATTTTATTTATACCTAAACATATTACTATTGGTGATATCAAAATTCATGCAGAGAAAAATGCAAGATATCAAACAGGACCTTTCCAAACCTCAGAGAAAAAATTAATTCAAAGCTTGAGGAATACTCCTAACATAGTAAGTCCTATTTTCATGGGTTCAAACATTGATTCTTCAAATGTTTATTGAGAACCTACCATGCATCACACAGTGACCTAGGTAGGTGGCTTCAAGGAAAACCCTATTCCTTCATTCATGGAGTGTAAGTTTTTTAAAAAATAATAGATAATTTGTGATAACTTCAGTTGGTTATCACAAGCAAATTTTTTTTCAAAATATTAATAGGGTACAGTGTTTTTGTTACATGGATGAATTGTATAATGTTGAATTCAAGGCTTTTAGTGTACCTTGCGCCAGACTAGTGGGTATTATATCTGATAGATATGGTTGTATCTCTCACCCCACAAGACTTTCCCCTTCTTAGTTTCCAGTGTTATGTATACCACAATATGACCATGTGTACACACCATTGTGAGAGTGCTTGCCCTCCCTGCTCCCTTCTGGGCCTGGTCTGGGCAATGAGGAGGCAGCTGCAGTTGAACTGACCCCTGTGCAGACCAGGTGTTCTGGGGCTGAGATCTCAAAATTTCACCAGTCGAAGTGACCCAGGATCAGAAGCCAGCGGGTCCCCGCTGTGTCTATTCTCCAGTGCAATGTTGCTGCACAGTCTCGAAGCAGCTCCCTGGGTGGCCTGCTGTGGTCTGGGGCTCACCTGGCAGTTGGGTTGTAGTGTCCACAGGAGGAGTGTGGATCTCTCTTCTGACCCTTCTACATGTGTAGGAGCTTTCCCCAGGGACCTTCTTATCTTGCCAAGTTGACCACCTTGCCTCCCTCTCCTTTAGTTTGGGTGTCTCCAGTTATTCTCTGATGATTCACCATGCTCTCTCCAAGATGATTCATCCATGGGTGAACACCTATATGCAACTTTCAATCCATTCCTTGAGAATGGGGAGTGCAGGCTGCTTTTAGTCTACCATCTTAGCTCCTCCTCCAGAAGGAAACTTTTAAATATATTTTCATTCATTCAATGCAAATGTGATTTTGTTATTTGGTTGTAAATTTAAGTTGAATATTATTTGATTTAAGCATATTTGTTTGTTTTTTCTATTTTGAACATTTCAGCAGGCTACTCCTAGCCATGGGTATGTTTTATCTGGTAAGATAGAGTTGAATTTTCCACAGACAGACTGAACAATATAGTCATAGATCGTGGACCAGTGGTGTTAAAAAAAAAAAGAAAAAAGAAAAAAACAAAAAACCTCTAAAACAATCTATTTTCATGGTATTTAAACTTTGTTTTATCCACTTTGTTCACTGAAAATGGTTGTGGTAGTCAAATCTATAACAATGATAAGATGAGAGCCTTTTGTTTGAAATAGAGATGTACAACTTGGAAACCCATCAACCCCTATTCTTATCCCAGTAGTTTAGTTACTAAAACCTCTAGGACTAAAGAAAAGCTGAATTTGAGAAAAACTATCTATGTCAGCCTACCTCAGTTTAAAGAAGCAAATTCCCCTACAATGTCTTTGAGAAAAATCATACACATTTTCTGTATGTCATCCAATGAAAACAAATTTAAAAACTAATATTGCTCAATTTGAATAAATATTCATTATAAGAAATAATGTTGAACTAAACTTTTCTGTGTCAAACATCTATGATTTGAAGATATATTCAATTCTAGAGTGACATGATGTAAATATATTCCTTTTTAAACTTAACAAGCATTCACACTTGAAAGCAAATTTAGTTTCTTGTCTTGTTAATGCATCCCTAAATCCATTAACTTTTTTTTTTTAACAAGGCATAATTTCCAGGCAACTCATCCTCCAAATTAAATCTACTTTGTCAATTTCTATCATAAACTGTGGAACACTTAGCTTAAAATTCTTAGATAAGAGCTATTCCTAAGGCTAACCTTTTATATAACAACTCCTTATGAGAATTATTAACAACACCACTTTAAAGATGAGGAATCTTACTTGTCATAGTCTTTGTATAATATCGGTTAAGAGTTTATGCAAACATTTTGGTTTTGTTCACACTATTAACTCATCTTTCCCTTTGTTGATTCAAAATTATTGCTTTAGTAATCCAAGCAATTCAATGATCGAATCTGATACTATCTTAGTTCATTTGTGCTACTATAACAAAATTTCACATACTGGGTAATATATAAAGAACAGAAATTTATTTCTCACAGTACTGGAGACTAGAAATTCAAGATCAAGTCACCAGCAGTTTCAGTGTCTGGTGACAACCCAGTCTCAGCTTCCAAAATGGCATCTTCTTGCTGCCTCCTCTGGAGTGGAAGAATGTTGTGTCCTCACATGGTTGAATCAATAGAAGGAATGATAAAGGGCAAAATTCTCTCTATCAAACCTTTTTATAATCCATTCATGAAGACATGACTTGAACTCTTTCCCAAAGACTCTGTCTCCCAACTCTGTTGCACTAGGGTTTAAGTTTCTAACACATGAATTTTGGGGGACATATTTTGATATGGCAGTTACCATCAATAGCTACAGTCTCCAGCTTTGCCATGTCCATATATTTTATTTTATTTGGAAACCATTACTAAAAAGAAGTTCTGAGTCATTTCCAGTCACCATTAACATTTAAAAGAGCAGTGAGATATGATAGACATATTATTAAGAGTAAAGGTTGGCATTAAAATATTCCTGTAGCTATCTAAGGTATCATTCATCTGTAAAGACAAAAGAAGGGCATATTCAGGTATACAGCACTTTCTGAGAAAACCACTTCAGACTTGACACTAAACATATGACAATTTAATCAGAAATAAAACACTCAACATAGAAGAATCTGAAAATAGTAAGGAATACATTTTAAATTGGCACTAAATCTAAGTCAACATTTCAACAAATAGTGATTTAAAAGCTGGACATTACCATGGTTAAAAATAAAACTCAACCCTTAACACACATCATACTCAAAAAATAACTCCAGATGGATATTTGATCAAAACATAAAAGTTAAGGTTATAAACCTTCTAGATAAATTTATAGAAGAATATTTCTGTAACCTGGATATGAGCAAACATTTCCTAGAGAGACAACAACAAGCAGGATAAAAGTCTATAAATAAGATTTCAGCAGGAGTAAAAATAAATGAAAACCTGTATTCATCAAAATTAAATGTACAAAAAATAAATGCACAATTTATAGACTGGGAGAATATATTTTTAACACCTATATCTTACTAAGTACTTTTATATAAAACATATAAATAGCTCCTGCAAATCTATTACAAAAAGACAAACCAATGAAAATAATGCAAAAGACTTGATGAAGGGCTAATGAGACCATGAAAACATAGGTCTTCAGAAAATGAAAACTAAAATCACAATGCAATACAACTATACAAGAATTGGAACTACTAAAATAAAAAGACCAATAGTACAAAATGTTCATGAGGATGCACAACAGCAGAAATCAAATACAATACTAGTAGGAATAAAAAATTGCAAAATCATTTTAGAAAAAAAAAGTATCTGTCAGTTTCACATAAAGAAAATATGCACTTATATTTTTTAACCCAGCAATTCAACTATTAGATATATGGTGAAGAGAAATGGAAATATATTTCTATAAAAAGATCTGTATAAAATATTAACAACAGCTTTCTTCATATGAGCAAAAAGTTCAAAAATGGTATATGTCCATTAAAACATGAATGGATGAATGCTTTGTGCTAAATTAATATATAGTAGCATACTATGCAACAATAACAAAAAAGAATAAACCACTAGTACATACAACAATTTGGATAGCTCTCATCAGTATGTTGAGAGAAAGTAGTTGGACACAAAAGAGTTCATAGTGGATATTTCCAAAAAAAATCATCATAGTCAGGGGTCAGGGTAGAGGAATGCCAGGAAGTGGTACTTAGATTCACTTGATGGAGTGTTCTGAGTTGTTACAAAAATCTATATCTTGATAGGAATAGGTTTATATAAGTATATCTGTTTATATAATTACACAGTTAAAAGATTTGTGTATGTCATCATACAGATACATATATGTGCAAAAAAAACTATAAAATAATTTTGTGGTGGGTGGTAGGGAAGAAAGCAAAGATATAGGGAACAAAAGAATGGGAAATGGTAATGATTACTATATATGGATGATTGGGTATATGTGTCTTCATTATAATATTTTTGTTATCTTTGATATATCTGACTTTTTTCATAGTATAAAACTTCAAATTCACCTTTACATTCAACTTTAAATTCATTTAAATTCACCATTCACCTACCTAATTTACAACTGTATACAGGTATGGGAAAAAATTCACAATTTTATTATGAAATGTTAAATATCATCATCATTTTAGGATGGCTGAACTGAAGGCAAATTTTTAAATCCGTTTTGTGCTTTGCTTATACTATTCATTATAAGCTGTTTGCCATTCACAAAATTATATTTCTTTAAAAAACGAAAAAAATATGAACCTAAAAGTACATTATATAATCTTTGAAAATTAGATAACTGAATTTATATTTTAAATAAGTGTAAATAATACTTTTACCCTCATATGAAAATGTTTCCTCCTTTTGAGGAATCTAATCAGTTGACTGTGTGAAAGCTATTAGGGATTATTTTAATGCTTTTTGGCTTTTAAAAACAGCCTGAATTGTCACATTGTTATAATGTGGTAGGTTGATTACGCTACTGGCTCTCATTTTCTGCCCCATGCTGTTTCAACACCCTTTGTCATATGGTGATGCTGTTCTTTTATCCCATCCCCCAGAATGGTGAAATATATTTTCTTGCCCCTTAATTTTGAATTCAAAAAGAAATTTGAGTTTGTCCATGTGACTTGCTTTATTTAATAAGATATTAGTGAATGTGGTGAAAGTAGAGATTCAAAAAGCTCATCTCTGATTGGGTTTGCTTACCCTTATTTTTCTGTTTCCAAAGCTGCCTAGATGACCAGTGACTGACCACAGACATATTAGTGAGCCCAGGTGGATCAACTAAGACCAGGCCATATCAGACTCATGAGTTAATATTAATAATGTTTATTGCCCTAGTAGCTGAGACTGTGTACTCCTTTGTCATGTAGCTTTATTGTGGTAGTAGATATCTGATACATGTAACATAATACTAGGTTTGGCATTGAAGTTTTAAAATCAAACTGCCTTAAATCTCTGAAATCATCTATGGATTAAATAGACACTAACTCACTGCTTTTAAAGAAACATTTTTCTTCCTAAGGCATATTTTTTAATATAGACCATTAAATACATCAATGTGAAATCTACCTAGATATCTGGCTGCCTGTCTCATTATCTATTATTTTCTCACACACATACACAAGAAATGAATGCAAAAGTTAAATAACAGTTTTTTCTACAACTTAGCTTTTATTGATCTTTATCTTTAAGCAATTTATGTAGAGACATTTAAAAAAAATAAAGTGATATTCAGTTTCTATAAGAAAGTCAAAGTCTACATATACACATTTAAGAAAGCTTTAGGTTCCTTTCATTTTATAATGCTATAAATAAAGAAGAAACAAGTTTTTACTCTGCTCTGAAATGGACAAGATTTAATATGGCAAAAGGCATTCTATTGATTGTGGAGGTTTTCTTAAGTATCCCATATATTAGCTATAATAGCTACTGCTTGATAATAGTGAATATAGTCTCTACATTTGCTCTTAAGCATTAAGCATAAAGCAATTCCATCTGCCATTAGGGAGTATTTTTACAACATGTTAAACCATTTTATATCTACTAATATGTCCTCACAGAAGTGTGATTATAAAGTTTCAATTTGTGAAAATAAAGTAAAAAACTGCTGCAATAAATATATTAAATGTATATATTAACATTAATTAAATATAGATTGTATGGGTAATAGCCTATTAATATAATCCTTTATTTTAAATTACCTACCTATTTTTATTTATAAAATTGCCCTTTATTTTTATCTTTTTTGCTTTGTTATACACACAACACCCTTCTCATGCCTTAGTTTGTATATATTGAAGAAAGAAAACATTTTGCAGAAATATACTACTGATTACAGTGCCATTAATTTGTACTATTATGTTGAAGATTCCCAATTATTACATGACATTTCCATTGCATTTTATATCATTTTCATTCAAATACTGAATTCTATAAAGTACTAAACAATTGCCATATACTATTTGAAGAAAACCTAAGTCAAATATATATATATATACACACACATAAATTTAAATTCTCAATTAAAGAAGGTCATTCTTAATGTTAATTCAAAGCCCTGAATCCTAAATTTTCAAATAGAAGTATGTGAAGAAATTTTGTAACTCATTGTTTTCTTTTTACTCAGAAGAATCAACAGACTTTGCAAAAAAAACACTTTAAATTTTGAATTTTAGATTTCCATATAGGCACTTATATTGCTTTCAAGAAAAAGGAATTGTCCAATAAAGAAGATAGTAGCACACAGCACAACTTTAAATTTAAATAAGGTCATTAGAGTGGGTCCTAATCCAATCTGACTTCTCACAGGAAGAAATTAGGACCTGGCACAGAGAAAAGACCATGTGAAGACACAGCAAGGAGGTGGCCATCAGCAAGCCAAGGAGAGAGGTCTCAGGAGAACCAAACTTAGGGACACTTTGCTCTTGGGCTTTTATCCTCTAGAAATCTGAGAAATAAATATCTGTTGATTAAACCACTCAGTCTCTGGTACTTTGTATAGCAACCCTAGCAAACTTACACAGATGTATTTTCCTTTTAACCTAATAACCAAGACTGCAAATTCACAATGACTTTATAGCTGTCATTCCAAGATTCTCCACCTCTACAAGGCTATTACTAGAATTTTAACATAAGATTATCTTGAATTAATTCTTATGCTTTCATGATAATCAATGCTTCCATATAATGAGGGATTATTAGTCAGATCAAGTTTTAAAGATAAAAGTTTCTTTGGCAATGTTGAATTTCTTATCTATTGTTTCTTTTATTAAGATTTTTTTTCTATATCACATAAGAACATTACTAATATTATTGTTCCTGATATATATTCAGGATATTGTATTTCTGAAGCAAAATGATATGGAATATTGCCAAACATAATAAAATATGAAGAGTACTTGAATCGTATTATAAGAAATAAGATAAAGAATAGTCAATGTTTAGTTACTAGTAGCCAATATTTTAAAATGTAATTCATGTCCTAAATACTTCATATTATTCTCAGCACAAATACATTGTCTAAACATTAGCTTCAGGTTAAATATAATGATGTATGTCAAATCATTCTTATTAAGAAACATTCTCTCATATTATTAACTAAAATATCAGACAAAAATGTATGGAGTTTGTGATAATGTTCTTCAGCAAATTCCATGATTTCCACAGGTTTTTAAAAAACTTCTCATAGAAGAGTAAAGAAAGGCAAACATTTGTATTCATTGCTTCTGCTTAATGAAAAAAACACAATACATTTTATTTCACATTTCTGTCCATTACTTCATAGCATAAGGATCATGACTATAAGTACTCTTGATTGGCAGTTTTATTAGTTCTCATCTATATAGTAAGTGATATGTCCTTTGTTGAAATTGATTCTGTTCAGAAAAAGAATTTCATTCATCTGGATCTGCAATGGTGGTAAAATGAGAAAAAGTATCACATAGATCAACATGCTTTTAAATACTCTATCTTGAATCATAAACACTTTATTAGGTACTATAAGAGTTGACTGTTAAATTATTTGTCCTCTGAACAGGATGTACATATGTATTAGAATCAAATAGACTCCTAGCCTGTATTTATTTTTCAGTTTTTTTCTTTACTCTCTCCTTGGAAATAACCATAATAATCTTCCATTCTAAATAATCTCAATGCTTCTACTCAAAGGTCACTCTTTAAGTTTACCCTTGCAATTTCACAAAGAATTCTTTTTGCCTAGTTATGTTTAATTAACTGATAATTTCATTTGTAAATGAAAATTTGGTTAAATTATATTTTTATCTTTTGAAGAAAGACTCACAGGTCTTTCTTCAGTTTGGGCTAAATATTTTGCAACAAGTCTTTTTATTGGTCAGTTTTCTCAGGCAATATCCAGATGTTTATAGAAGTTTGAAAAACATATTAACAATAATATTGAAGTCATTGTTTGACATCCAAATTATGAAATATATTGCTGCATTTGATTGCAACAAAGACATGTTTGCTATTGTTTTTTCTTGACAACCTAGATAAGGATTGTCATCTGAATTCCAGATAAGGCAGAGTTTTATAAATGTAATACAATTAGGACAACTTCCATTTTAGTCAACTAGGCTTAGGTGGGAGGATCTCTTGAGCCCAGAAGTTTGAGGCCAGCCTGGGTAATACAGAAAGATCTCATTTCTTTAAAAAAAGAAAAAAAAGTTATAAGAAATTTTTAAAAAGTAGGAAAGCTTTATGTTTCATGCAGAATGCAAAAGAAATGTAAAAGGGAAAAAGTCATAATACTGAGATTGTTTAAAAGGCAAATATTTTCAGTTACAAACTTGAATGAGTAAATTCAACAGATACACTATATTAGTTTGTGGTAAAAATGAATGATCCAATAGAATAATCTAGTTATGATGGGTTTTGGGTACATTTTGTATCTCTTTTAGACTCCCTTAGTTGCTAATCCAATTATCCAACTCTGAAGTTGACAGATACAGATATAGTATAATTCAAATCTCATGGGCTTGTTCTTCTTAAGTGGCATTGATGGATAAGTAAACAATACTTTTAGTCACTATTCCGCTTGTGTATGCTACATATATTTAAACACTTTATCCACTGGCTTAGGTCCTAATATATGCTGTACTGGTGGAAGCTAAAAATATCAATCAACCACTTGCAGTAGAAATAGAATCTACTCACAATTCTATTCTATTGGAATTTAAAAATTCTGACTAAATTAGTTTATTCTTTATTTCTACATGGACAAAAATATCCATGTATTGTGGAATTTCACATCAAGATGTAGAAATATCATGTACTTTCTTTTTATGAGTAGGATTTTCAAATTAGCACTGACTATAACTTATGGTTGTTACTATAATAATTTCCACATTTATCATATATTTCTTTATTTGTGGAATATGTCTATTTTTATATTATAACTGAAAATATTAAAAAAATTTATCCTGACCACTTGTAAATAACTAATAGTGTTTATCTATAGTTTGTTGATAGTTTCTAGGAATTTAGGTAAAATACAGTGTTCTTAGAAACTAATTTAAATAGAAGAGAATAATTAGTTAAGTATTTAAATACCAAGGAGCAGATTGTTAATTACCGATTTACCCTATTTAATACTATTCTTCAATGATTTGTTTACTTTTCAAATGTGAATAATTTATAAGGCATGGTATTTTAGAGAGTAAAATAATCAGAATATCTAATACTGATTTCACTATTGTATAATTGCTACATTTCCATTTTTGGGCACACGGCTCCCTATGCTTGAAGTCAGGTCAATTTTGACTAGTGGTAGAACCAACCCCTCTCTGACTCCCAATACAAAACACATAATAGCATCCACACCAAGTAAGATCTTAAAATGACAGTAGACAGTCTCTAACCTTTCTATTCTGTTCATAATTATAAGTTCTTTATATGAAATTGTAACAGAGGCAAAGGTCTGAAAATGGCAAGGAAATGTTTTACAAGTTATCTCTTTAAACACCCCACCATTTTGGGGAATTAAAACCTGCATTCCTGCCCAATGTCAGTAATCGAAAGGGCACAAAAATATTCTTTGCTGTTTGTTTTCTACTATCTTAAAATACATGAGATGGCCAAACAGAATTGTCCAAAGGTCACAAGATCATCTTCACCAGAGATAAGGTCTACCGAAACCACCAATTATAGTTAAACAACAATACACTTAGACCCCAAGCACACTGTTGAAAGGCTCCTTTTAAAAAAACCCCTGTATTTCTTCTTAAAGCCAGGATGGCAGTCTTTGAGACACTAGTCCACTGCCCTCCTCATTTGCTGGTAAATTAATAAACTTCTCTTTCCTTTTCCTCAAACCACTTGTCCTCATTTTTCATTCTCACTGATTTGGCCTCAGGGAAAAGTATTGAATATTCAGTAACAAAATTGCTTAATTTTATCAAGACCAACCTGATTTCTTCCTGTTCCCCTCACTCAGTGTCTTAGTTTGTGTCTGAGTCATTTATTAATGACATCATCCAGCTTTGCTTTTTGACTCTCCCCTGCTGTATATTAGGAATCCCTCTGAAACTGGTTCTTTAATCAGCTGCAATACCAATAAAGAAAAGACTTTTTCTCACTTACCCCACTTAAAAAATCTCAAGGAGGGATTGGATTAATCTGGCTTAGTTATTTGTATATCCTAGGATTGAAAATATTATGGAGATTTTCATTAGTAAAGCAGGGGACATAATTCTCTCCCCATGCTCCCGTGATTAGGGGACAGTAATGGCAGCTCCTCCTGGAATATCTGGAAGCAGTTGGGGAGGACAAGTTGTTGAAGGAAAGAGAAAGCTTTATTTTAAAAGTATGAGGTAAATGGTATTGGGCTAATAGAAACATTTGTATTTAGTATTCACCTATAACTTGTGATCACAAGTTATTAAATAGAAATAATTAATGTCACAATTTGAATATGAATATCATTCTTAATATTTGTAGTCTGCATGATTTCTAAAACTTGTCCAGATAACTAAGTGAAGAAGCTACTGTGTATTTGGTGATATTATTAGATGATACTTAAATATATCTTTTGTCAATGTCACTTTCTTTTTCTAAAATTAATTGTATATAGTTGAGTTTACTCTTTTAAAAAAATTGATAATTTAGTAGTGCTAAGGTTCTGTGCTATTTACTTTATGTATATTACATCATCTATGAACAACTTAGATATTTAAATGACTGTTCTAAATGTATCTGATGAAATATAAACACCATAGCAATTTGATGCCAATCACCACTTAAAAAATAAACAAAAGGTCTTCATTAACAATTGACAATTGTAGGCCTTAATTTTTTCTTTAAATCATATTAACTCTTTTTTCCCCACAGAAATTTATTCTCAAAACCTAACTATATTTATGGTTGAAAGTCATATCAAACACTATATAAATTCTATAACACAATATGCACCTACATTACAATTAACATCTACTTTTCAATGAAATATGTTTTTTCTAATACATTTAACTTTATAATAACTATTAGAATGTGATTATTAAAACATGTAAATATATTGTAACTGGCCCCACATTGAACAAATTTCAATGGCCTATATATAATCCTCTCCAATAACTAACTACTTGATTTTTTGAATTGTTTCCCAGAAATGGTGGATTTTCTGCAAGACAAAGGAGCTGAGATTCTGAAGGCCACTGGGCAGACTTTCACACCAAGATTCACCAACCTCCACAGATTCCCCAAAGCAAGTATCCCTTTGTTAATTATGCCACAACCTGTCTCAAGGCATGTGGACCCTCCTTTAAAGACTCACGTTCTCCAGTAGTCAAGGAAACAGCTTCTCCTGTTCTCCCAGCAAGATGTCTGTCATATTAACAATTCCCTCTTCCTTGGCAATCCTAATTGTCTCAATAATTGGATCTTTGTGTCATAAGCAACTGGATCTAGCTTGAAACCCCACTATGGTTTTCGACAACCACATTCTATTTTGGTTAAATGATTATTAAACATGAAAAGTAAAATTTTGTTATAAATGTATTCCTTCATGAAAATAAATAGGAGAAAACATGATACTTTAATCAGTATTTGCCACTGTCTCTTTTAATGACCTGCAATTTTTGCACCCACACACTATAACTTAGTAAGACTCCATGTGGGTGAAGAATATGAATTTCTCCTAAGATGTAAGAAAGGAAATTGTGAAATGGAAGATGAGAAAGGAGAGCCCAAGGAGGCCTCAATCACTGGCATTTTCTCTATCAGAACAATTTTAGGAAAGGTTATTGGGGGATGGAGCATCCAGAAATGGCTTTCTTTGCAACAATTCTTGGCTGAGTTTACCTTGGATTGTCTTCATGTTTCCCTAGCGTTACCCAGTGTAGAAATCCCTATTATAATTCATCAGCTGAGAAAACAGAGGTAGAATTTAAAAGCTTTCCCAAGGTCACAGAACATCTGAACTCTAGAGACTACATTTGAATTAAATTCTGTCTGACCCCTAGCCACACACTTAACCACTTAAAAACACTAATCTCCACCCAACTTTATTTAAAAGTAGTAATGCTCTGCAACACAAATCCATTGTGACAAGAAGGAGCTAAAAACCTTTATTGATTGCTTTATAATCAAACAGCAGAGAAAAGTGAAATAATGGGAATTAAATTTCAGAGAGATAAGACAGGTGTGGTGATCAGAAGTCCATACTTTTCTTCAGCACACATGTCCTTTTCTTCTTAAACAACAACCACAACTATGACAACAACAAACGCACAGACATGTACACACACACACAAATACACATCACTCACTTGCAGTACTTCTTTATTCAAAATGCAATACAGGTAAGAGAGTGTGCTTATGAGTATAAATATGTATATGCCCCACTTTCTAAAGAGAATGAAGGAAAATAGGATAGGAAACTGTCTTTAACTTTTCACTTTAAGTCCTTTTGTTTTAATATTTTGTCATAATAGAAACTGTAGAACCACGGTGGCCATTTTGATTTCTGGTCTGGGCGGCCAAGGTGTTTCATAAATCCAAATAGAGTATACAAACCGAACAGTGCGTGACCTTGTAGCTCTGTGGTCATTGAGCACTCCCTGGAAGACCATTAATGTGAAGAGTGAGGTAATTAAAGCTGTGGTTTCATGCCAAAGGTTAAATTCCCCAAAGCCCTGAGAATTATTAATGAGCAGTTGGCCAAAGTGAAAGCGCAGCATTGAGACAAGAGGCAAAAAGAACCAGGATGATGCCAGATTAATGCTGCAGCATTAGTATAGCCAGGGGATTTATCACGTGGTTGATATATGCAAGGCATTGTTAGGTGCATGGGGTAATAAGAAAAGTGACAATGACTGTAAGAACCTGAAAACATGAATACAGATAGAAATGAGTGGTAAAGAATTGCAGCACAATTCATGTGTTAGTTCAACACAAACTTATTGAAGGCTATTGTGTATGAAACACCATGCAGGGGTGCTCTGACTCAGGCGGATGGGGTGAGGGGCAAAGGCAATATATGTAACCTAAACATCTGTAGTCCCATAACATGCTGAAATAAAAAAAGTAAAAATAAAATAAATTTAAAAAAAAATCAAGACAGAGGCTTTTCTCTCTATGAGAGTACCAGTCAGAAAAACGAATCAACTCTAGGACACTGGGCAATATGCTTCAGATAGATTATGGAAATGTATGGACATCTTGTAGGAGGCTGGATTTGTTGTTGGTGGCATTCCAGAAGTTTAAGATGAGTTGTATTAGATATAAGAAGGACAAATGGTCTTTCTGCATGAGGCTTTTATGCAAATCTCAGAAATGTGAAACTTCATGATATGAATGAGAAATTACAAGTGGTTTGATACAGTTGGAGTAAAAAGCATTATGTTGAACTGGTGAATCAGGTTAATTAAATTAGATAATTAATTAGTGGATTTTATTCGTTTGTTAAGCAGTTATTGAAAATCAGGCATGAATTTTAGGTATGTGTCACTGTTTAAGATAGTTTTATCCACTTTATGCAGAGTAATGAGATATGTCTCTCCAATGGCGAAAGAGAGAGAAAGAGAGAGAGAGAGAGAGAGAGAGTCCATGCATAGTCATTGTTTTAAAAGTGATCACGATTTGAATATAGGCTCATTTACTTATTAGCTATGAGACTTTGGGAAAATGCTTTAAACTCTCTAAGTGTCATTATCTCATTAAATGGACACAGTTATAACTAACCCTCAAAGGATATTAAAGATTCTCTCAAATACAGAATGATCTTAATCTTGAATATGGTAGGCATTTAGCTATATTCTTTTTGATATTCTCTTTGAATGGTAAGTTAAAAACTACACCTCTCTCTGCAAAAAAGGATTAAATAAAATTCCTAAAATGTTAATATCCATATATAAAAAAATAACAATAACTTTAAAAGGATAATAATGGAGGTCTGAAAAAATGCTTCACTAATAAATTATAATAGGAAAAACTGGCTGGGCACGGTGGCTTATGCCTGTAATCCTAGCACTCTGGGAGGCTGAGGCAGGAGGATTGTTTGAGCTCAGGAGTTTGAGACCAGCCTGAGCAAGAATGAGACCCTGTCTCTACTATAAATAGAAAGAAATTAGCCAAACCACTAAAAATAGAAAAAAATTAGCCGGACACAGTTGTGCGTGCCTGTAGTCCCAGCTACCTGGGTGGCTGAGGCAGGAGGATAGCTTGAGCCCAGGAGTTTGAGGCGGCTGTGAGCTAGGCTGACGCCATGACACTCTAGCCCAGACAAGAGAGTGAGACTCTGTCTCAAAAAAAAAAAAATAAAATAAAATAGGAAAAACTATAGGACCATAAATAGCAAGAAAATAGGAATTAAAAATTAGAAAAACATAGGGTTAAAGTAATGGAAATATGGCTAAATGCAGAGTTTAAAGGAGATAAGTAACTATTTGACCTCTGTAAACGGGACATGAGAATGGTTTGAACTTCATCAAAGCTTGGCATGCTGAAATCATAATCCATTGACCCTTATATAAAATTCACAATTTGCATATTTCTCAGACTGAAAAAGTAGATTTTTAATATTTTATTTGATAGTTACCAAAAATATTTTTGATCATTTGTTTTATAGAAAAATAAATAGTTATATTTGTATACCCTGAAAAATACTGTTTTGGACTAAGCTTCTGCACTAAGCCCCAACAGACCAGACTAAAAATCAAAATAGAGTTACTTATGTTGAAGTTCCATATCATCAAACTGAAACTGAGCCTCTGAGAAATTAGGAGAGAAAGATAAAAGCCTAATTTTTTAAACAGGCCAGTTTCAACTTGCATGATCATGAGGTTCCCTGGGTTTTAATCCTTAACCTGAAGTAACCTGGTGTTAACCAGTCAGTTTTCTGTCTGTCCCTGTTATGTCTCCCTGTCTTTACCTTACAAGGAAAGTAACTTCAAAATGACCAATCTGCTTTCTGCTCCTTGTTTTTGCTTACTTAACCCTTTTTCTGTCTGTGAAGCCAACCACCTTTGCTTAATTCAATGGAACAGTTATTCTGTTTTATAGAATGAAGTGTTGCCCAATTATAGAATTGCAAACAAAGCCAACTGTGATCTTTAAACTACATTTGTTGTAATGTTGTCTTTTGATTTAGTTGTCCTCACAGAGAACACTGAAATAGCTTTTAAATATTATATGGATTTCTAATCAACAGCAGAAAAATTTGGGGAGGACCCTTTACACACACACACACATACACACATATACCTTTGAAATGTTGGTTACATATAATATTTTAAAAATGTCCTGGGGTATAAGTTCAAGTTAATTGACTCATGTTCTTGGGATAGACTGAATACTTAAAATGGGGACCAGAAAAACCTCTGCCTCCTTGTCTAATAAAGTTCTAAGACAGGAAAAAAAAAAAAAAGAATCTTTGCTTAACTCAATGGAACACTCATTCTATTGTATAGAACACAAAAGTATAAAATAAAATGTTTAAATTCAATATCACCAAGACTCTAAACCATAAAATCATCAAAAATATGGTTGAAACCCAGGAAACCTCATGGACAGTGAGTGGCAAACATAAAGTTGTCCCAAAGGAATGCAAGCAATTGGAACTGCCATAGAAAGCAACTACAACTAAGGATAAATTCATCTTCCACAATGACAGACCATGATTTAAAGATATAGATATGAGAGTGAGCAGGTGCAACAAATAGGAGCATTTACATCTCAATAACTTTAGAAAAAACACTACTGGAGAAAAGACTTAAAAACATTATAAAGCCAAATTTCATTTTGTGTTCTTGTTCTTGTATTAATTTGCATTACAATTGAATCTTAACTTGTTATTCAGAAAAAAAGAAACCATAATTATTTATATCAATTAGATGGAATCATTTTAGAATGGCATATTTTTAATTCAAGAACAACAATCCAATAATGTAATTAATGAGAAGTTTGAAATAGTGTTTTCTTTTGTTTTCCCTTAAAGTTTTTTATATTTCAAACTACGTTAGCCATAAACACATACAAAACTAACATGTCAGGTATTCTAATTTCAGAAATTTTTTTTTCCTTTTAAACTTACTTTTTGGCAACCTCAGTGCTTAAAGTATTTTAAGTCACCCTGCACTTATTTAAACCTGTAAGCAAAAGAATTGAAAGATGTCATTTTGAAATGTCATATCTGTTGTCAGTGATTCATGAATAATTGACACTGAGATTACCTAGGGAAATTTGCAATTAGCCTCTTCATTAACATAAGAAGGAACAGTGAGCTGCTTGGTGAATGCTAGATTTAAACTTAAGTATTTACTCAATAGATAAAAAGTTTATAAAAGGATCTCTAATGAAAAATTCATTAGTTTAATGTGATATCCCAGAGGTGTCCAAGTTACTTCATGAATCAGTCACCAAGAAAACCAAGAACACATATTCAGTTATTAATTTATGCATTCAAATAACTGTGAATGTCCACATAACAAAAGAGATCAATCTAAGGTGACATATGATAAAATGGTGATTTCAACAGCATTGCTAGGGAACATGTACCATTTTAGGCTACTGCTAATTTGCTGTTGATTATTCAGAGTTGAAAATTAGTATCTAACAAATGTACATATTATTAATAAAATAATAACAAAATTTTTGTGTGTAACAACTCTGGAATTCATTTTAAATACCTGAAACTTATTCAGGTGATAAAAAACATCATTATGACTCTACATATTCTCCTTAAGGTTGATGTTTAAATCTCAAGACAGCATTGATGTATATAAAAAAGGGCACTGATCTTTGCCCAAATGTGGGCATAAAAAAGATGAAATAAAATAGGTAATGTTGAATAATGTCCACATAAAAATACCAAAATGACTGTTTTCACTAATTTTTATGTTGGTTAACTGCACCCCCACTTTGAAGATGTTTTTTAAGACTTGCACGTATTTTAGGTGCAATGAAATTCAGCAAATATTATAAAGAATTTATTGTTTTCAGTTCATCTTTAGAGTTGAAATTATGAACTGTGTAAAATAAGTTGAAGATATTAGAAAATATTACAATATAGTTTATGTAATTTTAAGGGAAAGATATTTGTATAGAGTGGGAAAAAATAAAAGTATTTCTGGAATCTGGAATAGTTCATTTTTCACATATTGTTTGCTGTGGGTATATGTCATCCACACAATAAACTCATATAAAGAAATCCATAACAGGAAAACAATAATTTTGCTTTATCTGTAGTGTCTTGTTTTTAAATTACTAAGAAGTACCAGGAATCAACAAAGTATGAGGAATTAGGAACAGCCTGAACTAGCAAAAAAAAAAAAAAGCCAAAAGTTAGGTTTCTAGACTCCCACTAAACAACTTTTAATTTATCCATTTTTATCCATTTTTAACATTAAGTTTTACATAATATTTCAATTTCTGATTCCAAGTGTTAACACTGTGAGATCTATGAAGGCAAAAGGAGAACTTCGTTTTCTGAAAGCAATCTGCAGACTGGGGAGATACAGCCCTAGGTGTAAATGAAATGCATTCTGAGGAGGGGTTGGAAAGTTAGAAATTGTAAAGGCAAAAAAACCATCAAGGCAAGGGAGGGGGATCAGGGGTGTGAGAAACAGAGTCTTGCTTGGATAACCTTTAAGCCTAAAACCACAATTCTATCTTTGTTGGCTGACTCTAGGTGGTCAGTTGCAGAATTTCCAGCTGTGATCTATTTTAGCATCCATAACAGGAACTGGTTTACCTTGACTAAAGAAAGGAAAGTCTTGTGACACTCTTCCAACACTTTCAGGAACACAGAATGCCTGATTGTCCCCTCATCCTGCTATGGCTGTCTGGTTCTGCTTTAATTTAAACATCTTAGTGAGCCACATGGAGTCAATTTTGTCTGTAGTTGGGGCATAATTTGACACAAGAGAATTTGAATTTGAAGTCCACTGCCTTTTTGTGTAAGTAACATACCTTTGTGAATACCTCCCTAGAGGCCTTTTTAATTTGTTCCAGATATTTCTCACTCACTTATCTATTTCTTTATTTCATCCATAAGGCAATATAAGCTTGATAATCCCCAAAAAGAATTATGTTCAATATTTCATATTATTATTTTATGACTTAGAAGTAAAACCTTTTGTTCAGTTACAGAGGGGAGATTATTTATAAATAAAAACACTGCTACTTACTATTAAGACTAATCTTGAGTTTTTCTATATATAAAGAAAGGTCACACAAGAAATTATATTTTTCCAAATTATTTTAAAGATAAAAAGTATATATACTTTCAAGAAATAACTGTAAACTTCAAATTAGACACGATCATGTTGAAAACAGCAAATCTGTATTCATCCAGTTGTCAAAATCGGTAATAGATTTGTTCTAAGCAAATTTAGCTGGTTATGATACCTCACTTAGTTCCCACATTATAAATTTGACTTTTCAGGATGACAGTTGGAACGCTTAAATGTGGTTGCAGGGAAAATGTATTTTTAAGCAATTTCTTTCCATCTTGAGGATATGATAAATGTAAAATCCTGCAGCTATTCCCCTTTAGTAGAGAAAAGCCCTGAGGTTTAGGTTTCAGCCCAAGTTAAATCATTTTTTCCCTATAGGAACTATACATGATTTAAACATAAATCATGTACAAATTCTATTTGAGACCCCTCTATTAGAGCATCTTAATTGAGGATCTCAACACTTACTTTCTAATTTGAAACTAATTAAATCAATCTACCAGAGTAAACCATAAGGTCTATTTACCATAATGTTCTGTTCACTAAATGGAAGCTATAGCTTAGGACATTTGACTTAAATCCAGCCACTTACTATCAATCAGTATTTATCTCTTTATTACCAAATCCAGAGGCAAAAATATCCCCTAAGGTCTGAATTATAAATGCTTTCTTAAATGGTGTTAAATTTTACTCTTTATTTCTTCCTTTTAGATAAATTCAGGAAAGCTTAAAAAACATACCAGTACTTTTCTTTCAATTTAAATTTCCTTTTTCAATGTAGGTGTTACTATATCTGTCCACAGCATCTTTTTGCCAAAATTTCTTGAATACATTAGAATTTCATTTGGAGTTGCCCAACGTAGATAAAATTCATAGCCTTACATTATACCAGCATTATTAAGCTGATTACCACTCTCAGTATCAATCATAAATGTGTTTTAATGCCATAATTATTAACTTGAGGTCTACTAATTAAATTTTTCTGATAATTGATTTGGACTTAGTTGAAATATGTTTTTGCATCATCATCATAATTTTGGGGGCTCTGCTAGAATTTGTTTTTAAATGTATATTCAAATTAACTATCATAAACTATTTTCAAAACTTTAACCTAATGGAATAATATAATTATGCAAATAAAGAGTTTAGTATTATACTATCACTTAGTCAAGGTTAAATTTTATGAACTAAAATTTTCTTCTGCCATCAGCCTTGTTCAGATCATCACCACCTCTCAGCTGGGTGATTGCAGCTACAGTGTACTCTAATCTGTTTTCCCTGGGGCAGATAGAGAGTCATTTTAGGAAACCATAAATAGGATCATATAATTTCTTCACCTAAATTTGTTCAATGTATTTGCATTGTACATAGAATTAAACCCAAACCCTTAGCAGAGCTTAAATGACTCAATCCCCTGTTTACTTTTCTAACCTTACCTCAAACAGTATTGTCATTTGCTTAGTACGAAAGTGCCCAGGTCTCCTTTTGTAGTTCTTAGAGCCCAGTGTTCTTTCTTAGCTTTGAACCTTCCTATCATCTGCTATTTCTTCTCAGGAGGCTGTAACCCTTTCTTTCTTTCTTTCTTTCTTTCTTTCTTTCTTTCTTTCTTTCTTTCTTTTTAGACAGAGTCTCACTCTTGTTGACCCCCCTGGAGTGCCATGTCGTCAGCCTAGCTCACAGCAACCTCAAACTCCTGGGCTCAAGCGATCCTCCTGCCTCAGCCTCCCGAGTAGCTGGGACTTACAGGCATGCGCCACCATGCCCGGCTAATTTTTTTCTATGTATTTTTAATTGGTCAATTAATTTCTTTCTATTTTTAGTAGAGGTAGGGTCTCGCTCTTGCTCAGGCTGGTCTCGAACTTCTGAGCTTAAACGATCTGCCCGCCTTGGCCTCCCAGTAGTGCTAAGATTACAGGCGTGAGCCACCGCTCCCGGCCTTGTAACTCTTTCTATGAGTCCTTCCTTTTCCTTGATCCTGTCTTGACAGGCCATATCTGATCCAAGTCAGCCAATCTCAATACTCATCCCCATTCCAAATACCCACATTCCCTAGCAGCTTATCTTAAAAGGATTTCATTCTTTTTAAGAATCACATAATCACTTATTTGTAAATCATACATTTTTTTGTTTGCTCCAAAGAAAAGTTCCCTGACGTTTTTGCACTCATTTAGAGCTTAGCACAGTGCCTGAAATATACTGCAGGTCTTCAAATGAGTTCTTAGAAATCTGAGAACGTTACATTGATGAAATAATATTTATTTCAGAAAGTTTAATGATTCAACATGTGGGTTCGTTTATTAATAATTATTTATATTGAGTAGAAAAAATATTTTACTGCATTTATTTAAAAGAAATAATATAATAGAAATTATGCTTTTTATACATTTGGTAATAATACAGAGTTTCAATTATTGAGCATTAAATTGGACTCATATTTTCAGAAGTCACAAAAAATAGAGAAATGTTATGTTTTTTATTTCCATTACTGGTGGATAAAAGCATGCTAGTTCATTAGAAGAAATGTCGGTTTTCAAGTAAAAACTGAGAGAAATTATCCTGTAGATGATTGCACAATGTAGCACAATAAGCAAAATGTCTAACAAAGTTTTCCAGAAAACACAGATAGTTCTCATGCCATTAATATAGATGCTTAGAGTGAAATTCCAAAAACAAAAATTTCTAGTAAACACATTTCTAGGGGAGTAGGAAACTAAAGAGTTTAAATACTCATTCGATACATATGTACATTTATTAAATCAGCGGTCCCCAACCTTTTTGACACCACGGACCGATTTCATGGAAGATAGTTTTTCCACGGAGGGGGATTGGGAGTGGGTTCTGCATGGACACTTTGGCTCCACCTCAAATCATCAGGCGTTGGATCTCATGGTGGAGCGCCCCACCTGGTTCCCTCGAATGCACAGTTTGCAGTGGTGTGTTCATGCTCCTATGAGGGTCTGCTGCTCCTGATGATTGGAGGGGGCGGGGCAGGGCTCGGGCGGTGACGTGAGCCACGGGGAGTGGCTGTGGGTGCAGGAGGGGCTTCACTCTTTGGCCTGCCACTCGACTCCTGCTTTGTGGCATTGGTCCTAGGCCCAGGGGTTGGGGACCACAGTATTAAATACTGGTGAAACTGCCGTAAGCAACAGTGACAAAGTTATTCTTTTCATGGCACATACACCATTGGACAAATCAAGATCAAATTGTTGGGTGGAAAGGTTGCTAATTTACTTACTGCTCTTCCCGTTTCAATGAAAAATCACTTTCAAAGTGTAGGCATAGTTCCATTAAGATTGTTTTTTTTTTTAAACTATGAAGTTGAACATGGGGGAAAATAACACGTTGAGAGACATGAGAGGAAAATAAAGTATAAGATCTGTACTTAAACTATGTCAAGTTCAACTCTGAGAGGAAGATGTCTGGGTAATTGTGAGTTGTGATATATGCTTCTATAACTTTGTATTTTTTACCTAAGTCATAATCTCAGTTAGAGTGCCTTGAAATCTATTCTCATTAATTATTTGTTCTGTATTAGTCAACTATAGCCATGTTAAGACTATATAACAAATCACTTTAAAAGCAGTGGCTTGCAAATCAAACTTTGATTTCTCATTCTTGTGTGGGTTTGGCTGGAGTTCAGCTGATTTAAGGCTGCTATCAATTCTTTACAATGGATATGGTTCACGTCTGTTCCTTGTATTTCTCATTCTTGTGGAACAAATAGATTTCTTGGGCATGCTCTTTTCACGGCAAAGGTAGAAGCAGAACAGAGCAACCCAACCACAGGGATGCATTTCAAACCTCTCCTCACATTTCTTCTATCAACCCATTTGCCAAAGGAAGTCACAAGGCCAAAGTCCTTGGAGGTCGGGTGTGAGGGAGAAAATAAATGTGGAACAGTGATCTAATCTTCCACAAAATCTAATAGCTCAGCTAATGGACTGTTCCAAATTATCATATATTTCACAACATGTATTGTACTGTTCTTATAGTTGCTGTTAACTGCAATAAGCTAAATAGTTTACGGGCAGCTATACTGTATGATATTTTTTATGAGTCATAAATAAACCTTCAAAGAACTCTTTTTTCCTTTCTAAAATTCTTATTACTATTACTTATTAAACATTTTGCTTTGAGATAATTTTAAATTAATATGCAGTTATAAGAAATAAAACAGACAGATTTCATATAACTTCACCTAGTTTTCCTTAATGGTAAGATCTTACAGCACTACAGTACAATATTCCAAATAGGCAAATGACTTTGATGCTATCTGCCAACTTTATTCAGTTTTACATGCACTCATGTTGTGTGTCTATATGTGTATATAATTCTATGCAATTTTATTTGCAGATTAATAGGACAACCACAGACAAGATACAGAAGTGTTTCATGCCAGAAAAGCCTTGTGCTATGCTTCTATAGCGATAGCCAAATTCTACTCACCTCTAATGATCCCTGGCAACTATTAATTGTTTCTTCATCTCTATAATTTTATAAATTTAGAATATTATAAATGAAATCATATAGTCCATAACCTTTGAAATTGGCTTTTTTCTCTTAGCATAATTTCCTTGAGATCTGTCCAAATTATGTATGTATCAATAGTTGGTCCTTTTATATTGATGAATAGTATTCCATGGTATGGATTTATCACAGTTTATTTAACCATTCATCTATCACAGGACTTTTTTTTTTACAGCTTTTGGCTATTAAGACATAAAGCTGCTATAGATATTCATTGACAGGTTTTGTGTGAACATAAGTTTTTATTTCTCTAGGATAGATACCTAATAGTGGAATTGATGGGTTGTATGGTGAACACATGTTTAGTTTTGTATGAAACTTCCACATTCTCTTCCAAAGTATCTGTACCATTTTATAATACATTCTTACCAAGATAAGATGAATGGTCAATTTTCTCAAGACATCAATCATGCATTTTGTAAAATGTGGTGGGATAATTTGCAAAATATTTGTAATATATATTTGCAAAATATAGGTAAAATTTTCAGTCTATTACACTCGCTTTAGAGGCATTGAAGAAATATGCATTTTTTGGGAAATATTTAAAGCAAAGCATCAAACAGTATTCAGGTAGCAGGAAATGGCTCACAAAACTCAAGACCATGTCACTTTAATTCTATTTTCTTAAAACTTTAATCTTGCCTTTTAATTTATGGAATCATATGATTCAATGAATAAAATAAAATTATTACAGATCATGGTAGTTTCATATGGCTTTATATACATAACCTGATGTTAAAAAATAGTTGGAGATAACTATGATACAATATGTTGTTGCACTAATCCCTATGTATTTGGGGATATTATGAATATCTCCCAAAAAAATGATTCTATATAGTTTGGGAAAAGTAAAGAAATACACTTTCTGGAAAGTAAATAGCATTCCTTGTTCGTTCCAAAAATTCTGAGAGTGGGGCTGAAGTGTTTGTTGGGCATTTTATTAGACAACTTTTGTTAGTAAGTGACCAAAATTCACCTAAAAACTAAGTAAATCAAAAGACAAAAAGTAGAAGAATTTATAGATTCAAGTGATTCAAAAGAAAAGGTTTGATTTACCTTTGGTTTTAAATTATTATTCCATAATTTTCTTTCACATTATATCTCATATCCATTCCCCTCCTTTTAGAGCTCTCTGATAGCTTCACCATGAGCCAAGGATGTAGATATTTTGTAGAAGTTCCACATTCATGAGGCTACAAACTTAGTGATTATATGAGAAAAACATTCTGGAAAAAAATATCCAAAAAAGACTTCTTATCTTTGTGGTTTAAGTCAACTGAATAAGATATATCTGGAAAGTAGATAATCTTAATGGTTATGACTTGGGATAGGAATGGGTTTTCCCCAATTATTCCTCACTTAAACAATATGAAATTAAATAAATTATGTTTTAATAGAGAAAAAAATGGTTCCTGTGAAGATACCAGAAAAATAGAATGTACCCATTGATCCCCCAGAAACTGATGTTTTCCAAAGAATAATCAGGTTTAATGTTCAATTGTTAGCAATGTTAATTCAATTTGAAAATAAAACTCACCATAGATCCCTGTTTAAAATTCTATCTGGGCCAGAATTTATAGAAGTATGTTCATGGTATCAGCTCTATCTTCTGACGTGTCAGAGGCAGACCTTACTAATCAAACACATTTAATTTAATACAGTTTAGAATACCCCTCAATAAGGTACACAAGCCAACCACTACCAATTTATCAGAGTTACCATGTTAGAGGAAATCTATTTGCAGTATTCGAACCGTGTGATGGAAAATAAACATTTTAATCTACAATATCCTCCAAGTTTTATTCAGATGACTTAACTCTATTCATTTTATTCCCATATAAAGAAAAATAATCAGATTGAAGCTAGAAAATGAAAACATATACTTGTTAGGAAGTATAAAGGCATTATACTTCCTATCTTTTCATGAGGTCAAATCAATTAGAAATTAAGAAGTTCTAGATATTTATCATGGTAAAATCATATGAAATTCTGCAATTGATAGAAATACAATTTTTCAGCTTTGTTCTTGAAAATTAACAAAGGGATAAAGAACAAAAAAAGAAAAAAAGGAAAAAAGCAAATGATGTATTTTGTTTTGTAAACTTCAGTTGTCATCTTGTATATATTATTATATTATTAAATAAATATACTATTAAAATGCAAGAGAAAAGCTAGTTAATTATAATTGGGATTCTCATGCATCAATTCCTCAGGAAAGAAATCTTTCATATTAGCAAGGACACACTAAAAAATAGATCGTTCATGATATAACCAGTAGAATTTTTTCTGCATGTTAAAGTGATTCTTAATTTAGCTATTTATCACAATTTTCATGGTGCAGTCTAAATTTCCAGCCAATACTGTTTTTAAAAACCTTTTACTTTGTGTTAAGAAGGCCAGAAGACTGCCCTACATTTGTATTTTGTCCTTCATGAATTAACAGAGTTCTCAGAGCTCCATTTTATTAAACTAGGGATTTGAGAAACTATAGTGAGAAAAGCAAATGAGTTTACTAAATTGTACTATGACCACAGAAAGGATGGTGATGGGTGAGGGCATGCAGTATATTCTGAAGAGATGGGAACAGTGTTGTTGTCGTTGTTTTAATTTAGTTGAATCATTGGCAGTTTGCCATTTTATCAGTGTAAGGTTTTATCGAATGATTTATCACCTTCAAGTGAGAAGAGCAGTGTGACAGATCAGAAGCCTTTTGGACATTTTCCTATCCTGAATCAATGGTTCTGGGCTACAACCTCCTGGTTTATTCATAAACTAGGTTGGAAAGATATGGCTTTCATTAGTCATTAATCAACAACCTTTCTGAAATAACTTGAAAGCAGTAGCATTATAATGCTCTGTATCAGATATATTTCTAGGTGTGTATCCTGGGCCTTGTCAGAGAAAGTGAAAGATTCCACCAGAAAACTTGGCCTTACAGGAGGCAACTGTTTTCAAGGGAATTATGCAGCACTAATTAAATAATTATTACTCTAAATTTTTTCTTAATGTCTATATTCTGTATGTGTTTTCTCTTCCCCCTTTAACGATGGTACACTTTCAATCCCTTTGAAACATTAAACAAACCAGCAATGATTGCTTTAGCTTAGCAAAAAAGAAAAAAAAAAGCTCACAATGAAATTAATGTGACAGTGAAAGGTCTGGCTGAGAAAAACAAGCATCCAAGTCACTTACTGTAAGAACCCCTTCATTACCCAAACTCCTATAATGAAATTTTGGATGTGCCATAAATAGTTTCAATATGACTAAAAGAATAATAGCACGAATTTACAAAACTTGAACAAATCCCAATTTAAAGTAACTAAGAGACCGTGTGTGAGACCATGACTATAAAGAATTTGACAATAATTCTAGCATTTACCAATCATGTCTTATCTGAACAGCTCATGTATATGCTAAGGTAAACAAAATATATGTAGAATAATGCTTTAAAAATTATAAATTTGTGAAACTATGGGAATAGTGGGTTTATTCTCATTTATTTTATTCATTTTCTGCATGTATGTGTGACTCAGTATTTCAATTCCCTTCCATCTTTTATTTCTCTGTTTTCCTCTCTGAAACTTACTTGTCTGGCACTAGGTTAAAGGCTACTCTGAGAGACACGGTAAAGTCCTTAAAATCCTTCCAGGACACTATTATCTGCTCCCACCATCAAGGGTCCATTGTTCAGTGTTGAAACTCAAGATATGCCTTCAGAATCAAATTCAAAAGAAGAAAAAGGCTTTACACAGCAGGTATACTAGTAAAGTTGTTAAAAAATCTAGTCCTTAAGAGGATAATGGATATAAGGTGAGTAAAACTGTTAACCTAGCAATCAGAAGAAGGTACTACTCCTACATTGAACTTTGTAAATGGAAAATAATTTTTTTGAAAAAAAAAAACACCTGATTTTTAAAGTGATGTTTTTAGAAGACTAATCGGAATAACTTTCTCATACTGACCCCAATCTGTAAGAAGGTGACAGATTGGTCCTTTTTACTGTGAAAGAAGATTTCTCCTACCATTTAAAGAAAAAAAGTAGCAAGTAATGTTAACTAAATGTTATATAATGGATGTTGAAAGGTAGAGAATAAAGAAAGAAGGGGATTATAAGGATTAGAATAAGGGCCTGCGGGAAAATTGATGTTACCTAGCATTAAAATATCTAATTAAGAAAGAAAAATTTTATTGGTTATTTACACCGATCCAACCCTGTAATAAACTTTTGGAATGGGTCCAATCTGTATACACAAGTCCTCTCTAGCACTGTACAAATCCATTACTTACTCCTGTATCAAAAGAGTGATTCTTGATGTTTAAAAGAGACAAGTGATCTGTATTTACCTAAAATTATTCATTTAAGATAAATTTCTAAAAGTAGAATGATATGCCAAAGGGAATTAACAAATCTAAGGTTTTTTTGTCAACAGTCTTCTCAATCCCAGTTTGCACTCTTCCTGTTAATATAGGAACATATTAAAAGAATGCAGTTTTCTGCTCCTTTAAGTAAGTAAAATTCTGAAACACCTGACCATTAAAACACAATACAATTAGGTTTGGATCTGCCTGTTTTGATCATCACAACTTGGTAGTGACCCAACATCCAACAATTGCCAAAATGTTTTTGTCTCTGCCACTCATGACTCCTTTTGGGGAGAGCAAATCTCGTTTCTCAGCTCCAGACACAAAGGGGGGTTATAACATAAGCTGAACTGATTATAGTATCCTATACTGCAGAATTTGTGACTCAAGGTGAATAAGCCAGTCAATCAGATTCCTTTACTAGATTACTTCACCTTTCCACTGAGGCTGGTAGGAATACCTCTCTGAGTATGAAAGAGTAAGGATTTAACCACAGAACTGCTTGTGGTCCTAAATATAGAAATCTTAGTATCAACACAATAGATAGAAGCTGTAAATTAGTTGTATGCCTACATGAAATACAGAGGTGGAGAGTTATAACAAGAGAAATTAGCGAGAGAAAGAGAGAATGCTTGAGTTATTTGATGCAGTTATTTCAAGCCCAATGTGTCTCCTGATATTTCAGTAGCTTGATATCATCAAAGAGTAAATATGCCTCCTTTTTTAAGCTTAATGAAATGGAATATCTGTCATTTCCATCTAAAATAATTCTTAAAAATATATACTTTTCTTTAGAGAATATAGTGATTAATTTTAGTTTTGAAAAATACATTTTTAAGGGATTGAGATTTGCAACATGTATTTTATATTTAAATGGAGTCTTTTGAAAGAATATAAAAGTCTATTTTCAGTTTTTATTTCTTTATTGTAGACAAAATTCTAGATTAATTCACATTTTCTTAAATTTGTTTTAATCAAAAGGAAGAACTTAGCAACTTAGCAACCCCCATAGGGTCTCAGTGAAACCAGGAATTTCATGAGACTCTTAGAGGACAATGGCTCTACACCATATTGTTAACCTAATACAAGACTTGAGCTTGAGGAATTTATTCTGCAATTGTAGAAGAGTAGCAAATAGGTCACGGCTTTCAAGAAATTCTCTATGGATAAACTCAGAAGAAATCAAACCTTAACTGGGGTATATAATGTAAAAAATATATTTCACTAGAAGCATCAATCTTCCTTAAAGATATGAAATCAATTTTAAATTTTTGTAAAATTAAAGGATTTTATTTTTGGCTCTGATGTATGAATCTTAGCCATTTGTCTGAAATTTTTGAAGAAGTATTTTGATGATTATGTCTCTCTATTGATTCTCATTTATCTATGTAGGTTTTGATTGTGCAAATATCTATTATATTATTTTGTTTATATGCATATGGTTATGCTTTGTTTTCTTTTCACCTCAGTGAATGTTTTGTTAACATTTGAGTTTTGACAGAAAACTTAGTTTGGGTATTATCTTTGATTTATATTTTGATATGCATTTAAATGTACTTCTATTTTAAAAGGTAAAATACATATATATTTGGAAGAGAAAGCTTGACTATATGCTAAAAACAAAGTATTTAATATAATTAGGAAAATTTAAAATATCCTGAAATATTTGTAAGGTTTGACAGGCATTCATATTCTTAAGTTTTCCATATGACCAGACTTAAAGTCTTTCATATCCATATGAAAAATATGAAAATATTATTCTTATAGTGATATTTAATATTGATCACTAGCATTTTTTTGCAACTGGAAAGGGAATTCTGGGTTATACCAACACAGGAACATCAAAATCAACAAAAACAATAAAAATTATTTGAAGCTTCCTTAAAGATTAACCTAATATTACTGCCTTAAAAGGTGAGTCTGACATCATAATGGTGCTTGGATTTGAATCATGTATCATAGAGAAGATCAAAGGAGCTATGAAAGCTGATATTAAACATCCTCATTAAAATATACAACAAAAGTGATTTTTTTAATAATTCTTGGGTAAAGTGATATCAAACAATTTTAAAAATATAAATATCTCAGATATTAAGGATTTGGCCATGTTAGTTTTTTTATATGCTTTGAAGATACTTCTTATATCTAAAATCATGCCAATTTTACAATAATATAAAGCATAAATAAATTCTTTATTTTAATGAATGCAGCAGAACTCTTTTGTCCACCTGGTTATTTCATCTTTCCAGCATCTTTTTCAGTGTCATTTTTAAGTACTCCACGAATTCCTCTTAGGAAAATATCCTTCTTCAATTCCCAGGTGCATGGAAGGACTTTGGCTGGCTGCCTACCACCCCCTGGCTTAGATAAGCTGTTCAGATTTCTTCACCTGTAAATCTGAATTTTTAAACCAAATCATATTAGTTTCCTTTGATTGGTGTAACACATTATCACAAAGTTGGTGGCTTAAAACAACAGAAAGATGTTCTGCCAAAGTTCTGGAGGCCAGAAGTCCAAAATCAAGTTGTCTGGAGGGCTGCACTTCCCCCAGAGGCTGTTAACAATTCAAATTCCACAAATCTATGCACTAAAACTAATAGAGTGTATGGAACAATAGAGTTGGAGCAGATAAACCAAAACCTATGCAACTTTCTAAACCAAGAACTGATAAAAACAATAATCGACACCTTGTGAAATGGAGTGAAAACAATGATGACTTTTTAGCTAGAGCAAGGCAGGTGGGCTGTCACATGAATGGAGTAGAGCTCTGAGCCAGTGGTTCTACTTTTAAGGTGTGCAATGAAGGTGATGAGATGAACTGAGATCTGTACATTACCAGGAGTGTGCTCAGGGTGCAGGGGCTCATTTTTTAATACAGGCAAAAGAACTCCTGCTGCTAATGTAATCTTTCCTGCTGAACATTATAATTCTATTTCAGCCATTCCTGTTCTATTTCAGCCATTCCTGTCTAGAATAAAAAGTCAATGTACCAATGTCACATAAGTATTATACTGTCACCATTTCTCTTTGTTATCAATTCCTATGTGCTAATTACAGAAACAAGCACTGTAGTAGAACAGACTGTACAATGATCTCTAGAAAAATAGAATTTTGTTTCTTCCCCATGCCTAAATGTTCAGCTGCTCATTTTATTATAGATACTTCATATGTTCCTAATCTTTTTGTGTTTATGTATTTTGTTTTTCTTACTGGAACCAAAGAACACTAGCCTACACTAAAAAATATGTATGCGTGCAGAAAGAGATGATAGATGAGGAAGAGAGAGAGAAAGAGAGAGAAAGAAGGAATGAGATGTGCAGACATACCTGGAAATCTATTATAGCAAGTGCTATCCAGTATTTGTTATACAATGCATCCTCGATGCTCTCACAGATCACTGAGACTATTTGCACCAAAATTTTCTCCATTGATTTTTGATTGTTTGTTCAAAGGAGTAGTAAATGTAACATTTTTTTAAATGAGTGGTGGGTTATATACAATCCTATGATTTGCTTTTTTAAAATCTGGATTGCCCTCTGTTGAAAAGTCTGAATAACTAGAAGAGACTAGAGAATGCGTCTGAATCCTAGAGGAACAGGGAAACAAGGCAAAATGATTGTGAGGTTTTTGGTAATTGTGAGAGTGGATGGATTTGGTAATTTTGATAATTGTCAGAATAGAAGGATCAACACTGGAAGAGAGAGTTTGCTCCTCCTAGAAGTCTGGAACTGAGGCAGGGACTTATGGGCCCTAGGTGGTCAGATAGCAGAGACCAGCACATGTATTGGATATGAAAAGACTAAGAGAAATTAACATTTATACAAAATCAACTGCTCTTCTCCATGGACAAACAACAGATTTCATTAAACTAAGTACAAAATAAAAAAAGAAAGAAGTTAGAAATCTTTCTGTCCAGAAAGGACTAGGACCCACATCTAGCAAACTTTAATATCTACTGAAGTACATGAAAGAATTCTCAACAAATTTAGAACCATATCATGGTTCTGGATTTAAAATATTAAGTGTTAAAAAAAAACAAAGAAATATGTAATGTATTTAATTGTAATTTTCCTTGTGGAGACAACAAATTGAAAGATGCTAAAATTTTATGGAATCACAATTGTCTGAAAATAGGTAAGAAATTCATAAAAAAGAATAATAAATGCATAGTAGATTTAACACCTTTCAAAATGCACTGTGCAGCCAATACTCTGAAAATAGAAGAATGTTAAGAAAGAAAGACACAAATAAATGGTTGGAATAAAATACAGAGTATCATAAATGTGACATTTCATGTCATTATCAAAGGAGTTTTTTAGTATTTAATGAAACAAAAATTATCAGGCATTTGTTAGGAAGTAATCAAAATATTTTTCTACCTCACACTGCATCATATATTCCACATGGATTAGAATATTTATCTAAAATTTTAGATAGAAATCTAGGGCAATACTATCATAATTTTGGATTAGGAAATATTTCATGCAAAGTAAAATACAGAAAATTTAAAGATAGAAATTTTTGACTTTACATGTATTTTAAATATATAGTATAAGACAATATAAAGTTAAAGAATATAGATATGTTGAGAAATATATTTTCAGTATATATGATAGATAAAATTTCTATCCATACTAATTAATAAATCTCTAAAATTTCTAAGAAAAAGAAAAAAAAAGCAAAAATTTAAAAAAATGAGTAAGTTATGAATAAGTGGTTCAAAGAACAGGCAATCTATGTGAAGAGATTTTCAATCTCACTAACAGAGAAGGGCAAATGAAATCAGCATAAAATATCATTCTTGTACTTATCCAGTTAGCAAAATATAATAAGATTCCAACATTCATTGCTTTTAAAATATTATATAAACATTTTGACTTACTAAACATTCTATAGAAAAATTTAAATATCTATTAAAATAAGTACACATAATATTTCTCAGAAATTTTTCTTTAGAGAATATAACAGCTAAATGATATTAATGCCCATCATCAAGAGAATACTTGAACAAATTATATTATGTAAACTGTGGAATGTTGAGCAGATATTAAAAAGAATGAATTATAATTCATGCAATGCTTAGTTTGCATAAACATGGAGAAAAGATGTTGAAAGATGATCATCAGTTTGTTAATAGTATTTAGCTTTGAAGTGAAATATTAAGATGGAAGTTTGGCAGTACGCATAAAAAAATTATCTATATATAAGTGTACATTTTCATTAGTTACAATAAGAATGTATTTTGATAAAATTATAAACTTTTGTTAGAAAAGATCTAAAACAGGCAAATATTCAAAATAGCTCTGTTCCATGTAAATGCCTTCCAGAATCTGTATCAGAAACTTATTGATAAGAATATCAGAAGAATATGCATCCAATTAATAACTTACATTTTGCTTCTGCCTTTGCCATTCATTTATTAATTGTCCTGGAGGAAATGACCTATGGATTGGTGTGATATTATGATATAATAAAAATATGTATTTGGTATTCGTCCCTATTTCCTGGCAGAGGTTTTAATACCCTTGGAATTTTCTGAGTGATATGGGTAACAGGAGCACCTTTTGTTATTCATAATAAGCTCCTTTCAACCATGTCTGAGTTTATGTTAATGAGGTGACTGTCTGTGGGCCCCTAGGTAGCTTCAACATGGGAAATGGCCACCAGAGGAAACTATCATGTCACCCCCTCCCTAACCACAAGGGAGGGGAAAGGAGCTGAAAATTTAATTAACCACAAACAGCCAATAATTTAATCAATCATATTAAATCTGTAATGTAGTTTCCATAAAAACTCTAAATGATAAGGCTCAGAGAATTTCTGGGTTGGGGAACACATTGAGGTCCTGGGATGGTGGCTTCCCTGAAGAGCACATAGGATCTTTGAGCCTCTTCTTGAGCTTCTTTTTTGCAACCTATGTTTTTTTAACTCTTTTTGCTACTATTCTTCTATTAAGCTTTCAGAACTATACTAATATACTCTTTCTATGGTGTATTTAATTTGATTAGCTTGCTTATGTATCAATATGTCTTCCAGGTCATTGACATATCTATTTTCTTTAGTGATAATCATAAGTTGGTTTATAGGTTAAAATTTGGTGTCGAATTGAAAGAAAACTGGGAGTTAATCTTTCACATTCTTCCCTGTCCCTACATTTTTGCTTTTACTTCCCTTTGTTAGCAATGGGTAAGTAGTAAACTGACCTGGACCATGAGAAGGAGGCTGTGGAGAACACAAAGTGAGGAGATTGAACTGGGAAGCGAAAGGGAGCACATATTCCTGCCAGCGCTTCCCTACACTGGCAGGCTGCTCTGATCATTAGCAAACCTGATGAATTGCCCTCGAAAAAGAGTGCCTATTTAAACCAAGTAAAGATGATTTTCTTATTAGTGGCTCAAGGCAACTGGTATACTTTACAACTTACTCAACCGCGGCTGCAGTGGTTTTGAAATTCTTTGAGGTTTTGTAAGTCTTCTGCATTATACATTAGTACTTGTGCAACAGAAGACAATTTAAGATCTGACGGAGTACAGAATTTAAAGTTCAACTGCTCTGAAACACTGCAGGGAGTCTAGAGAAGAGGGGGAAATACCAAAAGAGAAACGTGCAAATTTCAGACAGAACTTTTCAAAATAAGCATAATTTACACTTTATATATTTTAAGTCTCTATGGCAATTTTTTGGTTTATTGTACAACTCTGTGAAGTAAAAACCTAGGTTTTGATACTCATTTATTAATTATATTTTAATATTAATGATTCATAGTAGGAGACTAAAGTAATACTGATTCAAATACTTCCGTCTCTATTTCAAATTGCAAATGTATGTTAGGGTCTCCATTTACATTAAGTTAAAGACAACTGTGTATGGTGTATTGCAATTATGTAAACTTTGTTCTCACCAATTAGGTAAGATTTAAAATGCCTTTAATGACATGACCTTTTAGGATTTTGCACATGTTGGAAGAGTGAAGAGATTATTATTGAAACATAATAATTTGATTATGGCATAGCGAAATTTTAGATAAAGAGAGAAAATCAAGCTGATATTATCTGGGCTTGTTACAATTACTTTATTTTATTGTCAACTAACAATTACCTCATTGCTGAGTTTAACCCTCGTCTTTGTTAACTTTGTGACCCCCCGTTTATCTAATTACTAAAAACTTAGAAAGGTGAGATAGATATGAGATTATTTATGGATCTTAGAGGTAGAGATACTCTCATAAAATCATCAGTTTGAGGCACACTTTACAGATGGTCAGAACACTATCACTGTTCACATATTATGTTTAACCATTTTTCTGCCAATAAGATGATGTTATGTAAAAATCCTGAGCATATATTTACAATGTAAATGAGAGCCACCCTAAACATTCTCATCTTACTTTTACATTTGCTAAACAAGATTCTTGACTAGTTTTAAGTCTTTAAATGTTTTAAAATGAATGCAAAGAAATCTGAACCACTTAGTCAACTACAGAGAGTCCCCTGGTAATGGACGACCCACCTTATGGCATTCAGTACTTATGAGCAGGCTCCCAAGGCCTTCCACAAGGATAAATTATAATTAAACAGTTAAATTAATAATTCTGGAGTGAGTTTTTTCCACTCATGTAAACAAACTTGCATGGCATAAATGGCTCATTGGAACAGCATCTTTATGCTAGCGGCCATTCTCATCGTTTATGTGGTCACTTAATGCACAGCATTACTTTTATCCTTCTTATTCAATTTTATGAGTCTGTGTTTACCCTTATGACAATGCCTCCAAAGCAAAAGTCCACTGCAAGTCCAAGTAAGCCTTCGGTGAAGAGAGAGTTTATTACAGTGGAAAAGTAAATAGAAATAATTAAGTGTTCAGAGACAGGCCAGTCTCCATCATTCACTGGGAAAACATTAGGCTTCAGTCACTCCACTCTCAAAACAATTATAATTATTCTTTATAAAGGATAAACAGGGAATAATGAAACACGTGAAAGGGAGTGCTCCAATGAAAGCATCAATTATTACTAAGTGGCATAGTGGATTAATTATTGAAATGGAAAGGTCATTATTGATTTGGTTAGAAATCAAAATAAGCATAATATCCCTATTAGCCTAGCATTGATGTAACATTAGTTGAGTGTTAATCCTTAATATTCTCTTTTGAAATTTCTCCTACCTCCTATCTAAACTTTTTATATGAGTTTGTTTTTATGCTCTGTTTGAATTAAAAGAAAAATCACAATAGTTTCTGCAACCTATTATTACAGTATGGGGATTTTATTATTATTACAGTATTATATTGTATTATTAATACCACATATGAGCCATTGTAGTATTGTTACTATTATTCTTACCATATATGTGCTGTTCAAATCTGATCTAATGATATTCTCGAGTACGTATCTTGTCCATAAACCAGAGACCGACTGTATATTAAATAAGATTCTTATAAAGAGTTAATAGGCCGGGCGTGGTAACTCACACCTGTAATCCTAGCACTCTAGGAGGCCGAGGCAGGTGGATTGTTTGAGC
>VBSM01000483.1:17870601-17966304 GCA_008086735.1 Cheirogaleus medius
AGGAATGTATCTTTTTTTCTATTTTTTTTTTAATGAGAATGATGAGTGAATGTAGTTTTCAGAAGAATAGGCTACTTGGCAAAGTTATTTACATTGAAATGGAATAATCAAATGCACAGATATTTTACAACTACTAAGAAGTAGTTAATAGCTTTGATTCCTAGATTATATGTAAAAATGAGGACAGAAATTTAATAATACTTTTATAAAATATTCTTTTTTCTCTCCATATCTGTATATCATATAATGAAAAGAAATAAAAGAACAACTACATAATTTTGGAGACTTGTCTTTCTTACTTCTCAAATTATTTGTTGAAGGAAATCTCTTAATATGAAGATAGGTTAATAGCTCTAAATCAATAATTTAGTAATTATGCATTGTGAATACAAACATTCTGAGCATAAATAATTTTAAAGGAGTTTTAAAGACAAATAGAAAGATGTGTAGGCATGTAGAAATGGATCCCTAAAAGATAAGTAAATCATCAAGATTTATAAATTTCAGTGATCAGTTTTATAGGTTGCTTTAATATTTTCCCAACTCCATCACTCTTCTACCTCCAAGACACATATTTCTTATCCTCTGTTGCCACCTTCTTTTAATTCACTTTAGAGAACAAAGATTAGATGCTGAAACTGGATATTGCATTTATCAACAGAATAGTTTAAAAGTAAAAAAGCTATGTCAAGGCTCCCCTTTGCAGCACTTGGCATTAATCCACTAATATGTGAAAACAATCACATAAACTAGATTGAAAATTCCTTTCTCTGCAAACAACTCTGGGTAGCATTCCTGAAACATTTTATCTAGATAATGTTGCCCTTAAGAATCAATGTTAATGTCTACATAACCGTGTGTTAATAACCATGATGTGTTATTGCTTTTGTTGTAATGATGATGACCATGAACTACTAGGTTACATTTTGAACATCCACGGAACAATACTACATTTATTATTAGCGACTATGGCATAGAAGTGTTCCACATGTCAGAGTTTCAATTTATATTGCATCCTACAAAGCAAGGCCTGAAGTTGGTGGAATATGAAGGGAACCACAACATAATGTCAACCATATATTAATAGTAAATATCTACCACTACTTGGCACATACTGGGCTCTAGCTCTTCCTTTCTCAACACGGTAAACTATAGATACCATTCTAGATTTTTAGCCCCTGACATTGTGTTTGATATTTAATTATCTTTTTTATAAGTTTTATAAATTTGCCTTTTTATCATTCGATATTGAAAGAAATTTTTCCACTTAAATGAAGTGATATAGAAACTCAAAATTAATTAACTCAATGCCACTCATGATTATCTGTGAAATGGACATCACAAATAAGTGAATATGAACCATCCTGTATAAATTGTCTCTATAGTTCAATATTAAACGTATGTTTACTCCAGATGCATTCAGTGAGGTAAAAGAAACAATATAAAAATTTCAATTCAATTCTCAAGTATGTTCAGCAAGTGTGCTATTAAAAAAGATCCTGACGTGGCCCGTTTGCAGGACGGGGGATGGACATATAACACAAAGAGACAGACAAAGAAAGACACAGACACACATAAAGACGGTACAAGACTGCAGCGCCGAATGCCCCAGTCACTTTATTCTTATAGTCAAAAAATCAAAGTTACTTCCTTATACGTGACCACCCAGGCATTGCAACAATGGCCATAGATTCCAGAACACGTAGCCTAAGGACACAGATGTCCCATGACTCAAGGTCTTAATGGGTTGCTTAAATCTACAGCCATAAGCCAGAGTTTGGGATAAGCACAGATAAACAATGCAGCCACAAAGGGGAACTTTGTACCCATTCCTTTCGGCCTGGCCCCCTGCGGCTGTGCCTGTCTTAGGTTGTTCCTCCGCTTGAGAAATCTTACCCGTCGTAGGCTAAACAGCCATCCCATGAGCTCAGGCAGTACCCGTAAGGGCAAGGTGTTTATCAAGTGGCCTCCAGACCCCCAGGGATGTGGGGCCGGGCAACATTTGCTTACGTGCAGAAGATCAAACTCTTTGTTATGCCTTCAAGCAGCAACCCTGTTTGTTAGCTGGAATGTATGACTCTTACGCCGCTCTGGGCTGGGCACATATTCCTTCTCCTAAAATTAATTCTTAAGCTGCACAATTATATGGCAAGTCTGCTACAAGATCCAATTGTAGAAAGAATGAGATCAACATAGAAAAACTGATGATTCAATGATCAAAAGTTAAATGCCAGTGTGCAAGAAATATCGAAAATTAACAAAGCAAAAATATTTCTAACTTATATGATTCAATAAGAAATAAGAAAGAATCAGAAAGTAACTGTATACCTTTATATTTCCTCACAAGTATGAATTATCATGTAGATATTACATATTTTTTCCTAATTAAAAAATCTAGGTTGAAAATGTGGATTCTGATTTCCCTTTCTCACCAACTTTTCCATGGCAGGCTGCTTGGATAACATAGATTTCGGTCTTTCATAGAGCAGAAATTGTGCCATGACCTGATTAAAATTTTATTGATTAAGAAACAGTAGCAATAATCATTGCTTTGATGACAAATGTGTTTTTAAAAAGTCTTCTGTTCTTGATGGATTATATTTCATAATCAAATTCTTTTTAATAATCATATGTGTTTTAAAATTAACCAGTTTTCTGTAAAATAAATGGTTGATTTAAAAATTAAGAGAATTTTAAAAATTATGAGAAGCACCATTTTTTCAACTAAGCCATAAATTGCATAGGTTTGGAATACAGGATCAATAAACACACCATTTTCTCATTGTGTCAAAAAATTTTTATTGACTCTTACTCTATAATAAAGAATGCTTGAGTATTTGTAATAATTTTATATAATCAACACTAATAATAAAGATATACTTTGGAATAGCCCCTGAAATAAGGTATATTTTTCCTGATAATCTACTCTTAATCTCTTCACAACATGGGGGGAAGTAAAGAACTCCTCTTCTCTGTTGCACACTGGATTTGACATTGAATATATGTCTGAAGATGACATAGGCCTTCCAAGAACATTACTAAAAACAAAAAGTGAATAAGAGAGTAAGATCCAAGATATACTGTGCACCAACAGAAGAGCTTTGTGAATATAGGACTGGATTGCTTCTGTGTTGAAAAAGGTATATATTATTCTCTTCTAAATGTGTTCATTATGTTTACTGTTTTACAACAACATTTCTAGGATTTATTGGGCCATGAATGTCTTTTTGAATTATAATGCATTGCTAGAAAGCCCACAGGAGCTCTCATGATATAGTGCTTCTCTCCAGTAAAATAGGTGGCCTAATGTCATTTCACAGATGGATTATAATTGCTACAAAAAATTATCACAGTTGGAATTTATTAGTTAAATCTGTGGACCACAATCTATCCTAAATCTATTCTCCACCTGTTCCCTGCAACTCTCAGCCTTGGGAATCTGAATTTTATGAACAACAACAACTGGCTGTCTTGGTCTTTGTGGCTCTTCTGACTTGCCTTTTTAAAAAGTTTTTCAATTGATAACAAATAATTGTACATATTTATAAAGTAAATAAATGGTTTTGGTTACAAGCACAGAATGTATAAGGATCAAATCAGAGTATTTAAGATATTGATCACCTGAACATTTATCATTTTTTCTCTGTGTTGGGAGCATTTCAAATCTTCTAGCTATTTTGACATTTTGAAATATACAAGAAATTATTAACTATAGTCACCCTACTATGCTATTGAACATTAGAACTTATTCCTTCTAATCTAACTGTGTGTTTGTATCCATTAACCAACTTATCTTTCCCTCCTTCTTACCTACACACCCTTCCCAGTTTCTGGTATTTATTATTCTACTCTCTACCTCCATGATATTAGCTTTTTTTAGCTTGATATATGACAAAGAACATGCAATATTTCTGTGCTTGACTTATTTCACTTAACACAATGACCTCTGATTCCACTCATGTTGCTGCAAATGACAGGATTTCATTCTTTTTGATAGCCATATAGTATTCCATTTTGTGTCCAAATCACATTTTTTATACATATGTCCATTGATGAAAACTTTGATTCCAAGTCTTGGCCATTGTGACCAGTGCCACAATAAACATGGGGGTGCTGCTGTCTCTTCGATACACTGGTTTCCTTTCCTTTGAATAAATATACAGTAGTGGGATTGCTGGATCATATGATAGTTCTAGTTGTAGTTTTTTGAAAAACCTTCATACAGTTTTCCAAAATGTGTGTACTAATTTCCATTCCCACCAACAGTGTCCAAGAGTTCACTTTTTTCCCACATCCTCACTAATATTTCTTTTTGGCATTTTGATAACAGCCATTTTAACTAGGTTGAGATGATAGCTTTGATTTGAATTTCCCTGATGATTAGCGATGTTAAATAGTTTTCCATATACTTTTTGTCCATTTGCACATCTTCTTTTGAGAAATGTCTATTCAGATCCTTTACCTACTTTATAGTGATGGGATTATTTGTGTTTTTTCTGTTGACTTGTTTGAATTCCTTGTATATTTTATATATTAGTACCTTGTTTGATAACTAGTTAGCAAATATTTCCTTCCATTCTATCAATTGTCTTTTCACTGTTGGTTGCTTCCTTTGCTGTACAGAAGATTTTTAGTTTAATGTAGTTCCATTAATTTATGGTTGTTTTCGTTGCCTGTGCTTTTGAAGTCTTAACCATAAAATCTATGCCTAGACAAATGTCTAGAAGTGTTTCTCCTATGTTTCCTTCTAGTATTTTTATAGTTTTTGTGTCTTACATTTAATGTGTTTAATCAATTTTAAGTTTATTTTTTTATATGATGACAGACAGGAGTCTTGTTTCATTCTTCTGCATATGTATATCCAATTTTTCCAGCACCATTTTTCAAAGAGTATGTCCTCTTTCTAAAGTATCCTTATTGCCTGCCTGTCAAAAATCAGTTGGCTGTATATATGTGGATTTATTTATGGATAGTCTATTCTGTTCCATTGATTTAGTAGTCTGTTTTTATGGAAGAATTGTCCTGTTTGGGATATGATGGCTTTGTACTATATTTGAACTCAAGTAGTTTGATGACTCCAACCGTGTGTGTGTGTGTGTGTGTGTGTGTGTGTTTTGACTAGTATTGCTTTGACTTTTCGGGGTCTTTGTGGTTCTATAAAACATTTAGGATTATTTTTTCTATTTCTGTGAAGAATTTCATTGATATTTTGGTAGAGATTACATTGACTCTGTAGATTGCTTTGGATAATATGGTCATTTTAACAGTATGGATTCTTCTGATCCATGAGCATGGGATGTCTTATCATTTATTCATGTCCTGTTCAATTTCTTTCATCAGTGTTTTGTAGTTTTTCTTGCAGGTGTCTTCCACCTTGCTGTTAAATTTATTGCAAGTATTTTATCTTTTGGTAGCTATTGTAAATAAGATTGCTTTCTTGATTTTTTTTTACAACTAGCTTGTTATTGGTGTATAGAAATGCTATTGATTTTTGTATATTGATTTTGTATCCTACAAATTTACTGAATTTGTTTATCAGTTCTAAGAAAGAATCCTTTGGTGTTGTCTTTAGGTCTTTCTACATACAATATTATGTCATCTGCAAATAAAAATAATTTGACTTCCTCTTTTCCAATTTGTATGCCTTTCATTTTTTTCTCTTGCCTGATTGTTCTGGCTAGAACTGTCAGTGTTATGTTGAATAAGGGTGGTAAAAATGGGTATCCTTATCTTGCTCCACTTCTCAGAAAAAAGGCTTTCAGCGTTTCTCCACTCTGTATGATATTAGTTGTAAGTTTGTTGTATATGGCTTTTATTATGTGAGGTGTTTTTTTTATGCCTAATTTGTTGAGAGTTTTTGCTGTAATGTTGAATTTTATGCAGTGCTTTTTTCTGCATCTATTGGGATGATCATATGGTTTTTGCCATACATTCTGTTGATGTGATGTATTACATTTATTGATTGTTGATTTCTGTATAATGAATCATCCTTGTATCTCTGAGATGAATCCCACTTGATCATAGTGAATTATTTTTTAATATGTTGTTACAGTTAGTTTGTTAGTACTTTTAAAGGATTTTTGCATCTACATTCATCAGGTATATTGGCCTATAGTTTTCTTTTCTTTTCTTTTCTTTTTTTTTTTTGTTTCATCCTTTTCTGGTTTTGGTATCAGAGTAATGCTAGCCTCATAGGATGAGTCTGGAAGAATCCCTTCCCCACCAATTTTTCTAGACTATTTTGAGAACAATTGGTATTAATTCTTTATTTATAAGTTTTCTAGAATTAAGCAGTAAAGCCATTCTGTCCTGAGCTTTTCTTTGTGGGGAGACTTTTATTACTAATTCAATCTTGCTATTCATTCTTGGTTGATTCAGAGTTTTTATTTCTTCCTGGTTTATTCAGGGTAGGTTGCATGTTTCCAGCAATTTATTTTCTAGGTTTTCCAATTTACTAGGATACAATTATTTATAATAATCTCTAATGACACTTTGTATTTTTGCGTTCTTATTTATGTCTCCTCTTTTGTTTTGATTTTCTTTATTTGGGTCTTCTATCCTTATCTCTTGGTTACTCTAACTAATGGTTTATTGATTTTGTTTATCATCTTAAAAAACAAATTTGTCTTTCATCAATCTTTTGTATTTTTCTTTTAGTCTCTATTTCATTTAGTTTTATTCTGATCCTTATTATTTATTTATTTCTAATTTCTACTAATTTGGCATTTTGTTTATTCTTGCTTTTCTAGGTCCTTGAGGGACATCATTATATTTTTTATTTGAAATTTATATACTTTTTGATGTTGGCATTTATTGCTATAAGTTTCATTCTTAGCATTTCTTTTCTGTATCATATAGGTTTTGTATGTTGTGTTTCTATTTTCATCTGTTTCGAGGGTTTTTTTATTTCCTTCTTAATTTATTTATTAACCCAATAGGGGCTCAGGAAAATGTTGTTTAATTGTCCTACAGTTGTACAGTTTCCAAAGTTCTTGTTATTGATTTCTAGTTTCATTCCATTGTGGATTAAGAATATACTTGATACAACTGCATTGTTTTTATAGTTGTCGAGACTTAAAAAAAATATTCCTTGCAAACAAAAACCAAATCAAATAAGAGCTACTATACTTACATTAGATAAAACAGACATACATAAATAATTGTAAAAAGAGACAAAGAAGTTCATTATATCATGATTAAGTGATGAATTCAGCAAGAGGATATAACAGTTCTACATAAATTTGGACCCACCACAGGAACACCTGACATATTAAGCAAATATTAGACCTAAAGGAAAGAGATAGACTTCAATAAAATAATAGTTGGGGATTTCAACACCCTACACTCAGCATTGGACAGATCAGGTACACAGAAAATCAAAAAAGAAACATTGGATTTTACCTGCATTTTAGACCAAATGAGCCCAGTAGACGTTTGCACAACATTTTACCCAACAGCTTTCCCAACATTTTTCCCATGAGTACATGAAACATTCTGCAGGATAGACCATGTGTTAAAACACAATATAAGTCTCAAAAAGTGTCCAAGTTGCCCCTGGACAACACACACGGGAACTGGTGGCAATGATAGTGGGTGGTGTGGACCTGTCCTCAGGCCCTGAATTGTGCGTGCACAGCTTGGCTGAGAAAGGCAAGGAGGATCTATTTTCAGGTCCCCTGACAGCACACTTGGGTGGCAGGGATGATATTGGTAATTGGGACAGGCCTATTCTCAAACCCCTGGATAGCACCCAGGCCAGCGTGTCTCCACTGAAGCTGCCATGCAGGTACACGGCAGCTCTGCTGCTGGAGTAAGTGAATTGCTGTTAGTGGTAGCAGCCCCAGGCAAACCAGATAGGCAGCTCTCAAACTCTGAGAAACACACACTTTGACTCCTTTTGTCCCTGGGGGCACTCTCCCTGGTGCCCTGCGCTGCTGTACCTCAGGGGATAAGGGGCTGCATGGGCTAGGGTGCTGGAAACCTGGCTGTACCACTTAGTCTAGCAGGAGTTGCAATGCTCAGGTCTCTGTGTAGATGTTAGGCAGGGTGAGTCAATGGGGACCTAGGGATATAGAGAGGTAGGGGCTCTTGGGCTCCAGGGTAGGATGTAGTCTGGTAGGGGCTGGGCTCTCAAAATGATGCAGTGCTACAGCTGTTTGGATGTGGGGTGGGGGAGGGACCAAGCATGAACACCTTCTCTGGAGCAATGCTGTCATATGAACTCCAGCAGCTCCCTATACTTGTCTCAGGGGCCATGCAGGATGAGGGGCTCTTTCATGGATGGGATTTCAGAAGTCCATGGTGGAAATGTGGACAGCTGAGGATCTGTTGCCTAACTTTTCCTCACAATGGGGAATTTCTTCTGGCTCTGAGCACCTCTCTTAGATGCTCTATTTAACATAGGATTATTTATGCACTGTTTTAGTCTTTTTTAGAAGAGGCAAGTGCCAGGTGCCTCTAGTCAGCCATCTTGAACAGAGTATGTCTTCTTTATCTTTTAAGAACAACCACAAATTTGAGACAATATGAACAAACCTTTTAACTATACAATACTATGTAAATGTTATACTAATTAATCAGCATTGAATTGCAATGCTGTTTAGCTGTTTTATAAATTGTTTGCCTTTCCCCCTCTAATTTGCTTTATGAATTAGTTTTTTTACATTTAGTATTCATGAAGGTTTTTGGTTTTTGAAGATGGCATTTCTAACTCCAAAAATATCTTTATGGGGGAGGCTTCATTGAGGAAAGAAAAGTAAGATGGATTGCATTTTCCACTAAAGTCATCAGTACTTTGATGAATAATTGCAGCGACTAGATGGTGTGGCTTTTGTTATGAAATGATTAGTACTAAACATTTGCTCAAAATCTTTCTCTCCTTTGGAGTTTAATTCTAGGGTAGTTTTCAGTGGTAAACAAAATTTCTGAGTTTTTTTTCCCTTTAGAAAGTGTGTTGAAATGGTTAAAAGCCCAGAGTTCGTATTGAAGTTCACTACCTGTGGCCTTTATTTGGTTTGAAACTTCATGCCTCATTGATAATATGCTCTGTCACTTTCTAAAGTGACAAGTCAGTATTCTTGCATAATTTATACTCAATTATCTATTAAAAATAATCCTTAAGTACTGGAATTTTATGACTCATTTCAACTAATGCTAAATAGAATCCAGACTGGATAAAAGATTTCCTTTTATTTAGTAGTTTGTAAACTTTATTTCTTCAAGTTTATTATCACTTTATAGTGTTTTACTTTCTGAAAAGTAGCATTCTTTCTACTGTGTGCCTTTAAAGATCACAAAGATGCAAATGTGGGTGGAAAATTGGCAGGGTTTTTATGTGTTTTTGTTAATCTAAGTTTGAGAAGATTTCTAGATCAAGAAGAAGTATAATCACATCCTTCTGCTTAAAATCTTAACCACGGGCTAACATCTGTGGGAGGTACTATCAAAAACAAGTGTCCTGACCACTGTCCTAAGAGGTTTAGATTAACTAGTGTCTCCTATTATTACTTGTAGGGAAATCTAACACCTTTCCCAAAATATTCTCAAGGACTTATCTCTCCTACTTTCTCTTCTAGATCTTCTTTTTCTGCCTTAATGAACTTAAATGTCACCCCCTATTTCTCTATTTGTCTCTTTTTCTACACCAATCAAGATAGGAAATTTATTCTCTTTCCTTTGATTTCTATTAAAAAACAAACTATGCAATTCATTCATGTAATGACAATAAAAAACCCTTGTATCCCCTAAATCTACTTAAATAAAAAAAAGAGGGAAAAAAACCAACCAAGTTTACTTCTACTAATTTATAGGAGTGTGCTCAAAGATTGCAGAGCTAAAAGGAATTTGATGGGCAAAGGTAAATTCTTTGAGAATAAATTTTGAATATATTTTCTGAAAAACATTTTGGCTACTTTATCATGATGTTTGGCCATCTCACTCTCTCTACCAACACACTCTATTGCCCTGTGATCACACTATATACCTTAGGTTTCTTCATGAAAACTCTTGTCCTCTTATTTTATTATTCACAGAAATTTCTCTTTCCACTTTTTCAATTGCCTCTGCCTATATTTACATGTTCAACTACAATTAACAGACCAGAAAATCTGACAGATTTTTAGAAATTCAATCTTTTCCTTTCAACCTGTTCTTTCACACAATCAGTAATGAGGAGCCCTAGGAACATTTATATCATTCCGCTAGAAGACAGAGAAGAATACATTCTAAATATGTACATTTATTTCTGTTTCACAGAGGTTCTGGTTATTATTTGAAGAGTTTTGCAGCTTCATCTTATTTTTTCTAACTACAAGGCTCCGTCACACATGGGACATGTTCAGTGTGTAATATGAAAAGTATTTTTAAAATGTTTATGCTATTACGATCTTTTTTAAAGTTTTACGAAGTTTTTAAAAAAATTTGGATTCCTTTGTTGTTTTATTTCTCTTGTTTCTGTATGGTTTTACTTATAATTTCAATATGTTTAGATTTTGTGGATACAACTAAAAGAGGAAAACCAATTAGACAAATATTTATCATAGGTGATACATATGTAAAATCTTGCTATCTGAACTGAGGCATTCTCCTAATTATTGCTAGAGGTCTTTTCAACAGCAGGAGTTCAGCAACCATTCTTTTTTACTACAATATGTTAGCGTACTTTCTTCATTCAGTAAAACATTAAAAGTGGTATAGAAAGATAATAGAAAATATATCCTTTTCCAAATAAAATTCACATTAAAAGAATTTTGCAAATTGTCTGTGAATTGACAAATTTCTACTAATCTCAAACTCCTAATATTTCCAATCATTATTCTTTCTGTAGCTGGAAAATGTTGAGATTAACCTGAGAATTTTATCCAGTTGAATATCATGATTATTATCACAACTTCTTTATGTGATATTGTATTAGTCAGTGTGAACTTAAATAGAATTTCAACTAAGAGGAGTTTAAAATTTAAGTGCTATAAGGACAATAGGCTTTCTGACACAGAACCAAAGAAAATCTATCAGCACTCTCTGACTGACCTGCATGCTTTTTAGTGTCTCCCTCTGAGAAATTCTTTATAAATAAAGTCCTACTGAAACCTTCTCTGAAACATAATCTTTCAATACAGATAGAGCAACCTTTCTTGGTCCAATTTTCACTCTACTTGGGTATGAAATTAAGCCACAATAAAGTCGAAAATTACTGTGAACCTAAAACTACTCTAAAAAGATAAAGTCTTTTTAAAAAAGTTACCTTACTGTATGCTAGATTTGGTTATTTTTACAAAATGTTTTGTCATTTAATTTTAAACTAATGACTGAAGAAATGAAATTAGTTAAATTGGAAGAAAAAATACAACTCAGGTTAAATAACTTTAAGTAGTGACTTTTAAAATGTAAATTGTATTAATTGTGGTAGTAGCTGTAATTTAAAAAATCCTTCATAATATCTCGGGTGTAGTAATAATCGTAACATATATACGTGTTAAATATAAACACATATATATATATAAACTACTTACCCTTAATGTCAGAAAGTTATTTTAATTACAGAGGTTGATGATTGTGGATATCAGTTAGAATTTCCATCTTTTCCCTCCATAATAACTCTAAACTCTTTATCCTTCCCTTGGCTGTGTTCCAAGCTGGGTAATCTTGTTCACCTAAATTTTTAATGTAGTTTCAATTGGATATTGCATGCTTTTTTATTTTCTGTCATGTACATTTGTGTAGTGTTGAGCATTTTTTATTTCTGAGTGTGTCGCAGTAATCCCTTTGTTTGGTTTGCCTTTCAGAGCATGCTTGAAAAATATTACCCAGCTTGTTGGAATCTTCAAGATGAGAGGTTATGAAACCATGAATGTCAATGTCAGAAGCCATTATCAAGCAACTTAAGAGGATTATGTTTATTGTTGATAGATTTAGTTTTTATTGAACCATACAGGAATCCCTGTTTATATAAACACACATGCTTCATCACCAGTTTGTCAATAGCAAACACTTTTGTTGTCATCGGAATATATTGAATTTTCACTTTTGCTTATTTTTTAATGGTCAGGTTAATAATAACTTGTCTGCCTATGTGGCTTTACTGTTTATAAATAAATGACAAGGGTGTTAGATTCAACAAATCTGCTTAGATGATTTTAGTTCTGACTTTAGTCAATATGAAGTAATTTAAGTAGACAAGGAAACTATTCTCAAAGGAAGGGTTTTCCATGTGCCACGCGAGTTTGGTTAGTAGAGGGTATAAGTGGTGCTTTGACAGGCTAAGATAGATTTTCCCCGGCACTTTTTTTCCTGGTCAGGACTCTTCTATCAGAGGAGCAAAATAAATCGTCCCCACTGGGATAAAGAACAGTATACAAATTTACCTGGACGTAATTACTAGGTGCTCAGAGAAATTAAGATATTATAGTTAAATCCAAATCTCTTAGAAAGGTAGGAAGCAAAGTGAAATATACTGTTTATATACTGTTTCTTTGGTAAAGACACACAACAATTATGTATTTGCTGTAAATAAACAGTGTAGACTGGACTACTTTCCCTGTAATATATACAAGTCTGTGACTAACTGACAAACATCTACTTTTGATTGTTGGGCAAACTTTTTAAAGGACACTGGATCAGAAATAATTTAATTTGTAGAGGAACATTAATATTAAATTATTTTTAATTTTTCCTAAGTTTGTTCTCACTAATTTATAAAGAGCTCTTCAAAAATGTAGAAAAATGTTCAAATTCCTGATAGAAAAAAAAAGAGCAAGACACGTGACAGCTCACAAAAAATGGTTATATCAAAAGCTCATAAACCTATTAAAAATACTTAATTCCACTCATAATAAGAAAGTGAAATTTATCTTACACTGGGTCAGTCCAGAAAAAATATTTACACTTATGGTCAATTGATTTCAACAAGAGTGCCAAGCTAATTCACTGAAAAGACAATGGTCTTTTTAACTAATGGTGCTGGGATAAGTGGATATCCACATGCAAAAGAATGAGTACACCAACTATATAAATTAATTCAAAATAAATGATAGATTTAAATGGGAGAGGTAAAACAGGTAAACTCTTATAACAAAACATAGGAGTATATCTTCATGACCTTAGATTAGGCAATGGTTTCTGAGATGGCACAAGCCACAAAAATAAATGTAGACAAATTGTACTTTTTTAAATTAGCACAATATTTAAAAGCACAATATTTTGTGCTTCAAATGACACCATCAAGAAAGTGAAATGGCAACAAATAGGAAAAAATAGTTACAAATCATATATCTGATAACTGTCTTGTATAGAGAATATATAGAGAAGTTTTATAATTCAACAATAAAAAGACAACTTTATTTTTAGATGGGGAAAGGATGTGAATAGACATTTCTACAAAGAATATATATGGAAAAGCAGTAAGAACGTGAAAAAAAATGTTCAACATCATTAATAAATAGAAAAAAGGCAATTCAAAGCCACAAGATAACACTTAATACCCATTACAATGGCTAAAATTAAAGAAGACATAAAATAACAAGTGGTAACAAGTATGTGGAGAATGGAATCCTTATGCATTGCTGATGGGATTTAAAATGGTACAGCCACTTTGGAAAGGAGTTTGGCAGTTCTTCAAAAGGTTACACAGAGTTACCATATGGCCCTGCAATACCATTTCTAAGTCCATACAAAAATATGGCCACATAAAAACCTGTACACAAATGTTCATAGCAACAGTTTGCATAACAGCCAAAAAGTAAAAACAAACTAAACACCCATCAAATAATTAATGGATAAAGAAAATATTTACAGAGTATGATTAAGCCATAAAAAGGACTAAAGTACTGAAAAATGCTCCAACATGGATGAACCTTAAAACGTTATGCCAAGTGAAAGATGCCAAACAGAAAAGACTACCTATTTTATCATTCCATTTATATGAAATATCCACAATAGGCAAGTTCCATTTTATGTTTCCTTAGAGACAGAAAGTAAATTGATAATGGCCTTAACGTAGGGTTAGGACGGATGGGGAGTGACTGCCAATGCATATGAGATTTCTTTGTGGTATGGTGAAAATATTCTAAAATTAGATGGTAGTGATGGTTGCACAACTATATGAATATATAAAAAACTATTGAATTGTATACTTTGAATGGGCAAATTTTATAACATGTGCATTATATCTCAATAAAACTGGTTCAACAAAAGAAAACGGCACTGGCTCACCATCCCTCATCTTTAATATTGACAAGAATGCATGCCTGAAAACATCCTCTGTGGGTGAGGCTATGGAAAACCATTCCCTCTCAGATACTACCACTTAGAGTTCAAAAATGTACAGTCTTCTAGAGAGGAATTGGACAAAAGCTAACAAAACTATTCTAGGAATTTGTTTGAAGAATCACAGCAACATATTTGCAGAAATAACATATTTGTTGGTCATTTCTGGTGACATTATCTATAATAGCAAACCCTTAGAAACTGTCTAAATACTCATCTATTGGTGGCTTGAATAAATATGAATTTTACATATATATAAATAAATAAATAAAAATAAGAGTACATTTAAAAGGATGTATATTATAAGCATAAAAGTTAAGGTCTTTGTGAACTACATGCAGTGATTTCCAGGATGTATATTTGGTTAAGTACAAAAGCAACATGTAATATGATGTATTTTTGTGCTGCATTTTGTAATAGAAAAAAGTGACACACACCCTTAAACTTGGTTCAAATCCTAGCTCTATCATATAGTTCTAATATAGCCTTTGGTAAGTTTCTGGTTTTCTCTTCCAGAAATTAAAGTGGTTGAAATATAAAATAACTTAAAAATTACTTATGCTCCAAAAGTTTATCTAATTTTGAAGAGTTTTTTGGCTACTGTAGATGGAGCATGGAACTAAGAAAAAGTAAAGACAGGATTTTCTCCTCAAAATTCCTAGAAGAGTACAGCGATTATAAGAAAAATCAGTTTACCTTAATGATAACCAAAATCATTCTTTGTATATATCAAACAAATACATGTAAGCAATTGCTTTTCTATTGTTGAAAACTATGAACATATATGTCATAAAAACTATGGTTTCATTTCCCCCTTCCCCAAATTATTTAAGAACAACTAGCATGATCAGTTGTCTGTAAATTTAAGTGAAGTTTCACATCAGTAATACATTCCAAAAGTCTTTTATTCTTCCTTTATAAGATAACATAAAGCCTGTGAAATGCAGGAGAGAAAATCACACTGTTTGGAAAGAATTCTTTGGTGATTAGAGCTGTTACTCAAACTTCCCTTTAGTTTAAAAGAAGCTTAAGAACTATCAAGAGTAAGACACGTTTACAACTTCAAAGGGTAGTTTGCAAGCCTGAATATCAAGTAGAAAGCACAATTGGAAAGGGATGACCTTGGAAGAATAAAGAGGTACCTGATTTACCTGTCAAAGTGGGTCAAGCCAAGAACTGAAACAAGACACTCCTTTCAAAGAAGATTTTATTTCCAAATAATTCCTACCACACACTAAAATATATTTTGCTACACTTGCTGTAAAATAATGTGTCAAAGTAGAGAAATTAAAATATGAATAATTTTAGCAACAAATATGCATCTATTCAATATTTTAATTTTAAAATATAACTGTGTGCAAACTATTTTTAAACCCTATTATTACTTATTTGCAGCAGACTATTTTCTAAGAAATTTAAAATAATCACATCATTCAAATATTGCAGATCACTTAGGGAAATAGTATTCTTATTGTATAGATGAGGAAATTGAGTTTCAGTAAAATTAAGTAATTTCCAGAGGTCAAAGAGGTAGTAAATGGCACAAGTCAGATTCAACCAGAGTTCTTCATTACTTTAAAACACAAGTACTTAAATAAGATATATTATGTTGAACACATGCGTAGCACAATACTTAAGAATATACCAGAAAGTAATAGCTATTTTATAAAGAAAATTATGAGCAGAGTAGTGTTTTCTATTCAAGAAGTAAATTTTTATTTTAATAATCAAGTATGGGTCACTCTCCCTAGTTGTTTCCAATGAATGAAACACTTGGACCTTAAACCGAATTTTCAAAGGAAATGTCAGAATAAATTAAACTGAAACTTTTGGATTTTAAAGGGCCTGATCAATATCAACATTTTTCTCTGTGGAATTGCAGTATTGATTGATTGATAGACACACAAATTAATCATAGCAAAACAAAATGTAACCCCAAAAATATAGCCAAGCATTGCTTAACAACAAGGATATGATCTGAGAAATGCATTCTTAGGGGATTTTGTGGTTGAGCAAACCTCAGAGTGTAGAGTGTACTTACACAAAACTAGATGATATAACATACTAGGCTGTATGTTATAGGCTATTGCTCCTAGGATAAAAACTTGTACAGCATGTTAGTACTGAATGCTATAGCCAATTATAACACAGTGGTGAGTATTTGCATATCTAAACAAAGAAAAGGTACAAGAAAATACGATATTATAATTTATGGGACTACTGTCCTATATGTGGTCTGTCATTGATGAAAAGGTGGTCATGGGGAACAGGAATGCATTTGAAGAATGTTTTAGGAGGGATTAATTAATATATGCTGTCTGTTACTCCTTTCCTGGGCCAATTTGGAAGATCTTATCCACTGGAAAGTTGGAAATTGCAGTTTCTTTCCACTAGTCCAAGGGTGAGAAGGGAGATGGAGGGACGACTGAACACACAAATGTATGCCTTTTAAATAGATGAGAATTTAAAAAGAAACATGGGCCCAAGCATGTGATCTACCTACTGAGTATCTTATTCCTCCTTTTTGGGGAAAATGACTAAGAGTGGGCACAAGGCCAGTATTTATACGAGGTACATCCTTGCACATGTGACTAAAAGGATGTTATGAGATGAATTGTTGATGTCCTAATCCTCAGTACTTCAGAATGTAACCTTACTTGGAAATAGGGTTTTTAAAGAAGTAATCAAGTTAAAATGAGGCCACTAGATTGTGCCTAATCCAATGACTGGTTTCCTTACAAAAGGGAAATATGGACACAGAGGCAGACATGCAGAGAACGGAGACTATGGAAAGAGACAGGGAGAAGGTCATATGAAGATCAGAGTTTTGTTGCACAAACCAAGGAATATCTTGGAGCTTTCAGAAGCTAGAAGAACAAGAAAGGAGCCTTCCTAAGCACCTTCAGGTTGCATGGCTCTGCAAACTCTTGGTTTTAGATTGCTAGCCTACAGAACTGTGAGACAATAAATGCCTTTGTTACAACAACCCTAGAAACAAATACAGAGAACAAGAATAAATTCCCCCTACAAAGGTGAAAAATCACACATTTCAATTAATAAACAAAAGAGGAACTAAGCTATTAAAGATGAAAACATTAACGATTTTTGGAAGCACTGCAATTAAGAACAGGAATATTTCAAAAGATATTTACTTTAGATTGCTTTGATTCTTCTTTTTGCTAGCATGCTTTCATAAAATCTTAGAAAGTTGTTTTTCCAGAATTATAAAAATTCTTTCATTAAGGAAAATTACAAACATATGTGGAAATGAGAAGCATAATAAGCCCCAATGAACCATCACTCAGCTTCAACAAATTGTTTATCTTTTTTTTTTTTTGGTTGTTCCCTTTTTTTATTACATATGTTCTTGAAATAAAAAGAAAAAGAAAGAAAGAAAAGAAAGAAAAAGAAAAGAAAGAAAGAAAGAGAAAGAAGGAAGGAAAGAAGGAAGGAAGGAAGGAAGGAAGGAAGGAAGGAAAAGGAAGAGAGAAAGAAAAGGAAGAGAGAAAGAAAAGAAAGATAGATTCTTAATGGCATCATCTGCTCTCTTCCCTATCGCTGACTTAACCACTACAATTACATGTTTAGCCTTGGAAATGCTAGAAGGAGTAAGCCCTACCGGAATGACAGTCTAACTCATTGTGTGCTTGTAATATTTCAGGTAGAGTTGAATTAGACCGTTTTAGTCTATGTGTATTTTCTAAAGAGATGCTGTGCAGATGAATGTAATTGTCTTCTATTTGTATCTCATCAAATCCAAAGAAATGAAACTCGGAAATGAAAGAAATAAGAGGGATTGTGGAGATTTTAGTGTTCAAAATCTACTATTTTTCTCTGGTATTTCACATTCCAAAGAACCCTTCTGTTACCCCACGTGTCTTTCCAGTTACTGAACTATTGCTTTAGCCTTCTTCATTGTTAAACTAAACAAAATATTTGTCAGTGCAGGTTGTCCCCACTTTCAAACCTCAAGTGACTATACAGTTGAATTCAGTCTGACCTGGGGCATCATTACTCCAATGAAACTATTTGTAAAAAGGACCAATTATTTCAATATTTTCAAGTAATTACTCCTTACTTTGGCCAATAAGATAGGTGAGATCTAGCCTCAATTAAATTTGCAGCCTCATTTCATTCCATTTTTTTTTTTTACCCCTTCAAATCAAATGTACTGAAATCCTTCTGTTTGTTTTCTCTAACATACCAAAATCTTTTCTGCTTCAAGACCTTACATATTTGGCTCACTCTCAACATGGATGTTACATGCAGTTGCTCTTCAAATGTTGGAATTTTCCTATATTTCAGTTACCTCAGTAAATTTTATCTAACAATGTGTAAAAGTTTGAGCCTCTTTTTTTCAATCTATCACTGTTCTTTAATCATTTCCTTCAGTGTGTTCAAGACTACCTGAAGTTATGTTCTTACATGTGTTCCTTATTATATTTCCTGACTCCTATTATATTGTAAATCACGGAAGTGGAGAGCATATATCTATTTTTTTCAACAATACACCCCTAATACTTATCCCATTGAATGGTGCATGGTATAGTAATAAATATTTATTAAATAAATGGATGTCCTTTTCTTCTAGCTGTCATCAATATGTGTCAGCTCCATCAACTCCCATCTCTGTCTTGCTAAATTACACACTTTGAATTTACAGGGGAGATAATCTCAGCTTGAGTCAGCTACATCCGCCATGGTGGAAGGGACATTTCACATAGAAGAGATATGGCCCTTCTTTATATGTTAGGTTCTTCTAGAGAAGATAGAGATGTTTGTGGCTCCAATGTGCTCACAGAGACTATTTATTACATAAGGCCAAATAGAATTTTAGAATTTTCTATGAGAGAAGATTAAACACAGGCAATGACTTAATGCTGCTATTAAAATGAGTATCTGTTAGAACAATGTTTCTAAATATTAAGAGGTTATATGATTCATAGAGATAGAATTGCTATTACATCATTTGTATATTTCAATTAGTAGTACAAATGAACCGCCTTCATTTTCTAAAACTTGTTTTTCTATGTTGTTGATATTGGTGCAGGTGAGATTCATGGTGAAGGTGGGGTGCACATTTAATTTTACTAACAGGAAGCTATAACAAACAGGAGGTGGATCTGGGAGCAAGTATGCAAATGATCAGCACACTGCTTAATAGGAAACAGAACAAAAGCCCTTTCTATTATGTTCATGCTTATAACTATTGGGGTTTGAGATTTCTCTCTTTCTCCTGACCCTCCTCCACACCCTCCAGCAAACCACGCACAAACTCAGGTCTAAGTCTATGAACGTACAGGTGCCACATTTTTCAGAGAATCAGACAGCCTCTGTCATCACTTTTCTACCTTCAAGTTCTTTTCTCCATTTACCAGCTGAGAGGAATGTTCTGACCTTCTCTAAGCTGGTGGATGTTAGATTATACATCATATCTTGGGGTATGAATGATATTGATGATAGAGATAGAGGCATAGATAGGGGTATAGAAATAATATAAGTATAGACATGAATATAATATAAATATAAACAAACTCAGAAAAATCCCTTAATTTCTCTTTAACAAAATTTGACCTAAAACTACTGGCTCAGAAATGGTTTTGCTTCAAATTTCTGTTTTTGAAATAAAAAACTTAATACCCATTGCTTCTCTCTCTTCATTCTAATTCTCACTGAGGCACAGGGTATTTCCAATTGAATATGGATACCATATAAAATTATGCAAAACTATATTAATATATAAATAAACCTTACTTTTTTAGTAAATGTATATTATGTCATTTAAAATATATTTTGAAATTAAAGATGTTGCACTTTAGTTTTGATTGGCTTATTCTTTTTCCTTTTAAAATAGCTTTTAAAATGAGTTTACCTACTGCAACATAAAGGGAAAACATGTAGATCAATTATTCATCTTTTTTCATAACAATGAACATGTGCAACTATCAGACTACAATTTGGCTGTTTATATAAATCCATTTTCACTGCAACTTCTATATCCTGAGGATATACTATCTGCACATTTTGTTTTTAAAGTACATTCTGTTTAAATTTATTTTTGCAAATGCTTTCCTAGGCTCAGACTAGAGGTATAAAAAATTCCTCTTTAATATCTTTTCCAACCTTATGCCTTTATTCCTCTGACTTCCTACATCCATAAAACCCATCCACCATGACTCTCAACCTTAACTGTCAATTACACTAGTAACCACTCATGGATTCTTCTAGATAGAAGTTCCTCCTTCCTTCCTTGAATTCTTTACTATGCTTTATATTATTTATATGAGTCTTCATCCACATGCTTTGTGGTAAATTTAAATGCTGTTTCCATCATTTTAAGAACAACATCTAAATGGAGTAAACAACTTCATATTTTCCCAAAAGAGTACAACCTGAATATATTCATATTATAGAATTATGTGCTTATTAAGATACATACTTGAAAATCATGACATTTTCCATTATATATTAGTTGGAATAATATTGATTATTTCAAATAATATATTAAATTTACATTTAACTGCAAATTATTATTTTCTAACCCTACATCAACAAAAAACAAAATAAAATAGGTTTCAGAAATTAAATTCTCAGTTTTCAAATTGCTAAAAAAGATCTCAAGTGAAAGAAATAGTTGAGGTAATTGAGTTTTCAATAGATAATTAAATGTTAATTAAAGGCATTTAGTTTTTAGCAATCATTCTTAGAATATATTTATCAATTAAGTGTTAACTTACATTTGCAAGTTAAAATTATTAACAAATAACTTTGGATGCTTTAACACAAAGCATCTTAAGGTGTATTTATACTTGATCTCTTCAAATAGAAGCAAATATAAGAATACATATGTTGCATGACTTCTAGGTGTTAGAAATAGTATTTATTTAAAGGGAATGAAATAGCAAAACTCCAAAAATCTATATTGAATTAACACTGTGTTGAAAACCTTATCTAAAAAAACTTAGCAAAGGTAATAAAAGTGGTAGGTCAAATTCATAAACAAAAGACACTTCCAGACCTAGAAGCTATAGTTCCTTTTAAGATCAGTAAAGCAAGAATTTAACCTTGCCACCACTGCAGTTTAAGTTATATAATTACATTCCTCAGAGTTGACATTTTCACCTTGGTAGGTATAATAAGGCCATGCAGATGTACGCTAAAACCAGTAATTTCAGCATTCTGCTTCTTCTCACGTCGATGGTAATAAGATATGGCAGTGAAGCATGCATGAACCTCCATTTAATTGTCAGCACAGTCTTTCATTTAAACAACAAAATAGTTAGCAGTAAGCTTATAAATGTGGAAAGCATGCAAAACAGAAACGGTGAGTCTGTTAACTTTAAAATCACCTCACGCAGAAAAGGTCAAGCATTTAAAATGTATTTCTACTACCCTTTAAAGAAGTCAAAACTAATAAAAAAATACATGCCTGGAAAAGATAACTGGATCTTTATTTGTAGAGAATGGAAACAGTTTGCTAAAACATCTTCAAATGTACATATCTTTAAATGTTGAATATATAGTAGAAAATGTGAGAAATTATTTAGACTTCAAGTCAACTTGTAGTCAGTACTACCTTATGCAGCCTTTCTCTTAAATTGGCAAATTTCATTTTTAGGTATAACCTAATAGGAAAACAAGTCTTGAAATATCAGCTATTGTTAACACTAAGGCTATAATTATGGCTCTATTTTTTTAAATTTTTGAATAGATAATATATTTATATTTTTTCAAATTCAGAAACAATATAAAAGTATACAAAGGTAATCATTTAGAAGTCCTGCACCATTTCCCATCCCCCCCTCCACTTTCCAAACCTATAGGTAATGTCTTTTTATTATTTTCTCATTTATTCTTTCAAAAAACACAATAAGAAATTCATTCTCAAAATATTACTTAAATAGTTTTAACTGACCTATGAACACTTTGTGAAATAGTATATAACACTGCACATCAACATAACATAATATTTCTAAGTTGTCACCTAAAGATAAATCAAAGAATTAGAGAATAATCTGGTATTACTGGCTTCACATAATAGAACAGGTTTTAACCATTTATTTTTATTTTTATTTTTCTGTCTCCTCTTCATTTTCTTGATCTCTGGATAATGGAAAGTCCAGAACTCAGTCCAGGGACCACTTGTCTTTGTATCCTGGTCTCTGTGTGGTCTCATCTAAATGCTGACAACTTATATTTCTATACTGGCAGACCAGTTCTCCTTTATAAAAACTCTAGTCCAGAATATCTAACAGCCTACTTGACACTTTCAAATTTCAGATTTATTATACACAAATCATGCTGATGTTCTTCCCCAAATCAACACCACCCTCAGCCTTACACATTTCAGTTTGTACCAGCTCGGTCCTTCTCGGTACTCAGGTTCCCAAACCTTGGTGAGGTTCCCAACCCTCAACGTCTCTCTTTCTCTTCCACACCAAACCCTGTCCTGTTTAGCATGGGCCCTGTTATTCCTCTGACCTCATCTCCTCCTAAACTCTCCATCATTCAGACATTCACTCTGTTCCAGCACACTGGCTCCCTTGCTGTTCCTACACTCCAGGCACATCTCCACCTCAGGGCATTGACAACTCAATACCCTTCTGCTTAGAATACTCTTTCCCTAGATGTCTACGTGGCAAGATACTTCACTTTACCCATATCTTTCTTTAAATTCTATAGGCTCCTCCTTATACAAATATCCAGAATTTGACCCTCTGTCATTATCCTGGCCGAGGCCATATTTTCATCACTCTTTTTTGCTATTGTAAATCGTTAGGACTACACTCTTTCTGCTCTTGACTGCCTTTCAAGTATTTTCAACATAGCCATTTGAGGGATGCTGTTAAAATATAAATCAGATTGTATCAGAATAAAAGTTAAAGTTCTTTCTATGAATTATAAGGCTCTGTATAATCTGGTTCCTATTACTCTTTTGAGGTCACCTGCTGTACGACCCACCCACTGCTCTGCCCGCTCTGTCAATCTCCTTGCTGTTTCTCCAGGTAAGCTCCCCTTCACCTAAGAGCATTTGTGCATGCCGTTTACTCTTGTCTGAAATCTCTTTCTTCAGTTCCTTTGGGTTTTTACATATTTTAAATTAATATATTTTATTATATATTTAAAATATTAAACATTAATAACAATTACAAAAACATGTAATATATTTAAATTTTAAAATATTAAAACCCAAAGGAACTGAGAAAAATTATATGTGATAAATATATAATTACAGTAATCACTACAATAAATAATAAAGAATACATTTATATTTATACATAAACTTTTTATTTTCAAAATTAGAATGGATTTTCATTATGCCATAATTCCTACATTCCCTCATTACAAAATCTCAAATGCCAAGAACAGTCTGTTAACTAACAGACATTCAATAAATATTTATTGAATCAAAGATTTCACATAGGAATGTATATTTATTTATATATGGAGATGAAATATATATTTTATAATTAGCTTATAATCTATAAAAATTATCAAAATATTTGGTTTTCTTTTAAATTTCTATGAAAATTATACATCTAAATTTTGCCAGACCATTAATGAAAAGGGCAAAAATCTGTTCTGAAAAATCTATATCCTCACATCAGAAAGAAAGGGCAGGTTTCTTTCAACATGTAAACTCTCAAAGGTTTATGTTATCCTAGTGGCTGATTCAAAAGGCTTTAGAACTAAGCCATTGTTATTCTGTATACTTAATTAGCTTTACACAGGATACAAAATGGCCAAAAAATTTTAACTGAAAAATATCATTTGCAAAATATTACAAAAATGCAGAACTAAGAAGTTATTTTCCTCAATCATTTATAAAAAATAGCCTAAAACAATGACCTTTTGTTGTTTATTTTTATGTCTTTGCAGAAACGGTTTATGAAACACTAACAAAAAAAAAAAAGAATTTTGAAAAGGTCATTGATGTATCCCAACCTGTTGTTGCATAATTAATAGAATTTTCCTTTTATATCTTGATGGTTTATCTTGGCTGCTAGTGGTAATACCAACATGCTGATATTAGGAAACGGTCAAAAGTAAGTTATTTTCCAATTTGAGACAATATATATCACTTAGATTTGTCAACATACTAACTGAGTTCATTAGAATTTGACAATCATGTGATGCTACTTAAATCTTAACAGCTACTGAAATAGCAATGCTAATAGCACTAGTTGAATAATTAATGAGGAGATGAAAGTTTGCAAATTTCTGGAACTATGTAGCACAGATATTTATCATGTAGTAGCCTAATCTCCCTCTCCAATTATGTTCCTTTTTAAATTAAGCAGTATCAATTTCAGAAAACCATGACATGGGAAATACATACACACATTGACAAACCTGCAGCGAAGTCACAATCTGGGCTTTTAGAACAAATTCAGTGAAGAGAATGTTTTATATAGCAAATGTTCAATAAAAGAACATTGAAAACTTAGGACATGTGACATAAAAATCAAGATTTGGGGCTTCTATTGAGAAAGGAAAAGGTTTGAAATGCTAATGCTCATTGTCTTATGATGACAATTGGCTGGAACTCTATCCAGATTTGGGACTTTGCTGCTCAGCTCGCAACAGTCCTTAGCACTCTCCACTAATCTTGCTGACATTGGAGATCACTGTCATGTTACATTTAGTGTCTCACTTTACTATATCCCTGGAAGGAGAGTAAAAAAAAAACAAACAAAAAAACAAATGTATTTTATTCATATATCTGTTCAAAGATAAATAGATAACCAAATGTGTCAAAGATAAAAACATAAATTGAGTCACAAGTTTAAAAAAAAGTGGGCAGTAGAGAATTTTTGTATATTTGCATAGAAATGTGGACTATAGTAACTTTGCAAAATGTGCAAAAATTTTGTGCAGTATCAATGAAATGCATTTAAACATTGAAACAATTAGCATTATGAGAAATATGACTAACATCTAGAAAATAATTGTAAGTAAAATTTATTTCACTAAAACAGGAGGGACATTTCGATCAGATTTTCATAAACATGTTTACTTGAAATATAACTTTGTGGTAAATTGTATTATCAGCTGAAAGCATGTGCTACCTCTCTACCTGGCCTTCACTGCAAGCAGGGTTACTCCTGGTGCTTCTCATTCAGCTAAGAGTGTATGACCAACTCCAGAGTAAGTTTGGGTTTTATGGAACTTGAACCTTATTTAATGTAATAGCATTCTTTTAAGTAAAGTAATAAAAATAAAATAAGATATCCAAACATAGTGTTTATATTGTCAATATTTAATTCAATACTATTAAACATGCAAAAAATCAAGAAAATGACAAATAAGGTATTTAAAACAGCTATTGTAAATATGCTCAAGGATATAAAGGAAAGTATGAATATAATGATGGGAAAACTGGAATGCAAACAAAAGAACCAAATAGATATTTAGAGCTAAAAATTATGTTAGAAATAAAATATTTATTGAATGGGATTAACATCAGATCAGTAGATTTGTGAACTTTAAGACACAGCAAAACATATTATTCAAAATGAAACACAAAAGGAAAAATACACTAAAATATAGTCTCTGCAATTTGATAACCTGTAATTTCTAACATAAATGTAATTGGAGCCTTTGAAAGATAAAATATGGAGATATAAGAACATATATATCCGTATTTTTATACACTTAAGAAATGGTGGACTAATTGTTAACAAACTTGATGAAAATATGATCTTCCTAAAATAATCAACAAATCTCAAGTAATATAAGGAGAAAATCAAATCAAGTTATACCCTAATCAAATCACTATAGAGACAGGTGAAAGAGAACAATCTTAAATTTAAAAGGAAAAAAAAGGCACATTATATAATAGAAATAAAAGATGAATGTGATCAAAGATTAGTTTGGGAAAGAATGCAAGGAACACAATAAAATATATGAGACTGTCCAGAAAGTATCCAGCCATTGTTAATAAAGTTTTCATATACATGACTGGATACTTTCTGGATAGCACCTGTGTGTGTGTGTGTGTGTGTGTGTGTGTGTATGTGTGTGTATCTATAGAGTACTGGGGAAGAAGGGGATACCTCTTCAATTTAAAATTGTACAGCTAGAAAAAATATTTTTCATGCAAATAAGAAAAATAAAGACCATTTCAAATCAAACACGTAGAGAATTCATTACCAAACAACTTACACTAAAAGCCCAACTTAAGCATTATAAAAGGTATCAATGTAACAAAACATGTGTACCCCCTCAATATTTTGAAATTTAAAAAAAGAACAAAAAATAGATATTGAGCTGTATTTCAAAATGAAATAAAATGATATTAGGTGAAAACTCAGAACTTCATACTAAAATGAAGAGTAACAGAATGAGTGAATATGGGGGCAATATGACCTTTTTTCCTTTTAAAGATTTCTTTAAAAGATAATTATTTAAAACAAAAATAATAATGATGTATTGTATTATCTAAATCATACTCAGAAGTAAAATTGTTAAAACAACAGCACAAAGGATGAAAGGGAAGAACTGAAGAATACTTGCATAAGGTGCTTATGTAGGAAATGGCACAGTATTATTGGAAGGTGTACTGTAACAAGTCAAAACAAATATTGTAAACCTTAGAACAATCAGTAAAAAATAAATAGAAAGAACATTGCAATATAGGTAATAAGCCAAGAGTGGATAATGCGTGATCTTATATAAAAACCTACAAGATATATGAGGATAAGAATGAAAAAAAAAAAGGAACACAACAAAGTGGAACAAAGAGAAAGTAAATGGCAAAATAGTAGACTAAAGCCAACCATATCAACAATTACATTAAATATAAAAGAGTTAAAAACAGTTAAATGTCAAAGATTGCCAGGATGAATTTAATAAGAAAGATGGGGGCCAGGAGTCTATTTTTAATTTAAGTATATAAATATGCTTAAATTTAAAAGGTGTAAAAATATGAGCTATGCAAATTCTAGTCAACGGAATGCTGGAATACTTATATTAATATTATAATAAGTAGACACTAGTAAAAGAAATACCATTATGATTTGCAACGGTTATGTTCTACAAAGTCACCACAAACACTGAATGAGTGAATACTGAATCATTGCTACTAAGGGTAAGTATACACACACCCACATTTTATGTAAATTAGCATCTTAAATCCTAAAAATAGATTTATACCGGTAGATTTTATTTTCTTAATTTTGCAAAAGAGGAAGGCAGGTTCAGAAGTATTAAATGTCTAGCCTGGGGCCTCTCTGGTGACAACTGCCAGGGTAGGAATTTATACTCCTTCCAACTGGCCTCAGATCCAGAGCTTCGTGTACCACACTGCCCTGTTCCCTACCCTCTCCTTTTTCAGACTAACTCTATGTGAAAGCTGAAACAAGGAGGCAGAGAGTCACCTTGTTTAATTTCAGCTGGGAACCTACATGTTGGGCAACTCAATTCTTTTGTGGCTATACATATGTGTGCCAATGACTGAGAAGGTGTCCAAGTGTTGATTTGGGGTTTTCAAATAAATTTTAGTGAGCACAGAAATTTGCAAATATGGAACACACAAATAAGAAGGATTTACTGAATTAATAGATGCAAAGAGAGGCATATAATAATACTAAGAGTGGCAATTCTTTAAGATGATGTGACAATCTTAAGTATGTATGCACCCGATAACAAAAATCCTAAGCCCTTGAAACAAAAATATACAGAACGAAAAGGAGAAATAGACAAATTCAATATTATGATTGATGGTTTTAACACTGCACTCTCAGTAATTTATTGAATAATGAAATGGAAATAAATACAGGCATAGAAATCTTGAACAAACCCATCATTTGATTTGACCTAATCTTAATTTGTGGAATCTTACAGCCAACAACAATAAAATTCACTTATTGCAGCTACTTCTTTGATGATAATCAGTAGACTTTAGTTTTCCTGGAACTGTAGAGCAGTGGTATCCCAATGGAACAGAAGATAATGTTTCCTGGAAGATGATGTTTGTCATTTGTAGGCTCAGAAATATCTTCCCTACAGTCATTACTCGGGACATTGATCTGAACATTAAGCACAGAAATGGATGCACAGAATAAAATAGCCATACGGAACTCTTTTCAGGACAAATAACTTGGAAAGAAAAGTTACTTTCTAAAGTAAAGTATTCATCTATAGAGTTATCTTTTTGATAACAATAAAAGAAAGGAAAAATAAAAAGTCTAGGCTTTTTTCCTCTGGTAAACTAACAAAATAAATCTGTCTTTCCTGTAATAGAGTAGTCTACCTATTTATCACAGCAGAACACTAACCCAGACATTTTAGATTAAATAATTGGGAAATAGGAAGGGCAAAGGAATAACCAGGGAGAAAGAAGAAAGGAGGAGTTAGTTTTATTCACATTACTGAGATCTGCTTTGAAAGCTTTTCTAATTTTATTTTCTTAAACTTCTGTTAATTTAATATGCTGGTTACAGTCCCAGTGGTACCATAATTATTATTCTTGCATGATGTGAAACTTTTTTTATTTTTTTACAAAGAGCTTTGGAAGACTACGAGTTATCCTCAAAATCCCTTGTACCATTTTCCCATAATAAAAATCCTGAAAAGTAGCTGATTACCTGAAATCCCAGCTAGAGACTACATTTATCAGCCTCTCATTTGGCTATGTTCTGGCTAATCTCTGTAAACACATTCTGCAAATGGAATATGAGAAAAAAATTGCATGCAATTTCCTTTGTGCCTTCATTAGAAAAGAGAATGCACTCCTCTTCCTCAATATTTTCTCTTTACTTTTGGTCAAAGACCAGATTGACCATGTGAATCTGGGAAACACTTTAGGAAAAGTAGGCCTCCAAGTTAAAAGTCTAGATATGTCATGAATATTCCCTTACCACCATGAAGCCTTTATTCTTGTCCATGTTGTACAAGAGAGAAAAGAAAATGAAATTTCTATCTTTCATAACTTTTTGTTTATAATTTTTGGTTATAGCAAATGGACTTAAATCCTAAATAGCAACAAATGATAAACTGTATATTTTTGGCTAGAATCAAAAGTTATTTAAATAAAAAGTTTAAGTAGTTCAATTTAGGATGAAAAGTGAGGCATTTATTATTATGCCCACTGTATTTTGTTTTAAATTACACAGTTATTTGGTAGGAACCAATAGACTTGTTTCGCAAAATTATTTAAAACAAGTTGGGAGTCTGGGCATTTCCTATTACCCTAACAAGTGAGTACTAGTGATATATAGTAATAATGTTACCTTCCCATTTTTCCAGTGGCATTTTATGATACTTTTGATAACTTTATCTCATTTTCTATATTGATGTCCATAGGAAAAAAACAGCTGAAAAAAATAAACTGCTGCTAGTGAAGTGTGGTGGTGTTTTATTTGATAATGATCACTCTTAATATGCTCACTATTGCATAGGCATTTCAAATTTCCTCTAAAAATCCACTGTTGCATTAATAATAATATTTCACTTCAAATAAAAATAGAATCATTTGCAAATTCAAAAGACAAATAAGAAGGATCAGATATTTCAATAATCTCTAAAACTCAAATATTATCATAATGGCTCAGTAACACTTTCATTTGTTACTGCACAAATGATTTTCATTATGCAAGGATAGCATATGCTAAGCAGTTATTCCTGAGCCATGTCCAGCATTTAATTCCTCATGTTGCTCATTTGGACAGTCATGAGGTTTCTTACCAAATTTAACTTAAGCTAGAATGTTCATGCTTATATTTTTTATAAGCATCAATTTCCTTTATCAAAAGAAAATTTAAAAGCATAGGGTTTCCATCAGATTTTTCACTAGCTTGTATAGAGTCAACTGGTCTGAATCATTTTTATCATTTAAATTATTTGCATGAGCCTTTTGATTTTCTTTTTAATTATTGTATTTTTAAATATTGTATTTTAAATATTTAAAATACAATATTTTAAATATTGTATTTTTTCAGTTATATAGTTAATTCTCATTTTAAAATTTTAAAAAAATTGTAGAAAAATTTAAAGATTAAGCTTTAAAGTATCTGTTTTCCTCTACCTCCAGTAAGATGTGCTCTGAAGTTTGTATAATCTTCCAGAATTTCAATGCATATTAATAATTAATTTATAAGTACAAATAGTTTTTTCTATTTTGATTAGTGTCCATAATTATTTTTGCATAATCTGTACTCACTTGAGAATAGGTTTTAGAAATATTTCTATGCTTAAATTGCTTATTATTCATGGATGTTCATATGGATGGACTTTTCACAAGTCTTTGTAACAGATGAATATATTTTCATCACTTTTGGGATGCTGCATTGAAACTTTTGTACTTATATCTTTGGAGAAAGATACAAGTGGAATAAATTCCTAGAGGTGCAATGGAAGATGAACATTTAAGGTGGTGATAGCTACCAGTCAAAAAACATTGAGAACATCACCTCTTCTTTATAGTGTCTTTATTTGCCCAAGTGATCTTTTTATTTTCCCCATGTCAGTTTCACACCTTTATATTACTCTAGCTTTCTAGAATATTGATTTTTTTTGAGATTAACACAAACCAATGTTTGAATAACTTCTGAAAATACATTTGTATGTAAATTTTTACTTTCAAGGTCAGAAAAACAAGTGTTAAACCTCTCATCTTTTTGTTTTTTTAAAAATACTTGGGAAAAGCATTTTTAATGAATTAGCTTGCTATTTTTTATTCTTTAGAACAGTGCTCATTAGTGGAAGGCCCATTCTCCATTTAGTTGTATGGCTTTTTCCAAACAGCTTTTACTCCAATGCATTTTACTTCTGTAGATATTCTCGACATATTCATGGCCATCATTTTTTAAAAAAAATTACAACTCTACACTCCCAAATTCTTTTTTCAATTTAATTCCATAATAGTTTGTTCCTCCTCACTAGAATGTAAAGCACCATGAGGCCAGAATTTTTCTTTTTCTTATTCAGAGTTATTTCCCAAGACCTGGAAGAGTGCCTGTAACATAGTAGGTACCCTAGGAACATTTGCTGAATGAATGAACAGATTCATTCTTGTTAACTATTTCCTTGCTCATTAATTTACATTTCACCCAAAATGCTTAATTTGTAGTTGTTATTGCTTACTAATGACAGTTCATTTATTCTCATTGTTTATTAAAATTATCGAAGGCATTTAAGTATTTGTTTTTCCTCCAGAAACAGACTTAGTATTGTCCCTTATATTAATATTTTCCTATGATATGTTTTCTATTTCATTGCTTTCTAGATAATTTGACATTTTAGTTTTGATTTTATCTTTGGTAATATTTCCTAATTTCCATAACATACTTTACAATTTGTTTCTGTTCTTTGATGGGATGGTTATTTAAGAAAATATTTCCATTTTTTCATACAAATAGTTTTTCTGGCTTTTTTAAAAAATTATTGACTAGTATAATTGTATCATTTTGTGGTTGTATCACAACCACAAAATATTACCTGTAAAATTGCTAATAGGGGAATTTATTAACATAATTATTCTCTGGAGGGTAAAAGTTTATGCATATAACATCCCTGTATATTTTTTATCTATTTTATTAGGTAGTGTGGAAGGTATATAGGCTTTTTTAAAATTAAAATTGAATGTTTTAAAGGTGTTCAAGATTTAAAACAATTAAGTCCTCTGTTTCTAGGATCTTTGCTTTATACTTTAGGTGTCATTTTGCTTTGTGCATAGATCCTATGTCTTTTACAACTTCTTCCTTATTTTGACCTTTATTTACTTTAGTTTTTTTAACCTCCACATCATTTCCTGCATGTTTTTATTTGGTCCTTTGTCCATGAAGTCTTTACTGTGTTTTTGTGACTCTAACTTTAATTTCATTTAAATTTTCCAGCATGTTTTTCTTAAATACTTTCCCTTTCAATCTTTATTTTCTCATCTTTCTTCTATGTACATTATAGACCTTGGTTTGTATTTTCACTGATCTAAAGATGTCAGTCTTTTTAGAGAGGAATGGATGGGAAGAATGGCTGCCTACACAGTTAGTGAAGTAATTAATAAACAAGAATTTACTACATTCATTTTAATTAGTTTTTTTACTACTTTTTACTTTTCTGTAGTTACTTTCATTCTTTGCTTGCTTTATTTTTGCTGACTATGCTGGGTATCTTCTCAAAATAGAAATTGTTATTTATTTCAGCTTATATGTTTGAAGAATACCAGAGTATTTCTTTTGCCCAGAAGAAAATAGGACATTAATAATCTGCTATATCAAGTAGCCATTATAGTTATTCAAATTATCAACAGTGGTGGTATGGAATAAACTACAGATGCAGGAAAAAGCCTTTGGTGGTCAAGGGCCTGTGACAGCTAGTTGTTATGAGGAAAACCGAAATTATAAAGATAGTAGTGTCAGGTGACCTCTTTTGACTGTACCTATGAAAGACCATCAAGAAAAGAGAAATTAAATGAGAAGGATTCTATGACATTTTTTAAGGCATGCCTTGCCTCCTATAGTCTCAGGATCCAATCCAGGGCCTGGCTACAATTTCTGTGGGGTTAAACTATGAACACTTGTAGGTTTTCACATTAAGATGGATGCCCTAGTGATGAAGGAGAATTAGTATGGAGGTATGTGGATTACCATATATTAGATTAAGAAACCTGAACCTCTTTTAACTTTTCCTGCCAGTCAAGGTAGCCCATCCTCCTACCTTATCTGAACAAGTTAGCCTCCCAAAACATAAAAAAAACTTTTCTATTGCTTTGCCAAATACAGTTCCCTCTCAGGGGAATTTCAGATACTCACAAAAATCCAACCCTACCATTGCCATTATTTCTAGCCTCATAGCAAAATCCCAACATATGGCAGAAGATCCCAGCATAAAACAGAAAGGTACAAGGCCAACTCTAGAAGTAGATAGCATCTATATCAAAAATTTATTGAATTCAGCAGTATGTATCAATAGGCGAGCCTATGTCGGAATAAATCCTAAGAGTATTAGAAAAAAAAGAAGAATAGACTATAACCTTGATGTGTGCTATGTATATTGACATGGAATTCTCTGCTGCACAAGAGAGTGGTAAATAATTGGCTAGTTTGGCTAATTAAAACCTAAACTCAATCAATAGTGGTGTAGAATCAATGAGATATCCTGGCTTAAGCTATAGAAAGAACTTCAAAGGCTCAGGAATATAGGAATGTTTGAAGAAGCTTATTACATTCAGTTTAATCAAGCACTCCTAACTATACTCTTTGGGAGGGCAGAAAAAACACACCCTTTATCAAGTTATTAAAATTTAATTATTGAATGAATGAGTGGGCATTTGTGTTTGGAAAAGCTAAGGAAGAGGTTTACAATTTAGGAAACATATTACTGTGGAGACAGTAATATGGGATTCAGTTCCATGAACTTGGTGAGAATAACACAAGTCAAAGTGGCAGAGGACTGGTGGTAATTATTAACCATCAGAGAGAAAAAAGGGACAATAACCTCAGTAAGACAGAATGTTAAGCAAAGTGGATTGAACTGTAGGGATTTGTGGTGAGATTGTAACACTTACATTCTTCACTGAACATGAGCAATTTTACAAAAATCAATACTAATAGGACAAAAATCAATCCATGACCATGATAAAGCAATACAAAAACAAGATCACACCAAAATCATATCTGAACATGAATAATTGTAAGTACAGTACACAACCACAAAGTAACCAAATATTCCCCTCTTTTGACTAACATGATTTACTACTCCTTTTTTTCCCCACAATTAAAATGCTTATTCTGTTTTGGTTCCTCCCACTTCCTAGACATATATTACAAGCATAACTAGGCTATCAATTGTTCCTCTCCAACTCATCCTTACTAAAATGCCCTACACTTCATCTAATACATTGTTCTTTGCTGCAGTAAAGAAATAAGTCTACCTTGTTCAATTACAGATGTGTTTTTTGATGGTGTTTGGTGCCAAGGCTTTCTAATGAAGAGTTGCCAACAAGATTCACCTGTTATACTTAACACAGACCACAAGGCCCACACAGACCACCTGGAGATGGTGCACAACTGATATCCCTTGTCTTTGTTTTGTGCTGCTCTAACAGAATACCACAAATTGGGTAATTTATGAAGAACAGAAATTTATTTTCTCACAGTTTTGGAGGCTAAGAAGTGAAATATTAAGGTGTTAGCATCTGGAGAGGGCCTTCTTGCTGTGATATCACCTGGTGGAAGGTGAAAGGGAAATAGAGAGCAAGAGGGCACTGAACTCACCTTTGTAACAAACCTACTTTAATAATAACAAATCAACTCCCAGAAAAACACCATTAATCCATTAATGAGGGAAGAGCTTTCATGACCTCATCATCTCCTGTCAGTCCTCACATTCCAACACTGTTGCATTGGGGATTAAGTTTGCAGCATATGAATGTTGGGGGTAATACATTGATATAATATTGAAGATAGTGAAGGAAACTTCCCTGAATTGGTATATCTCAGAGCACATTAGATAGGACATTTTTTAAAAACTGCTTGTTTTTCCTGCTAAAAATAGATTGGACATTAATCCAGTCTTGCAAATGGCAAAAGGGCAAGTCCCTAGAATTAATAATAATCTTGAGACTGTCTTTAGGGATAGCCTGTGATGCTGATTGTTTTCATGGCCCTTTTCATCACTTTATTGGTGACTTAAAACCAGAAATTGCAGTTTTGATTTGTAAATAAAAGATAGGCTGGAACATTGCTTCACTATATGAATTTCAGCATTTGGCTGCACAATATCAAGATACAGTAGAAAGAAAAATATTTTTAAGAAAATAAAGCTTAAGAAAATTATTGCCTTCCAAATAAAGCAGTTTAATGGATCTGCCCCTCTCTTAAGGAGAAACAACAACATAAAATTCTTTCTATAGGAACACTTGCTTAAATTATGGATAAAATGGCCAGTGGAAAATTAATTGTCACATCCTAAAAAAGCAATTGAAGCCCTTTTCCTTAGGGAATATGAATGCATTCCAAGCAGGATTATAGTGTTCAATGTCCAATGATTCTTTTAAAGCAAGGATAAATGACTTTCTACTGGACATAAATTAGATCTATAATAGTATCATTCTTTGTACCACTTACTCAGAGTCATAAGACTACTTCAGGTGTTAGAGATTTAAAGTGCCTCTCAAACTCTCCCTTTAAAAAAAGTGAAAACTAATGCTTGGCCCTCTTACTAGCCAATATATGTTACTTCTCTGTGAAACCACTCCAAAAATCTTAATAGGGAGAAAACTATGGAAATTTGGTGGCAAAGTCAAAAGCTCTTCCTACGTTCTTTCTCTAGACATACATGAAAATGCTTCAATTCATGAATCTTTAGAACATCAACAGCACCCAAACAAAAAAGGACTGAAAAGTATGGTGGAAATTTCATAAACAGGTTACTTATAATTCTTTTTATTAGAACTTTAACTCATCTGTTGAAGACTATTAAAGAAGTTCCTTGGGTTTATGAGCCATGGAACAGGTTTGTTATGTTTTACTCACCATGGATAATAACTCAAAGGCAATTCTGTTTCCAGGGCCACCCACTTTTGGTCAACTAGTAGACTTTTGTCTTCCTTTCTTACTTTGTACTTAGAGCCACACAATATTTGTTTGCCTTTTCATGGGAGAATCAACAATAGTTCTGGACTGATATGCCCCAAGGGTTTACTGAAGCCTCATTTTATTCTGTTAAGTTTGCAATCAAGACCTAAGAGTTTAACATTTTCTTATTACTCTTCTTTAATAAAATATATAATTGTCCTATTTCCACTCACAAAAAAACAAAGTTCTATAGCTGACACTTTTTGTTAAATACCTTCCCTCAGAAAGGCAGAAAGACTCAAGTAAAAATTGAAATTCTGTCATAAAAAATTTATTTTTTCTGAGGTCATATCCTCTTCATATAATACAACAAAATTTTCTGTTCCTGAACTTTTACTCTAGGAAAAAAAAAACATATATACAGCAGGTCTCCAATATCCATGGATTCCACATTTATGGATTCAAATAATCATGAATCAAACATATATATTAAAAAATAACAATACAATAAAAATACAGATAAAAACATACTATAGCAACTATTTACATAGCATTTATATTATAGGAGATATCCTAAGTAATTTAGAGATCATGTAAAGCATTTGGGGGAGAGTGTCGGTTATAAACAAATATTATGCCATTTATAACAGGGACGTGAGGGTCCACTGAACTTGGCATCCACAAGAGGTCCTAGAATCAATCCCCCACAGACACAGAGGGAAGATTGTATATACTTCCTGCCAAACAACAACAATTATTTAGAGTTTAAAGCAAAAGGAGTTTGTTTTCTTTTTTTTTTTTTTCTGAGAAAAATATTTTATCACTGACACTGTTTAGAATTGCTGGTTCACTCCCTCTGGCCTCCCCCTGGCCACCCAAAGCTATCCAACTTTTAGTTACTAACAGAGCACACCATATATTTGGAGTTTCAATTTTGATATACATCCTTGCACGATTGCAAGATAATGTGACTAAATACTGTAAAAGACACTCAGTGCCATTACCAACAGGTACTACTGGCCTTTCAAAATTATCCACTAAGAAGTCTCTGTGTGTCCTACAACATATAAGCTTCTCTCTTGAAAGAGGCATCAAGGGAAAACCTCCCTTGAGTTTCTATGGATGTGGCTTTACAACTGTACTGTTAACAATTAGCATAACTGTAAAACTTCAACATGCTAATCCTTAGATTTATGTATCCCTATTTTGAAAAACTCACCATTTTTTGCTTCTCTGCCTTTGGAACACTTTAGGTTGAGAATTTGCAGAAATCCTCTAGAAGCAGACAAAACTCAGAACATAAGCAATGACTCAACGGTGACTTTAAGCAGATGAGGGAACAAAGAAGACCGTTTCCACCCAAAAGAATAAAACAGAATTACCCTTCTGATAAGTCATCTTGTCTATTTCCCATTAATTTACTGTTTGCTATAATTATTATATATTTTGTTATCTCTTTGTGGTCACTTGGCCTGCCAGGTTTGTTTGTTTTTTTCCACATACTTTCACCTTATTATTTTTCATCTTATATCACCTTCTTCTGTCACCTAAGGAGAGGCAAAACTTTCCTGGTTTTTTTCTGCTATATTTTCTGCTTTAAATTTAATGAATGCCCCAATTTTTCATCTTCCATGTAATTCTAATGACATAAATTTAACAGCTATTCCTTTCACCACTCAGAAGGTATACTGTATTTTCTTCCACAGGTTCCTTCTGATGTATAGATTGTTCTATCATTATTAACCTCAACTCTTAATCTGATAAAAATTGAGTTTATCTCCAAAGTCCAGAAAATATGTTCAATGAAGTAATACTAGAATTGTCATCAGAAAACAGCTCACCAGTGAAAATAAATATTGGAGCTATCCTTGTTAGTGCAGCCAGTTTATTCTGTCTCTTCAGAGACTTTTTAGCCTGTAGATAACTATTTATACTCAGAAAATCTGCCTGCCTTCAGATACTAGTAATTGGCTTGCTTTCATAGTAATAAGCAATACTTATACTCTCAATTCTTTCTGTGCTCATTAGGGTACAACATTTTATGTGGAATCCAAGCTTACTTGGCATACTGCACAGCCCTCTATGCTATGTATTTGAGGCAATTGTTAGAGGCAAAAAGTGACACAAAGTGGTCATAATTGTATATATTATATTTTTACTAGACCAATATGTTCCCATTTACCTGGGAGTCTGTTAAACAGAAAAAAAATACTTATCATTGTTATATAAGATACTTTCTGTCATGGAGAAGGCAGAGATACTTCCCCCCTTGGGAGAAAGACATTTCATGCAAAGATATTTCGAGCCCTGCTTACAGAGCTTTTGCCAGAAGGTCTTATCCATTGCCATGACTTCCAACTTAAACATCATTTCTGATAAAGGGACAGATTGTTTGACAAAGCAAGTACAGACAAGGGGTCACACCCACAGCATCATTTTACCATGTGCTCCATAATCCAAAAGCAGCTGGTCTGACAGAATTATGTTATGACCCACGGAATGCTCAATTTCATTGCCAGCTGGCAAACAACTTCCTACAAGATTGGAGTGCTTTCCTAAATAATTCAGTTTATAACATAGCCAGTAGCCAATATATGATGCTGTCTCTTCCACAGCCAGAAATATAGATCAACATACCAAAGTATTAAAGGTAGACATAAACTTTCTTACTGCTATATCAGAGAATCCACTAGGCTCCACAGGTTTGAAGGATCTACTGTGTAAGGAAGAAATGTTACCCCCATAGAATATGGCAGTGAAACCACTCATTTGGAAGCCAAGATAGCTCTCTATCATTAAATGTGCCTCATGCCAATGAACCAATGAACAGAGAAGAGTCTCATTAAATTGGGTGGCTAGTTGGTCCCAAATTTTAAGCAGAAAATTAACTATATTGCTCTACATTGGTAGTAAGATAACCATGTCTGGAACCCAGAGATTCACTAGGGCACATCGTACAGTCTTTTGCCCAGTATTCTTTGTTAATGGAAAAATACTGAAACTGTATAAAGATAATGCTAACAAGGACTCAGATATTACAGCAATTTCACTCATTTAGCCAGAAAAAGAATCAAGTTTTTCCTAGGTATTGGCAAAGGGTAAAGGAAACAGTGAGTGTGTGGTAGAAAAGAAACTTGAATATCAATTTAAGCTTTATAATCATCTACCATAGCCATGTTTTATATTACTTTATTTCTCTTCTTTTTTAATTACCATTTTATAAGACGAATACTAATAGTGAATATTTTATATTTCAGTTAAAAATGTGATCAAGTTGCCAATATCACACTGGATATGGTAGCTAATGAGATGCTGTGTATTCTCTGTGTTAGGGATACAAAAATCTTTACCCAAAGGACAAGAATATTTTCTTCATTTAGAGACATAATATATGTACATATTTTAGGCTATGTGATTATTTTGATACATTCATACGCTGTGTAAAGATCAATTCAGGGTAATTGGGATATCCATTGCCTTAAATATTTATCTTTTCATTATGCTAGTGACATTCAAATTTTTCTCTTTTAGCTATTTTGAAATGTACAACAGATTATTGTTAACTATGGTAAGAACGTTTTATGACAGACAAAATACCAGGACAGAAAATGTTATGTTATGCATGTCATTCTCTCCTTTCAGAAGGATGCAAAACATTCTATTCGTGACTGAGAGGTTGATCCTTATTGGCCACATCAATGGATTGATTACTTTCCATTTTACAATAAGATTTCAACAAAAAGAGATACTGACAGGAGATCCAGAGAATGGGCAGAGACTTAGAGGTATTTGGTTCTCCAACTCTCGTCTGCCATATCTCTTTGCAATGGCTATGCCAATCTTAAAAAAGAGAGAGTTCTTGCCAGGTGGTCCTCTCCATATAGTGATTGATATTCATTCTCTCTCTCTCTCTCTCTCTCTCTCTCTCTCTTTCTCTCTCGCTCTCTCTCCCCTTTCCCTTAGCCCTTTAAGGATAAGAAGTGGAAATAACTCCCTGTTGTTGCTATACCTGAGCACTGTATTGGCCTGAGCTCCTTTTCTTAAACTCTGCCCCACACCTTTGTTAATACTTCAACTCCTCTCAAATTACCCAACTTTAGAATATTTGAGAGTACCATTTCTTTCCTACCAAAACTCTGATACACTGGCTTCATCAAATCAGTTTCATCACATTTTTACATCTATTGTATATTCACTACTTTTTCAAGGCTTATAGTGATTTCTTTTACCCTCTGACACTCAACATTAAATTTATACATTATTTTATCTGTGTTTAATTTTCTTTAAACCCCACAAACTCAATTACATTTTGTAATATTTTCCTCCCCTTTCCCTCTTCATCATTCCAAAATTTCTGTGATTTTCAAATATAGTTTTGTACCAGTAAAATGTTTTGATTTTGCATTAGAAAATATCAACTCTGTTTCAAGAATATTCAATACTTCTTTTCAAATTCACATTTGTGTATTCAACAAATATTTACTGAGCATCTATTCTATGAAAGAAACCACTCTAGGTATTACAAATACAACAGTAAACAAAACATGAAAAGAACCTACTCTTAAGGGACTTATATTCTAATAGAGAGATACTATGTACAGTAAATACACAAACAAATATATCATTTAGTCTAATACTTTTGTCTATTTTGATTAAACTCGATATTTAAAAGTATATTGATCATGGACTATACATTTGTAGAAATTCATACAATGTACAACACAAAGAGTAAACCTGAGTGTAAACTCAAATCTTCAGTTAATGATGCATCGATATTGGTTTATCTACTATAAAAAATGCACCACACTAATGAAAGATGCTAATGATAGGAGACTCTGGGGGAGAGTAGGAGGATAGGGGAAATAAGGGAGCTTTGTATTTTCTCCTTGATTTTTTGAACGCTAAAATTGTTTTTAAAAAACCCTATCAAAAAGTGGGCAAAGGAAATGAACAGACATTTTTCAAAAGAAGACAGAATAATAGCCAACAAACATATGAAAAAATGCTCAACATCTCTAATCATCAGGGAAATGCAAATCAAAACTGCAATGAGATATCACTTATCTCCAGTAAGAATGGCCTTTATCAAAAAGTCCCCAAACAATAAATTTTGGCGTGGATGCGGAGAGATAGGAACAATCCTACACTGCTGGTGGGACTGCAAATTTGTTCAATCTCTGTGGAAAGCAATATGGAGATACCTTAAAGCGATACAAGTAGATCTACCATTTGATCCAGCAATCTCATTACTGAGCATCTACCAAAAGATCAAATGACACTCTACAAAAAAGACACCTGCACTCGAATGTTTATAGCAGCACAATTTCCAATTGCAAAGTTGTGGAAACAACCCAAGTGACCATCAATACATGAGTGGATTAATAAAATGTGGTATATGTATACCATAGAGTACTATTCGGCTCTAAGAAACAATGGTGATATAACACCTCCTGTATTTTCCTGGATAGAGCTGGAACCCATTCTACTAAGTTAAGTATCTCAAGAATGGAAAAACAAGCACCACATGTACTCACCAGCAAATTGGTATTAACGGATCAACACCTAAGTGGACATATAGGAATAACATTTATCAGGTGTTGGTTAGGTGGGAGGGGGGAGGAAGGGATGGGTATATACAAACATAATGAGTGAGATGTGCAACATTTGGGGGATGGTCATGCTTGAAGCTCTGACTCAAGGGGTGGGGGGGCATGGGCAATATACATCACCTTAGCATTTGTACCCCCTAATACTCTGAAATAAAAAAAATTTCTTAATTAAATAAAAAATATATTGGAACTGCTGATTTATATCTCCTTTATTTTACTAGATTTTTATTCTGTTATAATACTCATTTGATATACTAGTTAAATTTATACTGTAATAAATAGCAAAATAGCAGTCTTGGTTTGCTGTAATGGCTCAGGCCTATAATCTCAGCACTTTGGGAAGCTGAGGTGGGAGGATAGCTTAAGGTCAGGAGTTTGAGACAGTCTAAGCAATAGCGAGACCCTGATACTACAATATATAAAAAAATAAACCAAGTGTAGTTCCAGCTACTCGGGAGGCTGGCACAGGAGAACCACTTGAGAACAGGAGATTGTGGCTACAGTGAGCTATGATCATATCACTGCACTCCAGCCTGGGTGACAGAGCAAGACCCTGTCTCAAAACAAACACACAAATAATACAATAGCAGTCTTAAGATGGAAGTTTATTCCCCTCTTACAAAAACAAAAATTCTGAAGTAAGTAGCCCTGTGTGACAAAATGGGCTTGATGATCACTGGGAATCTAGACTTCCTCCTTCATCATCCTAGCATATAGTTTCAATTTTCAAGGCACTCTATGTGCAAGTTGACTGCTGGTGTTCAACTATGTACACATTCCACAGAGTGGAATGAAGGAGGGAGGAAAAACAATAACAACAAAAAAGTCTTTATCACACCTGTGTCAACTCTCTTTGGGCAGTCTGCACAGATGCTCTAGTGAACACTCCTATTTACATCTCATCAGCAAGAACCCAGTCACAGGATCCCATATCTTTAAGGAAGGCTAGAAAACATCTTTTTTTAAAGCTGGATGTGTGGTTACCCAGAATAAAATTGTGAACACCCATTATGGCCTTCTTTGTACATGGAATCTGAATATATAACAATGAACCAGATAGACAGGATGAATCCATTTCAGCTTTGAGTGCATTTACCCTCTGGGTGAATATAAAGTTAAAAATTATATATATATATATACACACACACACACACACACATGCATGCATATGATAAGTATATAATAACTATAATTACCATTAAATGCAACAGAGAATATAATGCATTAGAGATTGACCGAGTGACTGATTTTAAAGCTTACAGGAAAGGCCTTTCTGAGGAAAGTACACTGAGTTCAGTCATGAATACTGAGAAGGGTGGGAATCACGTGCAGATGTTTGCAAGCAGAAAGGTCAGGGAGTGCAAACGAACTGAGTTTGGCCTGGTGGAAGGAAATAAAGGCCAGTGGTGAGCAAGATATGAGAGGAAGGAGATGACATCACACTGGTGCATGACAGCTAGACCTGGAAAGAGTAAAGACTGGGCATCTTGCTAAGGATGATGGGAGGCCATTGGAATGTTCTCAGTGGAGATGTGCTGGGATTTAATTTATTCTTAAGAAAGCTTGTTCTGACTACTCTGTGTGTATGAGAAAAGAACAAGAATGAAGGAACAAAAGGCCATTAGGATGCAACTGCAGGACCCATGGCAAGATATAATGACTTATATTAGAGATATGCAAATAGAAATGGTTGTCAAGTTCTTTTTGCAGAGATAGTAGTAGCATATGTATTTTGTGTGTGTGTGTGTGTGCTGGATTATTCTGTTTTTATTTTTTGAGTTTTTTGTTTCAAAGTATTATGGGGGTACAAATGCTTTTGGTTACATGGAACGCTTGAGTAAGGGTTGTAAATGTGCCCATCACATAGATAATATTCATTGTACCTGTTAGGTAGGTTTTTTTGCCTATTCTCTCTTCCCTTCCCCCTGCCCCATTTGATTTCCATTGAGATATACTTCCCTCTATGTACATGTGTGCCCACTGGTTAGTTCCAATTTAATAGTGAGTACATGTGGTGTTTGTTTTTCCATTCTTTGGATATTTTACTTAGGAAAATGGTCTCCAGTTTTATCGTATTATTACAAAAGGCATCAAGTCATCCTTCTTCATGGATGAGTAATATTCTATGACATACATATACCACATTTTGTTAATCTACTCAAGAATCGATGGGCATTGGGTTGATTTCACATCTTTGTGATTATTGTGCTTTAATAAACATTCGAGTACAGGTCTCTTTGAGATAAAAATGATTTCTTTTCCTTTGGGTAAATACCCACTAGTGAGATTGCTGGAACAAATGGTAGATCTACTTTTACTTCTTTGAGAAATCTCCATACTTTTTTCTTTGGTTGTATTATTTTGCTGTCCCACAAATAGCATGTTAGCGTTCCTTTCTCTCTGCATCCATGCCAGCATCTATTGCTTTGCACTTTTTAATAACAGCCATTATAACTGAGGTAAGATGATATCTCATTGTGTTTTTAATTTGCATTTCTCTGATGGTTAGTGATGTTGATCATTTTTCATATGTTTATTGACCATTTGTCTATCTTCTTTTGAAAAGCTTCTGTTTATGTCTTTTGCCCACTTTTTAATAGGATTGTTTGATTTTGTCTTGCTGATTTGCTTGAGTTCTTTGTAGATTCTGGTAATTAGCACTTTATCAGATATAAGCATATGTATTAAATTATTAAATTATATCCCCTCCTCCTTTTTTATTTCTTTTTCTTCTTGTCTTCTAAATGTAATACTATTATTTTCCTTTAATATAAAAACAGTACGAATGCTATTGCTTGCTTCATTGCTTCAAGAACTCAAACATATTACCAAGGACATAGGTTCCTTCTTAAAGTTTTTAAAATTATGAAATATTTTGGACACACAATAAACTATAAGGGATAATATAGTTCATTCACAAGCACCCACTGCTTGTCTTAAAATTTCAAAAATATAGTTGAAGTCTTTTTTGCACCTACCTCAATTCTATTCCCCAAGTATTAACTGAATAAAAACTATCATAAATTGCCATTAATTATGTATAGCATGCATTTATTCTTAAGAAAGCTTGTCTGACTACTCTGTGTGTATGTGCATTCCACTTTCACTAATTATATATATTTCTCAAAAAGAATACTATATGATACGTATTTTATAATGCTTATGAATATTTATATATGTGTATATAAATACTATCGCATTGAATAGATTTTTCTTTCTACTAATATTAATTTTGTGTAATTCATACATGAAAATGCAGAAAGTACAGCTTTGTGTGCCCACTGACAGCCATTGGTATGCTGGTAAATGTTTAATGACCAGCTCTCCAAGTATAAATATACAGATTTATTATAAATATTATTGATATTAAGGAGGTATAGTACATAATTTACAAATAATAATTAAATAAAAAATGTACTTTATTGAAAATTCCCAATAGCCAATTGATTCTTACAGAATGCTATTGTTAATTTTGGCCAAACTCTCATATCTATAATGTAGGAGAGGCAAAATTCTACTTCTACCTTCTTAGGGCTTGTTGGCTGGATCTGAAAATTAAATTAAGATAAGACAGATGAAAAGGGAAAAAAAGCATACAAAATTATCTAATACAAGTTTTATGTGGCACAGAAGCCTTCACAAGAAAATGAAGACCCAGTGACACAGAGTTGAACACTTACATACTGAATGGGACAAAAGAAAATAAACTGAAAATGTGACAAATCCCAGGAGCTTGTGCTAGGGTGGTTAACTAGGTTGAAAAGTGACTAGAAAGACAAGGATTCGTTTAATAAGGTTTATTTGTATAGATTTTTCTGGCCACAACTTCTCATCCTTCATAATAAGAATGTTACTTTTCTTCTGGTATTGGGAGGACATCATACATATGGGAATTTTATCTCATGCTTTTATAAAAAATAAGGAAGGTCGTAATGTTTTTCTTGCATCTGCAGTTTTTCAAGTGATTTTAACTCAAAATAGACAATATGCCAGAGTGGTATATTTGGGGTGATGTCTTCCGAATTCCTCCAATAGACAGGCTATGATTATGCCACATGAACAAGTACAGTTTTGACATGAAAGTTGGTTGATATTTTCTTTACATTAACAAGTAAGATAAAAGTAAAATTACAAAGCCATAGGTTAGAACTTCACTTGTTCATTAACCACGTGTGATTTGTTTGCTAAAACAAATTATAATTGTTGAAAAGATGTCTCCTCAATTTTTTGTGCTATTTACAGTGTAATGGTTACATATAAGACAGTTTTGAGTTTAATTTATATTACTACTTCTATATTATATACTTCAGACCTGATTTGTAGTATTTTCCAATTTCAGGCTGCTAAACTAATATTGGCAGCAACGAGGCTGCAAAAGCCTTGTAGAGCCCAGAAGTGTATGTTTTCCAATGCTGGCTTAGCTTTGGGCATAGAAGAAAAAGTACAAGAAGAACCTCCCAGAATATGGAACTAATTATATACAGATTAGCCAATCAAGGTATATACTCTTTTTCTTGGCAAGAAAGTCTCTGCTCTTCCATGAGATCTAGAATTTGCTATGGACCAGCAGCTATGACATATTTTATTCTTCCAATTTCTACAAGAAGTTTTACTGTGGTAACTAAGACACAATGTATATGTGATGCACTGCAAGGAAGTAACCCGAAGAAGTTCACACATGACCCAAAGACTCTGAACTTTAAGGTGGATGCAGCAAATGAAATAGGATGGTTCTGAATTGTTTCATATAAGGAGTGAAATAATTTGTATTATTTAAAAAGATGAGATGGGTGTGCAGGAATATTTGGAAAGGAAATGGACTTAACTATTGAAGAAACTTTTGTTGGAATCCAGTAAACATGTTCCATTTTTCTTTGGTAATGAAATTCTTAATTTTTTATAGGGCATATGTTCACCCAGAAAAATATATGTGTGTGTACGTGTGCACTTGTATGTGCACCCACATTACACTCCTCCACCTCTCCCGCAACCACGTGTGGCCATGTGCACATGTGCAAAACAGTGTGACTGAATTCTGTCCAATGACATGGGAGGTAATTTCTGTGGGGTGTAATATCTCTAATGTGCTTTCAAGGGAAAAGATGAGCCTTTCTCTTCCCTGTGTTTGGGACAGTTATAAGGAGAGAAGCCATCCTGGACTATGTGGGTGAGGACAACATCCTAGGCTTGGTTGTTGAGACGCAGCAGCAAGGAAATGAGGCTGCACCCAAAGTATATATTCCAACAGCCCTGCAGTCTTACACAAGTAGTGATGACAGGGAATGCCTGAGGGAAGCTGGTCATTAAAAGCTGTGTTCAACTTGTCATCGAAGCACAGATTTTGTGCTACACTGATACTACCTAGAGGAAACCAGCAATACTGATCAGAAAGAACATGGTGGAGAGAGGCAAGAGAAACATTTTTAAAAGTTTTCCTCAAATCCATTCTGTTACATCTGCCTTTGAAATCTCTCTCATCTTGGCTGTGGCAACTCAATTTCCACACACATATTAATTCAAAGCAGTCTTTAATGTCCCCAGAGATCTGTCAAGTTTTTGGATGCTGCCTGAGTTCCTGGAATTCAGGGTTTTTTCCCTCTTGTTTCTAGATTCTCTTCAGTATTGATTTTGAGGGAAGAAGCCAGCAGCCTGTGGTAGCTTGGCATCATCTTTATAGGAACCAGAACATAGAATAAAGAGGTCTGTATATTTTACCTCTTTAAAAAAATGCAGTCGTTTAAGAAGTGGAAGAAAACAAAGAGCCTGCCATGTTTACACTTCAACTTGAGTTACTTTGATTACTAGCTCTTGAGAGATATTTTAAATAATCTAACTTGGAGAGTTACCTAATTATCTATTTGGTCAATTAAACCTAATTGCTACGAGTCTATTTAGACATGGAAATAGCATAAATTCACATGACAAGTAGGACTTTAGACAATATATTATTCAGTGAGTCATAAAAAAACACAAAAGATTGAGAAAATTGAGTAAAATCACATTCATATAGTTTCATCTGCCTTTTACTATGGTTAATTGAAAAACTATTAGTGCCCAAAGTTATAGCTTTCCTGGTTAGTGCTATGTATTTTGTAAAAGACTAGCCTCTCTTCAAAATCACCTCAAATATTAATGTTTGCTTGAAGTTATTTAGAGTCTGTGAACTCAAAATAATTGATTTCATTCCTTCAATTCCTATTTAATAGAAATAAAATCTTTAAGTCTAATATTCAAATGTAATTTTAAATTAGTTCTTAATTATATACGGTTTTCTAGATTTTATATTGTCATAGTTTTTTTTCGTTTTATGTATCAGAAAGTAATTTATTGCTTCCAATTTACTATGGGGTCATATAGGTTCAGAAAGCAAGTCTCTCTTGTAAGTTAATAATGCTCTATAATTAACTGCATTTAAGTATTTCTGATGCCTTTGGATTTATTGCACTTGCTCATAAGTGGTTCTTCTTATATGCATGAAAGCTAGTAGACTTCTTCTATCATGAGTCTATGACAGAAATGAGACTCAGTCATCTTCTGAATGAATTTTAAATTTGGCTATCTTTCTGCTCAATTGAGATCAGCAAATTTTTGAATATTACTGGGTCAGGATATTTTATGAGAAGTCCCTGCACTCATGTATATGCTTAAAACAATCTATCATTTCCCTTTCCATTTGAAGAAGTTTTACTGACTGAGAGTTAATTTACTGTACAGAGTATGATTTGGTAGGGCCTGAACCTTTTGCTCATGAGTTAGTTAACAATACAGTTTTATTCATATTTCTTTTTAGTTTCACATTCATGCTCAAGTTCATTGAAATGAATAATTAATTAAGTAAACTATTCAGCCGCTTGAATTACAAAGGAAAAAATACTCTAATATCTGTTTGTATTTATAATCACTTTAGCAGTCAAATATTTTACAATGAAAGAAATAAAAGACTCCTGAATAAATATAAGTGCATAAATAAATGAATGTATTTCAATATGTTTAAAGCATAGAGAAAATATCTTTTTGATTTCAGGATGCTAAAAATAATAAAGAAGTGAAATAAACAGTTCAATATTTTAGCTGCAATTGTTAATTATTATTGTTTTTGTTGTTTTTTTTTTTTCTCTGCTTAACGTCAATAGTAAATCTTTTAACGGTTGCCAAATCTTGCATATGGCAGGCTCAATTTTAACAGAAACTCTAAAATCATCAACTGAACTTATCATAAAACTATGATTATTCTGATAAATGTATCTAAATGACTAATAGAAAAATAATTTGATTAATCCCTTTGATTCTGTGGCTTTTCTACACAACTACTGAGCTCACGCTTTTGTTCTTTTCCTGGTAAAATGCTGGAGATTCAAAGGTGAATAAGAAATGATCAATGTTCTTAAGGTCTATCCAAGAGGGTCTTTAATTCCAGTTGAAAGGTTCTTAGCACATTTGACCTCAATCTTTACTTCTCTTAAAAACTTTTGGTGCATTTGATATCCTTTGAATGATTTTATTGTTTATATCATGCTCAGTTTATTATTTCCTACATATTTCCAAATTTCTCCAATCTTACATTTCAGTTTTGTAGACTATTTCCTTTAATTCTCATATCAGTGTTATTCTTGATCTCTTTTGCCTGAAATAACTAAGAGCTTTCTTTGTTTTAATGTTCCAATTATGCATATTTTTTTACATTCGAACTCCGTGAAAGAGAAAACTAATAAATAGATAGGTACCTGGTTAAAATTTATTGTAATTTGTTGGCTACTAAGTTAAGGGTAGATTCATAAGATTTATTCTTAGGATATTTGACCCAGGTAGAAGGTACTATACCGCCTTAAAGTGGAAGTATGAATATGAAATCCTAAACACAATAATTATTTGTCTGAATGTTACTAATTTCTCATGCTTTCAAGATAGATGCATTGATTTTTTTCCCCAAATTTTAGTATTTCATTGTTTGCGTTACTGTCATTGTTTAGAAAAAATAAACTTTACTAATGTCTTTAATTTTACTTAGTTTATATATGTAAAATCCTAATTTAATTGACTCTTCCAAAGAAATTTGTGGTGAATACTCATCTTAACAGATGAAAAAACGGACACACAGAGAAATATATTAGACACATTTCTTTATCTAGAAAAAAAAACCTAAATGGAGGATCAAAACACTTTTGGTTGTAGGGGGCTTCAACAGGCACTACTGTTGGTTACAGTGCCTTCTAGGCACAGAGAAATGTGATAACTGATTTGACATACAGTGCAATTGGAAAGTTTGGTAGAATTGGGTTTAATTAAAACCCTAGCAATCATACTAAATTTATTAATAAATAAAAAACCTGTCTCAAAAATATACTACTTAAACCTCAATAGTATTTGCACAATTCATGCAGCATAGTATAATTGTTCAATACATAAATGTTAGAGTTAGAGTGCTTGAGTTCCAACTTTACCTCTGCTTCTAATTTACTGTGTGATCTCTATTTTATTTACTTCTCCAAAAGTCAATGTCTTTGTTCTGCAAGAAATATTTAATATTATATCTATAATAATAAGTTTATTTAAATAATTAAATGAAAGGCTGGTAACATAGGATCCATTACACAGTAAATGCTCCATAAATATTAGCTGTTGCTTTTCTTTCATGTGAACTATTTTGCAAGAGAGTAATTACATGCCTTCTTTTTTACAGTTTTTTGAAATTAAATCAAAGAATGAAACATATCCACACTACATTAAAAATTCTATCATTGTGTAAAAATACACTTGAGAAACATATTCATAAAATTTTCTTTCCATGAATACATGATTTATAGAAGTTCAAAAGAATTTAATGAATGCCTACCTTGTGTCATGAAATAAAGTCAAGCTCTAAGGGCACAAAATAAATATTGTACCATCCCTACCCTCAAAGTAGTAATGAACCAGCGTGGAAGTCAGAAACAGCAGCACATCATTATACACCATGCTAATAAAGGGACAGGCACAGCACAAAACTGAAGTAGAGCAGGGAACAGCCATTGAAGCTTATGTGTGTGTGTGTGCATGTGGGCGTGCATATGTGTGCGTATGTTAAGTGATGGATCTAGTATCTGAAGCAAAAGAAATAGTACAGAGAAATCAAAGGGATGAATAATGACAGAATATCTTTCGGGAATCCACAAGCAGAAAGAAGTCTTAGATATATAACTGGAAAGACCAAGGACCTTGGTCCAGACCACCCATCTCTGACTTCAGCTTTTCTCCCAGTGGCTTCATTGTCAGACAGGCTTGCTCCTGGAAGTATAAGAAACAGTAGCAAAAAAAATCCAGGCATATATATCTTAAATTCAGAAAGAAAGGATTATCTGTTTCCTGATCACTTCTGAAAAGGCCAGCAACTATCTCTAATTAGATAAACTTGGGTCCCTTGAATATTCTTGAATCAATCTATGAGGGAGGTGGGATGAAATGAATAGATTTCCCAAGCTTGACTCAGGATTTCACACCTAGTTCTGCAGGACTGCTCAACTAAACAACTAGAACTGAGAGAGGGAAGATGAGAGATTCTCCAAGAACAACTGAATGTTTCATCAGAGATTTAAATATGTGATTGATTGTTTAAAAAACCAACCAACCAATAAATAAAAACCAAACCAAACCCAGGAGTTGATGACGTCAGGGAAAGTCATGGGTCTTGCATGTGCTTTATGACTGGATTTAAAGTAGACTAGACTAAAAGCTATTGCAAATTTTGAAGTAATAGATACCATGGACTTGAGCTCAGACACTGAGAGTGAAGATAAAGAGGTGGTTTAGGCACCAATATTTAATTTTCAGATCAGCGAATAAAGATATTTGATGAGCAAGGAGGTATAGTCAAGAATAGCTCCCAGACTTCTAGACAGGCCAGATCTGGGGTGAGAAAATGGAGCAGTTGTAGGTAATGAGTATTATCTATATCCCAGAAGTCAGGGTAAGTGTTTTGTTACATACGCAATAGTAGTGAACAGAGTATCCATTCCTGTTTGACAGATAAAGACGCTGAGCCTTATAAATTGAAAAACTTTTTCAAGGTCCTTCATTAGGTTGGGGCTAAAATTTGGACATAATCCTTCTCTGAGAAGTTAAGAAATATATCTATACTTACATAAACGGTAAATAGCACAGGTGAAGTGCAAATACATTGCACAGAATATGTAGGAAAATGAGATTGAGACCAGGATTTTAAATTGCTGTAATATTAACATTAATGATATTAATATTATTAAGTAATATTAGTAAATAGTAATTTTATCAAGAAAACTTTCTTTGATTCTTAAATGGCACATTTTGCAATATTGGAACTTTAAAAATTTATGTATATAGTTCAACATATATATTTACTTAATATGTTAATGTTTTTGCTCCCCCCACAAGGGAGGGGTATTGCACCATTCCTACCCTTGAAGTAGTAATGGACCAGTGTGTGTGTAAACGTGTAAAACTCTGGTGCATATGTTAACTAAATTAGTCTTAACCAAATAAGAAAATTTTATATTATTATTTGTGACTCTTACATTTTAATTTTCACAAGTGTCTGAAACAGTTATAATTTTTCGCAGCCTTTTTTGAATAATTTTTGACTGCTGAACAGGAAATTCTTACACAGTTCTGATTCTTAACCATGAAATACCTTCATTTCAAGTTTTACACTTCTCCCTTCTCTCTGCATTTTAGCTGAAGATGCTTTTAATCAGATCACCAACTCCTGCCAGATCCATTCGTCCTGGGCCATGTGAAAAGTGTCCAAATCCTGCCAAGTCTCCCAAACCAAATTCACTTCTTCAACACTATCCACCTAGCCAAAGCTTCATTTTTCATACGCTGTTTTCACATTCAATGTCATACTATTCAAAGGGAAAAATGAGATAAAAACACCATCTGTGTCCCCTATAAATAAATTCAATTTACTAGATAAAACGCAGGTTTATTTTAGTAATATCACTTGTTCCTGCACTGGTCAGAAGGGGGTAGGGGTTGATAGGTTTGATAAAATTTGGCATGCTCTCTGTCATTTCTGAGTAAAACATTTCAGAAAAGCAAGGCATTTCCAGATTAGCTTCATGAGGTTTCTGTCTCTTAAACCTGTTTCTAACAAACTGTCACCTAATTTCTTGATAAACTTTAGGAGATCATGCCATGATTTATAATAAAGTACTGGTTTTATTCTTCTTGTCATTGTCGTTGTTGCTTTTGCTGATGTTTTTGTCCTTTACCTCTAGATGTTCTAAGAAGAATCAAAAAGATAAGGAAGCTTCTTAACCGTTAAATAGGCCATTAATTTCTGCCCCTCTAAGCTTGTGATATCAATTCGTTGTCAAAGATAAGAATGGTATTCAATACTGTTTTCTTTCACTGTTATTTCTTAACAAGCATTTAGAGATTATCATACCATTATACTTATATATAGCTTAATGAAATACCGTAAATGTGTTATCGCCTTACTATGGCACAAAAGAGATCACAGGGATGTGAGCTCTGTAATCCCAAATTTGTTCCTAGTCTTTCACCTAGAGATACTGGTCAAAGGGAATTTAGTAAGGTCTCTGAATCCCAATTTGCTTATATCTAAAGTAGGTATTCTTATATTTATGCACAATGACTCTGTAAAATATTAAAATAAAATATGTAATGACTTATGTAAAGAAATCCATGATATGGATTTATTTCCCTTTATTAAGTTAGTATGAAGAGGAATTAGAGTGTACAGTTCCTTGATAATTTGCTATATTTTTAACATCTCAGACTGAAATTTTTCCAAAGAAGAGACCTTCTCTGTGAAATCTGGTCTTGCGTTAGCCACTTCCAATATCTAAGACTCAATATTTTGTATCATTTCATAATATCCAAATGTGTGAAAAAATTATTTATGGCAAGTTGATATATGAATGTCCTGGATATATTCACAGAAGCAATGTTAATTACTGAAATTGTTGAATAATAAACAAAATTTCAGCCCGATGATATTTATACAATAGGTAAAAATTTTTGCACACTATTTTTATAAGGAATTTGGAAATATTTCCAAAGGAAAAATCGTGTGTGATTAGAATATACTTTTTTCATACACTGACATGCACAATGATAAATTATTCAATGATGACAAATTGAGTAGAAATTAATAATTTTCAATTTAAGAGACTTGACTAAAGATAACAAGGGAAACGTGCCCATCTAATTCTTTCCCACACTGCAGATACACTTGTAAGATCAAACTGATCACTGAAAGGAAAACCATCCATAGGCTGGAAAAATGAAAGACCTTGTTTTATCTATTTAATGGAAGATACAAATTAAATGAAGCATAGATGGCCCACTTATTGTCTCTTGATCCTGACCGAGACATAAGTAATTCAGAAAGAGATAGAATCTCTGTGGACTTGTTCCAACATATTTTATACTGTGGAAGGGGCTGTTGTCTGTGGAAATGGCAGGTGAGCAGCAACATGTCAAGAAAAGACTTGGGAGCAGAAGAAGGGTATTAAGGGGGAAGGGTTAGGTTCCTTCTGACCTGGCCTCTTGTCCAGTTTTAAATTTCTCCCAGATTTTTTATCTTTAATTGATTTTTACTAGCAGTTACAATAAAATAAGCTTGTATGAATATAGTACACTGCTAATCATCCCAAGATTATGACTAGCAATACCTGTTAAGTATAAGTAGCAAACTAATTAATATGAAGTTATTTGAAAGAAATCAGCGATAATTCTTTGCTTTGTAGATGTGATATAACTAATAGCATTCAAGATGATCACTTATAAAACAAAATTAAAAAATCTTTGTATATATAGGCTGCTAAGGAGAGCAAACTCCTTCTCTTTGGTACGGTTACAAGACTACTTAATGCTCTTGCCCTGCCAGCACCTTGATGTAGCAGCCATTTTTCTGTGGCTCACACTGTGGCTTATGAGTGTCCAAAGCCTCTGGGTAATCAAGTGAAAGAAAATCAGTGAAAATATGAGAAATAACAGTTTAGGGTGAATGTCAAATATGTACAGGAAACAAAGTCAGTGAAAGGGCAGAAAGGCTCGATCTCATGTGTTCATAATTTTTTTATCACTTGTTCTGTGGATAAATCAATATTTTTCATTTATTTTATTATTTGAAAACACTATTTTATTTTACAATAAACACTGTGAGCAGTGATACATTGCAAAAAAAAGGAAAGTATATGCTTAATTACTGAATTTCTGTTTCTTAGGAAAGTTGATTTCCACATGCAATTTGCATATAATTTTTAATGACGTTTATCTATCTACCATAGAGACTCCAGTGATACTACTGACCATGCAAATGCTTGAAGATGCATGTAAGTATCTATTTCAAAAAGTCTTATAATTTTTGTAAGATTTTTATCTAGAAACTTGTATTTAAAGTATACAACTTATGAAAGTACATTTACATACTATTCTGTAAAACATAATTTTTTCATTTAAACAAAAAATAGTTTTTTTAAAAATGTGTCTAGATCTTCCTGCAGAAATAAGAGTGTGGAGTGCAAATAGTTTATCTGGGGAGTGGAGAGATAATGCCTGTGTGGTAGACAAAATAATACCCCTCCAAAGATGGCCATGCACTAATCCTAATCTTCGGAACCTTTCAATACGCTACCTTATATAGCTAAACGTACTTCACAGATGTGATCTTTAGGCATGTTGAGATACTTATAGGTAAAGCAGAGTGGTAGGAGGGTTAGAGTTAGAGGGAAACTTTAAGATGCTGTGCTGCTGGTTTTGAAGTTGGAGGAAGTGGCCATAACCAAAGCAATGTAGACAGCCTCTAGAGAATAGAAAAAAAAAAAAAAAGCAAAGTACTTCTTAAATAAAAAAAACTACTTTCTCTCAATTCTAGAGGCTAGAAATTTGGACTCAAAGATCAAGGTGCCAGCAGGGTTGGTTTACTCTGAGACCTCACTCCTTAGTTTGCAGAAGGCTGAATTGTCAGTGTATCCTCACATGATCTTTTCTCTGTGAGCATGTATCCCTGGTGTCTTCTTTCCTTATAAGGACACTAGCCATGTTGGGTTAGCCTCTACTTTAAAGGCTTAATTTTAACTCAATTACCTCTTTAAAGAAACGTTTCTAAATATAGTTGCATTCTGAAAGCTTCAACATCTGAATTTGGAGGAACACAATTCAGTCCATAACCATGGAGGAACAGAATTGGGCAGAGAGTGATACAGACTACCATGTAGATGCAACAAAACCTTGGTAGAACCAATTGTCCAGAATAAAGATTGCTCAAAAGAGCTATCTCAAGTTTGGAGAAATCGCCAGGCCCTAGTATCAGTATCGGGCTCAGTCGTTGGCTATGAGCTTCCCAAGAAGCTCAATTCATGAGCCTCCTACTATAAAAGTGAAGTGAAGGATCAATGTCAGTAGCAGCCAAGTCCCAACTCCAGAGGGGTCACTTACTTGTATCTGTCACCAGCTACATCTACCGTGGGGAACCAAGTTTAGGAAGACAAGTATTGATGGCTTTTCTTACTTGTTCATTCCTGCATTCAAATGCAGATCCCTATTTTTTTAAAAAGCCCAATGTCAAGAATGTTCAATCCAACTGGCCCATGAGTAGGTTAGTTAAAATTCGATAGTTGTCCTCCACCCCACCTTAATTCTCCTCACTAATTCAGGCTGTAGGAATTATTTTCTAAATAAACTAGAAAAACAAGTAGAAAGAAGTTTGGAAGTAACAGCAAATATTTTGTAGATCTTGCTGAAATTAACCCCAGACATAATGCAGGCAAGAAGATGGGCATATTTGGGACTTAATACTGCCAGGAGTGGTCATCCTCACAGGTGGACCACTGAGAATAAACAACTATATAGAGAGTCAGAATTCTTTGCTATGTTATCTACACATTTAGCCACTTTATTATGCCTAAGCTCTTAGTCCCTGGGCTGGTGATGTACTTTTATTGTATATATAAAATAAACCTTGTTACTTTGTCCATACTTCAATGTTTTGTGCTGTAGGTGGAAAAACAACTCTGTTAGAAAACAGATTTTGCAGCATTCTTCTCTTATTCAATGGCAAACTGGGACTATTAAAAATCAACAAATATAAAAAATAAATTTAAAAAATCAACAAACATTAAGTGATGAAAATCATATGTAGTATGTTCTCTGAATGCGTGGAGAACTAAACTAGAATTTAATTACAAAAATAACTGAAAATACACAAATATTTGAACATTAAACTCTGCATATCTTATTGTTTCATAAATTTATAAGGGAAATTAGAAAATATTTTGAAGTAAATAGTAATTAAAACAAGACATATAAAAACATGTGGGATGTAAAGTTTTTCTCAGAGTGAAATATTTACCCTAACTAACTGCATTTGAAAGGAAGATATAAATAAGAACTGATTTTTACAGAAATTTTTAAAAATTGGCAAATTAAACTCAGGAATAATAAAGATAAGAACAGCAATAAGTGATAGAGAAAAATCATACAACAGAGTAGCAAATCTGGAATTTGAGGAGAAACATTTGAAAACATCTGTAAATACTAAGAAAGAGCACAAGAAAGAAGGTAGAGCAATCAATATCAAAAAGAAAAAAATGGCAATATCTCTATCATGTAGGTATCAAAAAGATAATAAAAGTTTTAGGAAAATCTTATGACAATAAAATTTAAAATTTATATTAAGGACAAATTTCTAGATACACACAGTTCACTAAAACTGACACAAGAAATTAGAAAATCTATGTCCTATTATATTAAAGACATTTGTTAAATACTTAATGATTAGTCTACAAAGAAAATACCAGATGGTTTCACCAGTGATAAATTCCAAACATTTAAGGAATAAATACAATTAATCCCACGCAAATTCTTCCAAATAATATAATAATAAATACTTTCTGACATTTTATAAAATCTACATAAATCTTTGTATCAAAACCTGAAGAGGATTTTATAAATTAAATGGGAGAGAGACTTTTCTCAAGAATCTAAATTTAAATCATCAACAAAATATTAACAAATTGAATTAAGCAGTATCTATAAATATATTATAATAATGTAATTTTGAATTTATTCCAGGAAGGCAAAGATGAAATGACATTTAAAAATCAATTTATTTTATTTATAACTACTTGAAGAAAGTAAACAATCAAATAACTAAACAAGGTTATAGCTAGTGAAAAACAAACTTGATTAAAGTGAAATATAATGATGTAATAAGATGTGAGGATGAACAGAGTTTCAGTGGGAGATGACAGAACATTAAGTTTGAAATTTAGGAAAAGCCTCTCTAAGGAAGTAATGTTTAAGCTAAGATTAAAATAGGTAAGAGCCCTGCTCACAAGGATATCTGGTAGAAAAAAATTCTGTAGAGAGGGCCCAGTTCTTGCAGAGGCCCTTGGGCAAGCATCTGATGCAAATTAAAAAGTTCCTGAGTGGTTTTATTTGCATCAGCATTTAAACCTATACAAATTGCTAAAAATTATTTTCTTTCATGCACATTCCAATTACTACCTGTTTTTCTCCATACTATCATAAATGTCTAAAATAATTTTAGCCTACTCTGCTATATCTCCTCCTCTCTTTATCCCAATATAGTGTGGATTCCCTACCAGAATTCCATGAAAACTGATTTTGCCAAGACTTCTTAAATATTGGTATTACACAGTATTCATGATTATGTTCCTATTTATTACCAATCTATACCCACATCAGTAAAGACTCCCATAATCTAATAGGCCAGCAGGCAAGGATTATCTCCTTAGTGGTAGATGCATCTTTATGACTCCCTACTAGATAACTCCATCTCAACAATTCATGTACAACTAAACCTCAGAATGTCCCTACTGAGTCTGTCTCTTTCTCATCAAACTGTTCCTTTGCAGTGTTCCTTCCTTTAATAAAAGGCACCTCTGACCACCCAATTTCCTAATCCATACATTTAGGTTTCATTAGTAATACCTCACTCTCCATAACCACATCATTATTTAATTATCAAGTCCTCTCAGTTACATCTCTTATGTATTTATAAAATAAGTCTTCTCTTCTTTCTGATTTGTTTCCTGTTACGGACTATCAACATCTGTTTCCTAGACAATAGCCAATCTACCTGTCTCAAAACAAATTCTTCTCCTGTATTAATTATCCACATTATACTCTTTAAAAAACAACTGTAATGATATATCTCCCTTCTTTAAAAGCTCCGCCGTGGATTCCTATCACTCACATAAAGCTCTCCAAGATGTCTAGAACTGCTGATTTGATCTGATCTGATCTCATTGTTCTCTTCAAACCCAGTTATGCTTTACTAATGCTAAACTATTTTCAGGTCCTCACTGTGCTAGTTTCTCTTGTCTTAGGACCCTGTATGTCACTAGAACAATTATCCTTACTTTGCTTCCCAGACAATCTAGCTTCTAAACATTTTCTTTCTACATCTCTCTCATTCTTTAAGTGTCAACTAAAAATTCTCCCCGGGGAGGTTCGGCTGCTTGCTGTGCACTCTCATTCTACACTGCATTTCTCTCATAACAGTCATCTCACTTCACTGTACTTTTTCAATTACTTATCTGTTTTCTCTGTTTGAGAAATTTATGGAGAAAGGGACTCACCTCATCATTTATTTATTGCTCTATAAACCAGCGTTTAGTACAGTGCCTGGCACCAGAGTAAGTGCTCATTGAATAAAGCAATGAATAAGCAGATGAATGATTGCGAACTAATCACTTCATAGTTAATACATTAAGCAAAGCAGAAAAGGGCATGTGGCAGACGTGCATTGAATTCCCTGATTCATTTCAACTTTTTCTTTTGAAAAATTTTGAAATATTTTAAACTTAGAGACAAGTATAAAGAATAATATAGACATCCACTTACTATCAAGATTCAACAAATGTTAACATTTTGACCTATGTGATTAAGATTTAAAAATACTGCTATTACGACTACTACTGTTATACCCTTTCAGTCCTATTGCATCCCATTATCCTCCTTTCCTCTTCAGTGGCAATATGTTCAAGTTGAGGATTTCCCACTCTATTCATGCTTTTGTGAATAGACTATATATGCCTGTAGCTATAAACAATATCCCTTCTAAATTGAGCTTATGTTTTAAATGGAATTAAAGTAGATGTATATTTTTAAAAGCTTATCTTAACTCTTGTTATGTTTTTGAGAATCAGCCATGTTGGCAAAAGTAGAACTAATTTATTCATTTTAAGTTCTGTATCTTTTCTACTATATCAGTGCATTATAATTTATATACCATTTCTTTATTTAAGGATATTTCTTGGTAATTTTAAACAATGATTTAATGAACATGTTACACATGCTTCCACTAACACCTGCTCAAGGGTTTCTCTAGTTACATGAGTCAAGAATGAAAATGTCAGTCTACAGCTATACAAATTTCTAATACTGCATAAATTGCCACTATATAATTTTTTGAATTGTATGGCTCAAATATTACTTGTTTTATTGTATATGCTTTATCAGTTTCCACAGAAGCTCTATAAAAGTTGAACCAGGACTGCAAATGTTCTAATTCTGTTCAGGGACTTTTTATGGATTTTGAGAATATATTGTTAAATATATAAATATTCAGAATTGTTATATTTTCTTTGGATTTTTTCCTTTTTAATAAAGTAAAAACCCTCTTTAATCAATAGTATTTTCTGTCTGAAAACTATTTTGTTTAACAAAAATAATATTACACTAGTTTTATTTTAGTTTTGTCTCAGATATAATTTCCTATAATTTGGTTTTCAAATTTATAATTTCCTATACCTTAATTGTGTTTCTATGGCTGTTTCCTTTTTCACATGTTTCAAGAATAAACCTGTAGGGCCAGGGATGATGGTTCCCACTTGTAATACCAGCACTTTGGGAGGCCAAGGCAGGAGAATCACTTGAAGGCAGGATTTTGAGACCAACCTGAGCGACATGGCAAGACTTTGTCTCTACAGAAAATTACAAAAAATTAAACAAATGTGTTGGTGCACACCTGTAGTCCCAGCTATTTGGGAGGCTGAGGCAGGAGGATTGCTTGAAGCCAGGAATTCAAGGCTAAGTGAGCTATGATCTGACTGGCCACTACACTTGAGCCTGGGTGACAAAGCAAAACTCTGTCTCTTAAAAAAAAAAAAAAATTAAACTGTGAGCATATGGTGAGAAAGGTTTTTTTTTTAAATCTATGACAATCCTATCTGCACATGTTTGTGGAGCCTCTCCATGGAGAAATTTCACATTTAGTTGAGTTCTAGGGATATCTGAATTTTTTGTTAATTTTCCAGCTACTAGTTCCCACACAATGTGAGTGGTGTAAATTCAGATCACTCACTGTACAAAGTCCAATTCTATGTTTCTAAAGTATTCCAAGTGTCACTTTTCCTCTCTTTGGCCCAAGGAGGTCAACCTGCTCCAGTTCTAAATCCCTCAGCCTTTTGATATTCCTGAGTTTTTGCAGGGAGTTCATTTTCACCTTCTTACTAGCACGATATTGGTGTAAGAATCTGTCTTTAGAAGTGACTCTAATACCTATGTGCACTGTTTGAATTTCATAACTGTTAAATACTCTGCATTTGAGTTTTTTCTTCATTTCTGGCACCTGGGGATTTTTCTTTCTTACTTATGAACTTGTATATATACTGTAAAATATTTTCATTATATTTTATCCAGTATTTCATTGGATTTGAAAAGATAGAAGAGGTTTTGAATTCACATAGAGATAATGGGAGAAAATTAAATTAGTAGTTAGCATTAAAAAGCAAAAACAGAAATGACATAACATCTATATGTCACAGACTTCTACCTCATAATTGGCATTCCATACATATGAACACACTGAAGAAATTCTAGAAAAATTCAAGATATGAAAAAATAGCAATGTACATTTTGATATAAGCTCACTTTTAATGATGTCAGACTTATTGTTAGAAAAGCTTAGCAATATCGACATTTTTTAGGAGAAACTATATATACAAGGGTGATATTAGAAAGTCATTTCTAAATTGACTTTATGTTGGTAGAGAAAGATTTAGTGGTAGTTGCAGTAAAAGGGAATTGATAGTTAAAGTGTTGGTGACACCTGAGAAAACAGTCGTTGATAAAGTAGCTGAAGAAAGTCAAATATTGATTATCCTATATGCAACAAATACTGTGCTAGGTGATTTGCATGTTATGACATTTAATACCACTACAACATTATACCCTAGCTATTATTCTTATCATTCTGCAAATGAGTAATCTGAGTCTAATAGTTTAAGTAACTTGCTCAAGATTACACAACTAGCTCGTGGCATGTAGGATTTGGTGTCGGGTCCTAACTTTTAATGATTTCATATTATAGTTGCACTCTATAAATATTAATTTAAATTAATAAATGTGACATACATGTCATAGAATATTTAGGGGTGAAGGAAGTAATTTGAACTTATTTCTTACCCATTCGATGAAGTGATAAAACTATTAAAATAGTAAGGTATAAAATTCCATTAATCTCATTCTTACGTTAATGTGTGTTAATTTTTGTATAATTAAGAAATTGAAGATATAGAAGACATATATACAAATACAAGTGTAGATATAGTTAGCTTTTTATTTTTTAGTAAGCCTAGTATGTGCATGAATATGTAAATGAGTCTCATAACTAATTAAAAATTTGCTGAGAGATCAACTTTTCCCAAAGCCATGTGTGCCTTCAGTTCCTCCTTTTTTTCTCTTTTTCCATTCCTTCAGATGACAGTGATATTCAGTCTTTCTCTCACAGATAAACATACCATAATTAAAAATTTAAGAAAATTATTAGTGCTTAAAGTGTCTCACTTTAAGTGTTTATATCTTACACAACCATATTATTTTAGAAAAAGAAATAAGAGTAAGATTCTTATTAATAATGGAAGGTTTGCTCTAATTAAATTTATTAAATCACTTATTGTTTACCAAAGGATTAGAAAAATATTAGCAGATGAGTTGCTTTCTATCTTAGTCTAAATTCCCCAGAAAATAGTTTGAGGCAAAGTTTATGGGCGACTTAATTGTTAAACAATGCAATCCCAGGGGAGCAAGAACGAGGAAAGAGGAAATGAGGCAGGAAGGAAGAAGAGCCATATGAGGGTATGTTATAAGCTGGTTGCTATTTCGTATCAGTTGATGCTGCCTCTTTAATTTCACCTATTCAGAGAGAGTGTAAGGCTTGCATTTGAGGGGAGGTTTTCCTAGGGGAAGAATTTTTCTCCCAATTATCCCTTTTGTCAAGGTTTTCCTGGTAGTAAATTAACTTTTCTGTATTTCTAAGTTGTGTGTGTATGGTCAACAAGTGAATCCTGCAGCATGTCATGCCTTAGCATCAAAAAGAAAGTACCAAGATGGGAGATAACAGTTGCAGAGTGTGCATATGGGGTAAGGTGTTACTTGCACATCTCATATTATACCCTCTATTTATGTTGTTTTTTGAGATTTCCACATATCTGAAAATAAAATGGTTTCTCTTCTTCCTTGAGAAGGCTTTTATAAATCTAAGCAGTCACAGACTATACTTCAAGGCTTAGAATGATTTAGGTCAGAGTGTTAGTAAACAATATTCTTTGCTGTTTGGTAGTGAATGATGATATTCATCCTATTCATCAGTTCCTTACTCCACTACCCAGTCTAGATTTCCCTGAAACCTAAGCTGCAGAGTGTGCAATTTTGCTTGATTTCATTTGATTTTTTTTTCTTCTGCTCAGAGTGAATCAAATCTTTGCAGCCTAGGGAGCTGCATCTTTAATTGGTCCTTATTAGGTTGTAGATGCTGCCATTTGCCTGCTTGTCGTTATCACTGGACATTGAACCAAAAAGAGATGTCTTAGTGAATACCCTGAGATCCACTCATATTTCCCCAGGGCCTCATTGTGTAGCAGCAAAATCATCTCTTCGGAATTGATTGTTTCACCAGAATATTACCTTATTTTTTTACTTAGCAATCCATTGATTTAAGGACCTAAATTGACCAGGTAATAATTGAGCATCTACATTTCCTCTGGCAAAAGAGTTATCTCCTAGGAGCCAAAATATCTACCCACAAGAGTGCCTTCTTTGCTTTCCATATGTACTACCAGATGTCAGCCATAGATTTTGTCCAGGTCTTAGCTTGAGACCATTTTCAAGTATCAATATGTCATTTGAGAAATGATGGATATATTGGTAAGGGAGTGATGAGTTGAGTCAGAAAAATAAGGCAGGCTACAAAGAGTACATTAGCAAGTCATCTACTTTTGTGGGTAATTGAACTTAATCCGAACAAGAAAACACTTGGGAATACACCACACAAGGGTCAAGCAAACTGGGATGTTAACATACCAAATTCTCTTATCAATAATTGAGGCTGCTTGCAGGGGTGAGTGTTAATTCATAAGTCCTATCCCTCTGCCTTGTACTTAGCTTTGGAGAAAGCCTTCAGGCAACAAGATGCACATACTGATAGAATTCCTACTGGAGCTCAATGGTGCATAAAGCCCAAAGAATCACCCTCAAAATCTCAACAACTTTTGCTTAAGTGCATAGCTTAGGGAATAGCACTTGACCCACAGGCTGATGTCACTGCACTAACACCTTAACTGAGTGTTTACCAGAACATTCTAGCATTGTTATTCTGTTGGATACCTAAAGTACATGGTAAGAAAATTGGATTCCATTGTTATGCACATATTGTCTTATTAACTTCACTATAAAATTTATCTTTTGGCCAGAGACAATGTTGTATGGGATATTTTAGGATTAAATCAAGCATTCTTGATCACTTGTATGGCAAAGACACTTATATCTGGAGAATATCTGGATTCTGGTTAGACACTTTTCCTAGGGGAACTTGTCTAATATACCTGCAAGCAGTTGCTCAACTATGTCATCTTGAAGCATGGGGCAATATTAAAATAGGACCCAGTGTCAGTCTGTGCTCTTGGCAGGTTGTGTATTCTGCAATGATTGTAGATAGATTAGCCTTGGTCAAAGAAAGCTCATGCTTCTGGGCCCATACATATCCCCTATCCGTGTCACAGGGCTTATTTCATCCATGAGCCAATTGTGCAAACACTGGGGTGGCAGAAGACGGATGTGATACCTACGAGGAAAGTCACCCTGAAAACATGGTTGTTGAGAGCTGTCTCTCCAGTTGATGGTAACTGCTGAACATTAACACTGACATACAGATCTACATATTCTGAGAACTGGCCAAGAATTTATGGTTTTCAAGTTATTCGTCATTTCTTTAAAAACTAAAGGTACCATTCAAAATTCTGACTACTGGGACAGTTTTCCACAGCTGTTCTTCAGAACTTGTGTTAAAGTGAGGCTATAATGTGGCAACAACCCATTTTCAGCTAGTGCCAATGTAAGGTGCTGGGCCATTTGTGCTTCAGGCTCAGCTTCTTTATTTCTCTGCCAGTTAGTTTTAGTGAACTTCTAATTAGGCCGTAGATGAGAGTTGAAAAGCAGCATGTGCTAATAGAAGGAAGGACATGATAGTCTGACACACCAGGGCATGACATTTAGTACGGCTTTATTAATCTGTTTAGATCTGATCTGGACTTATGATTTCCACTTTTCCATGAGTCAGGGTTATACCCAACTATCTGTTTTATTTAATTTATCTCATTATATATAACTCACGATCATATAACTCAGTCATTGTATGCCTCACGATGGGCCACTCAGGTTCTACTAGGGAACAGAAGTGCAAAAGTATTTATAATATAATCAAAATACATTAAAAATTAATTTTCTTATATTTTTTAAAAAATCACAAAAGTACAGTGACCATGAAAAAAAATTAAGAGATAAATAAACTCTAAAAATAATGCACTTAATTACTAATGCTGCCACCAAAGTATAACCTCCAATAATCTCCTTTGTAATGACTTTATATTTCACCCTACCATTTCCAATTTTCATCAAATTTAAGCATGCTAAAGAATTTAAGGTTTTTAGTTGATAATTTTCTTAAATGTTATATTTTAATATATAGTAAATTGAAATGCATAATTTTATACTCAACTTTGAAATTAATTTTACCTTTTCAGATTTCTCCAAATTACTTAGCTCTTTAATTTAGGGTACTATTTTCAAATATCATGGATAAGATTTTCCATGACAATTTTTTAAAACTTTACTTGTCCTTATTTTTTAAATATATTGAATAAAATATTATTATATCTGAGTAATTATGTTTTATATTTTTATCATACAAATTTAAAAAGAACACATTTAACAGCTAAAATAAAAGCTGAAATTCTGCCACTTTGTCATTTTGAAAAATTGAATCATGATATCTTTCTTTTTAAAATAATTTAATAAAATATTACTTATTCGTTGATCTGTTAAGATGGAATAGAAGAAAAATTTAAATTCTCACCTTTTTGTGTCTATCTGAAAGTATGAAAAAAGTTATTCATAGAATGAATTTTAGTTACGATTAAATTGGAATTTATTTTGACATAATAAAATGAATTTCATATATTTTCAAACATATTAGTCTACAGCTTTTCACTATTCCCAAAATTCCAATAAGATTTTTTTGCATGTGTTTAATGGCCACTAAAATAAAATTTCAACTATTTGTCCCCACATATGTATCTAATTTATTTTCAGGCGGTCAGTCATTCAAAACATACCATAAATTTTGCATTGCATGTATAAACACTCATTTGTTTTCTCCTCAAAGAAGTGAAAAATTATTAAATCAACATTAGAAATTTATCTACTTAATTTTTAATCATTAATTGAGGTTTACTAAACAATCGTTCAGTTTTATTTTCTTTGAATTCAAAGAATACTGAATTATTCACTTTTTACCTATTGAAAAGGGATCTCTCTTTCCTGTAGTAATTTAACTTTGAATAGTTAAATACATTTATATGAGTGACTACATTAGATTGAATCTGCAGGAGTTATTTAGTCTAATTCCCTGGAGATCTACTTAACATTGGTGTTTCTGTACCTGTTTTACAAGACTCTCCACACTAATTCAAGATTTAAAATGGATTACAACATCTCTGATTCAGCTGCTTTACTTTAGGCTTTACATTAAAGGCTTATGATAAAGGTTTAAAGCTGATTTAAGAAGACATCTAAACAAATAAAAACATAAATCCACTTTGAACACTGTCACTTTAACAAATAGCATTGTAAAATTTAAATAATTACATATATATTTAAAGGAAGTAAATCTCAAGTCACTTAAATTATTATAGCTTGTAAGAGTTTTGTAAAATCACTTTCTTTTCTAATCTATTTAGACGATCACTTTCTTCTTTTCACTTTGCTAAATTAGACATAGCTTATTGTATTTATTCTTTTCAGGAATAAACAATCTTGGTTCTCTTTTGCTATTTATACAGATAGCTTTGGGGACTACAATGTTGAAATAGTGGTGGTTTCTTCTTTTTCTTGCCAAAACAGAATGTGAGGACTTAAGAACATGTTGGCACACTAATAAAGACTTCACATAAAGAGGAATGAGATAATGTCAAAACCAGAATCATAAATAAGACTTTTTTTTTTGTATAAACCCTCAGGAGCCTCTGATGTCCTTTCATTATCTTACTTACAAAATATTTTAAATGTATTGTAAGTTTATCTGATTTGCTTTTCTTATTTGTCTTTTGGTTTAGGTGCCAACAACCTTAAATTTGTCAAGGTTTATGGATAATCAGACATTAGGTAAGAAGGATAGTGAAGAACACTAAAATTTATATTAGGAGTATTTAATACATGCCTGGCAACATTATAAATACTTCATACTGATTTAATTATAATGACCCTAACACGTATGTAGATATCATAATTATTCCCATTCTGAATAGCAAACTGAGGCACAGAGAAGTTAAGTAACTTTTATTACGTATTAGGTAAACTGAATAATTGGAATAAAAACTAAGTAGCTACTCTCCAGACTCCAAGTCTTTATCCTGGAGGCCTTCACAGTGGATGAGGTTCTGTCACTCTTCATTTTCATGGCTTTTGAAAAGTTACAAATGTGTTCTCTTTTTGTGTAAACTAGGAATTTTAATATGTCTGAGGACTTTTGAAAATGTGTCCATGAAATAGAGAAAGGTTTAAACAACCCATTTCTTGCCCTGGCCCAAAGCAAGGAGACTTGTTTGGATGGAAAAGGAAGGTTGATATGTTCTGCTGACTGTCAGCTGTCCCCTCATTCTTACAGTGTGCCATCACTTTATAAGTTATTTTTTGAAAACTAACAGAAATTTTCTTCTTACATAGTTCCACATTTAGTAGACATTTGTCTGGCTCTAAACTAGGAGTGCTGGATTCTTGTAAGACAAAGAACCTGTAGCTAAGTATTCTGTCTTCCTGATATAGCTTTCTCACCTACAGCAGCATGCTTGAAAATCTGTTTTCTGATTAGCTTTATATAATTTAACATGCATTATTCAAAACAGAACAAAATAGCCTTATATAAATCATGCATAAAAATTATAACAGAGTTTTAGATCTTTTTTTTTCCTTTGAGGATAAGACTGAAAATAATGTTTCAGAGTCTTACTTTCTAAAAAAAGTAATCTAATTCTTTAGATTTTTAAAAAGGAATAAGAAAACACTGAGAATGTATGTTTACATGAAAAGATAATCATGCAGTGCAAAATGAACTGCGTTCAAATGTCATACTCCCAAGGGATCTTTAACACTGTGTCACTATTTATTATTTGCTTTGTTTCTTTTTCTTTTTCCTTTTTTAGAGAATAAATTATGGATAAAGATAAACAGCATAGAGATGTAACAAAAACCAGCAGGCATAACTTTGATGACAACTACTTTGGCATATGTAGCTACCTTCCAATGTTTTTCTAGGCAGATTTCAGATAGAAGTGAAAAATAACATATCAAGTGAAAAAAAAAAGATGAAAAAGAGAAAAAGTAAAAAGAAATCCACATAATTATCTCAAGCCAAAACATCTGTGTATGTCCTCTGGTATCTTGCTTGCATTTAATATATAAGAACTTTTTTTCTTTACTATGTAAATAACATCCAGTAGAGGAAATGACATAGTTTTCATTTGGCAGTAGGGATCAGACACCTTCCTCATTCTGAAATTCAGGCATAAATCGGTGTTCAATTAGCCTAGAGTAGAGCCTACATGAATATTGAAAGAAATTCCTGTGCAGATGTTTTTACCATGATAGAATTAAATATATATATGTATAACTTATTTATTAAATATGTTGTTAAAGTAAAATCTAATACAAATACAAGAATAATTAAAACAATTAAAAATAGATTAAAACATCTATAATATGCAAGCAGGGTATGAGGTTAGAGAGGTGATAGGGCCTAAAGCTTCTTATCACCTCGCACTTAAAAAATACAAAATACAATGCATCATAAAGATGAGTAAGCAAAATGAGTAAGTTACGTGTGTGCTTGTGTGTGCAATGGATGGGGAGCAAGTGATGGGAGTGGTTATAGTTCAATGGAAGTAATAGGGACGTTTCTGTTGAGCAGAAAGCATTGTGCTGAACCTTCGCATTTATGTAGAGTTTCTAAGTACAGATATGATATCTGTCAAAAAATGCATGGTGAAAGCACAGGTCGTATTAATAGATACCTTGTTTTTCTCTTCAGTCACATTTCTTTTTCATTTGTCTTTCAATAGCCATCTGCCTCCGGCTTTCCTGATACTTAAGATTTTAATGTTCGTATGGCAAATTTAAAGATTAAGGAAAGTTTAAAGAACTAAGTTGCATCCGAACAATTTTCTCCATGAAGTAGATGACTGATAATACCTAACTGAGGAAAACATGACATTATCCTATAGCAATCGGCTATCTTATTTGCCATCTTTTTTCAGTAAAGGAATTCCTGCCTTCAGAACCGACCATAAAATGATGATAATTATTTAGCATTTTCTTTAATTGTATTGGCTTTTTCATGAATAAGCTTAATGCACTTTTACTAATGGAAAACACAAGACAATATTTTTTAAACAAATTTCTTCTTTTTATCTGGGACAGATGTGACATCATTTTATATTACGGAAAACATTATTTCCCAGAGATAAAGCCATTTACGGATCCTCTTGTGACTACTTTGAGAATACTTGAGCAGTTGAGTTCCATGAAGCTAAGAAACAGGAGAATTATATGGTACCACACAATTCATGATAACCTAGCAACTATACTAACATCTTATGTCACATACAAAAAGTTTTGTCAGACAGTTGAAATCACATTATTCCAACATTAATGTTTAAATAATAAAATTTATTTAACATCATTGATGTGTCATCAATTCTGAAAAATTAGCCCCATATAAATGGATAGGTTGAAGTATTTACATTACACATATTACATTTTTAAGTTGTGCTTTAGAATCAAGTTTAAAATAAAATACCATTTGTTGGTTGTTTAGCATTTTTTAAACTTTATTATAGAGCAAAAAGTTTAAAAACATATAATCAAGCTTGCAAATTCTATTGTGCTAGGTAATAGATATAATATTTTCCTTTACAAAGTTTATTACTTATTACTTAGATAGCTATATGTGAAAAGATAATACAAACATCAATCAGGATTATCTTAAAGCACACTAACAATAAATGGTTCAGGAATTTTATTAAATGGGTTAGATCATTTTGAGTCAAAAGGCTTTAATACCATTTCAGCTTGGCATTCATAGAAATTTAGTATAAGATAATAGTTCAAAAATAGAAATATTTTCTCTCTATATATTTGTTCTATATATTTTACCCTATATAACTAATATGTGGAAAAAATATTTTATTCTATCATCCTTCCTTGTCTGGTACGGTACAAACAGTGATAGAATGTAATGATAGCTAGAAACAAAACTCAAAAAAGAAGATAAGGCAGAATCCTGTGACTTTATTAGCAAAATAACATTCAGAAAGGTATAAGAGGACCAACTTGATACTGTCTGATTGTTTGACTATAAAATGCATTCCAAGTCTATTCTATACCCCTGGACAACCAGAGTGGACACTGTTGAAAATTAATGAATGAGAACAAAGAACCAAAAATGAGGAAAAAAGCAAGAAAGGAGGCTCTAGAGCACAAAAACAAAATGGTTAAAGAAACAAGGGACTTCGAAAGGAAAGAAGAAAGTGGGCAATATTTTAACCTAAAACTCAACTGAGAATCTTAAAGATAGAAGGATTTGCATTATTAAGATACTAACTGGGCATTAGTATATCTTCTTTTGAATAGTTTCTGTTTGACATGAGAAAATGCCCAATGTCTCTAATCATCAGAGAAATGCTAATCAAAACCACAAAGCATATAATCTAATGCCAGTGAGAATGGCTTTTATTAAAAAATCCCAAAACAACAAATGTTGGCAAGGATGTGGACAGATAAGAACATGTATACACTGTTGGTGGGACTGCAACTAGTACAATCTCTATGGCAAGTACTATGGAGATACCTCAAAGAACTAAAAGTAGACCTACCATTCGATCCAGCAATCCCACTACTGGGTATTTACCCAAAGAAAAAAAAAAGACACCGTATTAAAACAAACAAACAAAAAAATACTTGCACTTGACTATTTATAGCACCATAATTCAATACATGAGTGGCTTAATAAAATGTGGTATATGCATACCACGGAGCACTACTCAGCCATAAAACAAATGGTGATCTAGTATCATTTGTAACAACCTGGATGGATCTGGAGATCATTCTTCTTAGTGAAGTACCATAAGAATGGAAGAACAAACATGACATTTAATCAATACTAAATTGAAACCAATTGATCAACACTTATGTGCACATATGGAAGTAAAACTCAAGGGAAATCAAGTAAGTGGGAGGGGTGAGGAGGGAATGGGTAAATTCACACCTATGGGGTACAATGTACACTAACTAGGTGGAGGGTACACTTATAACTTTGACTCAAACTATACAAAAGCAAATTATGTAACCAAAACATGTGGACCTCCATAAAATACTGAAATAAAAATAAATAAATAACTAAAAATTAAAGATAGTAGCCAGGGGTTTTTTTTTTAAATTTTTTTCTTCTTTATTTTTAATTATTATAATTACATGTTTTAATCATGGAGAATTGTTTAAGGAATCACATACATTCCAATTCCATGTTAATTCTGCTTGGGATGGAAGATATGACTACAAGAACTGTGTGCTCTTACAGGTAAGTTTGTTTCATATTGGAAGTATTAAATATCATGAAATATCTGTAGAAATAGGAAGTCCATTAGTGGTACTTCACTAAGCAATTGTACAATTTCAGAAGAGACATAATGATGAAATTGGCTATGTTGGACTAGGTAGTACTAATACCATATTGTGCTAATTCTACTTCTCAGTCCTCACATTGTTACCTGTGCCTTTTAGTATCACAGTGGAATTGGAGAGAATTGGAAAGACTTAAAGCAAATTTACAAGTACTTGGTTATAAAATCAAATCAATTGGTCTTAGGAATGGTTTTAATCTGGTGACAAAAATGACACTCAGATTTTTGGTCTAATCACCTGCATATATCCTGGCACCATTTATTGAAGAGAAATTGGTAAATAGAATGGTGTATTGGAACAGGTTATTGAACATGAATTTAAATGGCATCTCTGTTACTGTTTATTCTATTCTTCGAGCAAATTGCACTCATGTATTTTTTTTTTCAAATCTCAGTTTTCAAGCTTGAAAGATAAAAATAGATTTAAAAAAAGATAAAAATAACCTATTAACTACATTTGGTGGGTACTGTAGATTGGTTCTCTCAATCCCTTTTAGGATAGAGAGACATTGGGAAATAAAACTAACTATAGTAGAATACCTTGAAGCTGAGAGTTAGGATATACCAATTAAATGAATTTACAAGTGTCTGATTTGCAAATGAGTCATGTGGGGCAGGAGGCAGAGAATTGCATAGAGATCATTGCAGAGTACATCAAGTACTAATGTGTACTTGATGATTGGCAAGATCTTGGAAATCAGTGTATTGAAGATTATTATCATATGATATTCATTTATCTACACTCCAGGTATGTCCACTGGCTAAGGTTTGTATGTTTTTACCCTCCAAAACTTGTGCTGAAATGTAATCCCCAATGTAGCAGCATTGAGAGGTGGGGCCTTTAAGAGGTAATTGGGCCATGATGGCTCTGCCCTTGTGAATTATTAACCATTCATGGATTCATGGACTAGTGGAATAATAGGTTATCACAGGAGTAGTTCTGGTGGCTTCATAAGAAGAGGAAGACGCACCTGAACTGCTCAGGTCCCTTGCCATGTGATGCCCTACAGGGCCTCAGACCTCTACAGAGTTCCCTTCAGCAAGAAGACTCTCGCTAGATGTGGCCTCAACCTTGCAGTCCTCAACCTCCATAACAGTAAGACATAAATTTCTTTTCTTTATAAGTTGCTCAATTTTAAGCATTCTGTGATAAGCAACAGAAAGCAGACTAAGATATCCAGTAAGTAAGCTGTGAGGCTAAATTCTTCACAAAGCCACTGAAAATGTCACTGGCAAAGGGAGCAACTGCACCTTAGAGATATGTTATTAATGGCTGTCTTCTGTGGGCAGAGAATAAATGTGAGATGCTTCTGTTGACATACATTCCCCAATTTCAATAGTAATGATGAGATTCTCACGGTTACAAAGGCAAAAATACAACATTGAACAATTAACTGTAGAGGCAGTGATTACTGAACCACACAGCTAAGAATATGTGATATAATATGATCTGAGCAATCTGACAAATAGAGATTTTGTTAGTAGCTAGTAGAGTATATCATTCTTAAGGAAATATATTATCCCATTAATATGGTTCTTTATTTACTTAACCAAAACCTCCTCTATATCTCATGAAGAAAGAGTCCTGAATTAAATTATCAGATAGAGCTTTATTGTACCTCACAAAATTCCTACACCTGAAATTTCTCTTAAAAATAGATTCTTTTGAGTGAAGGGAAAACCACTACTACACAGTATATCTTTTTCCCAGTCTTCCCCTAAGAGATCTATTTTGATTTACTCAAGTAACTTGCACCAGAAAAAGAAAATTATATAAACTTCTCTAGACTATTTGAACACTGGCTCTAAACTAATTTTGTTCTCTTGGATCTAGAATGTCATAGTGCTTCACTGATCAGAGTGAGGGCTTATGAGGGTCAGGGGATAAATAGTTTATTCTGTTTATGTAACCTCACTATAGTTATTTCCCCAGTTCATGAGTTTGTGGTTAGAATATAAATGCTAAGACAATGGCAAAATCCCAATAGCACTTTCCTGAAGAATGAAGGGCTACAGGTTGGCAAGCTAATTGGAAGGCTTTGGAGATCCCCTATATTTACCAAAATAGTAAATAAAAGCAATATTGAATTCCTGTAGCCTTTACAGAACTTAGGGTTATTATCAAAAGCAATACAGAGGAAGAAGAAATGAACTTTGCTGCACCCTTATTTATCTTACATTTTGACCTGTGGAGAAGAAAAATGATTCTTAGAAAATAATAAAACGTTATTCCAAGCATAATTAGGTGGTGACCATTCACATTCATTTTCATTCTTATTGCAATAAATTAAAATGGTTTCTAATACCTATTATGCAGCCATTGATCTGCTAGATATTATGTTTTTTTCTATACCCCAATAATCAGAAGAAGTAAAGAAGCATTCTGCTTTCCTCGAGGAACTACAACAATAAATCTTCATTGGTATGCTTAGGTCTATGCAAACACTCTACCTTTTGGCCATAATTTAGTCTGTAGAAACCTTAAGCACCTCACAACACCATAGGACATGATATGTTTATGCCACGATGTCCTATTGCTGAAGGTACTTGTTTATCAGGAAGTAGGATTCTAGATGTCAGAATTCAGTAGTGATATTCTACAATAGTACAGGCACTTGATAGTTTCTGGCATCTGTAGTTTTAGGCATTTCAGGATACCTCCTCCAGAAAGGACAAGTTGCTTCAATTTACTTTTTCTTATACTGAAAAAGAGGCATAATGGTTGGCAGACCTCTTTGGGTTCTGGAGAGAACAGGTATCATATTTAATTGCATTGCTCTGACACATTTACTAAGTGGCTCATCAGACTGCCAGTTTTGAGTTGGACTGAGAGCAAGAAAAGGCTTTCCAGCTGGCTGAGACTTGATCTACTGAAAGACTGTTTCCACCCAGCCCTTATTAGCTGCTGAATGTGATGATGCTTAAAATGCCTGTCTGATCAGGATGATTCATGAAGCCTATCCTACGTCTAGTAGGCAAGTCAGAGCAGAGGCTGCTTAGATTTAGAAGCAATGTTAGGCTTTCTTTCAAGTGGCCAGAAATGATTCTTAGCTTTTTATTATGCTGTGGTAGATATTGAACAACTGATGATGGAACAAGTGACTATCAGTCGGAACTTCTTATCATAAACTTGGTGTTAGTTCCTTCAAAACTTGTAAAGCCAGTCACACCCAGAAGCACCCTTTTGCAACAGAGTGTGTTATACTCAAGACTCAGCTTGAACAGGTTTTAATTTCCATGTGTGTTTACTCCTGCCACTTCTCATTGAACCCACATTCATAATCTCATTAGGATTCCCTAGAGAAAAAAATGTGATCCAGAAGTGGAATGCTACAGTTCAACAGGATAGCTGGCAAGAATGTTGTAAAAGAAAAATGTTGGCAATAAGTAAAACGTCAAGTGTTACATATTGTTTTCCATTTGGTCTGGAATTAGGGATTACTGGAATTACAAATATGTGGTGATTCATGGGCAGTAGCTAATGGTTTATGCAAATAATGAGGAATTTGGAAAGGACAAGATTGGAGTATTGATTACAAGACAGTTTGTAGAAGAGAAATGCATATGGACCTCACTGGATGAGCTTAGTGAGTGAGAATACTTGTGGCTGATGTGAACATTCTGTAAGGGAGGCTCTCAATAATTGGATGGACAAGGTACCCCATCATAAGGATATCAATCAGCCTCTGCCATCCCAGCTCTTGCTTAATGGGTTCATATAGAGTGTGGCCATGGTGTCAGGAACAGATTATGCATGGGATCAATAGCAAGGACTTCCTCACATTAAGGTATATCGAATACTGGCAATGTTAATTGTCCAATCAGCAAAGTGCAAATTACTATCAATATGGTGCCATATCTTGGGGGAATCAGTTGGCCACCTAGTAGGAGAATTACACTGGACATTCCTTTTTCAAGGAGAGTTCATTAATTTTTCCTGACTGATAAACATTTCTTTAGAAATAATTGTGCCTTTTCTGTTCACCCAGTTGCAATAAACACACCTTCAGTTGATTTACTAAACACTTTATTCATCATCAGGTTTTCACACACATTTATTGTGATCAAGAAATTCATTTCTACCATAAAATAAGTTAGGCAACTAACTGACACAAGATTCATTAATTCACCAGAAGCCTCTCCTCTTAGAGAATGAGAGAACAGACTAGTGAAAAATCAACTAGTCTCAAATATGTGAGGAAAAAAGAAAACCTTGTAAATTTGGGGTTTTGTTCTGTGGGTATTACACCCTATTGCCAGAGTCTATGCGTTCTGGTGCTAAGAGATGTAATAAATAGGGGTTCCTCTGAAAATAATATACATTTTTAAATCTTATAAAATAATAAACAGTTAAATAAAAAATTATGCTTCTTATCCCTTCAACTTTGGTGTCAGATTTTGATAATTTGGCACTTGAGGATATCATGCTTCTCCAGGGACTTAAGAATGAAACTGAAAACTAAAACTCCCACCAGGCAATATTGTGGCCCTCAGGCCACCTGATCAGTAACCCAAAGATGACATTATTCTGTTAGTTTAGTGCCTGATCCTTTAAATCATAGTTTAATATGTTTGCTGCAACAAAATTAGAAAAGGGAGTAGTATTTATCAACTCAGTAGTATCACAGTACATCTCAGCCTGCCGTGTACATTAGTAGACCAGAAATATCCAAACTGGCAGAACAACCAAGAGCCCTCAACTGTCAGGGAAGAAATATTCCAGTAACTGCCTCTCTACCTCCAAATACAAAACATGGACAAGATGAGGTGCTAATAAATGGTAAAAGGATGGGTGATGAAGAATGAATGTTATAACAATCAACCAAGTCTTGAGAACCCTTTAAAGAAGGAGGATGTCTGAAATCAACTGTAATTTTGTCTTTTATAACTTATTTAGATAGACAGATATTTCAAGTATAAAATTTCCTTCTCTCTTTTTAATCTCTTAAAGATGCATGCAGTGACTGAGAAATAATGAGTTTCTCTTTTTGGGGAGAAGATGAAAATAGATAGATAGATAGATAGATAGATAGATGATAGATAGATATAGATAGCAGCATTAACCAAAAGGGAAACTTTTATAATAGATTTTTTCTTGAGACAGGGCCTTGCTCTGTTACCCCAGCTAGAGTGCAGTGGCATCATCATAGCTCAATGCAACCACAAACTCCTGGGCTCAAATGATCCTCCTGCCTCAGTCTACCATGTAGCTGGGACTATAGGCATGTACCACCATGCCCAGCTAATTATTTTCTATTTTTGGTAGAGACAGGGTTTCACTCTTGCTCAGGCTGGTCTCAAACTCCTGAGCTCAAGGAATCCTACTGCCTTGGCCTCTCAGAGTGCTAGGATTCTAGACGTGAGCCACCACACCTGACCTTATAATAGATATTTGTTTAGAAATTTAAGTGTGGGAAAAGGATTTGTTATGTTTTTACAAATTTTGAAGCTTTTTTCATTGAGAAGTGGAAATTACATCCCTTTAACTTGAAATTAGATTTGAGGGACTATTGAGACTAATAGAATATGTCAGAGGTGATGATATGTGATTTCTGAGACTATTTCATAAAAAGCAATGGAGACTCTTCCTTGCACACTTGAACACTCATGGTTTGAACCCTGAGCTGTCACATATGAGGAAGCCTAAGCAACATGAACTAGCCACTATAGAGGTCTTAGTTTACAAGAGATGTTTCAAATGCCAGCCACATGGGTAGACTATCAGGAAAACACATCCCAGCTGAGTTTTCAGACAACTACAGCCCTAGCCAATATCTGACTGCAACTATACAGAGACCCAAATAATAACTATGAGAAAAAGAAAATGGCTGTGTGAAGCTGCTAACCTTCGGGATAATTTGTTTCTCTACCATGATAACTAGAACAGGATCCTTACGCGTCTCAGGAGGGATGGGGTTGGGGGCTTGCAGGATACAGGTGACACCCTTTCCAATACCCACTCCAACCTCCTTTAAGCATGTGGAATCAGGACCCTAGTCACATTTCTTATATTACCTTGCAGCTGGGACACCACCTGTGATTTTTTTTCATTTTCTGTAATTAGACACACTCATGATGGGCTTATTTAAAAATTGAGTAATACAATCAAACAGTTTGATTCTAGACTAGCGACTATAATGATAACTTCTTAATATTTTCAGAAGGCTTTCCCATATTAGTAGTTTTTAGTTTGTCACAGAAAGGAAGTCATTTTGGGGTTTGCAACTTTATTAGCAGCTTCCTGATTCTGTAAATTCCTGACAGTGGTTCTGCCTTGGCTCATTTCTATAATCTTGGAATCTAAGCCTAGACTCTCTTTCCCCTCCCAGTAATCTAGTGAGCTATTTCTATCACTTAATAAATCCCTTCCTACTTAAACTATCTAGTTTGTATTCTGTTGCCCACAAATAATTACCTTGACTTATTCTTTGGGTTCTTAGAAAGATAAAATGAAACAACATAAAAATTGTCTGGAATGTACAAACTCAAGAAATATTAGTTTTCTTCTCTTCCATTACTTTACCACCTTGAAAGATATCAGTGATTTTCCATCAATATCTTAGTTTATTTTTGATCAAACATCCATGTTCTAAACATTTCCTCTGTAGAAAAAAGTAAAATTTTCATTATACATTTCATAAAACAAAAGAGTTGTAATGCATTAATTTTGTAAAAGTTCTACTCTTTCAAAAGTATAATTTATGAGAGTAGAACTTAAGAATAAATATGCCTATTTCCTGTATTTCTAATAATTTTCTAATAATGCTAGTAACTGTAAGATTAGAATCAAAAGAAGTTGCCTTTTCTGTTTAATAAGAATGTCATAACCTCTTTTCATCTTTTATTACTAAGGTTTATCTTTCAATAATCATGTTCAATCCTATGGGTACAGGATAAAAAGATTTGAAGTAGCTAGTGCAGGGAAAAGTTCATTATAGAAGGGAACTGATTGTCAATATTGGAAAAATAATCTAACAATAGATTATCATCTTGCATTTTAATTTAACTTGGCTAAGTAGACAAACAGGTCTAAGGATCTGCAAATACCTTTAATATTTGAGGAGGAAAAAGAATTTGAAGGTAAAATAATGTCAGCTTTATGAAGCTATACACATCCTTTGCCTGTTAAAAATTTAATGATAAAAATCTCTCTTTTATAATAGAAGTTTACTTCTCACTATCCAAAAGACACACAAGTGTTACTCAATCTCTTATGAGAATCAAATCTGTCTTTCAATATTTTAAATTTTCCTTTTGCTTTAAAATGAGAATCCAATAAGGAAATGTAATGAAAAGTTCTTGTAATTCTTCCTTCTCTTTTTATATAAACTATAAAAACAAATATGTTTAAATTATTCACATTAATATTCTCTCTATAGTCTGAAATGATGTTGGTCTCACATTTGCAGCAAGATTGCTGATTGTGCTTTGTTTAATTGTTCACTAGGTTTAATTTAGTAATAACATTTTCATTTTTAATGAGTGATTTTCTTTTTTAATGAGGAAATATTTTATTAAATATAATCATATTTCTTATATAATTAATCTGCTTATCCCTAAAGAGAAGCAACATTTCCAACTGCTTTCTAAGCTTTCATTTATGTAATATATGTACGATCACATAAGGTGCCCCTCTATGTAAAAACCTAGCTATATCAGCATATCAGAACTAAGCAAAATAAGACAGTAGCTGATGTCAGAAGGAAGTCACTACTTGATGAAGAAAGAAGATAATTTGCATGAAAATAATAATCTGAATATCTTATGTGAATAAACAGCCCCAATGTTCAATTATAGAAGCAGAAAATTTTATTCCATTTTACTGCTGTAATACTAATAACTTTCATTTTGTTAAGATTTACTTTGCTAAATGAAGGGGGTTGGCTTTTTGACAAAAAACAGTAAGTAAAAGAACCCTTAGCCCCACGAATAGGTAATCATCAAATTAGCAGTAAACTAAATCTTTTTTTGAGGCAAGAAAATGTTTTTTTTTTCCAGATCAGAATTTTGCCATTACACTGAAAAAACATTCCCAGTCTGATAATATTCAATAAATTCATATAAGTGCTATCAAGTTGGCAGTAAAATTGGCAGAAAGAGACCAAAGAAAAGCCAATGAAAGCAAGAGAGGAATGCATGAATATGGTGGGCCAGGAAGCACTAATTGCAACTAAAACATCATATTTAACAAGTTGCTTGTATCATTATATTTCAAATTATTTAAAGTATTTTACTAGTTTTTCTAAACTAATTTATTATGCATTGATAGCTATTTTGGTGTAATTTTTCTTTGATGAGACATACAAATAAGTATATATACAAAATTGTCATATTCATTAATTTGCTTGTAATAAGCTGGACTATCAATCTTGTCTTTGCTGTTGTTGAGCAGAAATATATATATAATACAAAAACCCTACGGGCAATTCCATTAAAATGAGGACTAAAATAACACTGCAATCTATAAAGCTTTTAAAATATGTCAGCAAATTATTTGACAGTCCTTGGATTAAAAACTAGAGTCTAATATCTCTCCCCGGCTTGAATACAGACCAGGCTTAATAACATATTTTGATGAATAGAATGGGACAGAAGTGACATTGCATGACTTCTGAGACACATGATAAAATGCACTACACCTTTTGTCTGTCTCTTTCTTCTCTCTATCATGGTTATCTTAACTGGGAACCTTGTCATCATACTGTAAGGAAGCCAAGCAGCCCCGTAGAATGGTATTATATACCGTGTTTCCCCGAAAATAAGACCTCCCCATAAAATAAGCCCTAGCAGGATTTCTAAGCATCTGGGCAATAAGCCCCACCCCAAAAATAAGACCTAGTGATGGGCATGGCTACTCAGCGTGTCTGCACAACCCATGCATTTCATTAGGGAGCAGTAAAGAAGATGAGCAACCAGGAATATACAAGAGGCGCTATGGATACAGCTGGAACCCATTCTACTAAGTGAAGTATCTCAAGAATGGAAAAACAAGCACCACATGTACTCACCAGCAAATTGGTATTAATGGATCAACACCTAAGTGGACATATAGGAATAACATTCGTCAGGTGTTGGGCGGGTGGGAGAGGAGAGGAGAGGATAGGTATATACAAACATAATGAGTGAGATGTGCAACGTTTGGGGGATGGTCATGCTTGAGGCTCTGCCTCGAAGAGGGAGGGAGGGCATGAGCAATACACATAACCGTAATATTTGTACCCCCATAATATGCTGAAATAAAAAATAAATAAATAAAAAGAATATAAGCAACCCTTCTCATCTGCCCCATCGTGACAGCTAACTATCCCAGAGGTGACCGGAAAGGTGCGGGCAGCCCCACCAACAAGGTTGGCTCCCCCTGTGAGGTCCCGGCCATTCTGTGCATGCTGCAAGCTGAGGCTTTGAGGGGAAAATAACACATCCCCTGAAAATAATCCCTATGGTTTCTTCTTGAGGAAAAATAAATATAAGACCCTGTCTTATTTTCGGGGAAACACGGTAGGTGTTCTTCCCCCAAACCCAGCTGATGTCCAAACTGTCAGTCAACACCCACAATCAGAGACACAAGAGTAAGCCTTTAGATTTTTCCAGTCCCTGGGCTGCAAGCTGCCTCAGCTGAAGTTAGGCGGGGCAGAAATGACATTGCTGGGTTCTGCTCAAGTTCTAGATTTGTAATGTTGCTTAGAGCCACTAGGTTTTGGTGTATTTAGTTATGCAGCCATGGATAACTGAAACAGAAGCTATCACAGAAGCTATCACCTATTATTTAATGGTATTCAGGAACTTTTCACCAATTCTTTCATGTATAGCTTATTAAATCAACAAATATCTATTGCATACCTATCATATGCCAGGTACAGTTTTAGGCATTCCAGGAGGTACAGAAGTGAACATGAAAAAAACAAAAAACAACAACCCAAAAACTCTCTGTCCCTATTGAAGTTGCATTTTAAAAGCAGACACAGAAAACATATAATGATCAGCAGCTGTAAATGCAATCAGGAAAAAAAAAAGATGAGTAAGTAGAGAAAGAGAGTGACAGAGTGATGCTGCTTTAGATCATGTGTTCAAAGAAGTCACCTCTCAGGCTGTCGGCTGTGACATTTCAGAAAAGATAGAGAAAAAGGAGGAAGCAAGTCATTTTAATATCTGGAATAAATCATTACAGGCAGAGGGAAGAGAGTATATTTAAGAACAATTAAGGATGTCAGAGTGGTTAGAACAGAGAAAGAGTGATCAAAGAATAAATCTTGGTGAGATAACGTAGGATTTTGTTGATTATCTTAATGGATGATCTATATCCAAATTAGCACATAACTTCAAATTCTCAACCATTAGAATATATACATACACAGTTCCATGATTATCAGTAAAGTAAAATTTCTACAGTTATCTGAATGCTGTTTAAAGGGCATATTTAATTTTTGAAAAATCACCAATCTGCTCATTTTTCATTGGTATACTTTTCTGTATTCATGTTAACTTCAATCAATATTTTTTAAAATGTGATTTCCCTAGGTAATTCTACTATTCATCCAAGGGAAATAGATTTCCTGGGGGTGGGGGGATCAGAATTGGCTATACAAATATAAGTTGGAATTTTAAGGCCTTCCTAGGAAAAATAATTGAATGTTCTTCCTTGCATGGAGCAGTATTAGAACTACCTTTCTATACAAGCCTGAATAAATGAAGGATTCTCCTCTTCTAGAAATAGAACTCAAATTATTAGGTCTACCAACCTAGAGATTTGGCAAGTATGTTGGCTACCTGCCTGGAATTATTCGTGGATGAGAAATGAAAAACCCAAACCTGTATCATTTGAGAGTGCAGATCTAGATGTACAACACAACCAAGAAGCAACATAAAAACAAGCCTTAAATCAAAAAAACCTGTAGAATCCAGAAACTATGTTTGTTATATGGCAGCTTCTACAACTCAGCATCCTGAGTTGGGTTCCTATTCTTTGGATTTCCAAACAAAAATAACTGAAACTAAAGATAAGATCACTAAAATTTTTTCACTATATGGGGAAATAAACTATGAAATATAATGAGCAGTCAGATAAAGGACAATATTGCAACCTATGACTATAGCACAGTATTCAAATATCTTTAAATTACTTATGTTTACAGTGTTCACAGAGAAGAAGAAATGAACAGAAGCAAGGAAAAAACAAGATATTCTAAAAGAAAACAGAGAGTATAAAAAAGAATTAAATGTAAATTCTGTAAATAAGAAATAGTGATTATCGAAATTAATAATAAATAGATTAAACAATAGTAAAGACAAAAAAAGAGAATATTGTTGGGTTGGAAAACAAATTTAAGGGAGCCATTTATAACAGCACACAAAGAGATAGCTAGATGGAATGTATGAAAAAGAAATGAGGAAGCATGAGGCTAGCTTGAGGATATCTAACTTATGACTTTTAAGGGTATCAGAAGGAAAAAATAGAGGAACTAAGAGAGTCAATATTTAAAGGAAAAATGAGTAAGAATTTCCCAGGATTGCAGGAAAGTATGGATTCTAAGAATGAACGAGGACACTTAATCCCTAGCAAAATATAACTACATATAGACATAGCCACTTTTATCACATACTAATCATACATGCAAAAAATTCAAAGACAAAAAATTGAGCATAACAAGAATAAAGAATGGGTTCTTTTGAACAAAACGTCAATAAATAGCAGAGTTCATATCAGGAATAACAGATGCAGCAGCAAGTGGCATAATATCTTTAGCTCATTAGGAAATATATCTCCCACACTCAGCAAGTACATGAGCTTAATTATCTTTGACGAGGGACTATAAAATATAGGTGTTTTCAAATAGTAAAATTTAAGTGAGTTTACTACCTCTAGATCATGAGTGAAAGAAAATTATATTCTTCATAGTGAAACTGAGCTTAAAGAGGGTGCAGTGAAGCCACTCACAGCAAATTATGAGAAAAATGATCACTATAATATGCTGATTAAACAGTAAATATTGACTATAACATTCTTAAACATAATACAAATAAAATTCTAGATAGCTATATTATATATGTCAGAATAGGAGACATTTGGAGGTCAATTGTATTGTTTGAAGTCAACTGCCTTAATCAGAAGGAGGATAGAGTTCATCACTAACTTTAAATTTTCTTCGAAAAATATAATGTATGTATGTGTGGCATTTGAATGGGGTCCCTTCTTCAAGTGTTCCACTAGCCAATTGCATCTAGGATTCTGATAGGAAGTAGCTTTTTTTAATTCAATACAATTTCACGTATCTTTTGAATGCAGAAGGGAGGCAGAGACCATTTTTCTGTATGCTGTGATAGAAAACAGAAAACAAAACAAGACAATAATAGAATTAAGTAAAAATATATCAGTAATCTTAATACATGTAAATAGATTAAGATATTAAAATGCTAACAATTAAAATTGGCTTGAAAATATCCAGCTATATTTAATGGGTTCTTTGAAAAGAGCTCAAGACATTAAAAAAAATCAATAAAAAAATAAGATAGCAGAAAAGATAAGATCTGGCAAAAGAACATTTAGGTTGGAAATACTATGAAATCATCTGATAAATAAAAATAGCTTAGTTTCAGTATAAATTAAAATTGATGTTGGTGAAAATAGTTATATAAAGACTTAAGAAATTAGCATAGGGGGTATACTAAAGGGAAAAAAACTAAATAAATTAACTAGCAAAGGATAAGTAGCCAAAAAGCAGTAATCTGTGTCCTGGCAGTTGAAGAATTGAGATGTGGAAAAGGAAACAAAAAATACAGAATAAAACTTTCTCAAAATAAAAACAAATGTCAATCTATAAATTAAAGTGTACATCGTGTTTCAGAAAACCCTGATATTCAATTAGCCTCAGCTAGTTTATCAAAAACATACAGAAATAATATAAAGACTATTTTAAAATTTTATTGTTTGAATATGATATGACCAGGTGCAGAGGGACTGGTTTCTATATCGCCTGTCTCAGAGCCCTGACGGGGCCCATCACACTCTTGATGCTTGGGGACCCCTGAGAACAAAAAAGCCCCAGGCTGCTTGCTGCTATTCCAAAAGACACAATGTACAGCACACAGAGGCTGATACAGCTTGGTGGCTTGTACCCTTGGTTGGGGGAAGACTGTGAATAGGCAAGGACTTTGTTCACTGTACTAGGGAACTTAAACTAATAGACTCTTTGTCACCAGGGGCTTCCAGCATCTCTGTCCAGATGAGCAGACAAAAACAATTAAATCTCTACATCCAGAAGGAGTGCATGTTACTTTTTTCTTGAAATTCCCTGTCTCTAATTAGTCATATGGTCACACCTTACTTCCGGGGGCTAGGACGTACTATCTTCCCGCTAAGAGTGAGAAGAGAATCAACCATAGTATTACTTGGCACTCATAACTGAGATGACTTTGAATAATTTTAAAAGCATGAACATGAACATGCAAGTTACAGAATTTTTGTATGCATCTCTGTTCTTATTTGTCTTACAAAGACATAAATACAAAAAACATATACTTGTGGATATATTTAAAATTTGAGAATTATTGAATTGCTGGATATATTGCCAGACTTCAATTATTGAAGAGATAACTGAAAGTGGAAAAGCCACTTAAAAGGCACATAATATTATAGAATCCTCTTGAAAAATACAAAGGTTGGTAGGCCTGGAAAAAGTCAGGTGAGTCATTCTAATGATGCATGTTTAACCATTTTCTGGTTTTAGAATAGTCATCCCATGGCTTTGGGGAGTAACAATGAAAATATAGAAAGTAGCAATGATAAGGAATAAGTAAGTTACTACATAAAATACAGTGTTGTTGGAATGCATCTTCATTGATTCTGAAAAGTGTCCTTCAATTTCACTCTCTTCTTGAACAATAATCATTTAAAAGAAACATGCAATTGACCTGTATCAGTGAGCCACCATGTCAGCTCTACACTGCCTACTTCTAGGAGTTTTTGTACAAGCAATTTAATTCTTTAAGCCACTGTTGATTTTATATTGTTTTCAGTAAAAACCTTACTCACTATTAAGTATTCCTGTATATGTCTAATGAATAAACTTGGGGGATGTAGTATTATTTAATAAATAAAAATATATTTGTCGAATACATACATTCATTTCTTGGCTTCATGGAGGAAATAAATTAAATAAAAACCATTTTGCTAAAAACTGAGAAAACGGATCTACTAGTTCTAAAGGTGAACTAGCTTTCTTATAAATTAGTTCTCAACTGACACCCAAATGTGTCTTCTGTTCCTCAGAAGTCATTAATCTCTAGATCTGAGCCCAAAAGTTCTAACTCAAATATTTAATTTAGAGACATGCTATCAACTTGACAGAAGGTAGCCAACTTTGCACAAATTAAATTTTAAAATGTAGGATCACTATTTTTCTCTAACCAGAGTTGTTTTTGATTCAATAGAAAATTATCAGTGGATATATATTGTGGATTTATGGCAGCTTGCATTATGGAAAAATGCACAGGGACCACACAGATTTAAACTTTTCTAAATAGCATGCTTTTAGTCATAAATCTATAGGAGCTAGAATGAAATGATGTGATACCAAAACAGAAAAGTGAATAGCGGATTGAAATCTAAAAATTAGAAATAATTATCAATCATAGATACAAGTTGATATTTGCAAAATATCACAGTTATATGATGCCATCTTATCTCCCCTAGGCTAAACAGTTCCTTAATTAAATGATTATAGCTTTCATAATTAGTCTTGTGACCACTTTGCTTCAAATTTCAAATTCATATAACCCTTCTGGATTTGGAAAATAAAACAAAGAATTATATTCCCTAAAGCAACTACAATATACATATTATCTATATTTGAGTTGTGAAAAGCAAGCAAACAACAAAAGCAATATTTTTCTTCTAAGCGTTCCTTACTGTGAATATTTTAATGTTTAGTTAACTAGGTTTTTTTTTTCCTGGAATTGGGGTAGAATTTGAGTAAACAAAGTGGAAATAAGTGCTCTATGTACCCTAGAAGAGATTTTGATGTTGAGCCATTGCAAAAAGGAAGGAGACAGAAGATGTATGAGTGAAGGAATGGCATTTCAAAAGTGAGAGATAGAACATGAACATGAACATGAACATTCAATGTGAAGTATTTTGAATAATTTTACACATAAGAAGCCATGAACATTAAATAATAAATAAATAAATAGCCAAACTCCTTATGAAGTGTTTTGTGGACTCCTGGCATGCCAACAAAGAATGAACAAAAAGTTTTCTTTCCTCAACACTTTTCAATTTAATTATTGGTGTAGAACTGATATTTGGGAAGTTTGGTTTTGGTTTTTATTGTTTTTTTTTTAAATTAAAAAGTTATTTAAAAAAAGGTGGAGGGGGAAGATTAGAACATACATATTGAAAAGGCATATACTATATTTGGGAACATTAACCCAGAACAATCAACACCAACAATCATTCTAGTGGAATTACAGGATATGAGGTGGAAAGAGGGGATCCTTTTGCATCCAGTCTTTATAAGGGAAAAAAGATTAAATGAGCATCAGACCTCTTAACTGTAACAGTCTATATTTGAAGAAAATTTAACAACATATTTACCCAAGAAAAAAACTCAAGAAACTAAGATATCATACAAGAAGCTTTGACATGAGGTCTGGTGGTAAGCTGTTGTTGTTGTTTTCCCCTAAGTCATTTGCACTATTCTAACAGGAATGCTTAAAAATCTGTTTCCATTATGACCTTTAATAACAATCATCTAGCTCTTGCAATTAATTATTTATAACAATGAAAGTTGGGATTCCTAAAGAAATAAATCATTTATTTGTGACTTAGGTGGCATGCAAATATTAACCTTTAACTATGTCCCATCTATTCTGATCCCTCTCTTGGCACAATGACAGAACTTATTATAAAAAGTTCAAGACTTCATGCTTAAATCTTGTAAATGAAAGAGTCCTAAAGTTGTGACACAATCTTCCAAAACGTATGCTTCTCTCTGGGAATATTTTAGGTATTTTTAGATTCTGCTGCCATACTTTCTGTCTTCTGTCCACAAAAATATTCTCATAGCATTTTTGTTGCACTTCTCATGACAGAAATCTGTCCACTGATAGACAAAATACATGATTTCTGGAAAGACTTAGAAAGCATCTACAGAAAGGGTTTGAAAGGTCTCGTCATCTCAGGAACTGATTTTACAAGAAAATGTGGATGCTCAATTAAAAGGAGATATGGTTCTTCCCACAGCCATTTTGATTTCAGCACAATGGACAGAAGAATGAGCACAAGGGAAGATGTTCTGTCCTCACTATGTGCAAAGGGAGGTAGTAACTGGGAAAAATTAAGACTTGAAACATGGTGCAGGCAGCATAATATGAACATATTTTCAGAGTGTATGAACTTGGTTATACTCAATTTTTATCTAGGGAAAAAAAGTGGTGAGTGCCTTCATGTTAAGAATCAAGGGAAGAAAGAGAAAGAAAAAGTGAGAAAATAGTAATGTACAGTAGAAAAAAAGGAAGTTAGAAAAATCTAAATTTTGAGCAAAAAAAAAAAAAGAAATCAGAAGCATTAGATAAAAGATTGTGAGCTGTTACTTTTACCAAAATGCTCACAAAATGGTTCATAAATTAATAATAAGCAAACTACTGTTATATTTAGAACTATTGTTTCTGTATTGTGCTGTTCCATAGAAATTTAATAACATGTTATTAATCTTAAGCATCTGCCTGGTACTCCATTTAGGTATCTAATTTTTAATATTCTCTTGAATTTATTATCTTATTTGTAGCCTTTGGTACTTGACAGCTATGAATAAAATTAAATTACAAGTCTACCTTTTGGAAAGTTCAGTATACCTATTGGTAATTAAACTGTTTCATAGTCTTCAAAATGCTGTATCTGCTTGTCTGATGCACAATCAAATTTAGTCTGCATCCAATGTTTTGTTGTGGAAAATGAAGCCTTTCAAAAGTAGGTTTATTCAGAATTTCATGCATCTGAATTGTTCCTTGGACACATACCTGTTTTTTCAGATTATGGAAATATATGTTACTAGTATCTGTACATATACATAACTAATTGCAAGTGTAGTTATGCAAAAATTACAGAATAGAAAATATATGATAGAGAGATGTGAGGGACAGAGAAAGGAACCATTCTACCTACTCTTCTTACTGGACTCCAAGCCTCCTGAGGGTTGATCTCTGCTGGTACCTTATTCCTTCCTGTTCTGTTCTGCAATTTCTTCCCATAGAGTCTTCTGAAGGGTCTGGCACCCTTCCCTCAGACCCACATCCAATCTAAAGATATTATGCTCATGGATCCACAGAATCAACTTTGTTAAAATGTCCATACTACCCAAAATGATTTACAAATTCAATGCAATCCTCATCAAAATACTAATGTCATTTCTTTGCAGTTCTAGAAAAAATAATTCTACATTCTTTTAGAACCAGAAAAGAGCCTGCATAGCCAAAGCAACTTTAAGCAAGAGGAACAAATCTGGAGGCATCACATTATCAAACTTCAAGTTATACTAAAAGGCTATAGTAACCAAAACAGCATGGAATTGGTACAAAAGTAGAGGCACCTGATTTTTGACAAAGTAGACAACAATATACACTGGGGGAAAAGAATCTCTATTCAAAAAATGATGCTGGAAAAATTGGATAGTCACACATAGAAGATTGAAACAGTATCGATATCTGTCACCACTCACAAAAATTAATTCAAGATGGATAACAGACTTAAATCTAAGACACACAATGATAAAAATTCTCGAAGAAAGTTTTGGAAAAACTCTTTTAGATATCAGCCCAGGCAAAGGATTTATGAAGAAGACCCTAAGCCATAATAGCAATCACAGCAAAACAAAAATAAATAAATGGGACTTGATTAAATTAAAAAGCTACTACACAGCCAAGGAAACAATCAACAGAGCAAATACACAACCTGAAGAATGGAAGAAAATATTCACATGCCATGCATCTGACAAAGAGCTAATAACCAGAATCTACAAAGAACTCAAGCAAGTAAGCAAGAAAAAAATCCATAAACAACCTCATTAAAAAGTGAGAAAAAGACACAAAGAGAAGCTTTTCAAGAAAAGACAGACTAACGGATAAGAAACATATGAAAAAATGCTCAACATCACTAATCATCAGAGAAATGCAAATCAAAATCACAATGAGGTATTTAACCCCATTGAAAATGGCCCATTGAAAATGGCTTTTATTAAAAAGTACCCAAACGATAGATGCTGGCATGAATGCAGAGAGAAAGGAAAACTTATACATTGTTGGTAGGACTGCAAACTAGTACAACCTGTATGGAAAATAGTATGGAGATTCCTCAAAGAATGAAAAATAGATCTATCATTTGATCCAGCAGTCCCACTACTAGGTATCTCCCCAAAGGAAAAAAAGTCATTTTATCAAAAAGACACTTAAACTAGAATGTTTATTGTAGCACAATTCACAAACGCAAAGATGTGGAATCAACCCAAATGCCCATCAATACATGAGTGGATTAAAAAAATGTGGTATATGTATACCATGGAGTACTACTCATTCATAAAAAATGAATAATACCTTCCACAACATGCTAGATGAGACTGGAGAGCATTCTCCTAAGTGAAATATCTCAAGAATGGAAAAACATACACAACATGTTCTCACTATTAAATTGGAAGTAATTGATCAGCACTCATGTGCACAGATGGAAGTAAAATTCAATGGAAATCAAGCAGGTATGTGGAGGGGGATGAGCAAAAACATACCTAACGGGTACAATGTATATTATTTGGGTGATGGACACACTTATAAGTTTGACTCAAGTAGTACAAAAGCAATCCATGTAATCAAAACATTTGTACACCCATACTATTCTGAAACAAAAAAAAAGGAAAAATAAGAGTAGAACAGAGCACTTTTGAAGTAGCAGAAATTTGTTCACTTTATTTTTCAGTTTATGAATGCTTTTCTCCCCCAATCATTAAAATAAAAAAGAAAATATATGATAAAGATAACTGTGCCAGATCATTAGTACAAACAAAATAGTAAATTTATTTAGATTTCACACTCAGGGCTAAACATTATGCTTACTACCTGGGTGATCTTGGGAAAGTTACTTACATACTCTGGGCCCCAGTTTTCTCATTTATAAAATGGGAAAAATATTGTTGAAGATTATTATTTGTAAAGTATTATGGACACTACCTGACACATGATAAGAAATGCCCAAATAAATTGAAAATCATGATCATTATGGAAAAATTTTGTAATATTTTATAATACATAATATAAAATAATCAATACTTTGTAACATATATATGCTCTCTCTATATGTAATCTTCATATATCCACATATGTAATTAGTTGACTTAGACAATTTACTATGCTTCCCCAAATACATTCATACTTCAGTGTATTTCCATTGCCAGTTTTCACAATTTTCTTCTCTCATTTTATCTTACCATTCGAATTCCAATACTTTCATAATATTTATTTCAAATGGTACTTTATCTATGATGCTTTGCTGATTTATTTCTCCTTTTAGGCAGTTTCTTCTACCTGCTTTTAAACATGCTGTATTTATATTTAGCACATAGTATTATAGGTTACATATTTATTGTCTGATTTCTATTTGCCTTTGAATCATGACCTCTTTGAAATTGTAGAACCTATCTTACTATATAGCTTTAAAATTCCTTTGTTCAATAAATATCCACTTTTTATATTATACATTTTTAAGAAGCTGACAAATGATTAATATATAATATTTACTCTTTTACTGCCTACACCTTAAGCCCTGAGCCCAGAGTGATATTCCATAAATACACATTGTATTGAGGAAGAAAGGAAAAGTATATTTTATTCTAGCTGGGTTTTAGTGCATTGCCCAGGGGAATAATTATCCATGGTAAAGTAAGTGAATCGCTACAGCCACTAACTTAGCAGCATGCTGAGTGGATCTCCTGTTGAAGCAGCAGCTGAATTGCAGGTCAATCCTACCTGTACACAACATCTGCCCGTGTGACTTTCAGTTTGGGGCAGAAATTTAAACTAGGATTTATTTTCTCCACCTGTGGCTTCTAACACTTGAGCATGGACCCTGTTTATCAGCAGTCAAACATGGCACTTGTATCCCAATTTCTGCTACTCTAGAGCAAAGATTTTAAAACTTTTTCTATTTTACACCAACCCACAGGGAAAAAAAATACATTTTATAACTATGATAACACCATAGACAAACAAAAACACATACACATAATTGAAGCAAAAGTTCGGGCAATAAAATTAACTCTATTACCTGTGATGAACTTTGATTTTTTTTCTTTTTTATTATACCAGTCCTTTTTTTATCTAATATTCCTTAATACTCTTGTCTTTTTTATCTCATTTTATTTTTGAAGTTGTTTGTTCTGATGGAAACATGATACATGGCATTTGGAAAAACTTTGTTCTGAAGGATGACATTCTATATCTAGGATATCATTCAACCACCCCACCCACCACCTCTGGTAAAGTGAAATTTTGATACACTATTAATACATAGCCTGTAGCCTAAATCAAATCGTCTTTAATATACTCTCGAATTTTGAATAAACACTCTCCAACCATTTTATATAGCGGTCAAACCCACCCAAAACCATAAGGAGAAATTGAAATCATTGATAACATTTTTTTGAGAACAAGATTTTCTCTTAACTTCTATAGCTTGACTTCAGAACTTTATGCTGCATAACATGCATTCTAAGCTCTTCAGTATATATACTGCTTTCTGAAATTTTCCTATATAGGAAATTACCTTTATCCATACAAAAAAAAAAAAGATGCTACAATTGAATTGTCTTTTACACAATAGTGAAAGGAATTGAACACCTCTTCCTCTGTCCCATCCCACTCATCTCCAACCATGCTGTTTTATCAAACAAAAATCTTTCTCATTATGATGAATGCATAAAGCCTAGCTGTCTTGGACTGAGAAGCTTCCTACTAAGGAGGGTAAATGCTAAAGCTCTTGTTAAAGAAAATATAATTTCTCCACAAGAGAGCAATGGGACAGAGAACTTGCTGGGCTGCAGCAGTGGCAGCCCTGCCCCAAATTTGTCTCAGTGCCTGAGTTGCCTCTTTTTCCCCCTGGGTAGAGTGTGCAGATATAGGGGCTACCTTGCAGTGTGTCCCTAATGTCTAATGCATACAGCAGGAATTGGTTTGTCCTTCACAAATAAGCATGTAGCTTTCAACATTGATCTAATTAGTTTCACACAGATCTGCATATTCTGTACTAGATAGGAAGAAAAAACAAGTTACACAAATTATTTAAATCATACGTTATATTAATTATGATTGTATGCGTTGAAAATTACCAGTGCCATGAAAGTTATAATTTAAAGCTATTTTCCTAAAATGCATCAAGTTGCTATAATTCTAGAAAAATACACATACAAAATCATTGTAAAATGTGTTTCCCTTTTATTAATGATTATTTGCCTATATTAAAAATCTAAATAAAAGAACTGGTTTTTAAGTTTTTACTTAGTTTTATATAGAATGACATTTAAAATACAAGTCAATAAAAGCTGCAAGCAGAGAGAGAATTAGGGCAATAACTGTGACATATTTTACCAGTGAGGTCAGCATTTTATACATTTTGCAGTTTAATTATTTTAAGGTAAGTTTTTATTAAAAGGACAATTTTAAAATGCAGAAGGCTTTCCAAAAATATACTTTTTTATTTTCTGTAGTTAAAATTTTAGCAAATAGAAGCTTACCTGTGATAATGGTGCACTCATAAAACAATGATAGTTACTGATATCACTCTTAAAACTTAAGAAATTCCTAAATTGTAATGCTAATTATCTATATGATAGCTCTTCATTCTAAATGAGTATGTATGTAGCTAAATTCGTTTGTAAATTAATAAATTTTAATCTCTTCTAAGTAAGATTTTTTTTCTTATCATCTCTTAATAATTACTCTGAGCTGTATTTGATAACTGTATTTACAATGAATGACATAATTCCTAGCTCACAATATATCTCTTTATCATCAGTGAAAGTAAATATAACTCTTAGGATAAACCAGGTAAGTAGTGTCCTGTTATCTGAGCAAAGCAAAGAGGCAGTGACCTACTTTCCTTTCACATTTTGCCTACCAGCCGTATTAAATCAAATGGAACACATTAAAACCATCACGAAAGGCAGACAATAGTTTCCCTCTGATTGCCTGCCTCAGCCTGGTAGCACTGTGAAAGTTACAAAAGTCATTTGTATCAACTCATTACCATGTCACCTCATTTCATGCCCCTGCTGGATAAGTGGCAATAAGCCCTGTGTTAGCGTATTCCACATTGTCACCATTAGAACAAATCCTAACAGCACCCAGCTGTCGAAGATTACCCTAGACAGTTATTGAGATTTAGGAGGGGCAGTTTGCTACTGATTTAGGACATATTCTTTAGAATGCCCTATCATTTATTCTAGAATGGAGAAATAAAGCTAATTTTATGAAGAGTACTCATGAATTATTTTCTTCATGTAGGATACTATAATGCTCCCAGTAGAGTGTTCTTCTTGCACTTTAATTCAAGGTAATGATGTTGTTGCATCTTATGCAGGCACTTAAAATGCAGTTTAATGCCACAACCACTGCCAACACTCCTGTGTGAATTCTTAGGACATTAAATTAACTTAAAAGCTGAACGGTAAAATGAAGAGTTTTTATGTATTAAAACTTTTGTTTCTTCTTTTCAGTATGACAATGAACAAAAAAATGAGCCCTCTGAAATTCTAAGGAAACCCATTTACTCTAGAAATTCATCAGTGGCCTGAGAGAGGGAAATGAGATAGAAACAATTACAGAAGTGTATTTTTATAGTACATTTATGACATATCTAAGTACTGATCTTCTAGAATAAGATTTTCAGCACATTCTACAATCTGCTCATTGTGCAGTTTATGGCAAAATATTAATAACTACCATTTTAAGATATGTTTTTATAACACAGCATTCATTTGTGTGGATGATTAAAGATTTTACAATTTATACTACTTTCTATACAGGAATTGCGTCCATTTATTAAATCGGAGAGAGAAAAACTAAGTAAAACAAACTGTGTAGGTAATTAAACTTTTCTTCAAGTTTCCTTCTGCTAAGTCACTAATTTAATACGTAAGTATGCAAATGACCTATTTGTGTGGTATGTAGAATACTAAAACTGAAGTGAGCCATTATGTAATATGTAATTTTGTTGTAGCATTGTGTCATATGCACCAAAATATTACCTATAAATGATCTGCCCTTTCCAGATATTTATAATGGCAATCATTTGGGTTGTTCTTCAATAAATTAAAAATTTTAGGAAACTGAGAGAGTGAGAGAGAAAGAATGGGTAACAGGGGAAGAGAGAGAGAGAGAGAGACAGAGATCAAGTCACTTGATCATTTTTTACATCTGAAAAATTACAGTAAAGATAAAATTTACCTCACAGAGTTTTTGTGAGGATTACGTTACATAAAAAAACTTTAATAAAATTAGTTCATATAGTCATATTGTATAAAAAATTTTTATAAAATCTTAACTTTTGAATAGAAGGAAGTCTTTATTTGAGTACTGGAAGTTTCTGATTAAATTACTTCTCCTTTCTATTTTTGCTTATATAATATATTTTCAAAGCAAGCTAAATTCAATTAATTATAATGCCCAATTGTGCAAAATACCCAGTTTGGCCATCTGGGTGTTTGCTGTTCAGAGAACTGAATGCTTCCATTGCATTAGAATGATTGATGATTATACATTTATATATATATGAGTACTTTTTATAAAATATAAGGGCCAAGCTCGTAAATGAACATATGGATCAAAGTTGAAGTTAGGGCAGCAAGATTTAGACAGGTATATTTTAATAATTAGACAAATTGGGGACCTTTGACCCTAAGGACATTTTATGAGAAATAGATATTTAGATGAGATCACTTTCTATTAACTCATTTATTTTTCAATCATTGAATAAAAACCAACAGGGGTGGCCGGGCGCGGTGGCTCACGCCTGTAATCCCAGCACTCTGGGAGGCCGAG
>VBSM01000483.1:17966404-17989393 GCA_008086735.1 Cheirogaleus medius
CACACTGCACATATCTTACTTTGAAGTAAAAAAACAAAACGGGCAAAAACACCCGGCGGGTCGGATAAATGTCCTCGGTGGGCCGCATGTGGCCCGCAGGCCGTAGTTTGAGGACACCTGATATAATATATGCCAGTTATGTGTTAGGTATAGACACCGAGGAGCCAGGGGTGCTGGAATTTCACTGAGGTCCCTCCTGCCACAATGACGTTAGAAACGATTTATCTTCTGAGACTAAATCTATGAAAATCATGGTCAGAATACAGCCTATTAAAAGCAGCCAAAATATTCTCAAAAATTGACTTTGGTTTCAAGCCACAGTAAGTTGTGACAAAGATAAAACTCCCATGTTTATAAACTGAGGAGAATAATTTGATTTCTACTTTTTATAATTTACCTATAGAGAAATCATTCACTTTCCAGAGCATTTGTCTTTAAATATTATAGCCCAGACAGAATATTAATAAAGTGGCATTTATATCTATATGCGTGAGCACAATGTGTCTCTATTCCAAAAAGAATGATTCAGCATCAGTGGGTAGACAAGCATATTCCTCACCTGGAGACATTTATACTATTGATGAATTTAGCAACTGAATCCTACCTTCTCAAAGTTCCTAAGAAACAGACTATTGACCTCTGTGCTGAGACTCAGATTTTCCAATATGTGTGAATGTGTGTGCCCAGGTATGAGTAAGTGTGCATAACTATGGATATACACCATCTAAAATGTTCGCCATACATTTTCAAATGTCTCTCATTTCTGGAAATTTTTCATATCGTTGCTAGTTTTGGCTGCATCTTTTCTTTTAGTCAATATGCTCAAAATTTGGCATGATGGCTATTTTTAATAAGCACTAACAAATTTATCAAATGGAGAAATATAATGTACACATTACCATAAAAGTATGTGTATTATGCATTAAGATATTTATTTTGAGGAGCATGCAAAAAATATTAAAGTCTTATAAAACCTACTTTTCAATAAGAAACAGTAGGAAAGTAAAGGCAGAAGTCTTTAATAATATTGTTTATCACTGCTACTAACAAACATTTTCAAAATATTTTAAAAGTTTGCTATCTGGAACAACAAAAATCACAAATAAGGTTATTTCTAGTGTCAGTTGGCTCTTCTTTTTATTGAATCATATATAGAAACTCACAGTCTCCAAAGACCTGCTAAATCCTTTAAGTGCCATCTGTATTCCAATAGAACTCTAATATGAGAGTAGGAGTCTTTCTCCAGAAAAAATTAGGGAATTTGTTCTGTTGATGATTAATTTATGAAAAAATAAAATACATACTTTTTAGCAGTTAACTTTTAGTTTTAGTGATTTCTACTATGTATGAATAAATTATGGTTCATCTTGAAGAATGCACATTAATAAGAATCCTGAGCCTTTCTATCTTTATTTCTGTTTTGCAACTAACATACAAAACAGAAATTGGGGCTCAACCATGATCCCATCTTTTCCTCACATGAAGAAAAGTGAAATATATATTAATCATGGTCTGATGAGTATGTCAAGAATAACTATGTCAGTTTCTAGGTAATTTAAAGTAGAGTTCTGCAGCCTTAGCATAGATTTACTGTCACAGGACAGTTTCTTAGTATTCTTGGCTATATTTATATCCAAAGTTACAGGTTTTCTTGTAGACTTCAATATATGCATAGTGTTAACAAAAGTTTTTTTTCCATGCATGCATTCTGTCATAAATATTACAAACAAATTTAATGAGAATTCACATAGCTGCCAAGCTTAGGAAAAGGGCAATTTTAAAACTATATTTTTCAATTGGTATCTCTGACTACTTGCAAAAATAGAAGGCTAAATAACTATCTATCAACAATGAATTGTTTGGTGATCAGATAGTGTAAAAGTTATTCCAAAGCTAGAAATACACACAGTTGTGGGAAAACATGACAGACAAGGAATGGAATAGGGCTGTGATTATGTAAACTCCTATTGTGACTATGAGAAAAAAAGTATCAATTATTTGGGAAGTCTAACTTTTCACTTTGTATACAGATAGGTTGTCAATAATACAGGTTCATATAAAAAGGGAAGGGCAATTTCTTCCTTTCTCTGAATTTTCATTTTTGAGTAAATCATTGCTATTACTTCATAAAACTGGACCTCAAATCTATATTTTAGCAACTTTTTCATGTGATGTGCAAGAAGGAAAAGTTTAAAAGTTGATACTCAAAATAGACAATCTATCACTTGACATGCTAAAATACACACCACATGGTAAAGCAATTGTTAAAAGTATAATCTTACTTTTATCTTCTCTGGGGAGTCAAACATCTTGTCCTATATCAGAAGCATACACTTCATCACTTGTTTCTTCTCCTTTACTTTCTTTATAATTTCAATGTCTAAATTTACACTTAAGTTTAATAGATTAAGCAAATTTGGCACAAGTAAGCATCAGTAGTATACCAACCATTCATTAAACATGATTATACAACATATAATATATATATATATATATATATACATCACTTTAGCTTGTGATTATGGATGAAATGGATGGTTTAAAAACATTGAAAGAATAAAATAAAAAGGAATTTCTGGATTAAAACAGCAATGATTTGTTCTTTTTCATGTTTCTGTGAGTCTGTAAATTGGGCAGGATTTGGCTGAATACTTCATGTGCTCCACATAAATCAGTGGGATCATTCACAGCTATATTCAGTGGGTGGCTGTCCATAGCTGAAAGGTCCCAGAAGGCTTCATCTCATGTGTCTGGGGCTTCAATACTCCTCCTCCGGACCTTTATCTTGCCATAGGATTTAACTCAGGTTTTCTTATAGCTTAGCAGCTGGATTCCAAGATAGAGATTTTGAAAAGAAACAGATCAAATGTGCAAGTAGTTATCAAGCCTCTGCTTGTCTCATACTTGTACCATTGACCAAACCAAATCAGCTTACCAAGCCCAAAGTCAACAAGAGAGAAGACTAGAGAAGGGTGTGGCTATCTGGAGACATGGCTCACTGGGAGGTGCGAACATAACACTCAACCACAGCATTTAAAAGCAATACAAAAAAGTCAATTGAGAGGCTTGATATCCAAGAAAAAGTTGTCAATTTTTCAACATTTCAGAGAATGTGGGAAGACCTGGGTACACTGGATTTAGAAAGGAAAAAGAGCATCTTTGTGTCATATCAATAAGGAAGTGAGTGGATAGAGATATAAGTAGATTTCTATCTTTAATCCTAGAAGACATTTTCTTTAGATGGCTTCAATTTTTTTCTCCTAAGCAGGAGGCAGAATTGTCAGCTATGTGTGAAGGAGAGGAGCAAAAGGGTTTGGACATTTTAGGAGAAGGGAAAGGTCTTAAAATCGTCATGAAAATTAAGGGAGTGAGTTGGAGTGAGAAATGTGTTTGGATTGTCAGGCAATATTAAAGAACCATCAAAGTTCGATGATTATGAATCTTACCAGAGACTCTCATCCTTTTTGTATGATTCAGTGTACTTTGCTAACAATTTGGCTAATGATGAACTAAAGGTAATTAAGCTAAAATTGAGGGAATTATTGAGGAAATAATAAGTCTTTATTGTTAAACTTTCACAACTCAGTTAGACAATATCTTCATTTTACTGAAGTACTGAGAATTCCAAATTCTCATAAATTGTGAAAAGTTGCATGGCTGGCAAGAGGCAAAAGTCACTCAATGCTCTTTTCTTTACATGAGAGCTACTTCTTAGGAATTCAGTTAAACATTCACTTAGTAGAACTCCTATTTGCTTTACTGAATAGAAACCATGTAGCCTGGTGAATAACAGTGGAGTTCCCAGATCATAGTAGTGGGGTAGCAGTGTTTGGTTTTTAATGGCAGCTTCACATTTATTAGTTATTTGACTTGGGACAGCAATTTAAACTCCATTTGTCTGTGTTTCTTCATCTCTTGAATCAGGATCATTAAAGCATATAATGCAAGGATTTAATTTAATAAAATAATATTGTAAGGTGATTAGCTTAGTGCCTGAAACAATAAGCATGTAGTAAATTATAGATATATTATGATTATTTTTAGTAATAGTTTTCAAGACTGGCACCAATCAAAATATATTATAATTTTGAGAAAAATAAAATACTGGAGAATATGAAATAATAATTGTGAATATCATTTTCCCATAATCATTACAAAGCACCTATCATGTATCATTTAGCCTACTAAGTACTAGCAACTGTTTATTAAATTAATTAAATGAGACATTCATGTATGTTATGTGTTCAAGTCAATTTCACTGGTTTGCCTTTCCCTGCCTTTCACTGCATTCAGAAATTCAAAATTGATTTGATATAACTGAAGCAGAAAAATCATTAGTAAAGTATGTAAGTAAATCTGGCAAACAATTTTCCATTCAGACAAGCACAAATGGAAAACTGATCCAGAAGTAATCAGTTCCTTCATTCCTGAGACCAGTAAAGACCATGGGGCCAACAGGAAAAGTAATTAGAGACTCTAAAATTCTCCAAGGCATTACATAATGATATCTCAGTTAATTTGGAATTATTTTTAACTTTCAATTATCTACAAAATCCTTGCATCCTTTTTAGTATGTGTTTGTGTGTATACACTATATCAAATGGAAATCTTGATTAGTTGACTAGTTAGTGGATGTTTGCTATGATATTTGCATATCCATATTACATATACTGACTACATATTATTGACTATGAAAGTTAAAATATATTTGTAATTATGAGAATAAAGAAACCTTATTCCTTTATTTGCAATGTTTTGTTTTGTTTTGTTTTTACCTGATTACCTGTGATATAAGAAAGCCACCTTGATGCACAGAGTAAGTGGGATTTGATTTGGGACTTGGTTTGGGGAGTTAAGTGTGAGAGAGTTGGTTTATAAATTAGGAAGAACAGCAAGCTCAATGGTTAGGAGAAAGGTAATGATAGAATGTATTTAAATGATATGCCTTTGGGCATACATAAAAATATGTCTGGAGGCCATTGATTCAAAATTAGACTTTAGAAGTTATAGCATCTGCATTTATATATTTTCATACTTAATTTGTATTACTTAGATATGTGCAATGTATCCTTATAGACTGGCATTTGTAATCCAGAACCTAAATAAATAGCCATTACAATTGATTTTAAATAAAATTATGACTGATCAGCCGTAATTTCCTCTGCAAAATTTTGGCTTGAGAGCAAATTTACACTGTGGAGCTGTAGTTTGTCATAATCATTGAATTATATTCGCAAGGAAATTCAAATTAATATTAATTATGTAGTTTCTACAGTTGTTAAGAAAAGATATAATGACCATACTATAGCAGTAGTAAACATAGAGAAAAATGATCTCTTCTCATAATTGCTTCTTACATTTTCCAAAAATATCAAGGGAAAATATCAAAACTGATTTAACATATATTGCTTATATAACAATGAAATAAACAGCAATATATTGAAGGTAGTTTAAAGTTTGTGGAATATAATTTGAGTGCCAGAGTAATTACCAAGCAATACATTGTTGGAAAGCATCGCGGCCTCACACTCCAAGGCATTTGCAAGCTTTCTAGGGGGGTTACATTATGCAATCACTGTGAGCTGCCTTGCTTTGAATCTCAGCTCTACCACGTACCAGCTGTTCTGCTTTAGGCAAGTTACTTAATCTTTCTAAGTCCAAATTTTGTTCTTTGCAAACTGAAGAAAAGAATATCACCTTTATTTATATACTATGAGCATTTAATAATAAGAATAATAGCAATTCTCATGAAATTTATTATATGTAAACTTTGGAGTCAGCCATTACTCAAATACCATAGATAGATAGATAGATAGATAGATAGATAGATACACACATACATACAAACACACACAGGCTGTCCAGAAAGTATCCAGCCATGTATTATGTTCTCATTATATTAAAAATAGCTGGATATTTTCTGAACAGCCCTCATATATATGATTTTGTATGATCCACTGAACAGTTATATGCATTAAACATCATTATTACCATTTCAAAGATGAGGAACTAGGCACTAGAAAGCATAAGTAATTTACCAACACACAAAACATGAGAAGCATTTAGTAGAGCACCTGGCTGTCCCACCCACTCTACAGCAGCCTGATATTTTCCTTTCTGAGTTTTTAGTGTCTATTAAATTGTCTTTACAGCCAAACTTTGACAATTGTCATCAAAACAGCTTTCTCATTTATGGATAATTTTAACATATCCCCCTTTGCTGAAAAACTCAAGCCCTCCTCCCCAACATAAAAAATAAAGTGAATCATTGTAAGAAACTAAACCATAGGAACTAAAGCCATAGGTATAGATCATTCAGAAATGTAGGCAACAGTTATTTATTGAGCTCCTATTATACGACAATTAAAAGTTAAAATCATTTTAACATTGAACAATTAGGTTTGGAAGATAGGGTCACATAATCTTAAAGGTAGACAATTCCATTTAGAATCCCCTGATTTATGTCCACCATTCTAGGTGAGAAGTGAATACTTGGTCAGGAATACAGAAAACTCAATGGCATATTTCTGCCTCATAATATTGGGTATGCAGATAAAATCAAACATTTGCATATTTTTTGATGTTTTTCTCTTAGATAAATAACTGAGGTCAGTGCCTCTTACAAAGTGCTGGTTCTATATTTGACATCAGAGTTTACTGGTTTTAAATCCCTGTCCTGCTTCAAACATATATTGTCCAACTCGCACTCCAGGATTTACGACTTGAGCACACTGTTTAGTTACTTTAACCCTCATTTGCTTATGAAATAGATGGGGATAATAATATTTAACTTACAAGAATAGCCAAATATGAATAAAGTATATTTAAAGCACTTCCCATAGTGCCCAACATAGAGTGAAATGCAATAAATGGGAGCATTTTTTAGTAGTAAAATCTACTAAATCTGGTAGTAGATTTTACTACTAAAACTATGATGCAACAGGAAGCACCAAGGCTTAGGAACTCAAATCTCTCCTAGAAGATAGGAAGCATGCCTGTGTTTTCTTCTTGTCTTCAAAAGCTACTCACTACACAAACATCCTTGCAGGAACAGATCAAAATAAAAGACAATCTCTCTGTTGGCAAGATATGCTGAAATGGCGGAGACTCATGAAGAATTATCTTCCAACAGGAATCAGCAGTATCAGAATGGTTCTGTATTTGACATCAAGGTCAATACCATTTCAAGTCAGCACTTAAATCAGAACTTACTTTCTTTCAGAAGCTAGTAAAGTTGTAAAGAAAAGAAATCAACCTGTGTGTGGCATAACAGAGAATGAGTTATTTATATTTAAAAAATTATGTAGTACTGTTTGCTCTGGAAATACTAGTCCATTTAATTTTCAAAATAAGTGTAGGAAGGAAGTACTATTATTATGCTACCTAACACAAGAGAAAACTGAAAGGTAGAGAGGGTAGGTAATTTGTACCAGGCCACATATCTAGTAAATAGTGGAGCCAGGTTTTGAACCTAGGCAGTTGGACTCGAGGTTCACTAATCTTAACTGTAATCATCCTCTATGTAGCAGAGCCTGGGGCAATCTAGTGAATCAGCATCTGCTAAGAATCACTCCCTTCCCTTCCCCTCTATTTTTCTTAACTGTATTTAGAGAACAAAATATGTGTATATTCTGAACCAGCTTCATTTCAATTTTGACTTAATTGAATTTTTGTTTTGATGGTGACAATAATATATAAAATAAGAAACTTCTTTTATCTTAAGGGAAAATAGCTGGCTGTTTTGAGTTATGTTTGGCTGGCACATATATGTGTGGAAGGGAGACACTGCAAATAAGGGAATTTCTCAGGTTCTATTCAAGTGGGATTTTCTGAATAATATAAAACAAAATGTTTCATCTTCAAAGCCTTGAGGATAGGACAGAATGCACTTATTTGAATCAAGCATCTCAATGGGATGCCTTTTCTGTTACAAATGTGGAATAGAGCAGCAAAACCAATTAATACTTAGTCATATTTCTTTTAACTCATAGGTAAAGTATAGAGGAAGGAGGAAGAAATACAGCAAGAAAGATTTTTCCATCTCAACCAAATTTGTGTGGCCTCCATACACCTCAAATGCTCTGCTCCTAGCCAAGCAAATGATCTAATATTAATATCTGTCATACCGAAAGGCAATCTTGTCTTTTAACAATGCCCTTTCTGGCTCCAGAGTTCAATTCTTCCTTCACACATTAAGACAGTGTCAAAAAATTATAATGACTCATGCAAGGTTGAATTTTAGCACTCCTTGTTAAATCCAAGTTTCCGAAGCATGCAGTTTCATTCTCATTTTATAGCATCTCCGTTTCAGTCACAGAGAAAAAAAAGTGGTATCCATGTTTTAGTGGTTTAAAAATTAAAATTATCTGATATTCTCCTTGGGAACATATATTCAATTATATAAAACCTTATTCTTAATATATTACATCGGCTCCTAATAAAAAAATTCAGACATGTCATTTGGTTTGAATGATGTATAACAAAATTAACTTTTCTTTGCTATTTGCCAAATAAAAATCAATTTCATCAGATTGGCTGCTGGAGACAGAAAAATAAAGACATTATCTCATCAAGGACAAGTGTACTCTCTTCCTCTTTTTGGATAGCATAAAGGAAACACTGACAGTGTAGAATCTGATAAGACATAACTCAAAAGGACAAAATTTGTTTTTAGATATTTTAAGCTGAGTTACCTACCGCAGTGTGGGTGCCTTCATGCTTTCTTGTCTACCTCTGTTACTAAAATTAATTTTCAGGGAAGTTTTCATTAGAGAGATTTATAGATGGAATGAAACTTAGAAATTACCTTACCTCTCCTAACCCAATCCTTACACTTTTACAGTTATAATGGAATTGAATCAAGTTGGAATTGAAATGATATTCAAGAATGGAAGGACAAACATATCAGTTTCTGATTCAACATTAATGTAATCTTTAATATCTAGCACACATCATATATGGTATGCTTAGCTTGATTGATAGCACTTAAAGTTTTCTTTAAATTTTGTACAAAATAAATAGTACATTTATAGAAATAATAATCACAAGAGAATAGAAATGGAGTTTCCTAGAAGAATGAAATGTAGAGCTTTGTGGGACTCATCAATTACAAATATAAGCTTTTAGTTTCCTACAACTGTGAATAATACCAACTCAGTCAGGTGGATACCCCTGCTTTGAGTCCATCAGTCATGGCAGATGTGCCTTAGAAAATGACATATAGGGATTATGCAAGACTGGAGCAGTCTGGAACCATAAATTTCCTGTTTTTTATAGAGGTCTAGGGGAAGTGAGACTAGGATCGACAGCTGAGGTTTCTACCTTATTGCCTATATTCATAAAAAGAAATTTCTAGCCATGCTACAATAACATATTTCTGAGTTTTGTTGTTAATTGAGTCAGACCAGGCCATGGCTTCTCATACTGCATCTTTAAAAGTGTGAAAAATCTAAGATAAACTGAAAGGCCACATGTTTTTAAAAAAATTAGAAAAGAATGCACTTCTTATAGAAATGAATATTTTTTATTATGATTCAAAATTTATCTCTATGACTACTACAATAAAAAAGCAATCCTTATAAAAACCATGATGATAAAAAGTAAGCATAATAAAAATATTAAACTATATTTTTCAATTTTAAAATTACAACAGGATTTCTTTTAGTGTGTGCATAAAACATGTGATACCACTGTAAAATGCACTAAAGTATCAACTGGAAAACTGCGTATGTTGTGCTAATAAACACTGAGTATTTGAAAATGTTTGATTTCCTCCTCTTTGTCAGGCATCATCATTGTCCGTCATGTACAAGTCTCTCTACAAGCCCATGCAGGGATTTAAGAGCAAGAAACTAAAGAATTAGAAGTAGATTCTGGAGGAAAAAAGGTATTGCCAAAATAATGAAAATTAATTATGGAAAATGGATTTATTTGCAAAAAAATTCGAAGTCTTGAATATTGGCATCACCTATAATAGGAATTGCTTTTTAAAAAATATTCTTTGTAAATATCTAATTTAACCATCTTAAGTCTTTGTAGTTTCAGTCTACGAAGGAGATGATATTAACATATTAGTTATCTAGCCATGTAAGGTTTCCCAGTGTGGGGAATATATGATATGACCAAAAATAATGAGCCAGATATTTCCATAAGAAATAGAGAAAATCGACCTGTCTTTTAAAATTTAAAATTAAGCATTGGAAATCTAAAGTAATACTTTATTCCTGTCTATGACACCAGGTTTTGTTGTGTGTTACTGCTGCCGTGGCACTATTAGAAGATTCTGGTAATGAGACCTCTGCAGGTCTCTCTTCCTCATATATTCACAGTGTGACAGCTTGTGGAGCTAAATATATTTCCAATGCCTTCTCGCTGCAGGGGATTCTCATAGTCAGGGAGTCATTCCTAGATTCTCTCCTGTATGGGGGTATAAGGAACCCTCCATTGGAGGCAGATTATAAGGACTTCTACATACTGAGAAAAGATATCTTTGGATGCTTTGCTAGCAGGTGAAGAGGGAAAATTTAGAGACTTCCTGCTGAGTCTGCTTGGGTTTTTCAAGAGCAATCATTTGGAAGTGTGTTTTAGCTTTTTGAAAGGTAAATTAACATAAAGATCACAAAGCAAAACACATCATAGCAGTTTCTACCACACAACAGAGCAAATATTTAATTCCATACATCGTGTATATACAGACTTGATATACATTGTATATACAAATAAAATCTAACCTAGGAATCATATCTTACCCTGGAAGCCACTAAAGTTGAAATTCTTTTCACCAGTGACTAATGAACACACAAATGCTATTCTGTGTCCAGTTACTAAATGAATGTGTTAAGAAATCACTGAATGCTAAAACTTGATTTCACAGTATATATATTTCTGACATAAACGGAGTGAAAAGAAAAATACAGGTTGAATCCATGGAAATAAAGATTCATCTCATTCAACTGCAGAGTAAAACTGAGTGCCTGCAGATGGTTAACTGACTCTGCCTAAAAAAGGATCAATTTATTTTCATGGATGAAGAGGGATTTTCATAACCATCATCTTTACACTTTAAAAAACTGTTAACTAGGCCGGGCACGGTGGCTCACGCCTGTAATCCTAGCACACTGGGAGGCCGAGACGGGTGGATTGCTCAAGGTCAGGAGTTCAAAACCAGCCTGAGTGAGACCCTGTCTCTACTAAAAATAGAAAGAAATTAATTGGCCAATTAAAAATATATATACAAAAAATTTAGCCGGGCATGGTGATGCATGCCTGTAGTCCCAGCTACTCGGGAGGCTGAGGCAGAAGGATCACCTGAGCCCAGGAGTTTGAGGTTGCTGTGAGCTAGGCTGACACCACGGCACTCTAGCCTGGGCAATAGAGTGAGACCCTGTCTCAAAAAAAAAAAAAATAAAACTGTTAACTAGACATACAGATGCAAATGTGTATGGTTGCTAAACATTAGGCTCTATATATCTACATAATGTTACTAAATTATGTTTCAAAATAATTCATTCTATTAAGTTTTATCTTACCATTTAATCAATTTTTCTTCTCAAATATATACTATTATTTTAGTAAAACTGTTTAATTGTCCAGTATTACTAATGCATGCAATGAAACATTTTAGCTGGCCTAGCATACATTTCACAGAATGTTTAGGAAAGTAAAGCTTTTCATTTCTGTTTATAATCTAGATATGATCACAAATGCATTAGCCTAAAAATAGTTCCTTCCTCTTTTAGACATTTCTGTGCATCCAGAGGAGCTTTAAGTATTCAGATGTTAAAATAATTCACTTGCCAAGCACAGCAAAACAGCCCAGAATTTCATGACCCACACCCACACCCCTAACTGAGAGTCTATGAGTAACAGCCAATAATGATATAAAACACAATTTTGACTTCTTTTCTTTCATTATCATCTATTATTGCTAAATACAAAACTCTGGTTTCTATTAAGCGTGCTTCTGAAGCTTTTATCTCTCCTCTTTGCCTCATAATAGCAGATGCTGCTGTGATATTCTATAGTGTCTTCATGTGGTTGTCCATACTGCAAAGCATTGTACATCATTTTATTGGAGGGAGTGGATCAAGAGCAAGGTGGGATAAATTAATCCATTATCAACAAATGCATGAAACACATAAAAGTTTTATAACTTATCCTGTTGTTAGAGCAATATGCATCTTTAGGACACCTACTCACTTAGAAAGAAACATGACAGGTGAAGGCTAGTTTTGCTCTTTAAAATCTACAGAATGTTATGTATTATTAATCTATATAATAATCTCAGCAGGGAATTCAGAAAAGAGTTATGCTTGTTTATAAATGTAGAGATGTTCAAATTGCCTTATTGCATTGCCTGGTAATATTAAAACTAAAATTTTGTGGCACTTCTAACATTCCTAAATATGTTAAAAATATTTTTTTTACTTGCTGAGAGCCCCCTCAAGGGAATTAGAAGAGGTGGTTATTTCTATTTTATAAAATCAAACACTGATTTCCAGAGAGCTTATCTATTTAAGTTCAGGAGTTGAGCATAGCTACTCTGTGCATACTTCCAAAATTTACATGAAGCCCAAAAGTAATTTTACAGATCCATCTTTAAGAAACCACTCTGTTTGTTTTATGTTTTATAATACTATGCTAAGCTAAAAATTAATGTAATGTAATCTCTGTATAAACTATAGATTTCTTCCTTATTCTGAAGAATAAAGGTTACAGACTTGTATATTGCATCTCAGTTCATCTTGGTTACTCATAAAATAAAAGAATTTTATTTTATTAATTATTGAAAAACAACTGCTGAAATATATATTTCAATTTAAATATGCTTTTTATGCCTATAAGTATACTCATATGTGTGTATAATTCCTGTTAATAGCCAAACACTTAATGTACAAATAAACTCTTACGAATTCACAGTTGTCTAATGATAATACTGGAGTAGGATGGATTTATGAATTGGTGTTGCTTTTTCTTTTTTTCAAGTTTCTTTCAAGATGAAACACAATTATTATAGTCTAAGAATCATAAATATGATTCAGACCAATTTACTTTTGCTTGCACTGATATATTGTTTTGGTATCTATTTCTTTGTAATATAACAACTTACGTATTTCATTTTGTTAATTATGTCAATAATAACAGAGTTGCTGAAAAAGTAATCATAGGAACTATTTATAAATGGTAATTTTATGTCAATATTTTATATGTCTCAGCTTATTTAATGATCAAAACAACCATTTTAGATAGACATAAACAAAGGAAGAAAATGAGACAAAAAGTATTTAGATAAAATCTCCCTGTTACAAAACTAGTTGGTGAGCTGAACCCGTTTATTTGGTGAGGCAGCACTTACCTTAAACAACATGATATTCTCCATCCATATTTTGCTTATTAAATAATATAATCTTCTAGAATTAAATTGTTTAATATTTACTTGTCAGAATCAACAGATTATGTGTATCTCATCCATTCTCATGAGGGAGGCACACACAATTTAAGAATAGAGACATACTGATTGATGGGGGGGTGCTAAGAGCTCCAAATTCTATCAAACTCATTTAATGGTACAGCATTCATTTAGTTTTCTAAATTCATTTTTTTTTTTTTTTTTGAGACAGGCAGGGTCTCACTCTGTTGCCCGGCTAGAGTGCCATGGTGTCAGCCTAGCTTACAGCAACCTCAAACTCCTGGGCTCAAATGATCCCCTCCTGCCTCAGCCTCCTGAGTAGCTGGGACCATAGGCATGCACCACCACGCCCAGTTAATTTTTTCTATTTTTAGTAGAGACAAAGTCTTCCTCTTGCTCAGGCTAGTCTCAAAGTCCTGACCTCAAGTATCCTCCCACCTCGACCTCTCAGAGTGCTAGGATTACAGGTGTGAGCCACTCTGCCTGGCCTCTGAATTCTTTAATTCAATGATAATGTGAGGATGAGAAAAGTTAGATGCCATTCCCAAGGTGTAATAATAGCAAAAGTCAGAGCAGATCATTTTTTAACACCCAACTCTTCTATAGAAAAATTATTTTTATTGTAGTAAAATTAAATGTATAATAATAATGACTCAAAAAGAAATGCAAGAGTACTAATTTCCCTTTCTTAAACTTTGTGTGTGTGATAGAGTCAGTGATTTTAAGTAGAAATAAGAAATAAAACAAATTTTAAAATACAGAGGAAAAAAAGTAATCAACACCTTTAAGAACATTAGTGCATTTTAGTAAATTAAAGGAAAATATACCTCACTTTGCACATTTCACTATTTTAATTTTTACACATTAATACAATTATAATTTAAAAATCAATAAAGTTCCAAGTGGTCACATAGAATAAAAGAATTGAAGCATCTTATATTCTATTACTTCATACTCAACAATCCCTGTGTTTATTTCAAATCTATCGAAGCACTGTAGAGTTTGGAGACATAATGTCTTCCATTACTAACTGGAAGGTTAAATGTACTTTATTAAAACTCAACAGTAGCCACAACAATTACAACTTAGGTCATTAGAAAAATTTCCTATGAAGGAGGATTCTTTTATCAAAACTGTTTAGAATTGCTGGCACAATGTGATAATTAAAAGGAGATACACATTACATTGGTCTTATTATTGTTTTTAAGTTTTTTTCAGATTTCTGCACCCAATTCTTGCCTACATCTGAGAGATGCTTCTCCTTACTGCAACCTTGGAGGATGAGTGCTTGCACCTCCGTGTAATTATTGAAAAGTATGTAATGAATATTTACTATGTGTCAGGCAATAATATGGAGTCCAGAGACACGGTGGTAGACATAGTAGCTGAGAAGAATTCTATGAAAAAATGCTTTTTAAATTTAGATCTGAATGATGGAAATTTATGGTCCATGGAAAGAAATAGGAAAAGGAAGTTACATATGGGGTAAACCATATGTGCAAAAGCTCTGAGCTTGGGGTATCTAGAAAGTGAAAAAAAATAAGGCCATAATAGAGTGTACATTAAATTTTACAGTGCAATGAGAAACTACTGAAGGGTCTGTTATTTTTCATAGAAGACTATGGTATTATCTAAATTTCTACCTAATCTGGAGAAAAATTTTGTGGAGCAAGTGAAACAGCAGAGCTGGGGGGCCAAGCCTTAGAATGCTTACCTAAATATATCTAACATATATTATGCCTGTTTTCATGGCATGAAAACAGGAAAACAACTAAATAGGACGATGTAACTGAATTCTAAATATTTAGCAAATAATTTAAAGTTTAAGTGGTATTTCATAGTTTTTGAGATTAATAGCAGCAACAAATGTCTTAAAACTAAATATTTTATACTTTTTACTGTATCCAAAGCCTTTATATATTTAAATTTCTAATATTTGGTGTTAATTTGAGAGAGCTGCTAACTGCTTTTTAAAATATTCATACAATGAATGTTTTATAATATGGTAAACATTCTTACTCAAGTGGTTTTTTACAAAAGAAAAAGGATACTAACAAATGGGAGCTGCAATGAAGATAGATACTGTATGAACGTCTATTGTCTAACTGAAAGATTTCCTGTTTTAATGGAGTAATATATCAAAGTAAAATGTGTAAATGATACAATCTTGTATTTTTTCTTATATATTTTTGATATTAGTTGTAAGTTGATAATTTGGCTGCTAACTTATACAGATTTAGATTAAAGACTACAAAATAATTTATTCAGTATATGTACACATTTGTAAATTGATGTCAAGAAGTTCAATAGGAGATATAATTGTCCATATATCAGTCTTTGTATGTATTTTGAGACTAATATACTATGTACATATGTGTGTGTATATATATTTATGTATATTAGAGCTAACTGAAATGATTAGAGAAAGACCTTTGAATTGTAAGAGTGACTTCCCAGCAGAGAAAGTGACTGTTATCCTCTTCCAGGTCATTAGACAGATGCTACTCAGAACTGTATCAGTTACCTTATTTGATAATAAGATCTGAGAAGTCTGGATAATGTTCCAGGAGAACAGAAAATAAAGAAAACTCTGAGAGGACTGGCCATAAACATCAAATAGATTCAAATATTCCAAACAATTTATAAATCTTGAACAACTGTATAATGTCATAGTGAGACTTGAGTCTATTCATAGTTCACACTTCTTACTCCTTATCCACATGAGATAAAAGATTTAGGCTGCCTCATAAGCACATGAATTACTGCAGAGTCTGGTCTGAGACTAGTTTTTGTGGACATGGTTCTGATTGTGCCAAACCACAGACAAACAAATGAAACAAACTCTTTTCAGCTGGTTTTGAAACTAAAATGTCATGTGTCCAAATGATCATATTTTCTAGTCTCAATAAGCATGTTAAATAGACATAAATTCCTGCGTATGTGAAATACTTTTCCCCTCTAATCAAGTACTCAAACATTGGCCTTTTACTCTTTTCAACTATAACAATAAAACTTGGCGGAAAATGTACACACTCTCTTATGAAAATAAAACAAGAACAGAGACTAGACTAATTTGTGGGGTAAATTAAAGCCCCCACTTTTTCTAAATGTCAAATGTTTGATTTTCATGATTATTCATAATCTAACAAGATACATAAAGTTAGCTGTTTGAAAATGTGTTAAATTGTCTGCCCTTTTATTAAAACGAAAGGCAGAAAAAGCTAATCATATATGACATTGAAAAGCACAGACTTTCCTTGAACTTTCTTATCATACATCTTTACTTTTAAGTAAAATATAACCAGATATTTTTTATTTAAAGTGTACATAGCATTATTCTAAAAATGATAAAGTTTTGGTCAAAGATTTTGTAAAATAGGAATGTTGTAAATCATTCTAAATAACATTGACAAGAATATGTCAGAATATCAAGCTCCCTAGCTTAAAATAACACAGAAAAAAAAATTATCTGTTGGCTTTCAAAAGGGAAGCATCTTATATAACATAAAAAGGGAATTAGTTGTGTTACATAAATCAACATATTAATCCATGGAGGTGAATTTCACTTTAAAGAAAAAAATGGAGCGGAGCATTGTGCTCACATCTATAATCCCAGCAACTCAAGAGGCTGAGGTGGAAGGATGGCTTGAAGCCAGGAGATTGAGACCAGCCTGGGTCATACAGGGAGACTCTGTCTCTAAAAAGTAGTAAGAAATTTAGCCACCCCAGCTACTTGAAAAGCTAAGAAAGGAGGATCACTTGAGCCCAGGAGTTTGAGGCTAGAGTGAGCAATTATGGTGCCACTGTACTCCAGCCTGAGCAACAGAGAGAAAATTCATCTACTCAAAAAAAAAAAAAAGAAAGAAAATGCATATCTTAAATATTTTTTACTATCCTAAATTTCTGAATTTTCTGAATTATCCTTTAAAAATTGAACCTGCTTCAATCTTCTAGCCATCATTTATTCAAGTATTTATTCATTCTAATAATGTTAATTTAAAATTCCTCCATGGAAGAATAAAGAAGAAAATAAAATATAATGTACTTGCTCTTTTGTTAATTTTTATATAACTCCATTTATATCATACATTTAACTGTAGACAAGAGGTAATCAGTAAAAATCATAGAATATTGTAATTTCAAAGTTATGGAATCATTTAAAAATTTAGAAAGTGAAAAGACTATCTCCTCACTTGAAATTTGGAAACAATCAAGGAATATAAGTTGCAAAGGTTTTCAAAAAAATTAATGGAGTTCTAAGAAAGAATTCAAGAATAGTTCAGTATATATGGAGTCCTGGGTAAAAATTACTATTATCAAGTAAAAACCAATCTTCCATCCAAGCAATCACATTTCATTTTATGATTAAGCCACATATATTATAATTAGAACATAATAAATATAATATTTTCTTACTATAGTATTTAAAAATTCACTAGATAATGTCTTAAGCAACCAGCAAGAAATAAATCCTGTAAATAATATCCCTAGGCACCAGACTTCAAAATGAATTTACTTATATAAATAAGTCACCCTCAACCTCTCAAAATTTGAACAAATACATGTTTGATTCTATTATATTTATAATTTTGAAAGTTTTCTGTGCATTAGGATTCATTTACAGTTAAAGTATCTTACGACAGCCCTAAAAACTTGAAATTAATAGCCATCAACTTAACACCAGGAAAATATGGCTTTAAATTGAAAATACATTCTATAACTCATTCATATATTTAAAAATATCTATTAAGCTCTCTATATGTGCTCATCAGTATTCTATAAGACCTAAGGATACGGTAGTAAGCAAGATGTGCTTCCTGCTCGCATGCAGGTTAAACCTGACATTTAGAAACAATTATTTAGGCACTTGAAATTCAATTGTTAGACCAGGAAAAAAATTTTTAAATGTTGCTTTTGAGAGGAAATAAAGTTTAAAGAGGAAAAAATAATAGCTAAGATTAAATTTTAACAAGAAGGCATAAATTATAGGAAGCACAGAAAAATATACCAGGCAAAAGGAAAAAAATGAGCAAAGGACAGCAATGATAAAAATGATGGCATTTAATTGACATAACCTGTGGAGAAAGTTCAGAGTGTGAAAGGGACTGGGAGGGCTGCAAATGGAAATTAAGAAAGATCTTGTATAACCTGCCACTGGCTGCAGTCCCATGACATACCCAGGCACCTGTGAAGGCTCTTTGAACTACCCTGCCACTGGATGTGGTCCCATGATGCATGCAGGCACTGATCAAGGTCCTATGGCCTGCCCAGATACAGGCAAAGTTCCCATGACATGCCTCGCCACTGGCTACAGTCCCTTCACACGTCTAAGTACCTACCAAGGTACTGTAACCTGCGTAGGCACCAGTCAAGGTCACACCACCCACCTGGCCCCACATCCAAGCTTTCAACAGCTGCTTAGAAACCAACCCAACAATCTGAATGAATATCCCTTAGTACTAGCTTGGACTATGACAACCACAGGGGAATAGGACAATGCAGGAGAACAGCTGTAATATGCATTCTCAGTGTATTCACCTCTCTGTCCCTGGGTCAGTCCTCTGGAGTTAGACACAAAAGGGTTATCTAGGGATTTCTCCTCACCAAGTAGGAGGCTTCCCAGCAAAGGAGAACAGGTGTCCTGCAAACATATCAGCCTGAGCTGAGAGAAGAGGTTTCAGATTAGAAGAAACCAGCAAAAGAATTCTGACAACATGAAAATCAAGTTAGTTCAACACCTGCAAAGAAGTTTAATAAATCCATAGCAACAAACCTGAACCAAAGGGAAATTGTCAAAATGTCAGAAAAAAATTCAGAATATGGATGACAAACAAGATGAATGGAATTAAAGAGAGATTTGAAAACTAACACAAAGAAAGCAAAAGAATATTTCAGGACATGAATGAAAAATATGAAAAATCACTAAAGAGGTATAAAACATAAGAAAGGAAACCAGAATTTAAATAAATGAAAGAGTCATTTATGAAGTTACAAAATACAGAAAGTTTTAACAAAAGACTAGACTAAGCAGAAGAAAAAATCTGAGAATTTGAAGACAGAAGAAAGAAAAAAGAATAAAGAATGAACAATCATTCAGAGAAATATAGAAGTATGTAAAGTGAGGCAATATACAAATTATAGGTATCCCAGAGAGAGAAGAAGAAAAAGCAAAAAGTATGGAAATCCTACTTGAGCGAATTGTTGAGGAGAACTTCTCTGAGAACTTCTATGGTATTGCCAGAAATTTGCATATCTAGATACAAGATGGTCATCAAACACTGGGAAGATTCAGAGCAAATAGGGTATCTCTAAGACGGCCATCAACCTGGCCAAAGCTAAAATGAAACAGAAAATTCCACAAGCTTCAAGATGAAAGCAATGACTAATCTACATAGGAAAACCCATCAGGCTAACAGCAGACTACTTAGTGGAGACCTTACAAGCCAGAAGGAATTGGAGCCACATTTTTAGTCTTCTTAAACAGAATTTGTGGTTTAAAAACTACCAACAACAAATTTTGTATTCTACAAAACTAAATTTCATAAATGATGGAGAAAAGAAGACTTTTGTAGACAAGCAAACACTACAGGAATTTGTCACTACTATACCTGCCTTACAGGAAATACTCAAAAGTGCATTATACATAGAACAGCATAAGAGATACCAAGCAGTGTAACAACATTCTAAATTTAAAGCTCACAGCTTTTATAAAACAATAGTGCAAGAGGGAAAACAAAATAATAAAGTATCATCCAACATGACGAAGAGAACATTTCACACATCAATGCCAAAACTCAATGTGAACATTCTGAATGTTCCACTTAAAAGACATAAAAGGTTGACTGGATGAAAAACACAACTTAAGTATTTGCTGCCTCCCAGAAACACAACAAACCCACAGTGACTCATACAGACTCAAGATTCAGGCATGGAAAACAATATTCCACAGAAATAAAAAAGTAAAACTTAGCAGGTGTAGCCATTTTCATATCAAATAAAATATATTTTAAATTAATAATGGTTAAAAAAAAGAAAAAGATGTCATTGTATGATGATAAAGGGAGCAATTCAAAAAGAAGACATAACAATTCTAAATATATATATACCTAACATGGAGCTCCCATATTCAAAATGATAATTCTTGGCTGGGCGCGGTGGCTCACGCCTGTAATCCTAGCACTCTGGGAGGCCGAGGCGGGTGGATAGCTCAAGGTCAGGAGTTCGAAACCAGCCTGACCAAGAGCGAGACCCCGTCTCTACTAAAAATAGAAAGAAATTAATTGGCCAACTAAAAGTATATAGAAAAAATTAGCCGGGCATGGTGGCACATGCCTGTAGTCCCAGCTACTTGGGAGGCTGAGGCAGAAGGATTGCTTGAGCCCAGGAGCTTGAGGTTGCTGTGAGTTAGGCTGACACCACGGCACTCACTCTAGCCTGGGCAACAAAGTGAAACTCTGTCTCAAAACAAAACAAAACAAAACAAAACAAAAAAAACAAAATGATAATTCTACTAGAGCTAAGCAGAGAAATAAACAGTAGCATTATGATTGTTGGGACTTCTACTCCACTGACAGAACTGGACAGATCAGCAAAGCACCAAATGAATAAAGAACATTGGATTGAAATGACACTCTAGAACAAAGGGAACTAACATATATTTACAGATCACTCTACCCCAAAACTATTGAATATACATTTTTCTCATCAGCATATGGGGCATTTTCTGAGACTGATCATATCTTAGGCCACAAAACAAGTCTCAGAAAATTCAAAAAAATCAAAATCATATGAAGTATCTTCTTAGACCATAGTGGAATAAAACTAGAAATCAACTCCAAGAGAAACACTCAATTCTACACAAAGTCATGGAAATTAAACAAGCTGCTGCCGAATGATCCTTGAGTCAATGATGAAAATTAAGATGGAAATCAAAAGATCCCTTTAGCTGAATGACAAAAGGGCCACAAACTTTCAAAAATCTATGGGATACAGCAAAAGCAGTCCTAAGGTAAAAGTTCATAGCCTTAAATGCCTGCATCAAAATGACAGAAAGATCACAAATTAACAACCTAATGTCACATTTCAAGAAACTATAAAAACAACAACAAACCAAACCAAAACCAGAAGAAGAAAAGAAATAAGAAAGCTCAGAGTAGAGCTAAGTGAAATGAAAAACAAACAAACAAACTAATAATAAAAAGAGTCAATGAAACCAGAAGTTGGTTCTTTGTAAAGATAAACAAAATTAATAGACCAGTAGCCATACTAAAAATAAATAGAAGAGAAAGCACTTAAATAACCTCCATCAGAGATGAAAAAGGAGACATTACAACTGATACTATGAAAATATAAAATATCATCAGTGAATACTAAGACACCTCTATGCAAACAAACTAGGAAACATAGAGAACATGAATAAATTCCTGGAAACACGAAACCTTCCAAGGCTGAATCAGGAAGAAATAGAAATCCTGAATAAACCAATAATGAGCAGTGAGATTGAAGCAATTATTTAAAAAAAAAATTCCTTACAAATAAAAGCCCTGGACCAGATGGATACATAGCCAAATTCACAGCTGAATGCTATCAGATCTACAAAGAACTGGTACTTATCCTACAGAAATTATTCCATAAAATTGAGAAGAAGGGAATCCTCCCTAACTCATTCTATGAAGCCAGTATCACCTTGATAACAAAGCCAGAAAAAAACACAACAAAAAAGAAAACTGCAGACCAATATCCTTTATGAACCTAGATGCAAAAATGCTCAACAATCACAAAGATGTGGAACCAACCTAAATGCCCATCAATGCATGAATGGATAGAGAATATGTGTGTATGTGTGTGTGTATATATATATCTCATGTATGTGTGTCTGTGTGTGTGTATGTGTGTGTGTGTGTGTGTATATATATATATCATGGAGTACTACTCAGCTATAAAAAGAATGAAATAATGTAGTTTGCAGCAACTTGGATGGAACTGGAGACCATTATCCTAAGTGAAATATCTGAGGAATGGAAAAACCAAACACCATATGTTTTCACTAATAAGTGGGAGATAAATGATGTGAACACATGGGCACACAGAGATGTAAAGATCATCGGGAACCAAGAATGGGAAAGTGTGGGTAGGGAGGTGTGGAATAAAAACTCACCTGTTGGGTACAATGAACACTATTGTGGTGATGGGCACAAATGTGGTATATACATACAATGGAGTATTATTCAACCTTAAAAATGAAGGACATTCTGAAACATGCTACAACATGGATGCACTGGGAAGACATTATGCTAAGGGAAATAAGCCAGTCACAGAAAGACAAATACTATATGATTCCACTTATATGAAATCCTTGAGTTGTCAAACTCATGGAGACATAAAGTAGAATGGTTGCTGCCAAGGCTGGGGGCTTGGGAGAGAAGGGATGGGGAGTTATTGCTTGATGTATACAGAGTTTCAGTTTTGCAAGATTAAAATGTTCTGGAGATAGATGGTGATGATGGTTGTAAAGTAATGCAAATATACTTAATGTCACAATGGTAACTTTTATGTTACATTCATTTCACCACAGTAAAAAA
>VBSM01000483.1:17999486-18017457 GCA_008086735.1 Cheirogaleus medius
CTCACGCTGGGTAACAGACTTGAACCTTAGGTGTGAAACTATTAGGATTCTAGAAGAAAACGTTGGAAATAGATACACATTTTATAAATACATAACATATCTATATATATATATAATCAGAAAGACACAGAGTCTGCATTTCTTTTTTAGTTTTGAATAAATATATTTTTTCTTCTTAATCTCCCCTTAACTAATTTTTATTACAAATCTAATATATAAGTAGTATTTATCAACCAATATTGAGGATAAAAGAATCTCAGTGCCATTTTGAGAAAAATAATCAAAATTTAGCAAGATGATGAGAGGGAAGATATAGCAATATTCAATTTCGAAGCTGAATGCTCAGCTTAAACTCAGACATTTTGTTAATAAGAAAATAAAGACCACTTTAAAGTTAAATCTGGTTCCAATACTATACAATGTTCAAAATCAAATAACCTTAACATCATTTATTCCACCTAAGAGAGTTCTTTTGTATGTAGTAGCTGTAAAATAATGTTTCTGAGTCAAATTGAAGTCAGGATAATTTTTCTTGGAAAATTAATTGTATATTTTCTACTATACATATTTAAAACTATACATAATTTGGAAATTTCTCAGTTCTATAGTAAAACCCAATAAAGGCAACTTCTCTGAGGGCATATCTGGAAGAAAATACATTTATTTCTAGAGAAACTATGCTATAGTTTTGTTCTATCTTTCAGATAAAAGAGTCAAAATGTTAATTTTTCTACTTCCAATAAATCATGCAGCTGCATTCTGTAGTATGTTTTGAAAGTTCTCAATATTTCCATATATAAATGGTGTTTAGAAAATGCATTATGCAGAAACTACTGACATCACTGATCCCAGGAGAGAGACTAAATTCCAATCTTGAGAGAGAAAAGGCAGAAAAAGAGAAAGTAGGAGGTGACAGATAAGAAGAGAGAAGAGAGGAAGAAGAGGAAATAAAAAAGGAGGGGGAAAAGGAGAAGGAAAAGGAAGAGAAAAAAAGGAGGAGAAAAAAAGGAACAGGAGGAAGAGGACAGGAGAAGATAAGGAGGAGAAGAGATTGCCAAGGGAGATGAGAGCCAGGACATTTTTGTAAAATAATAAAATTTGGGGTATTAACTCAGAAGCCAATGGAAATTAATTGAAGATAGATGTTAAAATGATCTACTTGAAACTATTTTGTCAATGAAATACTTTTATTCAAGAAGAGGCAGTAGAGCATCATCACTAAAACCAAGAGCACTGGGATTTTAATTCTATTGGCCTTGGGTGGGTTATTGAACTTCATTGTGCTTCAGTTTTTCTATCTGAATAAATGGCATAATAATATTTGTTCCAGGACTTCTGTGGGGATAAAATGAGAATATTGACCATTTTATATGATAATAAGTACAAAAAAAGGGAAAATCATTAAGAAAATATCTATGACTATCTATATATTAAAATGGAACATGATTTAATAGAAAATAACTGTGACTATTAATTTTAGTACCCATCCTGCTACTAACTTGTTTCAATTGAATGATTCATTATCTGAGAAATCAGTTCCCACATCTGTTAATGGAGGAGATTGTTTTATAATCTGAAATCATTATCTTAATTCTCATTTTATAATTAAATACACATATTTATCACCAGTGTACAAATACAAATAAATATATTACTAAGATTCTTTGTACTGCTCTTTCCAATTTAAAAATTAGTTTGATGATTGTCTATCCTATATTCTATTCCTTTTGTCATTCTCACTGTGTGTTCATATATTTAACTAAACTCTAAACTCTGAATGATATTAAATCTGTCTTCTAACTAACTTATTAATAATGTAATGTTAGAAAAATTACTTAACTTTCTACACCTCGATTCTTTCATTTGTAAAATGTAACAACAACATAAGGTTGTATAAAAAATTATAGTATTGGAATTAGTACTGTATCTGGAATATAGATCCTTGGTAAGTTACTTAGTTACTATTACCATTGTTGAAGTATATACTATTATTGCTCATTGGTTAGGGTGATGGAAATAATCACTGAAAAGGAGATATTTTCCAAATATTGTTTAAAATCCAAGCAAGTTTATTTTATGATTCTGTGGCAGTGTTTAGAAGGAAAAGCATCCCAGAGAGGTAGTTATGAGGAGCAGTAATAACAAGCACATGGGCTTTGGACCTGGTTACATCCAGGTTCTAATTCTGGTTCTACCATTTCTAAACATATGAGTCTTGGATTTTTACTTAACTTTTCTGAACCTGAGATTCCATTCATATAAAATGAGCATAGTCTTATCTGCTAAATTTTTGTAATAATTAAAGGAGATATTCTACTTAAAGTGTTTAATATTTAATAATTACTCATTTCAATTTTCATTCTCAAAATAAATTTCTTTCTGCTTCTATACTCCCAAGACACTGACTTACTCTCTTGCTGAAAATAATTATAAAACTGGACAATATATAAAACAAATAATTTCAGGAATTGGAAATCTTGCATTACAGGTCTAAGGTCCTTGAGAGAAAAGAAAAACAGGTGAACTCCACTTTCACCCAAGCTTTCTATCTGGAATAATTCCCAAACTGTACAAGGGTAAGTGCTGCTCAAACAAGGTACAAGGGTCTTTTGGGGCAGAAGCAGCGGAAATTGAAAGATGGGGCTGCTAGAGTGCTTGAAATTTTCAGGTCAGGGTGCCCAAAGTGGGGAAACTAGACAAGAAGACCTAGAAAACTGCTAAGGAGTCTCCATGAGTAATTAGGCAAATACTAAACTGTGCATCCATATGGTTAGACTCTAAGAGCTTTTGTTTGTTTTTGCCTTTTTTGAGTCTCAAAGAATAGTTTCTGGGAGTTGTGAAATGAACAGAGATTCCCAAAGTGTCAGTGTGTTAAAGTCATTGAGTGGTGAAAAACTTGCCGAACACTCTGAGTATTGACTTTAGTTTCTGTGAAGGCCACACTTTAGGAACAGGACCACTCTAGGCAAACATTATAGATTAAGTCTCAGTAAAATCTAAACTCATACATAAGCAAGATAAAGCTGAGATGTCAGTAAATTAACTCTTTCCAGAACAAAATTCTACATTGTTTAAAGGAAGACAACATAATGCAGACTCCGAACGATGAGGCATCTACAATATCCAGCCTACGATAGCATAAACATTAGACACATGAGAAAGCGTGCAAATACATTCATAACTTGAATACAAAGCAGTGAATAGACACTAGGCCAGAGATAAGTCAGTTACTGAAAATATCAGATAAGGACATTAACACATTGACTGCCACACTAGAAAAAATATTTTTTTTCCCCTGGAGCCACAGTGTTTTTTGTTTTAAAACAAAATAATCCTTTCTAATTTGTTATTTTTTATTGTTTTCTGTGCATCAGTTATATGCAACACAATCCACTTTTTTAGAATTAAATTTTCAATATTAATTGTAACAGTGAGAACATCAACAAGTAAGATTTTCATGAACCAACTGCAGGGTTTTGCTTCATGAGGCCCTGGGCTCAAAATTAACCTGAAGTTAAATACAACTCACGTGGCAGTTAATGTGTTAAAGCAGCTATTATGAATAGAAATTTATTTACTGAGATTTCATCAGCAGATAAGTAGAAACTATAAAAAGAAATATAGAACAGAAAAGTAATATCTGAAATATCCTTAGTGATGAAAAAACCAGGGCAAATAATAAAAAGAGTAGCTATAACTGTAAAAATTGCATAAAGCAACTTTGAAATAATTTAAAATTTTTTAATTGGAGAATGGAAGCTTCATAGAGGTATTTACAATATTTCTTTAAGCATTTGAAGGTTTATTAGAAATAAAACATAAAGACTTGATCAAAATAATGAAGCACTTTGGTTATGGATATACTATTTCAAAAAATCACCTTTTTTTAATATTTAAATATTTTATGTATCTTTTTGTTACTCTGATACATTGATAAATATAACTGGGATGCTCATTTTTGAAAATAAATGTTTTTGTTATGTCTATGACTATTTACTGATAATGTAAAAATATTCAATTTAATGATAATTTCTTAGTTGTTTGTATTTGTCTATTTAGAATTCACTAATCTTTCCATGTAAATAGCATTCATCTTTCAATATTCAACTGAAGTATAGAAAATCTGAACACATTAGAAAACAAATAATTTCTAAATGAAGATGGTCTTCCTTTAGATGACAAAATATCAACCTAGAATAGTAATTAAACAAAAGGGAACCCTTTGGGTAATATCAGGAAGCCCATATTTTTTATTCTATGCATAAAGTGATCAGATATTCTTCTTGATCTCTGTCTCACAAAATTACATTTTTAGAATCTTGCCTGATCTAAGCTTTGTGACCCAGCATCTCAATTCTGACGATTGATCTCAGCTTTTTGTCACTCATAAATTCAGAAATCTAAGCCAGACACTATGTTCTTTAAAATTGCTAAGAGGATATAAAAAATAATGCTTTATTTTCTTTGATTGGCATTACCTGTTTTCAATTACAAATGAAAGGTTTTCCAAAATTGTCACCTAACCTCACTAAAAATGTTAAAAATGAATTATTTGCATTATACTGTATATTATTTGTATATCTGAAACACATCGATATCAGAAAAGTCAGAATCATATTTCTGGATGAAATAGAAAATATACTTTCAAAGGCATATATTCTGAATTTGAGAACAAGGCTGATAAATCTAGTATCTTCCCTTTGATGAAAAGTACTAATTCTCGGTGATAAACTCATCTTTATTGTTTTATATTTTAATTCAAACCCAAAGAGACACCAGTATCCTTGGTTTTGTTGATAAAATTGTTTCCAGAAGGTCCCTTTATTTCATAAATCACAATGTGTAAGAGCAGGTTCTCTATACAGACTGGCAAGATGCTTTATTATATTTATATTTAATATAAATGCCTTTTTATTAAGCTTTTTATTTACAAGTTTTATATGATAGCCTGATTTTAGCAGTGATGAAAAGCATTTAGAAATGTTCAGAATATATTCATATATGTGCTATCAATAAAAGGGTATTTGTATTTTATGTGTACTACTTGTATCATTCTAGTTTTATTTTTATGGAAAAGTAGAACTAGATTTATTATTTAAATAAATAAATTGGTGTTTGTCATAATTTTGTAAAATTTAGTGAAAGAAATAATGGCATTTTCTATGCTAAAAGATAAATTATGGCATATTCTTTACAAATATGTTCATATTATATTATGAAATTAAGTATAACAAATGTCAACAATGTTTAATCCCAAGGTTTTATTCAACATTAGTCTTTGGCACTTTCACTGAATCATTTTACCAATTTAAATTTTGACATGGATTTATTTTTCTTCACTAGAAGCTAATCATAAAGTAATTAGATGTTATAGACCACTGTGTATAACAAGCAAAGTAATGACAGTTGAAGGAAATGCAAAGACTTTTTTATACGTCTTTATAGACTATGTGGTCTTTATATTTAAGTCATAAAATATGGATTTTAAAATAATTATGAAACTGAGCTTCCAATTGCAAAAGGTTTTCTAGGGTATAGGGATCCACTTAATTGATGGTCACGGTTTATTTTTCATCCATAAAATATAAATGTCTATACCCATAAGTATAGATAAGTTAATAAGACAAACATATTAAAAGTTAAATATTTTGCAATCCAAAGTAGGCAGTAACATAGAAATATGTGCATACACAAGTGTAATATTTAATGAATAAATCATATAAAATCCAAGTTTATTATTTTTTAATCTGTACAATTAAAATATTTAATCATAAATTTAGCATACTACAGATTTTAATAAATCCCAAAGGATCAGTGAGCAGTATAATAATAGCATATCAGTGATCAAAGTTGTTTTATAAAAATATATTCTCTTATCTTAGATATTGATTCTATAAATCTTAATAAAAATATAGAAAGTGAAATAATGCATTTTATTATAAATAATACTAATTTAAAAATGTTTACTCTTAAAATTCAAAAATACCTTAGTTACTTAATGTACACCATTTTATTAATAAAATCAATTTTGAAAACTCTCATATAATTTTATCAACTTCAGAAATATGTTATTAAATATTTTTTCATTTACTTTTGAAGCAAAATGGTCTCACAACCACAAACATATTTCAATTTTAATTCATAATAAATTTCACTTTAGTTTCATAATGAAATGTTGATAGCATTCAGATTTATTTTATTCTTTAAGATAGTGAAAGGATTGAACTAGATAAACATTAAAATTAAACAATAAAGCTGAGAATATTTTTTTCATATTATTTTAAGCCGTGAGAAATATATCTGCTTTTAAAGTAAGTCAAAATAAACATGTCCTTCTACCTTTTAATAAATTTAACAAAATAAAAATACATTTCACACGTGAACACTTGTGATATGGAAAACAAAGCATTTCACCTAAATCATAAGAGTTCATAAAAACGAACATTAACATCATATATTAGAGAGAAAAAGTGGAATTTTCTATTTAAATAAATCCAAAGTCAAAATTCTTATGCGACAGACCTATGCTCATCAAAATTCATGAAAAAAAAAATCTGTACTGATAAGTCTATTTTCAGTCTAATTGTTTATTAATCTAGCTTTGATAACAAGAAAGTTTTAATTTGACAAAAGAAACTTCTCCTAACAAGATGATAAATGTTTCAAATATTTAAAAATCAAAACAATTTTCACTCTCTCAGTAAATGCATCATTGAGTAATATAGAAATTAGTTGAAGCATAACTATAATTTACTCAAGAGAATATATAGATGATTTTTTTTTCTTGCTTGATTAGCAATGACTATAAAGGTCAAACTTCTTCCTAGTCTGTTACAGAGAATTAATCTAGGATGGAATAAAAACATCTGTGGTATTAGGTAGGCAGACAATTAAGAATTGAGATTTCCTAGGGGTTGAGGTCTAGATCAGGTTATATTCATTTGAGCATGTATCAAAACAAACTTCTGGATTATAAGTTTGTTTGAGATTCAAAAAGCACATATGAAAATGAAAAGGTTAAAAGGAAGGGGAGGTTGTATTCCTTTTACACCAGTATGATACATGGATATGAAGAGGATAGAGGGCATTGGAGAGGGAACTTCTAGAAAGAGGAATTGTGGACAGAGGGCATTCTAGAAAACAAATGTGATAAATCACCTTCATTTTATACAATAGACAGAGAGAAATATAATAAAAAAGCCATGTTAAGATAAAATCAGGGAGGTTTTGGTGGGTATCTGGCAGTAATAGATTATGACAATTGCTAAAAAATGCATATTTTCAACTGGAAAGTTTTGAGTGGTGAAAGGGCAACAGAACTAGAACATGTTCGAAACTAAAATGAAGTGAGAAACCAAAGTTTCTGTGAGAAGTGGAGAAAGAAGTATATGTTTTATTGGATATGTAGTAATACTGAGAACTTATTAGGAAATATAGTCATAACCCAATAATTCAATCAAAAAATTAGAAATGTGTATGAGCACATATCATATTTAATTTAAAAATTCTAATATATTTATAAGTATGGTACTAATGTTTGTTTGTCAAGTAAGGAATAATCTAATTTGAGGATTCACTTGCAAAAGAAGACTTCACAATAAATGAAAATAAAGTGAAGTTTTGTTAACTATTTGTCCCAAGGAGCCATTTTTCATCAAAAAGCATTTGTTGTGGAGGAAAAAACACTGTCGGACACTGTGATAAACAATGGCAATTGGACTATGTGTTGCTTAAGAATTGAGCGGAAAACCTTCCCACAACAAGTAGAAATTTAGAAAATATTTTTAATGGTAAACATTTCCGGTGTTACTTTAGCAATGAGTTCCCAGTAGAGTGCTTCTAAGAGAATAGAAATTTTAATGATAGAACTTGTAGGCTTTTATTAATATAAATATTCAGGATAAAAGGTGATCATTAAGAAGTAATTCAACAAAGCATCAATCTCTACAGCAGGGTTTGTTTGTTTGTTTTTATCCTTTAACTCATGGGATAGACTTCATGCAATTCACAATATTCTGAAATTGTGTGGGGAAAAAAATGAACAGGTACACTGTGAGAAGTTAATTTCCTTAGCCATTATCAGATACTCAACAAGGGGTACAACCCAAAATAGTTAAGATCCCCTGTTCTATGGTAGAAATATCAAATCTTACTAATATACTTCCTATGGTACTATGTATCCACATATTCTTAATTAAAGCATACAGACTTTAAAACAATCCTCCCAAAGTCCAAAACTAAAAGTGTAAGGAGTGCAAAGTGACAATCCAAAGATGCAGTTCAGGAAGTTTTGATCATGTATTTTCTGAGAGTTGCTCCTGCAAAATATTAGTGTAATTGATAGTGCATAGAGCCTGTATTTTGGTTCAAATCTAGAGTCCTGAAGTGGGGGAAAAAAACTTGACATGCTCCAAGCACAGAGAAAGCCACTATGAATACAATATAGAGAACTCAAGAGAGTAGAGGAAAATAGTTATAGAGTTGGGCTGATGCTGAACTGTTTAGGATCTTTCAGACCACAATATGATTATATTTTTCTACTTGCAATGGAAAATCATTGGTGGATTTTAAGTGGCATACTGCATATATAATTTATATTTTAAAATATCCTCTGGCTGTTTTAAGAAAAGTGGATTATGGGGAGGAGGAGAGGAAGTGAACATGAGACTAGTTAGACTGATGTTATAAGAGTCCATGTAAATTATGTAGATAATTTGGGCAAGTAGGATGGTAGTGGAAATAGACAATAGACATATTTGAAACATATTTAGAAATAGAACCAACAAGGATAGCTCATGGTTTGGAGTTAGAAGATATAGAATATTGTTATGAGCAATTTAGTATAATATATGGCGATGACAATTACTCACATACAGACAACTAATGGAGGATATCTTGTTAGGGAAAAAAAACCAATCAAAGTTTCTTTTAACCTGCTAAGCTTAAAAAGTCTTTTAAGTGTCAAAATAAGGATGTCAAATATACAGTTAAATATATGAGTCTAGAGTTTAGTGGAGAGGAAAGTGTTACAAAATATCGTTTGCTATATGAGAGTGGGAGAGATGGTGGAAGGTAATAGAGTTGAAAGTTTACATTTTATCTTTTCAAAATGAAGAAGGAAATCAGTAAATGGAATAGCTTGAAATTACTTAAAAGAATATATGCATGTATACTTAACTTGTATATATGTCTGTATATAAAATATAGAATAAGATTTGAGGAAGTGGTAATATACTATTATAAGGTTATACATAAAAATGAGAATTTTAAAATAGTATCTTCTTTTGTTATCTTCCCAATATTCGAATTTTTCTACACAAGCATAGAGTTCAACTGAATTTATAGAAATCTTAATATCAATAAGCATTTATATATTTGTATATAATAAATAGACTAAGAAAATTTTAGTTTTATTTAACTTTTATGATCTCTGTTGATAGTTTGATACATTAATATCTTACAGAGGGCAGATGGATATAGTATTTCATTGAATCTATCATTAATTTCATGTCAATTGTCAATCCTCCAAAAGGCTAAATAACCACATAAAGCATGAAGTTTTCTCTTTCTAATTCTAAATTACCTTATCTTTTAGTTACTACCTGTAAAATCTTGAAAACATAATTATTCATCAGCAAGATAATACCAGGCATCAAATATGTGTTCAGTAAATAAAAATAATTTCAGTACATTTAGTAAATCATTAATTTAGACACCAACACACTTTTTCTGTGTTCCTCTTCAGATCTCCAATTAGCACATGTCTACAAAAATGACAAAAAATGTATTCTCAAAGAAAGGTCCAAACTGCAGTCAGAAACCCTCCCTCGACCCCACCATGGCAGCTTCATGACCTGAGACAGTGAGCCACAAAATGAGAAGACTTCAAAGAGCTGCAAAAGGTTGTGCTACAAAAAAGGGTTTACAGATGTAAAGGTTAAAACAGCATGAGGAACTACGGAGGTGAAGCTCACATTAGCTGTAGACTATGACACAAATAGAGCATTTAATCTATCAAGGATAGAGAGTAGATTTGTTAACAATGAAAAGAAATACTACCTGCTGACTAAGAAAACTAGAGAGGAAAGCAAAATGAAATGCCTCAGGAAAGGCTCTGCCGCTATTAGCCAACAAAGTAAATTGGGAATGCTTTTTTATACTACTTGTGATCATAATGCAGAGGAAAGAAAAAAAAGAAAAGTAGTATAATTGGCAAGATTGACAGCCATCTTGTCCAGGAAGAGCATATAATGAGATCATAAATGTAGGGTGGTGTAGCTCTTTTTTTTCCGTCCTTTTTTTAAACATTAATTTTAATTTTAAGCACTACATCTTTGGAGATAACTGTAATAGTTGAGGACATCAAATTTAAGGTTGAGCTGATTAGCAAGCATAATGAACAAAGTCAATTTTCAAAAGAAGCTGAAGAATACTCTTGGTTCTCAAAAATAAATCACCTGCCAAAATTTGATGGCAAAGAAGATCAAATGCCACTTATATATAGTGAAAAAGCAGGGAATAAAAGATAAAAAGTAAGCAACCCCAATAAAGTAAGAACTCAGCTGAGGAAAAAAACCTTGAATAGACCAGCACAGTAAAAAAGAGGTAAACAGGAATTGAAGCATATAATGTAAAGCGAAACATTTTAAATATCCTTAAAGGTAGGCGTCTTAATATATTGCATAAAGATGATAATAGTGAGATCCCTATGAATATTAGATCTCCATTTTGGTTATTGCTAAACAACTATATTGCTTTTTTGAATCAGCGTGCTGAATTATGTGCTGTCTCTGGTTACTGTGACCTAGAGTTTAACTCTAGAAAATACTGACAACACTAGCGAGTAGACTACATTTGGGAAGAATGACAACCAAGATAATAAATTAAGGTAATACATTCTAGCTTAATAATTTATATTAATTTATATACCCAACTGTGAACAAAATCCTGGCTCAAACAGGCATTTTATAAATGTTTTTAAATATAAATGAATGACACGAATTACCTCACTATTTCACATTTGAATCCTAAACAGATATTCAGAAAGACATAAAATAACTGATATATACAGCAAACTGTATTTTGTTGTAGTATGAAGTTTATGTTGTCACTAATTATGAGTGCTTGATCTTACAGACCTATTTAACGTATGTTTTGCTTTTCACCTTGTAACCACCATCACCGGCCTGTTCCAATTTACTTGAGAAGGTAATTAATGTAAATTTCACCTAAAGTTAATTCACATAAATAATAATAATCATGAAATATATTGTTTTATATATTGGTGCCTTGAGAATAAAATGTCAATGGGCTGATAATAACTTTTGGATATATTTGCAAAAAAAAAAAATACATTAAAAAAGGAAAGAGCAAAACTTCTGTACTTTTTGGTTTTTACTCCTTCCAATCCCTCCACGTGAAGGATACGAAGTTTTAGTTATACGAAATTTTTTCACTTCCTTTCACCCCAAATATGACGTAAATTAGTGTTGAAAAATGTTGCGTGGTCAGTGAATCCCTTGGGCATGAGTCCATTGCTACTATTCCTTTGCTATGAAATCTATATTTTGGAACCATGTACAGAATAACATAACAGTGACCAAGGCATTCAATAAGTCCTTATTTGGTAATACTGGCAGAATCGATGGCATCAGGGCATAAACTTTCCTACTCTACTACTCTCTCTATAGGAGAGAAGATAGATTATTGCCTCTTCCAAGATGGAAGACATGCACTGTAAGTTCAATATACTCCATCTGTTACCAGGTGGGCGAATGATCCTCGCTGGTGAATGGTGCCACAGAGAAGCACAGACTTGGTTTGTGCTTTTCTCAGATTTGGCATTCAGCAGTGGCAGTAAAGTAAACCAATGATGAGGGCAAATCTTGTTTGTCTATGCTCAAACTCTGCAACCATGGCCACTTTGTACATAGGCCGATTACATAAGCAGTGGGGAAGCTGATTTTGAAAAGGTGGACTAATGTGTGGAGAATTAACCTTATTATCCACTGATTATTGGTAAATTCCTCTGCAATGGAGAAACATAAGTGAACATTCACAAGGGTCATAAGTATGTACACACTTGGTGTTCATTCTGAGAAGCCCAATCACATACCCCTTTGTCATATATCCTTGTCAAATCTTACAATCATTTTCCTTCTAGTACCTTTCCGACCACTAAAACCAATAGTATTGCACATAATTTAGCACAAATCTTAAACTCTGATTGATCATTTCTTTTTCCATATAATAGGCATAACCAGATTTTGTGTCACAATTCAGCCCCCAGAACTATCTCCTTTTACCATTGTCCTTCCGCATTACCGACTAGATGGGATATAGTCCGGCAAGAGCTCATTTCTGCCCAATGGCAGAATTTCATGTTTACCTATGAAATGTTTTGCTTCCTCTCTCAACTATTCATAGTGAAGAGTCCACAGGTCCTTGGACTGAGTAAAGGCAAGAGCGTCTATGCACCTGTAGTAGGTATTGTGAGAGTCTGATCCATCTACCCATACATCTTACTTAAACCCTACTTCTGTGAAATCTCACTTCTATTTCATAATGTAGAGTTGCTATTCACACCCAACTCTGTGTAAAAATGAAATCAATTCATAAGAGGCTGCTTTAACCAAATACCATTTGGAGTTTCACTTAAAGTGTAAATCTCTTAACAAGGCCCAGGAATGAGACCTAAGTTTCTTTCCTAAAGATTATTTGTCAGCAAAGGAGGACACTTGGGAAATTCCATGGTATGCACTATGATTCTACTCTTGGGAATTAATTTCCAGAAGTCTCTACTGTGTAATCATGAGAGACTCTTGGAATGCCATTCGGATATGCTGTGCTTAAGGCTAAAGTGATGGGGAAGTTTGCACTGTAGCCTTGACTTGCTGCACAAATTTCTTTGGTCTTTGGAACTCTTACAAATAAGAAACTTCAAAACTCATGTGACAAATGGTTTGAAGCCAACCTAAATAGTACACATTTTTGCTTCTAAAATCCAAAGAAGCTTATTTAGCATTGATTGCACCTCTTTCTAATTGGGAAGTGGTACAAGATGCAGCAATATTTTTATAAATTTAGGACCTTAGCCTTTTCTTCCTTAAAGTGTGGTTTTCCAAAAGCAGTGTCAGCAATACCTGGTAGCCTATGAATAATGCAGAAGCTCAAACCCCTCGGCAGACCCACTGAATCACAATATGCCTTGTAAGAAAATCCCCAATATTTGTGTGCATGAACATTTATGTTTGAGAAGCACTGCCCTTTACTAATAGATGGAATTTCACTATTGTAGAAAAGTTTTAAATTTTGAGGTTTTATCTTTCACTCTCAAGCACATACATGTTTTACTAAAGTACTCAGCTCATGTACTACTTCCTGCTTACTGCATCAAAATGGCATGATGTCATTAATGTAGTGGACTAGAGTGATGATAAATGAGATATTTAGACAATCAATGAATTTGTGCATCATATTTTGACAAAGAGTAGAATAGTTGACATAACTCTAAATTAACATCATGAATATCCACTGCTCTCCCTCTCAATGAATATGAGCTACTTCTGGAAATCATAGCTAATTTATATGGAGAGAAATGCAATTGTCAAATCAATAGTTGCATAATGATTTGCTCCAAGAAGATACCAAAACTAAAGTAGCAGGTACAACTGGAGCTAGGATTTGACTAAATTTAGGATAATCCACGCTGTTTTCCTAATCAGGAATGCAGTAGATATCACCATTCTCACATACTGAAAACAATTTTGCTTTTGCTTTACTCCTTTAAAACAAAGGTTTAGGGCCAGCAGCTCTCAATTGGACCTTCATAATATACAACAAGAAAAACAAACACAAACACTCAGAGTCCTGGGGATTATACTTACTGTCATATATTACCTGATCTAAGAACTAGGGGAAAAGCAGAGGGTTGATGTGTGAATCTGATGGATCCACTCTTATCATAAGAACTTTAACTAAAACTCCATGGATCACAAGAGGCTCATTGGGCTCTGTACTGACTGATGGACCACCCAGGGTGAACCCAGAGCTAGTGTTTAATAATCCCCCCAAAGCATGTGTATTTCCATATCCCCAGTGCACAGTTACCTGGTAATCATCTGCCAACTCACTTTGAGGAAGGCTTAAAGAAAGATTTAGAGTATATATTTATGGCAACAGAGCCAGGATTCTTCTTTAGTTGAAACTAGGCTATGTTATAAAGAGTTCAGGGCCTTTGAAATTTTTGAGATCTGGAAAATTTTTCAAAGCCTCAATTCTCAATTGCAATCCTTCACATCAGATGCCTGTTCACTCACAAAATTCCTATTATATAGAGCAAGTTATTCTTTATTACACAGAATAATTATTTCTCTACATTGTTGCAAAATATAAATTGTCAAGATCATGAAACGTATTTATTATACTCACTCTCTCTCTAGGCAGACCTTGTAAGTCTTTCACTTACTTCCAATCATATAGGTTCCGACTTCTAGTTCTAGGCCTGGAGGCCATGAGAGGATGGAGTGGAGACTGAGGAGAATAAGTGGTCTGTTGCAAAGCAGCTGTTTCAAGGAGGCATTCCAGAGTTTTTGAACAAGGAAAAGCTAGTATCCTAGAAATGCAAGACCAGGCCAGTCAGGACAAAGGAGTAAAACCCCCCAAATTTTCACTGTTAATGTATTGAGTCATGACTTTAATCCAATATATTATTAGATTAAATGATTTTATAGAGCAAAATAGAATGTGTCAGAGCTATTTTTTTTCTCTTTGGAAAGAAATACCCAGTAATTTAGAGAGAATATAAATAACAAACAAAAAACTATGGGTTTTATCATTTTTTAAATTTCTATTTTTAAAAATGTTTATATTTGCAAAAATAATAAAACATACTTGATTATAATATACTATAATAGTGTTACTTATTGACAAAGTAAGAGAGAAACAATGTATTTAAATATTTCTCTGCCAAACCTGTTGATTGCATTTTCAGGAATAAGAAAATACTTATTTTCTCAACCAATTAAATAAATTGTACCTGGCCCACTACCTGAAACAGCCATAAGACTAAATTAGTAGAAATAATTGTTTTCTTAGCAAGAGTCCTCTATATGAAATAAAATGGAAAAATAATGTGAAATCTTATACTAATAGTTACATAGATTTATCAATAGCATCAACATATGAGAGACACACAGACACACACACACACTTAGTCCATTTTGTGTTGCTATAATAGAATACTTGAGGCTGGGTAATTTATACAGAATAGAGGTTTATTTGGCTCACGACTCTGAGGACTGGAAGGCTCAAGACTGAGCGTGTGCATTTGGTGAGGGACTCAGACTGCTTCAACCACAGAGAAAATCAAAAGTGAAATGGGTGTGTGCAGAGAGGCCCTATGGCAAGAAAGGACCCAAGAGAGAGAAATTGAGGAAGCCAGACTCTTTTTACTATTTTTACAATCCATTGCCATGAGCATGAGAACTCATTCACCTCCCTGGAGAGTACTAATCTATTCATGAGGAATCTGCCCCCATGATCCAAATACCTCTCCCTTGTCTCCCCTTCCTAGCACTGCCACATTGGAAATCAAATTTCAACATGAGTTTTGGCAGGAACAAACCAAATCCAAACCATAGCAATATTTGCAGATATAAGACTAGCAATACTTTCAGATCTAAGGACTAAGGTCAAATGAAAAATAATATAATGTAAACGATGTACATTCTGCAGTATAAAATAAGAAAACTAATAAAAAAGTGAGAAAGAAGAAAAACTCAAATTCCTAATTGACACACAAGTAATAGATGGGCATACAATTTTATAATTTAAATAAGAAAAAAATAAATTAGTAGAAGCTTAAGTAAGACAAAAGTGGCCTGGGACATTATTGTTGTATGTTTTTTCTGATTTGGTCTCAAGATCTCTCACAAGAGAGTCACTGTAAACTATAGCTCTGCCCTGATGTGGCTCCAGGGATTTGGTCATGGCTGTTTTCAGTGTGTTTTTCATAGGATATCTCTTTATCCTGGCAGACAGCCTAAGTGTCCAACCAATGACCAGGTGTGCCTCTCAGAAGGAACTTGTTTATACTGGCAGATGCCCTTGTGTCTCTTGTCTGACCTGTGTCAGGTTTATTCCTACCAAGAGAGCCATTCTCTAGGAGAACTCTGACTGGAAAAGAAATTGGGTTATGGTGTGTCAGTCAGGTAAGACACAAAGGAGACAACTCAACAAAACCTCTGAAATAACAGAAGCAGTTTTCTACTTACAGATCAGAGAGAAGAGGGTAGCAAGCCTCACAGGGCCAATGGGAAATGGAGAGCAGTCCACAACACATACACTCAACCAGTGGGTGTGGAGCAAAAGGAAAAGAAAGAGACTTACGGGCCTTTATTGGGGTCCAGGCTGTGACCTAAGCAGATTTCCTACAGGGAGTTCTAATTGTTGGATGCAGAACAAGCAGGTGCAAGTTCCATGGAGTCACACTACTGAGAGGTGGTCATTGCAGTGTATCTGTGCAGTTCTGAGAAGTGTAGGGATTAGTGGGGTGAGGCAAATAAGTTGTATCTAGTTGTTCCACAGGATGGAAGTCACAAGGCAGTGGTTGTATAAGGCAGAGATTTGGATCAACCACATTAAGAAACCGGGAGGGGGCAGAAAACTGAAAACTCTGTCAAGGGTGATTAAGCCCTGCTTCCGATATGAGAAAGTTCATCTTAAATTCAAAATGAATGCTGAGGCAACATAAAATTATAAAAATTTACAATTATGAAAGCAATTAGTAAAAAAGTGCAATAAATGAAAATAACATACTAGAACAAGACAAGAAAAGTACAAATCTTTGTAATTAAGATATGAAAAAGAGGGAAAAGGCCAACTATATAAAGCCAAACAGAAAATTAACATAATGCATACAATAACTATAATATGAAATAATATGATATGGTTGAGATAAAAATACACATATCAATAAATTTATATGGGCTTAACTCACCTACTAAAAAGAAAAAGTAATTCAGATTGTCTAACAAACCTAAACCAAGCCTTCTACTATATATATGCATGTATACATATATTTATATATATACACATTTATTTTTACCTTTTATTAAATTTCTTTTTTAATGATCTTATATCCACTAAAAAAGAAATTTAACAAAAAGTAAAAATAAATGAATAGAAACAAGTACAAAAACAAATTCAGGCAATAAAAATATGAGATTTGTACTTTGTTATGAGAGAGAATAGCAACATTCAGATTTTTTAAAAAGCCTTTAATGGGAGAAAATGTCCAGTTTTTAATGTTTAGGGCCATAATTTACAATGAGGTTATAATAGTTACAAATACCTTTGCCCAATTCATACAGGTATTGCAGACAATCTGATGGCAAATCCTTGGCTTGGCTTTCTAGCCTCAAAACTCTAACCTGAGATTCCTTATGAAAAAGTTCCAGGCTAGATACAGTGGCTGTAATTCCAGCATTTTAGGAGGCCAAGGTGGGAGGATCAATGGAGGGCAGGAGTTTGAGACCAACCTGGGAAGCACAGTGAGAATTTGTCTCTACAAAAAATTTAAAAATTAGCCACACGTGGTGACACATGCTTATAGCCTCAGCTACTCAGGAGGCTGAGGCAGGAGGATCGCTTGAGCCCAGGAGTTCAAGGCTGCAGTGAAATATGATTGCACCACTGCACTCCAGCCTGGGTGACAGAGTGAGACCCTGCCTCCAAAGAAAATAAAAATAAATTTTAAAATTTCCAGCAAAGCCTATTTTAAAAAACCTATATGGCCAATAATTATTCTTGTTACACTTTATGCAAATAATCAAGTTGAGTATAATAAGACTAAAATTTATCTTGCAAATTAATTTGTTCTACTATTTTTGATGCTGCAGTGATTGCCTTGGGAGTTTTCCTCAAAAATTATTTGCCTAGACCAATGTCTGATAGGGTTTTCCCAACATCT